>CM060383.1:73815866-74472475 GCA_030545235.1 Helianthus tuberosus
TCAACAATTACCAACTAATTTAAATAATAGGTTATTATATATTTTGATCTATATTATGTAAATGATTATAATGGCTATAGATTAAATATTGTCACATAATATATTTAATCTTACAATATAGACGGCAACAACTTTGGATATTATTTATTTATATTCTTTGGGCGGCAAACATGATACTTGGACGAAAAGGAACAGGAATAAGGGAGCCATATATTCGAAAATATATATATACGAACAGAGGATTGGGCAAAAAAATATATATATTATTCTTTCTTTAAGACATCAGCCACACTATCGAAGACATCAGACGCACGAAGACAGTCTGGATCGGACTTAGAAGCATCTTTTGCAAGGTTAAAGGCTACGGGATCGAGCGGGAAGCTTGGAGAGCAAGGAATACACAGGTTCTTCTACTCGATTTCTTTAGTTTTCTATTTTTCTTTGTTCGTTGTCGATGAATTCTTGTTCTGAACCTTGTTTATTTGTTTTTAAAACCATGTTTCTTGGCTAGATTCTTTTAACTACCTAGGTTTTGACAATGGTTTAATAAAGTTTGGATTTTCTATTCGGTTTTTGCGTGGTTTATGGATTTTTCTTGTATTGTAAAGGCTATGGAATTTTAATTTGGTGTATATGAATGCTTGATATTGTTTCATCGCTGTTTATTGCTTCGTATAATCCTTGGTGACGGTCTATATCACATAATAGGGTTGTGCTAGGGTTCTTGATTTAGGTGAGTGTCTATATCACATAATAAATCTTTAACTCTTTAGGGTGAAAACGCGTAAGTAACCTTAGAAGTAATATTTGGTAATTTAATAAAATCAAGTGTTCTGCTAACCTTGTCGCTGTGAGGCTCGAGGTTATTAATAGGTCTAGGTTTGGTTTATAGCTAGGTCTAAGAAATCGGTCTAGTCCTTAAACATTCTCTTGTCTATTAAACCAAGATTAAAATCCATAGTTGCCTTAGACTTTCGCGCTGTGAGGTAGATTTTCTTATTTAGGCACTTTCAAGGAACTAGAGGACTGTGAGGAAATCTAGAAAACCGGTAAGCGTAACAGCCTAGGCAGTGCCACAAGAATCGCCTTGAGAGTGTTTGAGGGGCTTAGTGGTGTCTTAATAGGTTTAGTATCTAAAGATCCTGATTCCACACCACAAAATCATCGAATAGAAATCCATTCTGAGTTTAGCTTGCGTCTAGCCTAGGTAGTCTTCATCATCTCTGATCAAAGTCTTCGTTCGAGTTCGTGTCTAGTTATTTAGCATTATTTTAATATTTTTTAGGATATTTAGAAACCCCCCCCCCCATCAAATAAACAATTAGTTAAGTCGTGTCAGTCTTAGTCTAGATAGAGTCATTAGCGTAATTTAGTAGAGTCTCTTGGGTTCGATACTCGGACTTCCTTAGGCTATATTGCATCGATCGGTACACTTGTCGGTCGTGTGGTTTAGGTTTTAGAGAGTCTTAGTTTTATAAATTTAAAACTTAGAGAGTCTAGTTTAGGGTTTAATTTAGTTAATTTAGTTAAACCACTTTTAGCACATCATGGACCCTCCGGAAATGGCCCAATTATGTCGATGGCCCACTTCTGGAAGGGCCAGGATGTTGAGACTGGTATCATCGGGTGTTTGTGTCGATGAGTCATAGGTGCGTGTACCTGACAATTATCACATTTTTTAATCTCTTCGGATGCTGTTTCGTACATTCGAGGCAAATAGAATCCCGCATTCATCGCTTTTGCTACTATCGTCCTTGGCCCCGAATGCATTCCACAAATTCACTCATGCATCTCTCTAATCACATACCCAGCTTCTTCCATGTCAACACACTTCAAGGATGGGCCCAGGTATGACCTCCGGTATAGTTCTCCATCAACCATCTCATATTACAAGGCCTTTACCCTTATCTTCCTAGCTGCCCAGTCTCCCTCGGGTAGTGTCCCGTCCTTGAGGAACTTTTCAATTGGTGTCATCCAAGTTTCTTGTACATTCTCAACCGTAGCTACCTCCTTTGTGCTGAGGGAGGGAGAGGTTAGGACTTCCACTTTGACTTCTCTGGCTAGGTGGTCAAATGCTATTGAGGCTAGCTTACTGAGGGCGTCAGATTTTCTGTTTCTCACACGGGGGATGTATTCCAGCTTAAAAGTTTTGAATGCCTTGGCCGTCTCTTTGACCTTTTCCACGTACTGAGCCATGGTGTTATCTTTGGCCTCATATTCTCCTTGGTAATGTTTGACTACCAACTGCGAGTCAGTACTGGCTTCCACATGCTTTGCTTTCATCTTTTCTGCCAATCTCATCCCTGCTAGAAGGGCTTCATATTCTGCAGTATTGTTGGTGTTTTCAAAATCCAGTCTTATGGCATAGGTTAGCTCAACTCCTTCCGTGCTTGTCAAAGTAATGCCCGCTCCACTCCCTTCTTCGCTGGAGGCTCCATCTGTGAATAGTTTCCACACAGCCTTATCCTCCATTTCTTTCTCTTCTTTCTCCAAGGCCTCCCATTTTAGAAGTTCTTTTTCTTCATCCTCAGGGACTTCTGCTAAGAAATCGGCCAGTATTTGTCCTTTCGTGGCCGTCCTGGGTTTAAACTCTAAAGAGTGTTCTCCCAGTTCCACGGCCCATTTAGCCAACCGCCCCGACAGCTCCGGCCTCCTGAGTACCTTTTGGAGGGGTTGATCAGTCATTAGGGTGATCTTGTGCCCTTGGAAATATCTCCTGAGTCTCCGGGATGCGAAAACAAGGGCCAGTGCTAACTTCTCCAGAGGCATGTAGCGTTCTTCAGGGCCTTTAAGTGTTCTACTGATGAAATATATTGGTATATGCTTTCTCTCCCGTTCCACCATCATGACCGCACTTATGGTTGTTTTCGAGGCGGACTGATATAAGAGGAGCTGCTCTCCGGGTACTGGGGTGGCCAATGTTGGGAGTTTGCAGATATAAGCTTTCATTTCTTGAAAGGCAGCCTCTGCCTCGGAGGTCCATTTAAATCTGTCTGTTTGGAGACAGTCCTTCAGCACCTTCATGAAGGGGAGAGTCCTGTCAGCTACTTTTGACAAAAAACGGTTTAATGCGATTAGCCTCCCGTTCAGCTGCTGGATGTCCTTCAGGGACCTGGGAGACCGCATTTCAGCCACAGCTTGAGTTTTCTCCGGGTTAGCTTTGATTCTGCCCTTAGTGACTACTACCCCCAAGAATTTTCCTTCTTCTACCCCAAAACAGCACTTCCCGGGGTTTAGTTTCATATTAACATCTTGCATGGTGCGGAGGGTTTCAGCTATATCATCTATCATGGCCATCTTGGTCAGGCTTTTGATAAAAATGTCATCAATGTATACTTCCAAGTTCCTCCCCCGTTGTTCCCTGAAGAGGACATTCATAAATCTTTGATATGTGGCCCCAACATTTTTAAGACCGAAGGGCATTTTGGTATAACAAAATGTCCTTTCGTCTGTAATGAAGGCGGGTTTTTTCCTTGTCCTCTATTGACATCTGAATCTGATGGTATCCTTTATAGGCATCCAGGAAGCATTTCAGGGGATACTGGGACAAGGAGTCCACCTGTACGTCTATTTCTGGGAGGGGGTAACAGTCTTTAGGACATGCTTTGTTCAGATCTTGGAAGTCGATGCACATCCTCCATCCCCCGTCTTTCTTCTAAACCATGACTGGGTTGGCTACCCAGGATGGGTACTTTACCTCCCTGGCTATTCCTGCTCTGAGTAGCTTCCTGGTTTCTTCACAGGCGACCCTCCTCTTACTGGGACCCATGCTTCGCTTTTTCTGCTTTATTGGCTTTGCCCAGGTGTACGTATTGAGCCGATGTTCAGTTAGGCTTCTTGGGATTCCTGTCATGTCCCCATGTTGAAACGCAAACACATCTATGTGGAAGAGGAGCAATTCCTTGAGAGCACTCTTGCATTTGTCACTCAAGTGACTTCCTACTTTGATTGTCTGCTCCGGGAACCTGTCGCAGAGTACCCACTCTTCAACCCCCTCCTTCTGGGGCTTCTCGGATGCTTCCCCCTCAGACACGAAAGAAACTACCTCATATGCAGACTTTACCCAAGCCAAGCCCTTTGGCGTCTGGAACACTAAGGCCCCGTGTGGGGTGGATGCTTGTGCTTGCAAATCCCCAATCCCAGGTCTTCCCAGGATTGCGTTGTATTTTGAGGGAGCTCGGACAACTGTGAAAGTCAGGTTTATAGTTCAAACGCGGTCTCCCACCCCAACTGTGAATGGGAGTTTGATCTTTCCCAGGGGGTGTGACACACTATTGTTGAATCCTACTAGAGGGATGGAATCCTCCCCAAGCCTGTCTCTTACATCCCTGTCGAACCTCAGGAAACAGTGCTCGTATATAACTTCTACCCCAGATCCCCCGTCCACGTGTATTCTGGCCACCTTGTGGCCAGCTATTATGGCTGAGATGTTTAGTGGGAGCCGCTGTACCTCATTTTCCTCCAAGTGTGGCATTAGGATAGGAGCTTTCATGTAGTCCGGGGAGCCCAGGATTCTGGCTTTTACACTCCTGGTGGTATCAAACTCATTCCTCCTTCTAATCATATCTACATCTGCCCTCCCAGGCTCCCTTGCATCTTTCCCTTTTCGATCCCCCCTCCTTCCTTAATTTCTTTAACCAAATGAGCCAACCTTCCCGTTTTTACCACGGCTTCTATTTCTCTTTTTAGGTACATGCAATCATCAGTTCTATGGCCAAACCCTTTGTGAAGGTCACAATACTCGCTTGGTTGTGCCTTTGGCCCAGGTTTTATGGGTGGTGGCCTCGGGAAGGAACTCTTCACCCTCTTAGTGGCCAATATTTCACTTGGGGTCTTGGTGAGAGGGGTGAAGATGTCAGAGTAGGGGGATGGGCCTCTCCCCCGAGGTCTATATGGGGAGTACGAGGGTCTTGTTCTATCATGCAACATTCTATAAAAAGCAGGCTTACGGGAATAGGGTGTACCTTTATCAAGAGGTTTTGTAACCGGGGTGACTCTTCGTGACGGAGCGTCAGTCTCCTTAGCCTTGCTGACTGTGCCTTTGCCTCAGACAAAGGCTCTGAGCCTGTCCATGAGATTGTCAAATGAGTGTCGGAACTCTTCCCCTAGTTTCTCGCATAGCTGTGCATGCCTTAATCCGTTTATGAAGCTGCTGATCTTCATGACTTCCGGGACGTCCTTGATATTCATGCTCTCCTTGACAAACATTTCCATGTATTGGTCTATCTGCTCGTTGTCCCTTTGCCTTATGTGTAAGATTTCGTTTGGGTTCTTGACCACCTTTCTTTGCTGACCAAAGTTTCTCAGGAACTTTTCACTTAGTTCTTCGTAGCTGTCGATCCCCCCAGGAGGGAGGCTGTCGAACCAGAGCCGGGCTCCCTCCGTCAAGGTCTGTACAAACATATGGCACCAAACTGGCATGGACCACCGCCCCAGTTGTCCCGCACCCCTGAAAGCGTGGAGATGATCTTCAGGATCTCTTGTCCCATCATACCGGTCATAGTTTGGGGGTAGCTTCATCTTAGGGGGCATTGGTGCTTCTGCTATCCTCCGGGTGAACTTTGAGACTTCAGCTAAGTCCCGTGGGAGGTAGGGTTGATCCAGGCCATCGTTGCTTGGATTCTCCTTTTCCTTTTGGTTTCTTTCCCGTGATGAGATCCTCCCTTTCTTCCGAGGACATCTGTCTAAGGGCAGTCATGAACGTTTCCAATGGGTCGCTTCCACTGCCCTTGTTTTGAGGGTCTGCCTTTTCTTGATTAGAGGGTGTATCGAATGATAGTTTGGCCCTGATACTATCGAGTTTTTCTTGTCTTTCTTGGTCTTTGAGACACTTCTTCAGTTTCTCTTTGTGCATGGCCACAAAATCCGGAGTGATGGTCTCTTCTTTTTCCAGGGTTTCTACCTGATTCTCATTCTCTTCCTCATGAGTTATATCTTCCACCGTAACTTTGTCATGGTCATTCTGCACTGTCTGGACGACCTGTGAACCGGGTGTGGTGTTCATGTTGCTTTTTCTGAAACGGGTTATCTATAACGTCGGAGTTCAGTGTGGAGACACCGGTCAAGCTGATGTCCCATGGATGGCGCCAATGTCGAATACCCAAATCCCGGCTGACGTTAAATGGATCTTCGCTGACGTCAAGATGTTCCGTTTCTTGTAGCTGCAAAAGAATAAACCGTTAGCCTCGTCACGGAGGGCCCCGGGAGGGGGATCCGTGACCAAGCTCCGACGTGAGAGTAAGTAAACTTGCCGGGGAGATGGAGGAGCTTATTCCGATGAGTATAATCACCGGAATGTTCCTTCAATGGTGTGAATCCAATAAATGTGGTGTATGTGATTAATGTATGAGAATATTGGTCGGAAGTAAATGTGAGAGTAGTAAATGAGAGTGGAGTAAATGAGATAGACCTGAAGATGATACCTCTCTCTCATGTTACCGTTCTTCTTCCTCTTATATAAGTCTTGAGCCTTATCTTACGTGTGGGATATTTGTTGAGATGATCCGACGGTTTCAGGAAGTCCTCGAGGGGCTCAGACACGTGTCTGACCCCTAACGGTTAGATCGGCAGCGTTATTTAATGTTTCAGCAGGGGAAGTACAGTTCCAGCCAGGATACTCTTCTAATCAGTCATTAATGGAGCCCTACATGCTCTGATTCCTCGTTTCCCGCTCGTTTTGTAATAGAGGAACCTTAATGGGCAAGTTAGGCTCTGGTTGGGCTTGTATCTTGTTGGGCCTGTATGTAGACAGCCCAAAGCGGGTAAAATGGGATCTCCCATTGGCCCGTCGTCAGGTATCTTCCGGTATAAAGCACTTAGCATTTTCTTGTTATCACTACTACAAATTAATGAATATATACCTGTTTTTTACTCATAACACATATGCCCATATAATGTTCAATTGACTTGTTAGATGATGTTAGAACGATTTGTTAGGTAATGTTAGATCTCTTGTCAGATAAATATTTAGATCTCTGGTTAGATAAATATCAATTCTTTTTTATGAATAATGTTAAACCATCGCACCCGCCATCACCCACCGCCGCGCGCCACCCCCCACCACTTACCACCGCACCCTCCACCATCCATCGCTGCCACCCGCCATCACACGTCGCTGCCACCACCCACCGCCACACCCGCCACAATTTCTATAAAAACATACGAATTGATTGTGTGTTTGAATAATAAATAATGGGTCTTGAAGAATGCCAGAAAGATAATGATTAAGAGCAAACTAATGGTGTGTATTGGCTGGAGCACTTGGAATCACGACTAGGTTGATTATAGGCGATTTGAAACTAAAATAAAAGCTTAAAAACGAGAATTGAAAGGTGTATTGGCAGGAGCACTTGGAATCATGACTAGGTTAGGGGAGGGTATGGCAGATCTATGATTTAGGAGGAGGGTATGGCTTATCTATATAAGACCAGTAAGACTTTGAGATTTAAGGGGAGGGTATGGCTGATCTATTTAAGACCAGTAAGACTTTGAAGGGTGGCTAGGGTGATAAACATAAAAGACATAAAAGACTCAACGGTGAGGACTTAGAAGGACGCAGAAAAACTCAAGTTTGACTCAAGACTTTATACTAAACTATAGAATCGGCAAGTTTCTTTATCCTGTTTATAGCTTGCGTTTGCTTTTCTGACCACACTGGCGGATTCTTTTTTAACATGGGGAACAGATGTACTATGTGATTTGACAATTCTGGCAGAAAATCAGCCATGTAATTGACTAAGCTAAGAAACTGTTGTACTTCTTTTTGTGACGTCAGCTTATCTGGGAATTGATGGAGTTCTTGGGAGATGTGCGGTTGTGGTTGGTACATGCCATCGTTGATTTTCATTCCCAAAAAATCGATGGTTGTGACTCCTATTTCCATTTTCTTTTCTAAAAGCAGGATTCCATATTGTTTTACTATGGATTGGAATTTTGTGAGTAATTCTATATGCGAGTCTTCATCTTCGGAGAACAAGAGGATATCATCAATGTATATCAGGGAATTATCAAGGATTGGAGCAAATATGGGCACCATTGCCTTTTGGAAAACGGACATAGCGTTTTTTAAGCCAAAGAGCATCACCTTCCATTGATAATGGTGGTTTGGGATGTAGAAAGTCGTTTTTGGCATGTCTTCTGGTTTAATCCCTAGTTGCCAAAAACCCAGATTTAGGTCAAATTTTGATAGAATTTTTGGCATTTACCTGTAACACCTCATAAAATCATGTCCAATATAGTATCGACACGTGTCATGGACTTTAAACGTGTAACGGATTGATTATGAGGGACTAAAGTTGACAAACGAGGAAAGTATATGAATATAAGGTTACAAAGTGTCAACATTTGATAATTATGCCTTTTAACAACCCTACACGATGTTTATACCCTAAAACGAATGTATCATGAAGCATATGAAACCGTTTGTGGAAGAAAGTGAAAGTTTACAAGACGCGAGGGTTAAATGTGTCAACATGTTTAAGTTATACCTCTGAGTGACCTTTTAGTGAACCCGGAGCCTTGTAACGATTAATTATACTCCCAAGAATGAGTGATAAAAATTTCACAAGGTTTCGATATCGTATGAGGAAGATATGTTAACTTTCGTAATTAAAGGGTTAAAAGCGTCAACGAGGAAAAACTTGTGTTTTCGGTTACCGTTTAATGAAACCGGACCTAACGATGTTTGGTTATACATCATGGATCACAAAAATATAAATTTCATGGCTTAAAAGTGCTTAAAATGGAAGAAATTACGCTTTAGAAGGTCCAGGGGGTGAAAATGTCATTTGTTGAAACTTGTTTGCTGGTCCCCTACCTCCTGGCGCTGCGCCACCACCTGAGGCACTCCTCCGTCGCGCGACGCGACGGACTGCCAGCTCATAAAAATGTTGTTTAACGTGGCAGCTTGCATGTTTGCTAAATTCCGCGAGTTTGCCACCCTATAGCTGCTTGAAACACGTCCCTAGACACTTGTTTTCATCTCTAGAGTTGCCATAACACCTGTAGCAATCTCCATGATCCTTCCATGGCTATATATTGAGCTCATTGTTGCAACATTTGGGCACTTCACTTGAAAATCTTTCAAACACTTGTTCTGGAGATTCCTGGAGCTCAAGACCACTTCCTAAGGATCATTAGTCGTGCATAGGACTTCAGTAAGTGTCCTTAACCTTTCTTAATTCAGTTTTATTAGTTTAATGGCCTAAAGTACCAGTTGTAATTAAGGTTTGACTTAGTGATTAATCACTAATGGTCCAGTCAATTCTCGAATTGAAAGTAGCTTTGAGTTGGTAATTATATGGGTAATAAACCCTTAAAAGGGCACCCTCTGATTCCCACTCTAACTAGGTCAATTGTCGGGTCAAAGTTAATTATAAAAAGTCAACAGAAAGCAAATTTTCGCATAAACACATAATTAACAATATAGAAGCTATGAAACCTGTTTTATCACTCGTATAACTTGGTAATCAATGTAAGAACATATCTAAACATGTTCAACCCGACAATTTTCTGTTTAAGCTTGGTTCGAAAACCGAAAGTCGCAAAAGTAGACTTTTTCTTTGACTTTCAGTTCTTACCCAATGTAGCATATTTTAGAAATGCCTTAGAGCTCTATTAAGACCAGGTTATAGATTAGTGTAACCCTCTGAGGTTATACAACTTGGTTCATTAATTATTCGATTCATGTACATGTTTCCGTTATATGCCTAAATGTTGACCATAATGCCCTTTTGACCTTAAAACGAAATTTTTGAAAATGTGAGAGGACAAATGTAAGATCTGTAAGAAACGTCATCTGGGCCAACCAGTAATACATGGAAATATCGGGGTGTGACAGGTTGGTATCAGAGCCAACATTGAGTGAATTAAACACTAGCCTTTTGTGTTTAATCTCAATGACACAGTTTGCACATTGCTCGACTTTCGAGTCTAGACAAAGAACTTAGGACTAATTCTGACTTTTTTTTTGCTTTGTCCTTTATTGTTTCTTTTGTTGTTTCTGTTGTTTGTTTCGACAGGACCTACAAGAATGCCGCCCAGAATTCGAGGAAGAGGTAGAGGCAAGGGGCCATTCATCGTCCCCAATGATCACGAGGCCGGGCCTTCACACCGGCGAACTCCATCTGATTCTTTAAGAAAAAGTCCTTAGGAAAACTGGAGGGCCTCTTTAGAACCCGCGAGGCGTTCAGTCTCGCTGAGCTCCTCACCTTCTTACCTAAACTCTTACGGGCCTCAATAGGAGAATGAGCTCCACAACTCCCATCACTCCTTTATACACCTTCAAAGCCACAACTCACACCAATCTTTTAACGACCCAACACCCTACTTCCAAAGCCGGTTCAACCCGGCAAACCTAATTGAAGAGCCAATGGGTTATAACCCGTTGGGACCGGAGGACCATTTCTCCATGGATATGGACGAGGATCCGGAGCCTGCCCAACCGCCAACCGGAACGCTTACTCACCCCATCGAGATTTCGGATGGGTCACCTTTTCTTGGGTCACCTTATAGTGGTCCAGACAGCTACGAGGCAAGATTTGCCCAAATTGAGTGGATGTTTACTCCCAGTTACCACTCATCACCGCAGCAGCAGGATCCCTCGGAGGATTCGTGCTTTGTAGCGGTTACTACATCGCCACCACCGCCAGTGCAGCAACAGCCTCCGGAACCACCGAGGCGTAGAAGATCAACCGCACGGATGTCCGTGCAAGGGGGAGTCCGTATCAGCACCCCTTAGCATTCATCAAGTGGCAGCCATTACCAGCCACTATACGAAGACCCACAAATGGGTGGCCTTCGAACCCTATTTCTGAGGTGGAGTCTGCGCCAGTCGCACCGCCACCAGTGGGTTTTGATAACCCAATCCCTGCAAATACTAGTGCAGCGGCATACAACCCCTTTGAGCAACCTGCTTACCTGGGGTATAACTACTACAATGCCCCCAGTGTTGACCCATACCTTGTAGCAGTCAACTACAATGCCCTTCATCCTGAAGGACCTTACGCATCCTCCTACCAAACCGGGTACCCACCTTATGGGTATCAACAACCGCCACCTCCTCAACCTCCGCAGTATCAGCAACCCCCGCAGCCGCCACTGATATCGCCACCGCAGCAGCAGGAGATTCTTCAAAGGTTGAGTTAGGTGGAGCAGGAAGTTCGGGAAGAGCGTAGGCAAATCCGAGGAATTCTCAAGGGTCTGACGAGCTTAATCAAGGGGAAGAGCAAAAAGGGTTATTAAATCCTTTATTTGTTTATTTGTATTTCTTTAATGTTTAATCAAGTCCCTGTGTGGACATCTGTTTTTGTAATCAGTCCCTGCGAGGACTTGTATTTCATGTTAGCCCCTGCATGGGCATGTCATTTCTGTTTAGCCCTTGCGTGGGCAAGTTGTTTCTGTTAAAAGTCCCGTTTAGGGCAATCTGTACTCTTTTTTCTAAATTTAATGGCATGTTATAATTTAAATTTCATTTTTATCATTATATGCATAAATGTAAAATGTATGAAATAAATAAATAAATCCAAAATATGTCATTCCTTTTATAATATCTGCCTTTAAATATTAAATAAGAATCTTAAAGGGTATAACCTAGCCTGCATGTCATTATAAGACATGGCCATGATGGTAAAACCTGTTTAAAAAGATTCAAATCCTTGTTAACATCTGAAAACATGTTAACATTCCTGGCTAATGTGACTCGTAAAATCACACGTGTCATCCTTACAGTGGATTATTCCAATTCCTTCTTTATTACTTAAACATCCATTTGTGATTTAATGCCTACGGGCCATAATTATTGTCATATAAGACAAAAGACAGTCGTAGCCTACAACTCCCTGTCAAGAAGGGTAATAAACTATGATTCAAACCTTAGTACCTCGATCCTATAAGATCATGACTTATAATTTGAATATGTCCATGTGACTTGGCCTTTTGTGCCATTATTATATTATAACTAAGGATTGTTAATGAAAAATCCTGAATGAAATACTTAACGAAATTAACCAAAATGGTTCTTTAATACCATGGTTAATAAATTAATAAGATGACAAATCTATTATATACCTCTAAGAAACTATTGTCATCCTTTTATGTAGCAATCAAGCTACATGGCTGAGTCTGAAGAAGTCAACAGTCATTCGAGGGAGAATCATGATACTACCAGGATCAATGTAACTGGTGCGGGACTTCAAGCATTGATTGATAATGCTGTTACCAAGGCCTTGGATAGGCAGTTCAATGAATCTAGTGGTACTCGAAGCAGGACCTTATCAGTACCCCATTCTAAACCTAAGACTCACTCTGAGGCTCCTAGTAAGCCACCTCCTAAACATGATGGATCAAGGAGAGATGACGATCATCACTCCTCAAATCAGCATAGTGTTCTGTCGAAGAAGATTGAGCTTAAATGAGAACCACATGGTAAGTCCTGTACATATAAGTATTTCGTCTACTGCAAGACTAGAGACTTCACAGGGGAGAAAGGAGTCGTCGATTCTATGACTTTCTCGATGAAATGGACATTGTGGTTGATATCAGCGGATGCGCTGATAAGGACGTTGTGAAGTATGTATCTCAGTTGTTTAAAGGAGAAGCACTAGCCTGGTGGAGGTCTCTAATCCAGGCTACTGGGAAGATCCCGTTGTACAATATGTCTTGGGATCAGTTTGTTGCTCTCATCAAGGAGAATTACTGTCCTCAGCATGAGGTTGAAAAGATCGAGGCTGACTTCTTATCTTTGGTGATGAAAAATGTAACACCCCAAAATTTGAATGTTTATAATTGTTAAATGTTCTCGTATGGTACATAAAGAAATGAATGACTAGGTTATTTAACCAAGTTAACAAAATGGTAAAAACAATTAAAGGAGTGAAAGTTGTGCCCATTTATAATTAGTGACAACTTGAGGGGCTAAAGTGAGTTAAATTGAAAGTTGAATTAATAAATAAAATTACACACACAAACACACACGATCGTGTGTTCTAGAGAGCGCAGGAGCTCTCATGAAGCTAAAACCCTAACTTCATCTAATCCATCAAATTGGAAGGATAAACGAAGCTCAAATTCAGAACCGAACACGAATTTGTGATCACCTACACGAGGGGATCATAAGGTATGTCTTAAATTCTAGATTGGTGATTATCCACGAAGTGGGTTATGTTGTAAATAGTGAGTTGGTATGAAATTGAGCATGAGGATATGTTAGAAACATCATATAGAACATGGGTTATGCATTATTTAGGTTAATTTGATGCTTAGAGGTGAAACCTATTAGTTATGGTGAGAATGATGAGTTGAATCATCATCCATGTCTAATTCTTGTTGAATATTGATGTATTATGTGAGTAATATGGAGTCTTGGTAGAAGAATTGAAAGAAATATGATGATAATATGTTTGAATGTTTATGTGTGAATGATATATGTTAATTAGTATGAGGATTTGATGGATTATTTTGAGTTTGAATGGTAATTTCCGAAATAAGATCCGTGTGATGAATGATGAACAAGCTAACTATCTTGAGAATGATATATGATAGTTGATGCTTGATAAGCGACATGGAAGCTTGGGAAAGAAGCGGGTCAAACGGGACTAATGCACACGGGAAGCATATTCGGATGTTAGGTAAGTAAAGCTTACACCCCTTTTCATAGAATATATATCTGTTGTATTGATTACGAACATGCTAAGTAAATATGTGAAGTATGATGTTCCGACAAGTATTTGATACGGGTCGAAATATGTGGGTATGATAAGAAATTAAGGTTGATGTTTAAAAAGGGTATTATGGTAATTCTGGTTACAAGTTAACGAAGAAATAAGTTACATGGATGGGTTAATGAATAATTAAAACCCCACAAGGGTAAAATGGACATTTATATTTAGCGGGTCAAATGGTGGAGAGGTCACCATTTGGCGTTATCGACTAATGAATTGTATTGTCAAGTATTATGAATTCACAGAATGAATAGCGAAAGGATCTCGTTGTTATCATCTAACAATTTGGTGGATGAAGTATTAAACGGATATTAGCTTTAATCCGAGCAAGGTATGTGTGTTTAGAGTTGTAGTTAAGTGATAGGATTGGTTGAATGTGCAATGAAGTCCTTTGTTGTAAAGGATGGAGCGAAGTTGACAAAAATGCCCTTGATAGGTATATCGGGCAAACGACTTTAAAAGTTGTTTAGAAACATGCCATTTGATTAAATGATTACTTGGTACAAGTATGAAAGCGAAAAGTATGATCTTTGCAAGTCAAAGTCCTTAAAAATGCGTAAATACCCTTAACGGGTCCAAATAAGTTTTAGGCGGAAATGGGTTGGGATGTTGTAAGAAACCCGTGATTGGAACCTTATATGATAGACGACGTTGAAATTATAAGGCTCATGAGAAATTAAGGTCAAATAAACAGATTATTTTGATAAATGCATGAACGGGTCAAAACTTAGTAAAAAGGTGATAAGTCGATAGCTTAACAACCTAGAATTTTGTAAATCCGGATGTCGGATGTTAACTCCTTGTGATAGAGAATTAAATTACGATCACGTAGGAAAAAGAATCGGGTAAAACGGACCAAAAACGAGAAAGTTATGCTCGTTTCCTTAAAACTGAGTTATGCTGGGAATATGCAGCAACAGCTGCGAACATTCTGTTAAAAAGGGGTGGTGGCGCGACGCGACGGTGAAGGCCATAGGCCGTCGCGCGACGCCACGGGCTACAGAGTGTTAAAAATTAATATTTTAATTGTATATGCAACGCGAACCCGTTTAGACCATTTTTAAACGCTTATACACTAAGTATGACTGATTTATTTCATGTTTTAGAAGATGTAGACATGGGTGAGGATATGTATGTATGTATGTATGTATGTATGTATGTATGTATGTATGTATGTATGTATGTATGTATGTATGTATGTATGTATGTATGTATGTATGTATGTATGTATGTATGTATGTATGTATGTATGTATGTATGTATGTATGTATGTATGTATGTATGTATGTATGTATGTATGTATGTATGTATGTATGTATGTATGTATGTATGTATGTATGTATGTATGTATTTATGTATGTATGTATGTAGGATTGTTGGTATGTATGGAAGTAGTTATGTATTAACGTATACAAGTATGTAGTTATGCTTGAAAGTATGTATGTATGTGGGTACGTATCTATGCAAGTAATGCAAGTAAGTATGCATGGTTGTACGCAAGTTTTCAATACGATCGAGTATCGACATTATAATTTAGTGTACATTGCGAATGAGGTGTAACGCACATACGGTAAGGAAGTCTCACCGCGGATTGTATGATCGGATGGAAAGCCGGAATGCAAAGAGTTAACGGAACGAAAAGTAAACGTGAGTAAATCTTATATGTTTATGATGCGTACTAATGTTATGAATTTTATGTGGTGAACACAGGTAGTACGAAACACGAGGATCATCAAGGGATAGAGGTCTAGGACTGAGTCACTTGAAAGATTGTACGGGATTGTCTGAGAATGTAATTTGATACACATAAGTTATGTTTTTATATAGTAGTGAGTTGAGTGACGAATTTATGTGTACGAGTTATTTTAAAAATGAAATTTTAAGTAAGCCAAAGTATTTTATAATGAAAGAAATTTATGGCATGAAATTCCGCTGCGACTTTTTATCTAATACGTTTTAGGGTCTTACAAGTTGATATCAGAGCCCTGGTTTGAGTGAATCAAGTACGAGAAGATAAATACTTGAACTCAAATCTGTGTGCTCTTGTGATAAGGAACCCGTACAATCCATGACTCGATCAAGATCTAAAGGTAGAAATGGAATGAAAGCATGTATGTATGCATTCATATGAAGAAACTAACGGTTTTGTATGTGCAAGGTAAGCTTAAAGGTTTGAAGAGGATGATCCATGAATGCAGTCTAAGATGGATGCTAAGGCAGGCAAGGATGGAAATAGACAGATGGACCCCAGGTACACAATATTAATATGTATGGGTACCGGTGTTAAAAGAAAAAGGAAGAAATCTCCTTGGGAGGGTAAGTATTAAACGGAAGACAACGATACTGTCTTGGTAAGATTTCAAAAATGTTGCACGAACTGAGACCCACTACTTCGGACATAAGGCGATGATTACATGAAGGCACGGACTAGTAGGTGAATTGTGCACCTGGCCAGTACGCAAGAAGCATATGACGTTCATGAGACCGTGGTAATTATCGCAGGTATGTCTGTTAGAATTGGGTAGCAGGTGGGCGTGCTGGTGAAATGGGTAGTAAGACTCTCCGGAAATTGAGAGTACTACGTAAGAGTGAAAAGTATGAGTGATAAGAATGAAGAATGTTGAATCCGTAAGAAAGTACGGATCAACAATATATGAATGAAATGTTTGAATCCGCGAGACGGATTCAAAGAATGAAAGATGTGAATGCAATGTTAGAATCCGCGAGACGGATTCAAGGAATGAAAGGCATGAATGGAATGTTTGAATCCGTAAAACGGATTCAAGGAAATGAGATGTATAAATGATATGTCTGAATCCGCGAGACGGATTCAACACATGAAATGAATGAAAGCATGAATGATATGTTAGAATTCGCGAGACGGATTCGAAGCATGAAAGGAATGAAAGCATGAATGATATGTTAGAATCCGCGAGACGGATTCGAAGCATGAAAGGAATGAAAGCATGAATGATATGTTAGAATCCGCGAGACGGATTCGAAACAAAGAAAGAATAAAAGTATGAATGAGATATTATAAACCGTGCGACGGGTTCGAAACATAATGAATGATAAGAATGAAAATATTTGAATATGCAAGTAATTACAGACTAAGCAAGTAAACATTCTTTAAAAGCAAAAATTATCCAAGTTATGTCTTAAACTTATATAAATATGTGTGAATAAAGGTATGTATATATATATATATATATATATATATATGAGCAAATATGTTTGTAGGCGAGGGATAAAGAGACGAATGAGTCATGCGGGCCAAATGGTAATCGCCATTTAAACCCGATATATTTAATGATTTGATTTGTTAAGTTTATACTTATAGGTGAGCATAATGTTTGGCACGCAAACCTAAATTTTAACGAAAGAAAGAAGCTTTAAACATGTTATGTGTTAGATGTGTTAGTAGTCGACTCTTGGGAGTCATAATAAATGACGGGCTACGACCCGGACAATGATTTAAGTTTGAACAAGAAGGATAAGTTTTGTTAAGAATACCAAAATGATGTAATGAATGTTTTTGCAAGTAAGCATGAATGGAAAGAAGTACGAGCGTGTGCCTCAATACATATACGATAATTAAGAAATGTCAGTTTAGCCTTGAAATGTCAAATTATGAAGGTTGACAAAATAAGTAACTAGGATGAAAGAGTTTCGTGTGAGAAATGAAATGTGCTAACTGCTAAATTGTTGTTGATAATGTTAGAAACCTTGATGTGATGAAACCAATCGAATTGGTGGAAGGATGTGTACGAGTGGAGGCACATTACATGGATGAATGAAATCTAGCCTGGTACGGCTAGTACTCGTGAAGAATGTGGACATATCTGATTTATGGATCACTGAAGTATGGAATGAAATCGAGGTAAGTAAAATGTTTTAAATTCTGACGGATAAGTATGAATTAGTAAATAAAAAACGCTCTACAAATTGAATGGTGGAAGGAGTATGGTATAGTATGGAGTGTTTGATTCCTAATAGTTGACATAAGAAGAGAACTATGTCATTAAGAACTAGATTTTAAAAGTTTTGAGCAAAAATTTCAGGAATTGGTTAAACTCTCGTATGAAGAACCTGCATGATACGCTTGCTTAGGCAACTTAAATAATGCATGAATTGAGAAGAATAGTAATTTAGAATAAATGAGGTGAGTTGAAGGTAACGTAAGGGTACGTATAGTACAAATAACTATAGGAAACGTAGAATGACGTTAACTTTGGAGTTAAGCGGGTATATGTGACTATGAAATAGTTGTTTTGTTGCGATAACAAAACAAGAACTAAATATTATATGATATATGTATAAAATATAATCTAAGAGATGGGATGGAGATATTAGATCTGTTATAACGGATCATACGAATGTAAGTATGATAATAAGTGTGAAGAGGTATGTATATTGACCCACTACAAACAGGCCAAAGAAATGAGAATGTATGTAAAGATAAAGTATGAGAAATAAGGACTTGTTAGAAAGAAGTCAATTATATGAATAGTTATGAATCGAGAATGGATAGTTACTTAGCATTATGACGTGCCTATCGAAATTAAACATATATGTATAAATTACGAATTTAGATCGTATAGTCGACGAAGATAATATGAAATTTGAAATAAACAAAAATGAATGTTATTAATAGGATGTTGGAATTGTTTCAAGTAAACAAAATGGTATATTGCACAGGATATACAAGTATTAGAATGATGAATGAACCATTAGCTATGAAATGCGTTAGAAGCTAGCGCTGTTAGTGAAAGCGACACTAATAAAAACTCTGGGACGGGTTCTTGAGAATAGAAGACTGTCACTAAGGTGGGCTAGTAGTCGTGATGATGGAGCAAGGGAGAAAGGATAATAAGTGTTTAATGGAAATGAGAAACGTTTCGGGGACGAAACCTCATTTAAGGGGGGTAGACTTGTAACGCCCCAAAATTCGAATGTTTATAATTGTTAAATGTTCTCGTATGGTACATCAAGAAATGAATGACTAGGTTATTTAACCAAGTTAACAAAATGGTAAAAACAATTAAAGGAATGAAAATTGTGCCCATTTATAATTAGTGACAACTTGAGGGGCTAAAGTGAGTTAAATTGAAAGTTGAATTAAAAAATAAAATTACACACACAAACACACACGATCGTGTGTTCTAGAGAGAGCAGGAGCTCTCATGAAGCCAAAACCCTAACTTCATCTAATCCATCAAATTGGAAGGATAAACGAAGCTTAAATTCAGAACCGAACACGAATTTGTGATCACCTACACGAGGGGATCATAAGGTATGTCTTAAATTCTAGACTGGTGATTATCCACGAAGTGGGTTATGTTGTAAATCGTGAATTGGTATGAAATTGAGCATGAGGATATGTTAGAATCATCATATAGAACATGGGTTATGCATTATTTAGGTTAATTTGATGCTTAGAGGTGAAACCCATTAGTTATGGTGAGAATGATGAGTTGAATCATCATCCATGTCTAATTCTTGTTGAATATTGATGTATTATGTGAGTAATATGGAGTCTTGTTAGAAGAATTGAAAGAAATATGATGATAATATGTTTGAATGTTTATGTGTGAATGATATATGTTAATTAGTATGAGGATTTGATGGATTATGTATGAAATTAGGAGATTGTGCATGAATTAGTTGTACCTTATGTTTAGAAGGTTGTACACACACCAAGGGTATGATGAAATTAGAGATAATTGAGCTTATATCACTAGTAAGTGATTAACAATGTAGTTATGAAGTGGGTTTTGTATAATATGATGATATGTTATTGTTAATGATGTTTGAAATCACATACATGTGTAAATGTTTAAAGGATTTCGGATAGGATTTGATAGATTAGTATGTTTTGAGTTTGAATGGTAATTTCCGAAATAAGATCCGTGTGATGAATGATGAACAAGCTAACTATCTTGAGAATGATATATGATAGTTGATGCTTGATAAGCGACATGGAAGCTTGGGAAAGAAGCGTGTCAAACGGGACTAATGCACACGGGAAGCATATTCGGATGTTAGGTAAGTAAAGCTTACACCCCTTTTCATAGAATATCTATCTGTTGTATTGATTACGAACATGGTAAGTAAATATGTGAAGTATGATGTTCCGACAAGTATTTGATACGGGTCGAAATATGTGGGTATGATAAGAAATTAAGGTTGATGTTTAAAAAGGGTATTATGGTAATTCTGGTTACAAGTTAACGAAGAAATAAGTTACATGGATGGGTTAATGAATAATTAAAACCCCATAAGGGTAAAATGGACATTTATATTTAGCGGGTCAAATGGTGGAGAGGTCACCATTTGGCGTTATCGACTAATGAATTGTATTGTCAAGTATTATGAATTCACAGAATGAATAGCGAAAGGATCTCGTTGTTATCATCTAACAATTTGGTGGATGAAGTATTAAACGGATATTAGCTTTGATCCGAGCAAGGTATGTGTGTTTAGAGTTGTAGTTAAGTGATAGGATTGGTTGAATGTGCAATGAAGTCCTTTGTTGTAAAGGATGGAGCGAAGTTGACAAAAATGCCCTTGATAGGTATATCGGGCAAACGACTTTAAAAGTTGTTTAGAAACAAGCCATTTGATTAAATGATTACTTGGTACAAGTATGAAAGCGAAAAGTATGATCTTTGCAAGTCAAAGTCCTTAAAAACGCGTAAATACCCTTAACGGGTAAAAATAAGTTTTAAGCGGAAATGGGTTGTGATGTTGTAAGAAACCCGTGATTGGAACCTTATATGATAGACAACGTTGAAATTATAAGGCTCATGAGAAATTGAGTTCAAATAAACAGATTATTTTGATAAATGCATGAACGGGTCAAAACTTAGTAAAAAGGTGATAAGTCGATAGCTTAAAAGCCTAGAATTTTTTAAATCCGGATGTCGGATGTTAACTCCTTGTGATAGAGAATTAAATTACGATCACGTAGGAAAAAGAATCGGGTAAAACGGACCAAAAAACGAGAAAGTTATGCTCGTTTCCATAAAACTGTGTTATGCTGGGAATATGCAGCAACAGCTGCGAACATTCTGTTAAAAAGGGGTGGTGGCGCGACGCGACGTTGAAGGCCATAGGCCGCCGCGCGACACCACGGGCTCCAGAGTGTTAAAAATCATATTTTAATTGTATATGCAACGCGAACCCGTTTAGACCGTTTTTAAACGCTTATACACTAAGTATGACTGATTTATTTCATGTTTTAAAAGATGTAGACATGGGTGAGGATATGTATGTATGTATGTATGTATGTATGTATGTACGTACGTACGTACGTACGTACGTACGTACGTACGTACGTACGTACGTATGTATGTATGTATGTATGTATGTATGTAGGATTGTTGGTATGTATGGAAGTAGTTATGTATTAACGTATACAAGTATGTAGTTATGCTTGAAAGTATGTATGTATGTGGGTACGTATCTATGCAAGTAATGCAAGTAAGTATGCATGGTTGTACGCAAGTTTTCAATACGATCGAGTATCGACATTATTAATAGTGTACATTGCGAATGAGGTGTAACGCACATACGGTAAGGAAGTCTCACCGCGGATTGTATGATCGGATGGAAAGCCGGAATGCAAAGAGTTAACGGAATGAAAAGTAAACGTGAGTAAATCTTATATGTTTATGATGAATACTAATGTTATGAATTTTATGTGGTGAACACAGGTTGTACGAAACACGAGGATCATTAAGGGATAGAGGTCTAGGACCGAGTCACTTGAAAGATTGTACGGGATTGTCTGAGAATGTAATTTGATACACATAAGTTATGTTTTTATATAGCAGTGAGTTGAGTGACGAATTTATGTGTACGAGTTATTTTAAAAATGAAATTTTAAGTAAGCCAAAGTATTCTATAATTAAAGAAATTTATGGCATGAAATTCCGCTGCGACTTTTTATCTAATACGTTTTAGGGTCTTACAAAAAACCTAGATTGTCAGGCTTACCTTACTAGCTTCAATACCATGTCACGTTTGGTTCCATACCTGGTTACCTCGGAACCAAAACGTATAGCCCGTTTCATTGGGGGATTAGCCCCAAAAATCAAAGCTAGTGTGAAGGCATCCCGACCTGCTACTTAGGTCAGTGGCTGATTTGTCATTATCCCTTACCTTGGATGCAATAAGGCAGAGATCGCTTAGGCATTCCGATGCTGAGTAGGGAAAACGTGAGGATAATAACTCACACCGTTCTGACAAGAAGCACAAGGGAAACTCTGATCACAGAAAGAGTTCAGGGTTCAAGAAAGATGACCAATAGGTGGGCGAGAAGCCCAAATGTAAGATCTGTAAGAAACGTCATCTGGGCAAATGCAGGTATGAATCGAAATCCCAATCACAGCCAAGGGCTTGTGGGACTTGTAAGTCTTCTGAGCACAAGACGATAGAGTGCAAGAAGATAAAGGATGCAACGTGCTATAACTGTAACGAGAAGGGGCACATCAAGTCCAATTGCCCTAAGTATGCCAAAAAGCCTGAAGAAGCCAAAAAGACCAATGCTAGGGTCTTTTGAATGGATGCACGGGAAGCAGTGCAGGATGATAACGTGATAACAGGTACCTTCCTTATTAATGACGTTTATGCAAGGGTGTTATTTGATTCGGGTACAGATAAGTCATTTGTAGATGATAAGTTTTGTAAGTTGTTGAATTTACCTGTTAAAACCCTAAACGTGAAATATGAAGTCGAGTTAGCCGATGGTACCATAAAAAATGCCTCAACTGTGCTAGATGGATGTTTTATATCCATTAGGAACCACTCTTTTCCATTATCCTTGCTTCCTTTGAAATTAACTGGTTTCGACATAGTGATAGGCATGGATTGGTTATCTCATAACCAAGCCCAGATTATTTGTGACAAGAAACAAGTGGTGATTAAGACTCCGTATGGTGAGCCACTTACCATACAAGGAGATACTCAGTACAGGTTGCCTAAGTAAGTGTCTGTGCTTAAGGCATCAAGGTGTATGAAGAAAGGTTGTGTCATTTATATGGCACAAGTGACTATTGATGAGCCAAAACACAAGATTGAAGACATCCCTGTCATTTCTGAATACCCTGATGTATTTCCTGAAGAACTACCTGGTTTACCCCCAGATAGGCAAGTGGAGTTTAGAATTGACATTATACCTGGAGCAGCACCTGTTGCAAGAGCACCTTACCGATTAGCCCCAACTGAGATGAAGGAGTTGAGAACTCAGTTGGATGATTTGTTGGCAAAAGGACTAGCTCATCTCCCTGGGGAGCACCAATTCTGTTTGTAAAGAAGAAAGATGGATCGATGCGTCTATGCATCGATTATCGAGAGCTTAACAAGGTCACGATCAAGAACAGATATCCATTGCCCAGGATCGACGATCTGTTCAATCAGCTCCAAGGAGCAAGTTACTTCTCCAAGATTGACTTGAGGTCAGGTTACCATCAGCTGAAGGTTAGAGATGAAGATGTGCATAAAACTGCATTTAGAACTCGATATGGTCACTACGAGTTCTTAGTGATGCCTTTCGGGCTCACTAATGCACCAGCATCATTCATGGATCTCATGAATCGCGTTTACAAACCCTAATTGGACAAGTTTGTTATTGTCTTCATCGATGACATTCTTATTTATTCGAAAAAATCAAGCTGATCATGAGAAGCATCTTCGGTGTATTCTTAAACTTCTTCAACAAGAAAAGCTTTATGCCAAGTTTTCAAAGTGTGAATTTTGGCTTCGTGAAGTCCAATTCCTTGGACATATGGTTAGCGAGCGTGGCATCCAGGTGGATCCCGCTAAGATTGAAGCTATCATGAATTGGCAAGAGCCGAAGATGCCCACAGAGATTCACAGCTTCTTAGGCTTGGCAGGATACTACAGGCGTTTTATTGAGAATTTCTCAAGGATTGCAGCACCCCTAACTTCGTTGACTAGGAAGAATATTAAGTTTGATTGGGGTCCTAAGCAACAAGAATCCTTCGATATTCTTAAACAGAAGTTAAGCAATGCTCCTGTGTTAACATTGCCTGAAGGAATTGAAGAATTTGTGGTTTACTGCGACGCATTGCACACTGGCATGGGATGTGTGCTAATGCAGAAGGGTAAAGTTATTGCATATGCTTCTCGACAACTAAAAGTGCACGAGAAGAATTATACCACCCATGATTTGGAATTGGGTGCAGTTGTGTTTGCACTAAAACTTTGGAGGCATTATTTATATGGTACCAAGTGTGTGATCTATTCTGATCACAAGAGCCTTCAACATTTGTTTAATCAGAAGGATCTGAACATGAGGCAACGACGATGGATGGAGACACTGAATGATTATTATTGTGAAATCCGATATCATCCAGGTAAGGCGAATGTGGTCGCCGATGCTTTGAGCAGAAAGGAAAGGGTTAAGCCTATTAGAATCAATGCCAAGAGCATTGAATTAAAGAACAGTTTGAATGAGAGATTGTTAGCCGCTCAGAAGGAAGTCATATTAGAAGCTAACTATCCAAATGAAAAGCTGGGAGTCACTACTGCACAGTTATCATATGGAAAGGATGGAATCCTAAGATTGAATGGACGAATATGGGTTCCGATCTATGGAGGACTACGGGAAGTTATACTCCAAGAAGCCCACAGTTCTAAGTATTCCGTTCATCCTGGAAGTGACAAGATGTACCAGGATTTGAAGGCCAATTATTGGTGGATAGGCTTGAAGAAGTCTATAGCTACTTATGTAGCCAAATGTTTGACGTGCGCGCAAGTTAAAGCTGAACACCAGAAGCCATCAGGTTTGCTACAACAGCTTGAACTTCCCACCTGGAAGTGGGAAATGGTGACTATGGATTTTATCACCAAGTTTCCAAAGACGAAGAGAGGAAATGATACTATTTGGGTTATAGTGGATAGACTGACTAAGTCAGCCCACTTCTTACCTATAAAGGAAACTGGTGCGTGTGTGGTGTGTATATAAATTTAAGTATATTTTAAGCCCTTTTTACACGTTAGTCAAGTTTTAAATTTATAAAACACGATATTTTACTAACACCAAACACACATATGGGCAAGTGCACCCATCGCGAGCGTAGTATAGTGTTGGCAAGATACCGAGGTCGTCCAAGGATACAAGAGCTTTTATACTGGTTTATCCTCAACGTCTAATCAAATCAAAAATTAGAAAAAGGTTTTTAAACTAGAAAAATAAAACTAACTAAAATGCTGAAAAATAAAATAAAATAAAAAAACAGAAAGACAAGATGAATCACTTGGCTCCGACTCGTGTTTAGTGTAACCTTTGATTATTTCCGCACTTTTGCACTTTTTAAGAGATTATCTTAGTTATTGTAGTAGGCCCCTCTTTTGAAGGTGACGTTACCCTCAACCAAGTAGTTTGAGTCAGCAAGGATACAATCCTAAAGGGTCGGATTATTGAAAGATAATTAATTAAGTTATTAATGCATATTATGGTAGGCCCCTCTTTTAGAGGTGACGTTACCCTCGGCTAAGTAGTCTGAGTCAGCAGGGATACAGTCCTAAGTAGCCAGGTTAAATTATTAATAGTATCTTACATATGAGGGGGTCAAAGAGTTTGGACCCCCGCCATCCAATACCGGTGGGTATTGAAGGAGGTCCTACTAAATTTAACCCAGGTCTTTGCAGGATCTATACACTGAACAAGGCAAGACTCTTACCAAACCGTTTCCTTAACCCCCGACCAGGTAGCCAACATATCTCCATATAGACCGTGGAGATATGAATGGTGAAAATCTTTTATTTTATATAGACAGTAAAATAATGTCAAGACACCACGGACAAACGATAAGGAAGAATCACCTTCAACATAAGAAACTAGTTATTAAAGTCATTAATACATAACCAAGTAAAAAGTGCGAAAAGATTAAAAATAAAAAGTACTACACTAGACACTTGTCTTCACCAAGTGATGTAAGAGACTTAGGCAAACATGGCCTTTGATTGTCAAGAGCTCTTACGATCAATCTTGGATCCCGAGACGACTCACACACTCTACGATGGACGATGGATGACGGTGGTGGATGATGGTGTTATGATGGTGGTGGGTGGTGGGTGAAGTGTGAGAGAGGTGTTGTGCCAAGGGATGGTTTGCAAATGAGCCAAGCACCCCTATTTATAACCTGAACAGCAGCTCGGGCACGACCCCATGTCCATTGGACACGGCCCCGTGTCCATCCTTCTTCTCTGTCTTCATTAATTGCAGTTTGTCTGCATTAGTTGAACACGCCCCCGTGTGCAGAAGCGTATCTGTACTATCAAGATTTCCTCAGATTCTGCGAATCTTAGAGTTGACCACGGCCCCGTGTCCGCTGAACACGACCCCGTGGTTTTTTATAGAAGCTTCTACAGCTTTGTCTTTTCTGCTGACACTTGGGCACGCCCCCGTGCTCATTGAGCACGGGGTGTGTTCAGTATTCTGTTCTCTTGTTTTGCTTGGGAAGATGTTGTCGGGTAGGCTGGGCATGCTACGTTTGTTCCTTTTCTTGTATTTATGTTAGATTTAGCTGCCTTTTTGCTTCTTTTGTTCATTTGAGCTCATTTAATCCTGAAAATACAAAAGGAAGACAAAAACACACTTTTTCCAACATTAGTACTAAAAAAGGTTAGTTTTATGCCACAATTGATGTAATTTATATGTTGCATTTTGTGCACATTAAATACACATCAAATACCCCCACACTTGAATCTTTGCTTGTCCTCAAGCAAAACTCTTTATAATGTGGCTTTACACTCCCAAATAGAATGGGTAGAAGAGAAGGTTTTTGGTCTTGTCGTAGAGTGTCAGGATTTCCAAGATTCTTTATTAAGTTTTATTTTTATTTATTTACAATCATATTCGTCATGATTTATTTAAAACATTACATAAGATTAATTACTTATTAGGGCATAACATGCCTTTTTAAAATTCCACTTATATACAAGTTCCCATACCTCACGGGGGATCACTCAACACTCGGCCGAAGATGTATTTTAGTGGATCACTCGAGAGCGGCATGGAACTTACTCCTACCATAAGCTTGCCAAGCAATCAATCCTTCTCCTTTTTAACTATACACCTTTGTAAATATCAAGAGGACTTTTGGGGTGAAGGGTTAGCCTTGGTTAAAGGTAGGTGGTTGGGTTAGTGGTTAGTAAAAGGGCGAAAGGCGTAAAAAGCGTCGGTTTTCGTAAGACTTTTTATTTTTGAAGTTTTTATTTTGACGAAGCCATTATTCAAACAAAGTTATTTTTGATAAACTTGTTTGTTTATTTCTCTTTTTGCTTCATCATCATCAAGTGTGTGTGTGTGTATACATATATATATATATATTGAAAGTCTTAAGAAAAACCGAGCTTGTCACTAAAACAAAGGGTTAAAAATAAAAAGGTTTTGGTGGGTGAAAGGGTGTTTGTTTTGGGTTATGAAATGAAAAGTTTTAGGCTCAAAGGGGTTAACTAGAGGGATTTTGGGTAGGTGGTAAAAAAAAAGAAAAATAATGGTGGAGAAATAAAAAAGGGTTAGTCCTAATGCCTCCGCCATTTACTTACTCGGGTTTAAGTTGGTAAGGAACGGGAATGTATCGTCGTGGCAAGTTCTAGAGTCGTATGAACCAAGCGGCTATTCACACAAGAAACGAAAAATGAGCATTTAGTTTAAAGATATATATTTGTATGCTCAATAAAGGCTCAAAACTCACTTTTTATGGGAATGGGTTTTTATGTGATCAAGTATATATAATCAAATTTTAATTAAGCTTGTCATGCCGTTTCATAATTTTCTTATGTTGGTTCTTGTTATCACGACGCTATCGGTTGTAAATTTGTAAAAAATATAACCTTTTTTGAACTTGAAATTCCCAAATTAAACCTAGACAAGTAAAAAAAAATGAAAAATATTTTTGAAAAAATTTGGGGTGGTTAGCGGTTCCAATACAGTTTTGTGTAAGGCTTGTGATTAGGACTTGCAAGATTCAAGGTTTTAGCATCCCCCCCCCCACACTTAAATTACACATTGTCCTCAATGTGTCCCAAAAATAAGTTTCTAGGTTGATTGAATGTGTAAAAATGTGTGAAAAAACAAAGTTTTATGTTACTGGGCGTCTGGACACGGCCCCGTGTTCAGATCGCCAGTAACAGAAATTGTCAAAAAGAAACAGAAGCCTGGGCACGGGGGCGTGTTCAGTGAGCACGCCCCGTGTCCAGTTACCTGAACTGGGCATTTCCTGCAGATTGTGCAGTATGGGGTCGTGTTGGGCAGGCACGACCCGTGCTGAACTTGCTGTAATGAAGAAAAATTTGTCGGGTGGCCCTGTTTTCGTGCATGGGGTGCTGGTTCAAGTTCCCTTGGTATCCTTCACCATCCCGAGTGTGTTTTATTCCTGAAAATTAAAACTAAGGATAGTTCCTAGGAAACATAAAAATTAATCTAAACTAAACTAAGGATAGTTTCGCGGAATGCCTCCGTGGTGCGCCACGTTTATAAGGGTCCTTGGCTAGACCCAAAGCCTGGTCATATGTTACCCAAGTGGGATGTTTTGCATCCCATGCTACACCGTCGGAGAGCAACATCCAAACTTGAGTCAATGACCTTCATGTAGTTGACCGGGTCTTCGTTTTCTACTCTTTTTCCGACTCCAAACTTTACTTCCTCGTCCCCAACCCTCAATGTTAGTGTTTCATCATTCATATCTACCACTGCTTGGGCGTAGCTAGGAATGGCCTCCATAGGATGAGTGGTACTTCGGTATCTTCCTCCATATCTAGTATGACAAAGTCGGCCGGAAAGACAAATTCGCCGACTTTGACCAATAGATTTTCAGCGACACCTTGTGGATATTTGACGGATCTATCGGCGAGTTGTATGCTTATTTTTGTAGGACTTGTTTTCCCTAAGCCGAGTCGATTAAACATTGATGAGGGCATGAGGTTGATGCTTTCCCCGAGATCGGCTAGTGCATTACGAATGGGGGATTTCCCAATCGAGCAAGGAATTGTGAAGCTTCCGGGGTCAAGCTTCTTTTGCGGGAGTTTGGTGAGTAGTAAGGCGGAGCATTCTTCGCCTAAGTTAACTAATTGCAATGATTCAATTTTCCTTTTATGAGTGAGGAAGTCCCTCATAAATTTTGAATATTTAGGCATTTGAGTTAGGACTTCGATAAATGGAATATTAACATGCAATTGTTTTAGTAAATTTTCGAACTTTGCGAATTGCTCATCGGTCTTTTGACGAATTAACCGACCGGGGTGTGGAACCGGAGGAGTCTTAGTAGGCTCTTGAACTGGTGGAGAAGCCTTCTCTTCTTGGGGCGCGGGTGGAGTTGTTGTTTGGCTAGATTGGCTTCTTTCAGTTGGTGGAAGTGGAGCCTCTTCGGGACCCACGGTACGGTTTCTCAATGTTATGAGATGTACTTGCACCTTTGGGTTGGTCTCGGTATTACTTGGTAACGCGCCTTGTGGTCTCTCGGAGAAATTTTGAGCTATTTGATTTAATTGTTTTTCAATGTTTTGAATGCTAGCTTTTTGATTTCTAAAATTCGATTCCAATTGTTGAAATTGATCCGAGTTTTTCTTTTTGATGTCGGAGATGAGGCGAGATACAGTATCTTCAAGCCTTTCTCGTCCACATTGTTGTTGAGAGAAATTTTGTGGTTATTGAAAGTTTGTTCGTTGGTTTAGATTTTGTTGGTTACTACTATTGCCGGGTTCTCTCCAACCAAGATTGGGGTGGTTACCCCATCCTTGGTTGTAGGTACCCGTTGGAGGACCCGACTGCCTAGGCCTATTATCAATGTAGTTAACCGTTTCCATTTGATCATCTAATTCTTTCATACAACTCCAATTTTCATGTAGCCCACCACACCCCTCACAAGCCATAACCGAGACCGTTTTTGCCATTTCTAACTTTTTGATTTTTGAAGAAAGGGCCTCGATTTGAGCTTGTAAAGAAGTGCTTTCATCAACCTTATGGGTGCCCGGGGCAATAGATTTATTGCCTCGGGGAGTGTGCCACTGAAAATTGGTTTGAGCAATTTCCTCAATTTGATTATATATTTCATTTGGGCGACGATTACCTAAAAGTCCCCCGGAGCTAGAATCAAGTGTTTGTCTTGTGTGTGGCAACAACCCATTGTAGAAAGTGGATACTTGTTGCCATACCGCAAGACCGTGATGAGGACACTTTCTTAGTAGCTCCTTGAACCTTTCCCAAGTTTCATATAAGGATTCCCCATCCTCTTGTGAATATGTATTAATTTCAGTCATTAATTTAGCCGTTTTAGCAGGAGGGAAATACTTATATAGAAACTTTTGGGCTAGTTCATCCCAGGTGTTTACCGAGCCAACTGGGAGGGTATTTAGCCAAGCCTTAGCTCGTCTTTTAGTGAAAATGGAAACATTCGAAGGCGGATGGCGTCGTTTGATGCTCCATTGATCCGAAAGGTATCACATATTTTTAAGAAATTAGTAATATGTAGATGGGGATCCTCGTCCGCAAGGCCATGAAAGGTTGCGGAGTTTTGAAGCATTTGTATCAAATTCCGTCGAAGTTCGAAGTTGTTGGCTTCAGCAATCGATGCATCGATAGTGGCGCCGAGATTACCTACGGTGGGTCGTAGGTAATCCATGAGGGTACGTTGGTCCGCCATTGGAAGTGGGTCCCTCGAAACTTTCTCTTGGTTTTTAGCTTTAAGTCTTTTTCTAAGAAAGCGTTCGGGTTCTTCAAGAGGTTCTTTTATGTCTCTACTAGAACTGGAGCTCATACACTAAGTAGAAAGTTCAGATGTGACGCCTGGGTTCCAAGTCCTGCAATAAAAACAGAAAAGAACGTTGGTCAGAAGCTTCACCACGGCCGCGTGCTCAGATGAACACGGCCCGTGGTCGGAGATACAGTGATTGTTTTCCGGATCCCTGTTACTGGGGAGTTCGACACGGCCCCGTGTTGCACCGACACGGCCCCGTGCTCAGCTCCCTGTAACTCGGAAAATAAAACTGCTAGTAACAATACTGCGCACGGCCCGTGTCCGACCAGGCACAGCCCGTGCTGAGCTCTGCAGAAACTGAAAAACTAAGAAAATCCTTAAAAAAATTAGAACAAAACAATTAGGCCGTTGATTCCTAACTTTCTTAAAATCCTTGTGTCCCCGGCAGCGGCGCCAAAAACTTGGTGCGTGTGTGGTGTGTATATAAATTTAACTATATTTTAAGCCGTTTTTACACGTTAGTCAAGTTTTAAATTTATAAAACACGATATTTTACTAACACCAAACACACATATGGGCAAGTGCACCCATCGTGAGCGTAGTATAGTGTTGGCAGGATACCGAGGTCGTCCAAGGACACAAGAGCTTTTAGTACCGGTTTATCCTCAACGTCTAATCAAATCAAAAATTAGAAAAAGGTTTTTTAAACTAGAAAAATAAAACTAACTAAAATGCTGAAAAATAAAATAAAATAATAAAAAAACAGATAGACAAGATGAATCACTTGGCTCCGACTCGTGTTTAGTGTAACCTTTGATTATTTCCGCACTTTTGCACTTTTTAAGAGATTATCTTAGTTATTGTAGTAGGCCCCTCTTTTGAAGGTGACGTTACCCTCAACCCAGTAGTTTGAGTCAGCAAGGATACAATCCTAAAGGGTCGGATTATTGAAAGATAATTAATTAAGTTATTAATGCATATTATGGTAGGCCCCTCTTTTGGAGGTGACGTTACCCTCAGCTAAGTAGTCTGAGTCAGCAGGGATACAGTCCTAGGTAGTCGGGTTAAATATTAATAGTAGCTTACATATGAGGGGGTCAAAGAGTTTGGACCCCCGCCATCCAATACCGGTGGGTATTGAAGGAGGTCCTACTAAATTTGACCCAGGTCCTTGCAGGATCTATACACTGAACAAGGCAAGACTCTTACCAAACCGTTCCCTTAACCCCCGACCAGGTAGCCAACATATATCCATATACACCGTGGAGATATGAATGGTGAAAATCTTTTATTTTATATAGACAGTAAAATAATGCCAAGACACCACGGACAAACGATAAGGAAGAATCACCTTCAACATAAGAAACTAGTTATTAAAGCCATTAATATATTGTTATGGGTCATTTTCTAAACATACATATCTTGACCAATATCCTGCTTTTTTATTGTTTATTTGTGACCAGGATGCTGGACGAGGATATTGCTAACATCTTGGGCGATATCCTGAGGTTGATCGAATTAATCACATGCAGGTTAAAGACTGGGACTTGCCAACGGTCAAATAGACTTCATCTCCACAAGACTCGGGCGTATTTGTTATGGGAGAGACGTTGAACCCGAAAGACTAGGTCTACAACGTTCGACTGAGGAATATTCGCTGGATCCCGGTTATTTAGGATAGTTTGTTACATTTGTTTTACTATAAATAGATGGGGGCGGATCAGATTAAGGCACAACGAAACTTTCACACACTCTCGAACACTTTTGCTCTCTAGCTTTCATCAATCACTACACACAAACACTTGTAATCGAATTACATTGTAACACCTAGTTGATCCGCACCACATCCTGCACTGTATCCCGATATTTGAAGCAAAAGAAGAACAAGGCAGCTGCGATTGTCAGCTCCCGAGGTTTTGTGCCGGCGATCTAGATTGATCAAGGGCTTTCGTCGTACATCACGTGTCAACCTTTACTTTTCTGCTCATTGTTTGATCATAGATACAGCTCTATATCTTGAGCCGTATCCTGAAACTGTTTTTATAACTAACTTGGTTAACATATTTTTCACACATAATTTTAGCACACTACCTCACTTAACTAATTTGATCACTAAATTGCTTCGGTAATTTTTTACCAAAACAATTTGGCGCCCACCATGGGGCAAGTGGTGCTCTCTTTACTAAAAATCTTTGTGAAATCGTTAATCGGTTTTCTGTTTTCGAAAATTTTTGCCACATTGTTTACAATGGCCTCAAGATCAAACATGAGCTCCTCCACTATGTCTGCTGCAACCTCTGCTACTACCGGTTCGGTGCTTCCACCACCTCCTCCAAGGATGCCATTTTCTTCACAACCTCAAGATGTTATCCCTACTCGGAGTGTTCAGGGATCTGCTCCCGTTTTAGCCTCTAATGATGAAATTCTAACTTTATTTGGAAGTGTGCAGGAACAAATGAGGCAGCAACAGGAAACTAACCAAATGCTGTTAAGAGAAATACAACTCTTAAAAGCTAGCTCGAGTAGACCTGCTGAAGAAACTGTCACTCCTATACAGCCCAGGGCTATGAACTTCAGTTCCGCAGTTTACACTGAGGATAACAGGGGAAATATCGTCCCAAGCCATTCTCAGAATCATACCCCTGAGATACCCTCCTCGGTCAGGATGTCGACTGTGAGGAGTTCAGGATATGCTTCAGGATATGGCCAAAATCCTCAGACCGGTAATGTGTCAAATAATAATATTCTTACTACTAACAACAATGGGTCTTTGCAGGATACAGGTATGACGTCAACATTTACCAGGGAGCTCCAGAAATTGAAGGACATGATATTCAGTGTACCTGGAGTGGTCCAGCCAATTCCGGAAGTATCCCAAGACAGCCACAGGATATCCCGCTTTGCGTATCCCATCTGTGATGCTGAAATCCCAAAAAGATTTCAGACTCCCAAGATGAAACTGTTATGGGTGAAATTCTGAGCCTATATCCTGGAAAATATCTTGATCTATATTTTATTTATGTAGTATCTGTTTACATCCGGGATGCTGGTTCAGGATATTGGTAGTATCCTGAACGATATCCTCGGGATTACTAATGGATTATGTGCAGGTACTTGTGTTAGAAGCTAGCAACGTTCACAAAGACTTATTCCGCGGAAGACTCGGTCCAAGCCGTTCAAAGAAAGACGTTGAAACCTTATTACTCGGTCTACAACGTTCGTGGTGGAATATTCGGAGCATCCCATATTTATAGGAATATTTGTTTGTACTTCGTTACTATAAATAGGAGGAACACCAGATCAAATAGGACACAACAATTTCACTGCAATCACACTCACTACACACTAACACTTGTTCTTTTGCAATTTGTACTCTCACACGAATTCATTGTAACACTTAGCGATCTGGTTGATATCCTGCACTGTATCCTGAAGTTTAAAGCAATAAGAAGAACAAGGCAGCTGTGATTGTCAGCTCCCGAGGTTTTATGCCGGCGATCTAGATTGATCAAGGGCTTTCCTCGTACATCTCGTGTCGTTTCCTTTACTTTTTGCTTATTATTTGCTCACTGTTTGATCGCAGATACAGCTCAATATCCTGAGCCGTATCCTGAATACTGATTTTCTAAATAACTCAACAAGCATATTTTCTATAAACTTTCTAGCACACTACCTCACATTACTAATTTGATCACTAAATTGCTTCGGTAATTTTTGACCAAAACAATTTGGCGCCCACCGTGGGGCAAGTGGTGCTCTCTTTACTAAAAATTTTTGTTAAATCGCTAATCGGTTTTTTTATTTTCAAAACTTTTTGTTACATTGTCCACAATGGCCTCACGATCAAACATGAGTTCCTCTACTATGTCTGCTACGACTTCTACTACTACAGGTTCGGTGCTTCCACCACCTCCTCCAAGAATGCCAGCCTCTACACGACCTCAGGATATTATCCCTACCCGCAGTGTTCAGGAATTTGCCCCTGTTTTAGCATCTAACGATGAAATTTTAACCTTGTTTGGAAGTGTGCAGGAACAAATGAGGCAGCAGCAGGAAACGAACCAAATGCTCTTAAGGGAAATACAACTCCTGAAGTCTGGCTCGAGCAGATCAGCTGAGGATATTGTCACTCCATTACAACCCAGAGCTTTGAACTTCAGTTCAGCCGTGTATACAGAGGATAACAGGGGGAATATTGTGCCCAGCCTTCCTCAGAATCATACCCCTGAAATACCCTCCTCGGTCAGGATATCGACCATAAGGAGCTCAGGATATGCTTCAGGATATGGGCAGAATCCTCCAATGGGTAACATATTAAATAATAATAATACTCATACTACTAACAATAGTGGATCCTTGCAGGATACAGGTGTGATGTCAGCACTTACCAGGGAACTTCAAAAGTTGAAGGACATGATATCAAGTGTACCCGGGGTGGTCCAGCCAATCCCGGAAGTGTCTCAAGACAGCCATAAGATATCTCGCTTTGCATATCCTATCTGTGATGCTGAGATTCCAAAGAGGTTCCAAACCCCCAACATGAAGCTTTACGACGGAACGACGGATCCTGAGGAGCATATTGCTCAGTATAGGGAGAGGATGGAGATCAACCCTATCCCTCCGGATCTCAAGGAAGCATGCTTGTGCAAGGGTTTTGGTTCAACCTTGACAGGATCAGCTTTGAAGTGGCTCTTGAATGTTCCTCCACATTCAATTACATCTTTTGCTCATTTAGTAAATTTATTTAATAGTTAGTTTTCTTGTAGTAGGAGCTTTGAAAAATTAACAAGTGATCTCTACAGGATAACGCAGGGGCCTCAGGAATCCCTTAGGGATTATGTGAACAAGTTTAGCCGAGAATCACTAGACATTCCTCATCTTGATGTTGCAACAGTTGTGCAAGCTTTCAAGATGGGGTTGCAAAAGGATTCTCAATTCTACCAAGACCTTGTAATGAACCCATGCAGGAACCTGGATGAAGCTCGGAACAGGGCCCTAAGATACATTCGGTTGGAAGATGACAGAAAGATGCAAGAAAGGATGAACTCGTCCAACACTTATGAGTCAACTAACAGGAAGTCGGAATCCTCATTCAAGTCGTATCGGTCCAAGCCATATGGCAGGAATGAGAACAAGAGAGTGAATGCTATTGAAGATGAGGATCCTGAAGAATATCCTGAATTATCTGAATATTGCTTTTTTGTTAACATTCCTGAATTGATGTATGCCATGCAGGGTCTAGGGGACAAGGCAAGATGGCCTCGAAAGAATCAACAAAAAGCGGATTGGAAAGACAAATCAAAATGGTGTGCTTTCCACGAAGATTTCGGACATATGACCGAGGATTGCATTGCTTTGAGGAAAGAGATAAGCTATCTTCTAAGCAAGGGATATTTGAAAGATCTATTAGGAAGAAAGAAGAATAAGGGTCAGGATACTGAGAAGGATCCTGAGCGAGCAGCCTCACCTCCCGCGGATGCCAAGATAATCAACTTCATTTCAGGAGGATCCGACATTTATGGGACTTCGTATTCGGCGGCAAAGAGACATGCAAAAGAAGCTAAGGCCGAAAGGGGAGACAAACCTGTCAGGATGACTACACTCACAACTGACAAAGTGATCACATTTGATGCTGATGACAGGGATACTGTCCAGGATCCTCACCATGATGCTCTGGTAATAACGTTATATGTGGCTAACCATTTTGTACGCAGGATATTGGTTGATAATGGTAGCTCCGTCAACATAATCCAACTAGAGACACTTAAAAGAATGAATGTATCTCCAATGGATATCACTTCGAAGTCCACCGTGCTTGTTGGGTTCAGTGGAGAGGCCAGAAACACAGTGGGAGAGATAAAGTTGCCGGTGTACGTTGAAGGAGTCAACTCGATACAACGTTTCTGTGTGATGGACTCTCTATCCTGCTATAACATTATACGGGGAAGACCGTGGATTCACGATATGAAGGCCGTGCCATCAACATATCACCAATGCATCAAGATACCTACCCCTTGGGGAGTTGTTAAAGTTGATAGCGATCAGCAGGAGGCGAAAGAATGCTACTCATCCTCGATGAAATCCTCAACCAAACCTAGTGCAGCATAGCAATTAAAGACGCGGGCCCAGGATATCGTGGAGGATCCGGAGCAGGATGTGAAGAAAATTGTCCTGGACCAGGATAATCCTGATATTTCGGTGCTCGTGGGAACCAATATCCCTCAGGATATTGAAGAGCAATTAATTAACTTTTTAAGATGCAGGATGTCAACGTTTGCATGGAAGCGTGAGGATATGACAGGCATATCCAAAGATATTATCACTCACAAGCTTGGGATTGATAAATCATTCAAGCCAGTGCAACAAAAAAGAAGGAAGTTTGCTCCTGAACGCAATACAATTATTCAAGAAGAAGTTGAAAGATTGTTGAAGTCCAAAATGATTAGAGAAGTCAAGTTCCCAAGGTGGCTAGCAAACGTGGTTGTGGTACAGAAGAAAAACGGAAAATGGAGAGTCTGTGTGGATTACACAGACTTGAATAAAGCTTGTCCTAAAGACCCATTTCCTCTCCCCCATATTGATGCAATGGTAGATGCCACTGCTGGGCATGAAATGCTGACTTTCATGGATGCATCCTCAGGATTTCAACAGATCCAAATGGAGCCTTCTGACCAGGAGGATACTGCCTTCATGACACCAACAGGTATTTATTGTTATACAGCTATGCCTTTTGGTTTGAAAAATGCAGGTACAACATACCAAAGATTGGTAAACATGATGTTCAAAGACAAACTGGGGGACACCATGGGAGTGTACATTGACGATATGGTAGTAAAGTCAAAGAAAGCTCAGGATCACCTCCAGGATATTAAAGGGGCGTTTGATATCCTGGATCAGTATAATATGAAGCTGAATCCAGCTAAGTGCCATTTTGGAGTGGGGGCAGGAAAATTTCTAGGATATATGGTGACCAAAAGAGGAATAGAAGCAAGCCCGGAGCAGATTAAAGCCATCTTGGATATTAAATCACCCTCAAATATGAAAGATGTTCAACGATTAACGGGGCGAGTGGCAGCATTAAACAGATTTATCTCAAGATCCTCAGAGAAATGCAAAGATTTTTATGATATCCTGAAGAAGAACAAAAAATTTGAGTGGGGTGAGAGGCATGAAGCGGCCCTACAGGAGTTAAAGCAATATCTTTCAACCGCACCTCTACTGATGAAGCCTGAGAATGGTGAACCATTATCCCTATACCTCGCGGTATCAGGGAACGCTGTAAGTGTCGTCCTTGTAAAGGACCATGAAGGTCAGCAATATCCTGTTTATTATGTTAGCAAAAGTTTGTTAGATGCTGAAACTAGGTATTCTCACTTAGAAAAATTAATACTAGCATTAGTCATGGCATCAACAAAACTTAGACATTATTTTGAGACTCATAGGATTCATGTTAAAACAAATTATCCTGTCAAGAATGTGCTTAGGAAACCAGAGATGTCAGGCAGGATGGCTAAGTGGTCAGTAAAGTTGAGTGCTTATGATTTAGTATATGAACCTAGGAATGCCATAAAATCTCAGGCTTTAGCTGACTTTGTGGCTGATTTTAATAGTGACATCCAGGATGAGGTAGACCTAGAAGTTCAACAATTAGGAGAATCCTCAGGATCCTGGACATTATATACTGATGGTGCATCTAATATAAGAGGAGTAGGATTGGGAATACTACTAAAATCGCCACAGGGGGACATATTACCCCAGGCTATTAGGTGTGAATTTCCTGCTACCAATAATGAAGCAGAATATGAAGCTTTAATTGCAGGATTAGAATTGGCTAAGAGTATGAGTATAAAAAATTTACAAGCATATGTTGACTCTTTGTTAATCACTAACCATTTTAATGGATCATATGCAGTTAAGGGTGAGAAATTGACTGAATATCTTGATATTCTCAAAAAATTAGCAGGATATTTCGATGTTTTTACACTTGAACAGGTACCAAGAGAGGATAATGCTGAAGCGGATGCCTTAGCAAATCTGGGATCATCAATCAGGATACCGGAAGGGACCCAAATACCAATAATACATGTCTTATATCCTGCAACTAATCCTCAGGGTAAAGAAGTAGCGGATATTCGGGATCCTGGAGTGGAATATCCTGAACAGGATCCTAAATCCTGGACAACTCCAATTCTGAAATATCTTAAAGATGGACACATCCCCGAAAATGAAAATCCTAAGGCATTTAGGATGAAGGTATCACGATTCACTATTATAAATAATATTCTATACAAGAAATCTCTTGCAGGACCATATTTAAGGTGCTTGGAGGATCATGAAGCCAAAGAAGTACTTCAGGATATACATGAAGGGGACTGTGGTAATCACACTGGGGGCAGATCATTATTCTCGAAAGTATTGAGGACAGGATACTTTTGGCCAACAATGAGAAAAGATGCTGCAGAATATGCTCGAAGATGTGATGCATGTCAAAGGCATAGTAACATACTACATCAACCAGCTGAACCACTATATCCTGTAATTTCCCCTTGGCCATTCATGAAGTGGGGGATGGATATAGTAGGGAAGTTACCAAAAGCTCCGGGAGGAAAAGTATTTATGTTAGCAATGACGGATTATTTCTCTAAGTGGGTCGAGGCTGAAGCATTCGTTCAAGTAAGAGACCAAGAAGTAGTATCCTTCATAAAGAGGAATATCCTGACTAGGTTTGGAGTACCAGCTGAGATCATTTGTGATAATGGGTCCCAGTTTATAAGCAAAAGGACTACTGACTTTTGCAAGAGTTGGGGAATCAAAATGATCACATCTACTCCGGTACATCCTCAAGCGAATGGACAAGCCGAATCCTCGAACAAGATAATAGTCAATAACTTAAAGAAGAGACTTGGAGCCAAAAAAGGAAGATGGGCGGAAGAGTTACCCTTTGTTTTGTGGGCTGATAGGACAACGGTGAAGAATGCAACTGGCCAAACCCCGTTTTCCTTGGTATTTGGAGCAGAGGCAATGATTCCAACAGAAATGACGATACCTACTGTAAGATCTATGCTACAGGATCCTGAACAGAATCCTGAAGTCTTATGTCAGGATTTGGATACTATAGAAGAAAAAAGAGATGCAGCAAGGCTAAGGATAGCAGCATATCAACAAAGAATATCCAGAGCATACAATAAGAACATAAGGACTAGAAGATTTCGAGTTGGTGATTGGGTGCTGAGAAAGGCTTTTCAAAATACCACTAATCCTGCCGATGGCAAGCTAGCTCCGAAATGGGAAGGACCTTATGAAGTCGAGTCAGAAGCAGGGAAAGGAGCATATCGACTCAGGAATGTGGAAGGGGATATGCTACCAAGATCCTGGAATGCAATACATTTGAAGCTCTATTTCAAGTAAGAGTAGAATTTATTTTCTATCTCGGAATGGTATGTGTTTTATCTCTTTTAAATATATTTGTTTATTATCTTGAACCCAATACTGACTTAAGCATCGGAGGGGTGTTAGCCAAGCTAACACCCACCTTAGTTTACAATTGTTTTGCAGGATATGTTTCAGAATATAGCTCCAGGATATATACTCAGGATAAGTCGAAAGATTAGAGGATTGGCCCCCTCTCTCACGTTTAAGGGATCCTGATCCCTTCAAAGGTTTAAAGGTATTCACCTTTCTTTCGAATTGGGTTTAAACACCTCACCTGGAGCGCAAGTTATCTAGGTATAGTTCAAGGTAGCGGGACCAGTTCATGTAAAAGTGGCTGACAATTTCGTTACTGTTGGCTATATCCTGGATCCTGAAGGTATATGAGGATTGATCACCCTCTCTCACGAAAGAGTATTTTCATACTCTCAAAGGTTTAAAGGTTTTCACCTTTCTAAGTCTAGGAGTTTATACACTCTCGCCTGTAGCGCATGAAATTCAGGGTTTATCCCCAGATATCAGGGTTTATCCCCAATATACTAAGGATTCTTTTCAGGATATCAGGGGTTCTACTCTTGGGCATTCGGAATTCGTTCGAGTCAGAATGTAAATACATTTGTGTTTTTGTCGAACACAGGGGACATACGTAATACTGCTCAAAGGATGGATCCAAGTTTATAAGTATGCACTGGGGACAAACTTATGATAAAAAATCGGAACTGATCTCTGGTATGATTTCTCCTTTTTATTTGGTGTATTTTAATATCCTGATCAAGATATCTTTCAGGATATCTTCCAGGATTCATTTATAATATCTGTTCTTAAGAATGTTCAAACCAAACAATTTTCATAAGTAAAATTTGTATGACAATAACAATAAAGTCAAGAAAGTAGTTATATTATTAACATACCAAAAGATGTGCTCTTAGTTTCACCTCAAAACAAGGCCCATCCACTAAGAGCACTAGTAGTTCATAACCATATTTACCCAACAGTTGAGGGCTTCATCTCAAACTGAGACCCATCCACCTTCAACTGTTGTATTGTTCAAAAAGCATGCAGGAAATGTAAATTGTTCAGGTACGGAAAGGTAAAATGCAGAAAAGTAAAATGTTTGTGGAACTGCAAACCAACATTCAAATTCAAAAAGGTGGGCTCTGGCCTTGGCACGTATATCCGTCATCGCCCACCTAAATGCCCTCACATAGCGGCATCACCTCCAACCTTCCCAGACTTCTCCGCTCCAGCATCCTGCGCAGCATCCTGACCAATGTCCATCTCAGCATCACCTCCAGCATCCTTCTTCTCTCCAGCTTGGACCACCACCTCCGTTGACTTGGAAGACTCACCGGCTTCAGCAGGAAGTGGCACAGCTTTGCCTCCGAGCTCCTTCAATTTAGCCACCCAGGATTCGACTGGCCAAGATGGACAAGCAAGGCCCGTCTCCTTGGCCTCATAGGCCATCTTGATGCGTGCTTGTAGCAGGGAGACGATAGCAGAAGCCTTGATTCCCTCTCGAAAGCTGATCAAGGCCTGATCATGGTCCATTTGAACGCTGGCAAGTTTGACCTCAGCATCTTGGGTGACCTTCTTTAGCAAGCTTTCATAGTGCCGGCTCTTTGCTTCGGCAATAGCACCTTGGTCAGCAACGGTGCTCTCGAGCTGCTTGATCCTGGCTTCATGAAGTGCCACAGTACCACAAGCGTCATTGTACAAGTGGAGCAAATGCTGCAGGCCCTGTACATTGATCACAGGTATGGGGTTAGAATGTATGCTGACTAAGACATCCTACCAGGATATCCTGTTAGGATATACGTGCAGGATATATGTGCAGGATATACATGAAGGATATGCGGCAGGATATTACCTTGTTGAGGAATGATGTCATTGGCTCTAAGGAGTCGGAGAAGCTGAGTTCATCATAGGAGAACCCTTCTGAGCCTGGAGTACTGACCTCAAGGCCCTTTCTCTTTTTCGCTGCGGAAGCACGGGTTCTTGGATTGGCCTTGGGAGCCGGGAGTGGCTTGGAGCTGGTGGTAGCAGGAGTCTCCTTCTTGACTATGGCTGGAGTTGGATAGCTGTCAAGTTCATCCAAGTCTAGGTAGACTGGGACTTTGCTGGAATCTGCACACAGGGAGTAAATTCTAAATCCCTCCTATAAATAACAGATAAGAAGCATATGTGTACAGGATATCTTGCAGGATCCTTACCAGACATGTTGGCACTTGAAAGAGGACTTGGAGTTGGTGGAGAAGGATTGAAACTTCTTTCTGCCTCTGGGAGAAGTCTAATGGCGTCTATTCTTTCTTGGGAATTAGCAAGAGGAGGAGCAATCTTCCTAAAATCAGCTGCACAATAATGAAAATTTATTAGTTCAGAATATGAGACAGGATAAGAGACAGGATCATTCTTAAACCCTAATTCCTACCCTTTCTTAACCATCTCATCGGATAATCCGTTCCACCGGGGATCGAATCCCTTTTTACAAAGAAAAACTTGGATTGCCAACCATCCTCGTTTTTGGTGGCGCGAAGAATCAATGGGGGACCGGAGCTAGAGTAAAATAGAAACCTAGAAGAGCCATGGCATCTAAGCTTGTAGGCTAAAGGAAGATCATGGACAGAAAGGTCAGGTATGTGGTTTCTCTTGATTTGGTCAAGAACAGACAAAACACGCCAAAGCATTGGCATAGTTTGGCTGAAAGAAATGTTAGTGATGTTAAAGAACTCGGTAATAAAATCCGGAAAGGGGAATCGTAGCCCTAAGGTGAAGGGGAAAGCATTGAAGCAAATCCACTCGGTGGAAACCATATCTGACCGGATTTCTCTGTCAAAGGGTCGGAATATGGTTCCATCCGGGAAGATTCCGGAAGATTTCAGAGCCGACAGATGAGCACTATCAAAGGTGCATGTTTCATTCTCCGGTTCTTGGAGAAGATTCTGTTGGATGAATGTGGGAGCCGAGTCGCTTGAACTGGATCTCGTTTGCCTAGGCATTTGGTTGCCTGAATTCTTGCCGGAGTAAAATGAGAAATGGTTATGAAGATGAGAGAGAGAATATTACCTTTTCTTGACGACTGTGGGTAAAAACGAGGATGAGGATGAGAAGATATAGGGTATGATGAGTAAATATAGGCTGGGTAGTTGAAAGCTGTCACATCAGAAGTCTTATCTCTTAATTGTCTCGGCCATTGTGAAAAAATGTAACCGTTAGGATATCAAACGGTAACATTTTTGGGGACAATTGTTATGGGTGAAATTCTGAGCCTATATCCTGGAAAATATCTTGATCTATATTTTATTTATGTAGTATCTGTTTACATCCGGGATGCTGGTTCAGGATATTGGTAGTATCCTGAACGATATCCTCGGGATTACTAATGGATTATGTGCAGGTACGTGTGTTAGAAGCTAGCAACGTTCACAAAGACTTATTCCGCGGAAGACTTGGTCCAGGCCGTTCAAAGAAAGACGTTGAAACCTTATTACTCGGTCTACAACGTTCGTGGTGGAATATTCGGAGCATCCCATATTTATAGGAATATTTGTTTGTACTTCGTTACTATAAATAGGAGGAACACCAGATCAAATAGGACACAACAATTTCACTGCAATCACACTCACTAAACACTAACACTTGTTCTTTCGCAATTTGTACTCTCACACGAATTCATTGTAACACTTAGCGATCTGGTTGATATCCTGCACTGTGTCCTGAAGTTTAAAGCAATAAGAAGAACAAGGCAGCTGCGATTGTCAGCTCCCGAGGTTTTATGCCGGCGATCTAGATTGATCAAGGGCTTTCCTCGTACATCTCGTGTCGTTTCCTTTACTTTTTGCTTATTATTTGCTCACTGTTTGATCGCAGATACAGCTCAATATCCTGAGCCGTATCCTGAATACTGATTTTCTAAATAACTCAACAAGCATATTTTCTATAAACTTTCTAGCACACTACCTCACATTACTAATTTGATCACTAAATTGCTTCGGTAATTTTTTACCAAAACAGAAACTGTATGACGGGACTACGGATCCTGAAGAGCATATTGCCCAGTACAGGGAAAGAATGGAGATTAACCCTATCCCTCCGGAGCTCAAGGAAGCATGCTTGTGCAATGGTTTTGGATCTACCCTGACAGGATCAGCCTTAAAATGGCTGTTAAATGTTCCTCCTCACTCAATTACTTCGTTTTCCTGTTTGGTTAATTTATTTAACAGTCAATTTTCTTGTAGTCGGAGTTTTGAGAAACTAACCAGTGACCTTTACAGGATAACTCAAGGATCTCATGAATCCTTGAGGGATTATGTGAACAAGTTCAATCGAGAATCCTTGGACATCCCACATCTTGATGTTGCAACAGCTGTGCAAGCTTTTAAGATGGGGTTACAAAAGGATTCTCAGTTTTATCAGGATCTTATAATGAATCCCTGCAGGAATCTCGACGAAGCTCGTAACAGGGCTTTGTGATACATCCGTTTGGAAGATGACAAGAAGATGCAAGAGAGGATGAATTCTACCTCAACTTATGAATCAACCAACAGGAAATCAGAATCCTCATATAAGCCATATCGCTCCAAGCCATATGGCAGAAATGATAACAAGAAAGTGAATGTTGTTGAAGACGAGGATCCTGAAGAATATCCTGACTTGTCTGAATACTTCTTTTCTGTTAATATACCTGAGTTAATGTATGCTATGCAGGGTTTAGGGGACAAAGCTAGGTGGCCTCGAAAGAACCAGCAGAAAGCTGATTGGAAGGATAAATCCAAATGGTGTGCCTTCCATGAAGACTTCGGACATATGACCGAGGATTGCATTGCTTTAAGGAAAGAAATAAGTTACCTATTAAGCAAAGGGTATCTGAAGGACTTGCTGGGAAGAAAGAAGAATAAAGGGCAGGATCCCGATAAGGATCCTGAACGAGTAGCATCACCACCAGCAGATGCCAATATAATTAACTTTATTTCAGGAGGATCCGACATTTGTGGGACTTCGTATTCGGCGGCTAAGAGACTTGCAAAGGAAGCTAAGAGTGAAAGGGGAGACAAACCAGTCAGGATGACTACCCTCACAACTGATAAAGTGATCACTTTCGATAGTGATGACAGGGATACTATTCAGGATCCTCACCATGATGCTTTGGTAATAACATTATATGTGGCTAACCATTTTGTACGCAGGATATTGGTGGACAACGGTAGTTCTGTCAATATAATTCAGCTGGAAACATTGAAAAGGATGAATGTATCTCCGATGGACATTACTTCGAAGTCCACTGTGCTCGTTGGTTTCAGTGGAGAAGCTAGAAATACTGTAGGAGAGATAAAATTACTAGTATATGTTGAAAGGGTCAACTCGATACAACGCTTCTGTGTAATGGACTCCTTATCCTGCTATAACATCATACTGGGCAGGCCGTGGATCCATGACATGAAGGCTATGCCTTCGACTTATCACCAATGCATCAAGATTCCAACTCCTTGGGGGGTTGTCAAAGTTGATAGTGATCAGCAGGAGGCGAAGGAATGCTACTCATCCTCAATGAAATCCTCAACCAAGCCTGATCCAGCATAGCAATTAAAGATGCGGGCCCGGGATATTGTGGAGGCTTCAGAGCAGGATATGAAGAAAGTTATCCTGGATCAGGATAATCCTGATATCTCGGTGCTCGTAGGAACCAATATCCCTCAGGATATTGAAGAACAATTAACTAACTTTTTGAAATGCAGGATGTCAACGTTTGCATGGAAGCATGAGGATATGACAGGTATATCCAAAGACATTATTACTCACAAGCTTGGAATTGACAAGTCATTCAAGCCTGTTCAGCAAAAAAGAAGGAAGTTTGCTCCTGAGCGAAATATAATCATCCAAGAGGAAGTTGAAAGATTGTTAAAGTCCAAAATGATCAGAGAAGTCAAGTTTCCAAGATGGTTGGCAAATGTGGTCGTAGTGCAGAAGAAAAATGGGAAATGGAGAGTCTGTGTAGATTACACAGACTTGAATAAGGCTTGTCCTAAAGATCCGTTCCCCCTTCCTCATATCGATGCAATGGTGGATGCTACTGCTGGGCATGAGATGTTAACGTTCATGGACGCATCCTCAGGATTTCAGCATATTCAAATGGAGCCTTCGGACCAGGAGGATACTGCTTTCATGACACCAACAGGTATTTATTGCTATACTGCTATGCCTTTCGGTTTGAAAAATGCAGGTGCAACATACCAGAGATTGGTGAATATGATGTTCAAAGATAAGCTTGGGGACACCATGGAGGTATATATTGATGATATGGTAGTAAAATCTAGAAAGGCTGAGGATCACCTCCAGGATATCAAGGGAGCATTTGATATCCTGGATCAATACAACATGAAGCTAAATCCTGCTAAGTGCCATTTCAGAGTGGGGGCAGGAAAGTTTCTAGGATATATGGTGACGAAAAAAGGGATAGAGGCAAGCCCGGAGCAGATTAAAGCTATCCTGGATATAAAATCACCCTCGAATATGAAGGATGTTCAACGGTTAACAGGCCGAGTAGCAGCATTGAACAGATTTATTTCAAGATCCTCGGAAAAATGCAAGGAATTCTATGATATCCTCAAGAAGAATAAGAAGTTCGAATGGGGAGCAAAGCATGAAGCAGCCTTGCAGGATTTGAAGCGATATCTCTCGACTGCACCTCTATTGATGAAGCCTGAAAATGGTGAACCACTATCCCTATACCTCGTTGTATCAGGGAATGCTGTAAGTGCCGTTGTTATAAAAGACCATGAAGGTCAGCAATATCCTGTCTATTATGTTAGTAAAAGTTTGTTAGATGCTGAAACTAGATATTCTCATTTAGAAAAATTGATACTAGCATTAGTTATGGCATCAACGAAGCTTAGACATTACTTTGAGACACATAGGATTCGTGTTAAAACAAATTATCATGTCAAAAATGTGCTTAGAAAACCGGAAATGTCAGGCAGAATGGCTAAGTGGTCAGTAAAGTTGAGTGCTTATGATTTAGTATTTGAACCTAGAAATGCCATAAAGTCTCAAGCTTTAGCTGACTTTGTGGCTGATTTCAGTTTTGACATTCAGGATGAGGTAGATCTAGAAGTCCAACAGTTAGGAGAATCCTCAGGATCCTAGACGTTATATACTGATGGTGCATCTAATGTAAGAGGAGTAGGATTAGGTATACTACTAAAATCGCCACAGGGGGGCATATTACCCCAGGCTATTAGGTGTGAATTTCCTGCTACTAATAATGAGGCAGAATATGAAGCTTTAATTGCAGGATTAGAGTTAGCTAAGAATATGAGTATCAAGAATTTGCAAGTGTATGTTGAATCCTTGTTAATCACTAACCATTTTAGTGGATCCTATGCAGTTAAGGGTGAGAAATTAATCGAATACCTCGATGTTCTCAAAATATTAGCAGGATATTTCGATGTTTTTACACTTGAACAGGTACCAAGGGAAGATAATGCTGAAGCAGATGCCTTAGCAAATCTGGGATCATCGATAAGGATACCGGAAGGAACCCAAATACCAATATTACATATCTTGTATCCTGCAATGAATCCTCAGGATAAAGAAGTAGTGGGTATTCAGGATCCTGGAGCAGGGTATCCTGAAGAGGATCCTAAATCCTGGACGGCTCCAATCATGAGATATCTCAAGGAAGGACACATTCCCGGAAATGAAAATCCTAAGACATTTAGGATGAAGGTATCACGATTCACTATTATAAATAATGTTTTATACAAGAAATCTCTTGCAGGACCGTATTTGAGGTGCTTGGAGGATCCTGAAGCAAAAGAAGTACTTCAAGGTATACATGAAGGGGATTGTGGTAACCATACTGGGGACAGATCATTATTCTCAGAGGTATTAAGGACAGGATATTATTGGCCGACAATGAGGAAAGATGCCACAGAATATGTTCGAAGATGTGATGCATGTCAAAGACATAGTAACATACTGCATCAGCCTGCTGAACCATTATACCCTATTCTTTCCCCTTGGCCATTTATGAAGTGGGGGATGGATATAGTGGGAAAGCTTCCAAAGGCTCCAGGAGGGAAGGTTTTTATATTGGCAATGACAGATTATTGCTCCAAATGGGTTGAAGCCGAGGCATTTGTCCAAGTTAGGGATCAAGAAGTGGTATCCTTCATAAAGAGAAATATCCTGACCAGATTCGGAGTACCAGCCGAGGTAATCTGTGACAATGGTTCTCAGTTTATAAGTAAGAGGACTACTGACTTTTGCAAGAGTTGGGGAATCAAAATGATTACGTTTACTCCTATACATCCTCAAGCAAATGGACAAGCTGAATCTTCAAACAAGATAATTGTCAACAACTTGAAGAAAAGATTAGGGGCCAAGAAAGGGAGATGGGTAGAAGAATTACCCTTTGTTTTGTGGGCTGATAGAACGACGGTAAAAAATGCAACTGGTCAAACCCCGTTTTCCTTAGTATTTGGAGCAGAAGTAGTGATCCCGACAGAAATGGTAATACCCACAGCAAGATCCAACCTCTGGAATCCTGAGCAGAATCCTGAAGTCCTATGCCAGGAGCTGGATACTATTGATGAGACAAGAGATGCAGCACGGCTAAGAATGGCGGCATATCAACAAAGGATATCCAGAACATACAACAAGAATATAAGGATTAGAAGGTTCAGAGTTGGAGATTGGGTGTTAAGAAAAGCTTTTCAGAATACTACCAATCCTGTTGATGGAAAGCTGGCTCCGAAATGGGAAGGACCATATGAGATTGAATCAGAATCAGGAAAAGGTGCATACCGACTCAAGGATATGGAGGGGGATATGCTACCAAGATCCTGGAATGCAATACACTTAAAGCTCTATTTCAAGTAAGAATAGAATTTAATTTCTATCTCAGAATGGTATGTATTCTATCTCTTTTAAATATATTTGTTTATTATCTAGAACCCAATACTGACTTAAGCATCGAAGGGGTGTTAGCCAAGCTAACACCCACCTTAGTTTAAGTTTTTTTTTTTTGCAGTATATGCTCCAGGATGCTCACTCAGGATACTTCGGAAGATTAGAGGATTGGCCCCCTCTCACGTATAAGGGATCCTGATCCCTTCACAGGTTTAAAGGCATTCACCTTTCTTCCGAATTGGGTTTAAACACCCCGCCTGGAGCGCAAGTTATTCGGGAATAGTTCAAGGTGGCGGGACCAGTCCATGTAAAAGTGGCTGACAATTTCGTTACTATTGGCTACATCCTGAATCCTAAAGGTATATGAGGATTGATCACCCTCTCTCACGAAAGGGTATTTTCATACTCTCTAAGGGTTAAAGGTTTTCACCTTTCTAAGCCTTGGAGTTTATACACTCCCGCCTGTAGCACATGAAAATTTGGGATTTCCCCCAGGATACGAGGAATTTATCTCCAGTACATTTTTGGGTTTTACCCCTGTAACACGAAAAATTGTCTATACAATTGAAATTGATGACCAAAAGATTTCTAAGTATTCGAAGACATTGTGCACAGGGGACATCCCTACTGAGGCAATTGTGTAAAGCTCAAAGGATAAAGCTCGGACCTAATACACTGAGTGTCTCAGACAGGGGACATCTTTATTGGAAGATTTACAAGGGGATTGAAGTTTAAAAATAGGGTTATACCCTATTCCTGGTATGATCTTTCCTTTGTAAACGTTGTTTAAGTTTTTAACAGTACTATGTTTGGTAAAAGGTTAAACATCCTGATTAGGATAAATTGTCGGAATATATTTTCAAAATATATTTTCGAAATACTTTTCAGGATATTTGATTAAGTTATTTGACGCTGGTACTGGTTTGAAACTTTGATCAAGCAAGAATTGTCAAAACAGGTTTTGGAAATTGGACTTTCTTTTATTCTTTGAAAAATTTTCTCTAAAGTTGATTGAATTTTTGGAAGTTTTATTTAATAAAAGTTTTCATAACATATCACTGAGTATATTTTGCAAAGCTAAAATATGCGTTAAGGAATGCATGACAGAAATTAAAAGGCAACAACAAATAAGTCAAGAGATAGTTATGTTATTAACAAGTCAAAAGTTTTGCTTTTGGTTTCACCTCAAACTAAGATCCGCCAAAAGAAGGTTTAGTTTTTACCATACCTACATAACGGTTGAAGGTTTTATCTCAAAACGAAACTTGTCCACCTTCAACCGTTACGATATTCGAAACGGATTATACTAACTGATGACCAAGGGCTTCATCCTAAAACCTAGGACCCATCCACCTTTGGTCATCATATTGTTCTAATGCAGGAAATATAAATTGTTCAAAGACAGGAAATGTAAATTGTTCTACAGACCCTAGCCATGAAATTTTAAAAAGTGGGCTCCGGCCTCAGCACATATATCCATCATCGCCCACGTCGCTGCATTTAAGGGGCAGCTCCTTCCTTCATCGTGACATCTCCACCGGAATCCTTTCCAGCATTCTTCTCAGCATCATCAGCAGCATCCTCTCCATCAGCATTTGCTCCAGAATCACCACCAGCATCCTTTGAAGCCCCAACATCATCCACCTTCTCAGTTACCTTGGTGGGCTCCTCTGTGACATGTTTTGAAGGGGGCTCCACAGGATTGCCGCCAAGATCTTTCAATTTCATCTCCCAGGCTTTGATGTTCCATGAGGGGCATTCGACGCCCAGAGCCCTAGCCTCGTAAGCCATTTTCAGTCTGGCCTGGGGGAGGGAGATAATGACTGAATTCTTAAGGCTCTCCCGGTATGAAGCCATATCTTGTTCATGTTGAACCTGGGCCGCGTCAGACTTAGCTTGAGCCTCTTGGGTGATCTTTTGGATGGCAGCCTGGTGATCTTGAGCCATGGCTTTATACTTAGCTTCGTAGTGTTCAGATTTGGCGGTGGCAATTGCTGCTTGATCCTTGATGGTAGCTTCAGCCTTCTTTAGTTTGCTTTCTAGCATGATGTTTAAACCACATGTGTCCTCATAAAGGAATACCAGGCGTTCAGGGCCCTGCAAGGTAAAGAAACAGGCGTTATTCTAAATGAACATTTCTACTTAGCATATGGTGCAGGATACAGGTCAGGATACTAACCTGGTTAAGGAAGCCGGTCATAAATTTGCTGGATTCAGTAAACCCGTGGTTCTCAAATGGGAACTCGTGAAGTGTAGCAGGAGGTTCAACTTCTTTTCTCTTTCAGGAACTAGAGGCCCGGGTACGGGATGCCGGAGGAGCTTTGGGAGCAGTGGTGGTCTTCGAGCTGGTAGGCTTCGGTGTGATAGATGACTTTGGATTGGATTCTTGCTTGGTAGGCGCGAGGCTAGAGTAGCTATCCAACTCGTCGAGTTGGAAGCCTTCGAGGTTACTAACTGGCACTGCACAAGGGAAGATGTTTTAGGCTTATTATACCTCTAAAAATAATAATCGATTTAATATAAAGATGATTCCTGAAAATATGCTTACCAGACATGTTGGAACTTGATCTTTGACTTGAGCTTGTGAGTAGCAGGTTAAAGGTTCTTTCACCCTCTGGAAGCTTGTAGATTTCTTTTATTCTTCCTTCTGATTCAGCACTAGGGGGAGCTAGTTCCTTAAAGTTTGCTGCAAGAAAGGAAATAGACACATCAGGATATTGGTTCAGGATGGAGGTTCGGGATATGATTGGGGATATTCCTAAAACCCTAAGTCCTACCAGAAGTCAACCATCTTTTAGGGAGGTCAAAACCCTTATCAATGGAGTCTCTTTTCAGAAAGAAGAATTTTCTTGTCCACTTATCCTCGTTCTTGGTAGCTTTGAGGATGAGAGGATCTTTGGAAATAGAGAATAGAAGGAATTGGCTGGAACCATGAGATCTTAAACGATAAGCCATCGGCAAATCTTCGATGCACAGGTCAGGCATATGGCGAGCCTTAATTCCTTCCAAGGTAACTAATATACGCCAAACCATGGGCATGATTTGGGCAAAGCTAAGGCCAGTAAGTTCGAAGAAACGAGAAATAAAAGGGAAAACGGGTATTGAAGTCCTATGGAGAAAGGGTAGGCAAAAAAGCAGACCCATTCGTCGGAACAAAAATCCGATCAGACCTCTCGGTCGAATGGATGGAACATTGTCCCGGCGGGAAAGGCACCGGAAGCTCGTAGGGCTGCGATGTCGGAATTATCGAAAGAACACACCTCATTTGAAGGTTTCTGAAGCAAATTTTGTTTGTGGAAGGGGGAAACAGAATCCGCCATTTGCGATCTAGTACGGGTCGCCATGGAGGATCACAATCGAAGAACAAGAGATGTAAACAAGGAAAATAGAAAAGAGAGAGAGAAAAGTACCTGATATTCGGTTGAAGATAAAGATAATCATAATGAAAAGTCCCTCGGTTGATATAGGCTAAATGTAGGGGGTAAAGAGTAAATAGTGCCTTGGAAGTTGCACACTGTCATTTCAAGGGTCTCGTCGTATTTATTGCCTTAAGTTATGAGATAAAACTTTTAAAATATATCCGTTGGATTGGTATACCAACCGATATATTTGGGGACAATTGTTATGGGTCATTTTCTAAACATACATATCTTGACCAATATCCTGCTTTTTATTGTTTATTTGTGACCAGGATGCTGGACGAGGATATTGCTAACATCTTGGGCGATATCCGGAGGTTGATCGAATTAATCACGTGCAGGTTAAAGACTGGGACTTGCCAACGGTCAAATAGACTTCATCTCCTCAAGACTCGGGCGTATTTGTTATGGGAGAGACGTTGAACCCGAAAGACTAGGTCTACAACGTTTGACTGAGGAATATTCGCTGGATCACGTTTATTTAGGATAGTTTGTTACATTTGTTTTACTATAAATAGATGGGGGCGGATCAGATTAAGGCACAACGAAACTTTCACACACTCTCGAACACTTTTGCTCTCTAGCTTTCAGCAATCACTACACACAAACACTTGTAATCGAATGAAATTGTAACACCTAGTTGATCCGCACCACATCCTGCACTGTATCCCGATATTTGAAGCAAAAGAAGAACAAGGCAGCTGCGATTGTCAGCTCCCGAGGTTTTGTGCCGGCGATCTAGATTGATCAAGGGCTTTCCTCGTACATCACGTGTCAACCTTTACTTTTCTACTCATTGTTTGATCATAGATACAGCTCTATATCTTGAGCCGTATCCTGAAACTGTTTTTATAACTAACTTGGTTAACATATTTTTCACGCATAATTTTAGCACACTACCTCACTTAACTAATTTGATCACTAAATTGCTTCGGTAATTTTTGACCAAAACATATATAACCAAGTAAAAAGTGCGAAAAGATTAAAAATAAAAAGTATTACACTAGACACTTGTCTTCACCAAGTGATGTAAGAGACTTGGGCAAACATGGCCTTTGATTGTCAAGAGCTCTTACGATCAATCTTGGATCCCGAGACGACTCACACACTCTACGATGGACGATGGACGATGGATGATGGTGGTGGATGATGGTGTTGTGATGGTGGTGGGTGAAGTGTGAGAGAGGTGGTGTGCCAAGGGATGGTTGGAAAATGAGCCAAGCACCCCTATTTATAGCCTGAACAGCAACTCAGGCACGGCCCCGTGTCCATCCTTCTTCTCTGTATTCATTAATTCCAGTTTGTCTGCATTAGTTGACCACGCCCCCGTGTCCGCTGGGCATGCCCCCGTGTGCAGAAGCGTATCTGTACTATCAAGATTTCCTCATATTCTACGAATCTTAGAGTTGAGCACGGCCCGTGTCCGCTGAACACGACCCCGTGGTGGTTGATAGAAGCTTCTACAGCTTTGTCTTTTCTGCTGACACTTGGATACGCCCCCGTGCTCATTGAACACGGGGCGTGTTCAGTCTTCTGTTCTCATGTTTTACTTGGGAAGATGCTATCGGGGAGGCTGGGCATGCTACGTTTGTTCCTTTTCTTGTATTTATGTTAGATTTAGCTGCCTTTTTGCTTCTTTTGTTCATTTGAGCTCATTTAATCCTGAAAATACAAAAGGAAGACAAAAACACACTTTTTCCAACATTATTACTAAAAAAGGGTTAGTTTTATGCCACAATTGATGTAATTTATATGTTGCATTTTGTGCACATCCGAAACACATAGCTCAGATAAGTTAGCTCAGTTGTACGTGGATGAGATTGTATCTCTCCAATGAGTGCCAGTGTCTATCATCTCTGATAGGGATACGAGGTATACATCGCATTTCTGGAAAAGCTTTCAGCAATCCCTAGGCACTCGATTAAATTTCAGCACTGCATATCATCCTCAGACAGATGGTCAAAGTGAACGTACTATACAGACACTCGAGGATATGCTACGAGCTTGTGTTATTGATCTAGGTGGAAGTTGGGATGATCATCTTCCATTGATAGAATTTTCGTATAATAATAGCTATCATTCGAGCATCCAAGCCGCACCTTTTGAAGCTCTGTATGGAAGAAAGTGCAGAATGCCCATTTGTTGGGCAGAAGTTGGAGATGTCCAACTAACAGGACCTGATATAGTCCTGGAGATGACAGATAAAATTGTACAGATACGAGATCGTCTCAAGGCTGCCAGGGATAGGCAGAAAAGCTACGCGGATAAAAGGCGTAAACCTCTAAAGTTTGAGGTTGGTGACAAAGTGTTACTGAAGGTATCACCCTGGAAAAGGGTAATGCGATTTGGCAAGAAAGGAAAGTTAAGCCCAAGATATATAGGACCATTCGAGATCATCGAATGTGTCGGAACAGTGGCTTATAAGTTAAAATTTCCTGAAGAGCTCAGTGGTATTCATAATGTATTCCACATCTGCAATCTGAAGAAATGTCTAGCTGATGAATCACTAGTCATACCACATACGGATGTGCACATAGATGAGAGCCTGAAGTTTGTTGAGAAACCTTTGTCGATTGAGGATCGACAGGTTAAGAAGCTTCGAAGGAAGCAGGTACCGATTGTAAAGGTTAAATGGGATGCCCGCAGAGGTCCCGAGTATACGTGGGAGGTAGAGTCCACAATGAAGGAGAAGTACCCTCATTTATTTCAGTAAATCTCAAGGTCTAGATTTCTTTTAAGGGGGTGAGGATGTAACACCTCGTAAAATCATGTCCAATATAGTGTCGACACGTGTCATGGACTTTAAACGTGTAACGGATTGATTATGAGGGACTAAAGTTGACAAACGAGGAAAGTATATGAATATAAGGATACAAAGTGTCAACATTTGATAATTATGCCTTTTAACAACCCTACACGATGTTTATACCCTAAAACGAATGTATCATGAAGCATATGAAACCGTTTGTGGAAGAAAGTGAAAGTTTACAAGACGCGAGGGTTAAATGTGTCAACATGTTTAAGTTATACCTCTGAGTGACCTTTTAGTGAACCCGGAGCCTTGTAACGATTAATTATACTCCCAAGAATTAGTGATAAAAATTTCACAAGGTTTCGATATCGTATGAGGAAGATACGTTAACTTTCGTAATTAAAGGGTTAAAAGCGTCAACGAGGCAAAACTTGTGTTTTCGGTTACCGTTTAATGAAACTGGACCTAACGATGTTTGGTTATACATCATGGATCACAAAAATATAAATTTCATGGGTTAAAAGTGCTTAAAATGGAAGAAATTATGCTTTAGAAGGTCCAGGGGGTGAAAATGTCATTTGTTGAAACTTGTTTGCTGGTCCCCTACCTCCTGGCGCTGCGCCACCACCTGAGGCACTCCTCCGTCATGCGACGCGACGGATTGCCAGCTCAGAAAAATGTTGTTTAACGTGGCAGCTTGCATGTTTGCTAAATTCCGCTAGTTTGCTACCCTCTAGCTGCTTGAGACACGTCCCTATACACTTGTTTTCATCTCTAGAGTTGCCATAACACCAGTATCAATCTCTATGATCCTTCCATGGCTATATATTGAGCTCATTGTTGCAACATTTGGGCACTTCACTTGAAAATCTTTCAAACACTTGTTCTGGAGATTCCTGGAGCTCAAGACCACTTCCTAAGGATCATTAGTCGTGCATAGGACTTCAGTAAGTGTCCTTAACCCTTCTTAATTCAGTTTTATTAGTTTAATGGCCTAAAGTTAAACCCGTCGTAATTAAAGTTTGACTTAGTGATTAATCACTAATGATCCAGTCAATTCTCGAATTAAAAGTAGCTTTGAGTTGGTAATTATATGGTTAATAAACCCTTAAAAGGGCACCCTCTGATTCCTACTCTAACTAGGTCAATTGTCGAGTCAAAGTTAATTATAAAAAGTCAACATAAAGCAAATTTTCGCATAAACACATAATTAACAATATAGAAGCTATGAAACCTGTTTTATCACTCATATAACTTGGTAATCAATGTAAGAACATGTCTAAACATGTTCAACCCGACAATTTTCTGTTTAAGCTTGGTTCGGAACCGAAAGTCGCAAAAGTAGACTTTTGCTTTGACTTTCAGTTCTGACCCAATGTAGCATATTTTAGAAATGCCTTAGAGCTCTATTAGGACCAGGTTATAGATTACTGTAACCCTCTGAGGTTATACAACTTGGTTCATTAGTTATTCGATTCATTTACATGTTTCCGTTATATGCCTAAATGTTGACCATAATGCCCTTTTGACCTTAAAACAAAATTTTTGAAAATGTGAGAGGACAAAAACCTTTGTTACTGATTTATAAACTTGTCCTAAAAATTTGACATCAGTTTGAGGTCTAGATTAGGAGCAATGCTCAATATCGTAATTAAGAAGCTTTTTTATTAATTAAACGGAGTAATTAGCATAAAGCCTATCTAAACCCAAATTTTGACACCAAAATTTTTACCCATTGATGTAATATAATATTTTGGGATTTTTGAAGATTTTTAATTATTTTTAAGCTGAGCATAACATAGGGTTCTTGCTATAATTCGGTAAATGTCAGTTGTACCCTTTTCTTAAATAAAATGGGTTTTACATAACATATTGATACCAAACCTTTTGCTACTGATTTTGTATCATAAATAAAACATTTTGAACTTTATAAAATGATCAACAACTCAGATTTCCTATTTAAACCCGAAAATAGCTTAAAACCGACTTTTACGCGTTTTAAGCGCATAGTATGAGTTAAAACTATTTTTAACATATAAGACTTGATACCTACTGATGTTTTAAGTAAATTTTTATAATTGAACAGTAAACTAAAGTTTTAAACTCAGATTTCCATAAATGACCTTTAAAGCTTAAGTGAAATTAGCGAAATGCCCTTATGGTGCATAGTTTGGTTATAATAGATAAATTTCACATATATGCAATATCCTACTTTTATGACTTATAAAAGTAATTATTTTTACTGATTATATCAGACCTAAAACTCAGATTAGTATTTAAACTCTTTTATAACCTTTAAAATGACCAAAATACCATGTAATTCAGCCCGGGCTACTGAACGTATAACGAACATGTGGTGTGTCTATTAATCTTTAACCCGGTATTCAGCCCGGGCTACTGAACGTATAATGAACATGTACTTCTTTTACAAGTTTATATATAAATAATTATCCCAAGTTATAAAAGATTATTTTGTGCCATGTGCATTCAAATCAATTTTCTTAAACATTTTCAAAATGAGTCGGTTAATTGTATTTACCAGTGTAAACTGACGTATTTTCCAAAAAGGTTAAGTGCAGGTACTAAATGGAATAGGCTGGCTACTCCTAGCATCAATAAAGAGTCTTGCAAGCTTAGATGTTATAAATCTGTTGCACAATGATCTTTTGTTAACTTTGATCCGCCTGTGGATCCTTACTACCGTTTTTTGTAATACACTTGATATTACTTTTAATTCGGTTTGTGATGATTTATCTTTCGACTTCCGCTGTGTATTAAACTGTAATAATATAAATTGTCTATGATATCAACTACCTCACGATACTCCCCACCGGGCCCACCGGTAATACGTGGAAATATCAGGGTGTGACATTACCAATGACTGGAAAAGGGATTTCTTTTGAGGTAGGGGGAATTTATCGTCAGCTAAAAATGGTTCAGCTGTTGATAGTTTATCACTAGCCGCAGTCGCATCCCCCAAAATCTAGCAACTAACCATCCACGAAACCCACAAAATGCACAAGTCCTAACCCAACCTTTCCCCCAATCTAATTTGATGATGGTTCCATATCATGCTCAGAACGTGACTCCACCCTACTATTAGCCCAACTACCCTATGAAGTCATATACTGGGGCGTCCTTCAACTGTGGGGACCCCACCCAATTTAGAAACACCTGTCCTAAGTTGGTTAACATTATTAATGCCCAATCCCAGGCTAACCCGATTAATCAAGCAAACCAGGCAGCCAGAGGTAGAGCCTTCAACGTCTATGTGTATCAAGCTGGGGCTAACAACGACGAGGGACACATGTAAGTCAAGTCTGAACGAGATAATCTCTTCTACTATTTCAATCCCAAGACAATTTAGAAGTTTTGATGTTTTTATTTTGAATTATCATCATATTTTTCATTTTGTACTCAGACAATTACGCTAATGTTATGGTGGTTTAGGCATTTTATGCTAAAGTCATTTATTATCTTTATCGTTCCATTGTATATTCATGATGTTATAGTTATTTCACATTATTATCAATGTATGTTGTTGCAAATTCATGATTTATTATCACTACTATTTCATTTCAAGCAATTAGCCGAGATGACCCGTAAGGGACAAGGACGTGGTCATAGCTTAACTTGTAAAAGTTAAAGACACAAGCAGTATTATGTCAGGCTATGGTTCTTTGTGATTTGGTTATACTTGTTTAGTGCGTGAGTTAGTAATGTTGTCACATAGGACCAATCATGAGTGGATAACGAAGTTGATGAAATTTGATAAGGATATGGTGGGTACGTCACTGGTACTTATTATATATAATTGTACTTATCAAAACATCAAAAGCCTCGTTAGACTAGTCATGGGAAGTTCTGTGTAAGTGTTGTTGTGTCGTCAATCATGATTCGAATAACGATGTGGACGAAAGTTTGGTAGAGACATGGTGGATACGGCGCTGGTACTTCCTATATATAAGTGCCTCTATCAAATTTTCAAAAGCAACGCTAGACTAATCATGAGAGGTTTTGTGTTAGTTTGTTTTACTTGTGTGTTTAGTGATTTAATTCTATGGCATTGAGAGTTCAATCTTATCATTTGTGGCAATTTATGGGGAATTTTCTTTTCGAAATCCCAAGTTGTGACATGGAATGTAGTTTAAGCATCATGAGTATACCTTACACTCAGCTCGCTAACTCCCTCGTGTCACAAGTTAACTACGGGACATAATTCTTTTAAGTCGCAATCCAATTCCAATAAGCTATTCTTAGGTTTCACCATGTAACACTAGTATTACCTATGATAGGCTATTTTCTACATTATCATTTACACCCTTCGTTTATGTATCTTAATCACTAAAAGCGACTTCTTACCTAGGTGTTTAACCCTTACCAGGAACGTTTCCGCCTCAATCAGATCTAAACGTAACCACTACCGTAACGTAGTTTGGGTGTACCCTCGGCAACCTCACGATTCGTGTTTAGCGTTCATTACAGGCATTTCTACGAAACAATCTGATTCTAAATTCTTCGTGTTATTCTCAAATCTACTTAATATCTTTCTATGTCCGTGAGAAACCATATACATTGTCCGACCCTAACGGTTTCCTCCTAATTTCGGGACAAAATTCCCAAAAATAGGGGAGACTGTAACATCCACCAAATAAAATAGATTTTTTATTTAATTTCGGTATTTAATATTTATAATTAAATATTCATCACGTATCGCGTTAGTCGAAGAAGGAATTAAAAACGATAAACGTGTAAAGGTCCTCAGTTAGTTCAGTTAGAATTATATAATGGAACCGTTAATAGAGTTAAATTTGTTGGTTAATTAAAGGTTATAAGATAAGGGTTAGTTTGTAATAAATAGAAGGAAAAATTACACTTTTCGTCCTTTATGTTTGTACCTAGTTGCAATGGATGACCTTTACCTTTGATATTTACAGCCACAGTCCTTTATTTTGAAAACATGTTACAGATTTCGTCCTTTGCCTCAAACCCAGTTAAAAAAGTTGGTTAACTTACATCACGTGCACAGCACGTGAGGGCATTTATGTCCATTTATGTCTTCCAGCTACCCACCATTTAAAAGCCCCAATATCACCCCCAAATCCCTCATTTATCAGTTCACTCCTGATTCTCTCCCCTAGGTCTTCGAAATGGCATAACATCCCCAAATTCATCTGCTGCTCTGCTCGATCATCTTCTTCAGCAAGAAATTTTACTTGTACGGTCATGGCGATGAATCAAGAACCAGTACCACCAACGTGGTTTATACGAGAGACCATGGATGGAGATGAAGTTGTTCAGTTGTTCAGTCTCTCGTATAAACCACGTTGGTGGTACTGGTTCTTGATTCATCGCCATGACCGTACAAGTAAAATTTCTTGCTGAAGAAGATGATCGAGCAGAGCAGCAGATGAATTTGGGGATGTTATGCCATTTCGAAGACCTAGGGGAGAGAATCAGGAGTGAACTGATAAATGAGGGATTTGGGGGTGATATTGGGGCTTTTAAATGGTGGGTAGCTGGAAGACATAAATGGACATAAATGCCCTCACGTGCTGTGCACGTGATGTAAGTTAACCAACTTTTTTAACTGGGTTTGAGGCAAAGGACGAAATCTGTAACATGTTTTCAAAATAAAGGACTGTGGCTGTAAATATCAAAGGTAAAGGTCATCCATTGCAACTAGGTACAAACATAAAGGACGAAAAGTGTAATTTTTCCTAAATAGAAACTAACTTATAACCTCTACCAACTAACCTAGTTAGTTTATAAATATTGGAACATGCTAACTTAGTTAGTTTAAGTAATTAGTTTATTAGTTAATTTGTTAAAGGAAATACATTTACATGGTTAATTAGTTAATGAAATTATGTAATTGTAGGGGCCTTTGTGCCATTGTTGAAACTTAATAAGAATTTGAAGAAAAACAATGTGTGGGGCGGGTTTCAAACCCGGGTACCCCACCTTACAAACGTTTACTTGACCAATTGAGCAACAAGCGAATCCTCTTAGTAACCTGTATCGAATTAATTATAAACACAACTTCAACTCAATTAAAGAAAAAAATATATAAGGGAAGGGCCGGGATTTGAACTCGCGCCCATTCAATAATAATATGATTCTTGAATAGGGTGTGAAATTTGATCTTAAAAGTTGGATTTTGTTTTTAGATGGAGACTCGCCTAAACTGATCACTTTAATTGGACTCGCCTAAACTGATCACTTTAATTGTTGGGAATAGTAATAGAAGATAAATAGATAACTTTTTGTTGTTGTGATTAGAAGAACTTTTAATTTTAATGATATTCTAAATCTCTATACTTATAAATAAAAATAAGTACATTTGGCAGATTTTCAAACTCTTTCCTTAATTGTAGGCTTATAAAGTTTCGACACCTGGCAGGTTGTAGTTCCACCATTATAACTAGTTTAATACCCGCCCTGTGGTCGGGTGACGTTAATGTAGTGTATATTAACATGAATAACCCAATGAACACAAAGAAATAGAAAAGAGTCATATTATACAAAATTATATGAACGTGACAAACAAAGCTAATCTATATTAACCGTGCTTGACAAACAAAAGCACCATTCTTTAATGTATAAAAGAAAAACAAACGTCAACAATTTACAACCACAAAACTATAGAAAGTAAACCTGATAGAGTACTAAAACATGAAATAGTGTCATTTTGATGCAAAAGCAAATGGTAGGCAAAACATGGTAAAGTACGACCAACATGTGCGAAATGTTTAATAACATTCAAACATGGTTTACAACTTAAATTGTTTCGGATATTGGATCTTCCTCTTTGGTCTTGCACCCGTTCCATGTTGTTGACTTGTTGTCTAGTCCGCATTATCAACAACCACCTGAAGTTGTTACACATGTACGATATTAAGAAGAAAAAAAAGGTAGATATGCACATTTAGGCTATAAATTTATATGAAAACAAAAAATCATAAAAATAAGCAACTTAGTACTTACCATATGCCACCAGCAGATTGGGTCTTCATGTATGTTAACCAAAACTCACAAGAAAATATGTTTAACATATTATTTAAAACTTGCAGCACCTAGTCAACCAATGAGTTTTATTTATGGATATTAAAGAACTTTCATGTTTTGATAGATCTACAGTGGCCATGATGTAAACTGGCCCAACATGACTGGTTTTGTCCCATACCCAACCCAACCAATTTTAACTATTACCTACACGTTGATCCTACACGTTGTAAACCATTACCTGACCTGACCCGTATAAACCCATTACCCAACCCAACCCGAGTACTTCTATTCATATAAAATATATGTATATCAAACATTCAAATCTAACTTTTAGCACCACAAATCAAATTAAGGTACCTTAGTGTCCTTGACAAGGAACTTTGCATAACATGCTTCTCGTCAAAAATAGGAGTTGCACAAATATCTGCAGCAACAACATAACATGCTTCTCGTTATTTCACTCGTATATTATTGTGTCTTTGTAATAACTATTTAATTACCATAACAAAGACCATCACCTTGAAACTCTTATGGATTCGTTCAAATCCCATGTTTTATACCAAACCGTACCAACCCGTTGTGACAACCCTCCCCAAACCAGGTATCCGTACTAATTAATTAATATTTAATTAATGCTTAATTACTGTGCTTGCTTACAGTTGTGATTAAACTGCTACTTGAATTCTGATACATACACATACATGCATCATACTTTATACTGTCACTCTATTATTTTTACACAAACATCAGTGACAACCTTGATGCACAAAAAGCACAGTGAGCACACTATACGGATAACCCAGTAAACATGCTGACATAACCAGCATCAGACAGACACTGTCTCTAAGGCCAGTATGAGCCGGGAATAGATTACTACACTAGTAGGGAGTGTAGGGAGGTGAGGAATGTAAAACTGCGTCACTAGGTGATAGTTATAGTGACCGGATGTGCCAAAAATATGTTTTAAACACAAAAATCCTGCACTTTTATACAAAAATTCAGCTTTTTAGCTAACTAGAAAGTGCAAAAACATGGGAAAACAATACTAGACACTTTCCAAAGTGTCGGGAATTCATTGGGTCACTAAAAATAATATTAACGACACTTTAAATACTTATTTAGCACTTTAACGGATTAATTTCCAACCGAACAACCGGACTTTACCCTGAACATAAAAATATTGACATGACATAGTTTTTCTTTTTTTTCTGAACTAGTTAGGGTCCCCGAATACCTTAACACCCGTTACAAAACACTACATACTATTACTCTAATTTAAAATACCTAATTAACTAATTAGTGCTAAACTAGCTAGTTAAAATCTAACCATATGTCCCCCCCCCCCCCCACCCCCCCCCCCCCCCCAACCGAATTAGTTCCCATGTGGGGGACACACTCTTACAAGATTGATTATTTTAATTTCCATTGCTTCATATCTAACCTACATATTGTCTCATGGTTAATGAGCTTGGAATGGTTATTAAATTAGACCAAGGGATTCCACATTACAATCACAATTCACCAACAAAATTGATTTTTCTCTTTCCCTCCTTGGCTACTCACGGCCGAGAACCACATCCTACACCCACATCACTTTCAATTTTGATCAAGGCAATTTATTAACATACAAAGGTGAAGGATCACGTATAAGGAGGCTCGGTGCTTACGGATTGCCAAGGACCTCACCACAACGCTATTAACCGCCTATTTTTCGTCTAGTTTCTTTCCTAGCCTCGAGCTAGTAGTAAGTGACTCTAAACACCCTATTGTTCATATCTAAAGTGGTTAATAAGAAATTTAACGGGTAAAAATCATGAACACTAGAGACCAAAACTAAAAGTCTACTAAAAATAATAACATGGTGGTTAATGAATGAATATTAGTGTAAAACTTTTGAAACTAGTTTTGTTATAATTATTTATTGTTGTTGGATGCTAGTAGTAGTTCGGATCGTCACCTAACCCGGCTAAGTCATGTTCAAGAAGCATGAACTAGTGTATGTTAAAGTATGAAAGTGGTTAGATGATGAACACTACTACATATGAACATGAACTTGTGTAAAAGAATTTTTTCTTGTAAAATGGAGTTCTAAACTATAGATCTAAAGATCTACAAGTGGTATTTTCGAAGAAAGTGTAAAATGAAATCGTGTTTTAGAAGCCGGATCTTTCATAAACTAAAGGGATTTTGGGAACACACAAGTGTGTAGACACTTGTGTCACGAAAGGTTTTAACAAAGAAATGATTTTACAATTTTGACTAGAAGTTGTAAAAATGTATTTTCCTTAAAAATAAGATTTTCGAGAAAATGATTTATTTTTTTTAGAGATGGAAAGACCCACTAAATATGTTGAAAGGTTACTTCACACTTTTACATAACCCACAAGTTCATGTGTTGCGACTTACGTATATTTTTGACTAGGTTAGTGTTGAAATATTAGTTGTTGATGTTGGGAACATTGTTGATTGAAATTTATAAAAGAAAATGATACGCTTGAAAGCGTGGCCACCTCCAGTTACAGAGGAAACTCTGGCGAAATTTTTCCAGAAATATAACACTTAGAAATATTTTTACAACAAGTGTTATGAGTATATTTTTGACTTGTTTTTCAAATAAAATTTCGCCATGATTTATTACAAATTAACCAAGTGTCAGAGGCGGGATTTTCGTAAATAAACTTGTTAAAATATATATTTAGTATATATATTTTCATAATAGCACTTGTGTGAATTTTTATGATTATTTTGTGAACTATACAAATATTATTTTTAGGATAAAAATAATATTACTAGAATACACTGAATATTCACGGCTCCAAAATAATACGAACGCCTTCACAATAAATATTTAAGTTACACCGGTATTATTTATACCACCCGAACCTTACAACGTAACTTATGTATTTTCAGAAAATACTCATGAGTGTGTATTTTGACAAGGATATTATTTTTTAAAATTATATGGAATAAAATATAATATTTTTGGGAAAAATATTTATATTTTGGAGATAGAAGTAAAGTATATTTTATTAAGTGGGACTTAATGATAAAGTCTTGGAATTATATAAACGCACATGTATTAAAACCCCCATCCTTGGGAAGGAATATATTCATAAAATAATTACGAAGTGTAACTACGAAATAGTTGCCTAAGTATTTCCCAAAGACATTAAACCTTAAGCTAAGGCACGGCCGTCCGTCTAATAGAAGTTAGTGCGTGTAGGTCGTCGCACAGCGGGTTGACTGGGAGATACTTTTTAGAGATGCACTTCGGTTAGTTCATGTCCCCCTTTTCTCTTAACTGTTTTCAGTTTTCTAAACTGCGGGGGTGAAATACATGTTACTATGATTACGAATACTTTTTACATGGTATGGTTAGCTTAAGGAGGGTTAGGACGCACAGATCATGTGAGTGAGTAAGCGCAACTTGAGGCCATTAATCCTCGTTGTAGGACCGAGGGACATTAGTGATAGATCTATTTGGGTGTAGCGAGCCCCACCCCTGAGCCCGCTTAATGGACCAGGTGGTGACTAAGTGCCCGACGCACAAATCCGCTAGGGTTGAGTCTTCCTGCATCACTTCACACATATCATTGGCTTTGTAACCCAATGGTGATCTCTTTTTCCTTAATTGCTACATACCAGGGGCTTTTATACATACTTACAGCATTTTCAAATGTTTGTACATACTCACTTACACATGAACTCGCTCAACTTTATGTTGACTTTTCAAACTACATGTATTTCAGGAAACTAACGGGTCTGGCACGGTATGCACGTATTTCCAAGCTGCGTTTGAATAAAGAAGTCATCCAGGGTTTAGAAGGTGTAACGTCTTCCTGGACGGGTTACATATATCTAAACGTAGTATTGTTTAAAGTCTTTTGCTGAGTCTTTATAAACTCAATTAAATCAAGTTAAGGTTTGTAACTTATTTTGTGATTGTTGAAAAATGGGATTTTTCTAAACTTTATTAATGGATGAATATCTCATGTTTTTATCATATAGTATTGTTATGATTGTTGCTATGGTATTAAGAAGTCACACCAAATAAACCCACGCTTCCGTAAAGCCAGGGTGTGACAGCTTGGTATCAGAGCCTCGATCATAGCGAACTAGGATTCTTTCTCGAGTCTAGACTATGATCATCAGGGCTCTCACAAAAATGTTTTCAAACATTTTTACATTGCATACCACTTAAGTCCAGATCCAGGTCACAAAACGTGTTTACAAACAAAAGTTGAGCACATTTTATTTGTTAGTTAAGGCTCAGTCTGGGAGGCTGAGGGAGTGGTCTAGTGGGACTAGGAGGCTTAGTCTGGGAGGCTGAGGGAGTTGTCTAGTGGGACTAGGGAGTCAGTCTGGGAGGCTGGGAAAGTTGACTAGTGGGACTAGGGAGTCAGTCTGGGAGGCTGGGAGAATTGTCTAGTGGGACTAGGGAGTCAGTCTGGGAGGCTGGGAGAGTTGACTAGTGGGACTAGGGAGTCAGTCTGGGAGGCTGGGAGGCTAGTGGGACTAGGAGGACTATTTGATTGCTTATTGTTGATTAACGTGCTTGTATGACTATATGATCGATTATTTGTGCATATGCGTGTTTGTATTACAAACGACATGCCTTCATCCAGCACTGGAGAGTCGGACACCACAGACCCCGATGCCCATAGTATCAGACGACAAAGTCTCATCAGAGCACGAGGTGTATACCTCAGATACTACCAGCAGGGACGATGATGATTTCCACCCATTTGCGCTGCCCGATGTCGTGGCTGAGCCCGTTGATGGCCCTATCGCAGGGGAGTTGCCGCTCACAGTGATCCCTGCCCCTGTACCCCTTACCGCTTACTCTATTGTTGATATGCCCCTTGACGTAATCACTGACGACGACGTCGACTTGTTCAATGAGGACCCACTCGAGGATGACCTGGAGGGCGAGGCCCTTATTGCTGCTGGTGATCTCCTACTTCTCACTGATGCTCCTGCGGAGGAGGCACCCATCCATTCACCTGTCCTAGACTCCATTGAGTCTGTGGAATCTGCGCCTTCACATGCGCAGGGAGTGCAGCATCATTCGCATGACACGGACCTTGATATGACATCGTCCGCTGCACTTGCCCCTGCCCTAGCTTTGGGTTTGGTCGTGACGTTGATGACGATTCGGATCCTGTTTTCCCACCGGGCTTTGATCCCGATCATGACATTGAGTTTATTCAATTAGATCAGCCCATGGAGGATCCCGTAGCCCCTGTTGACCCTATGTTGCTGATCCCGCTGATTTCGAGATGGAGTTTGATGATCTAGAGCCTGCTGTGGCCCCTGAGCCAGTTGATGCTCCTGTCCTCGCCTTAGAGCATGACCATGATCATGCCGATGCACCAGCTGTTGCTCCCTTGGTTGATGACGTACCTATCGATGATCATCCTATTGTTGCTGCACTGTTGGAGGATGATCATGCTGTTGATGCTCATATTGATGCCCCTCACATTGCTGACATTCCTGCTGATCCTGTTGTTGCCCCTCTTCCCGACCCTGTGCCTGTGCAGTTCGATCATGCACCTTTTGCGACCCATGTTGATCCTCTACACGCGCACACCCGAAATGGATGGATAGACGATGACAATGGTTACCCACCTTTCGAGTTTCCTGTGACACCCCCCCTGTGGCTCCTGTTTCAGTTCCTATGGATGCACCTTTGTTCCCAACACTCACGCTGATGCTCACCACACCGTTACATGACCCGGAGCCTGCACTCGAGCCAGCTTCTACACCATTTGGGTCAACTTGATGTTGCGCTTGCTGAACCTACACCTTTACGTGGTCACGACCCTGTTTCTCATTGGTCTGCCAGACATTGCACCCCTTATATCTACCTGCATCAGGCAATCTCTTCATTTGTTGAGATGTTTGTTTTTACACCCGCAACCACTGACATCGCTCCTTTCCCTTGTGAAGACCGACGCCCATTGCGCCATCATGCCTATCATTTTCATTCAGGACATACCCGCACCCCGGAGAAATGCTCCAGGTCGGCACCCGCATAACGATCCTTTTTGTTATAGCAGCGTTTCCTACAAGCCGCACCGCTTGCTACATTCACCTCTACAACGCTCGATAAGCCGATTTGATGGATCCTATAATACACTATGCGGATCTTAGACACTTACCATCCCTCATGTTATGGAGGTCACATACGAGATGAGTTGCTCCTGTAACACCAACTACAGTTTGAGGATATGAGTCGCAGAACGTTGGGGCTTGAGCTGACACCACAATTGGCAGGATCAAATGCAAAGCATTACATAACCGAAAACATGATTTAAGTGACTACATCACAAGACAGCATATTGCCTGAAAAGTTTATGTAAGACACCCCGTCCTCCACCCTGTCTATTGCCAGCATACTTTGATTCGTCACATACATCAAGGTTCCTTTTGCGCTCTCGACCGTTGCTATTACACTGTTCCCAGGATTCTGATACTTATTTCTTTACTATCGAGCGACAGAGCAGATAATTACTTCAACGTATATAGAAGCTCGAGGAGGGACTCACACATGTTAACAGTTTACTTTTCTTTCCTCCTCATCCTCAGTCACCAGTATAGTTGGTTTCTGAATTATGCGGATTGCATTACACTTGGGTAAAGACACTAATGATAAGCCGGGATTACGGAGGCTTTTGAGGACCACATCTGATTTTGAAATTTTGATGCACTAATATACTTATTAGACAAGGGTAGGGTGACCCTGTGTCCCTTTCGATGTGATACATTTTGTTAGACACAACGATTGTGGCCGGAGGATAATGAAAGCCCAATCATCTTTAAACATGCGACAACACTTTGTGGCCAATAACCAATGAAAGCTCAGTCGCTAGGTCTTCGCTAAGCACGTCATTGATCTATGTGTGTGTGCTATACTTATAATACTACGTGCTTACTTGCTATGCTCTCATTAAACATAATTACCGAATTACTTGGTCATACTATGATTATACTATTATTTGATTGGTGATATGGTAACCTGTTATGTGTATGTACTTATGACCACTAAACAACCAAATGCACGCACGAAGCAAATTAGACCTGACCTAACCGACCTTCTTCTAGGAAGATGTCGACTCAAGGGAACACCGGTATCAACAACCCTCTACCGACAACAGAGGCAGAATTGCAAGAGCACCTCTTACAGGCCATCGCACGGTACGAGGCTCGTCGCTCCGATTGCAGCGGAGGTACCTCAGGAAATAACCTCCCCAACGGTAATGTTTAGTCCTTTAAGACACATTACAAAACGTTTGGACATCTCCACGAGTGCCTTGCTAAGGCCTTACGCGAATAATATTGCCCACCTCACAGGCTGCACCTACAAGCAGTTCTTGGACCACAAACCTCGAGAGTTCGACGGCACCGGGGGTGCCTTAGCCTTCGTGCGCTGGGTTGAAAAGACATATTCTGTTTTACGATTAAGCAAATGTGACCCCGAACATCAAGTCAAATATATAACTGGACTATTGGTGGACGAGGCTCTGTCATGGTGGAACCATCAAGTCCGGACAATAGGCGAGACCGCTGCGTATGCTATGACGTGGGACGAATTGAAAGATCTGATGCGTAAGAGATATTGCTAGAGGGCAGAAGTCCAGAAGCTGGAAACGGAACTGTGGAACTTGAAAATGGAAGGACCAAAGATAGAGGAGTATGTGCAGAGATTTAACGAATTATCACAAGTTGCCTTACTCCTGGGGGCACCAGAGTTTAAGAGAATTGAACAGTTCATAAGGGGATTGGCACCACAGATTCTAAGCCTGGTAACAACATCAAAACCCTCAACGATCACCGAGGCTATCAACATAAGCGTGGCACTCACGGAAGAAGCAGTTAGACGAGGAGAATTTTCCACTGCGGAGGAGAAAAAGGAGACTGCTATAGAAGCATCTGGGGATAACAAGAGAAAGCTCGCAAATTTCAAGATGGTTACTCGGGTAAGTAACAAGAAGAAGACCAAGAAGGGAAAAGATTACTAGGGTATCCTACCTAGGTGCGACAATTGTTTACGTTATCATGTCGGGCGATGCAAATATGGAAATTGTGGTAACTGCGGCAAGGTGGGACATGTCAAGGAAACTTGTTGGCAAAATACTGAACTTAGTAATGGGGGCCAAGACGGTAGTGAGAATCACGAAGGAAACAACGACAATTACCAAGGCAGAATGGGCGATAAACAGAAACGTGCTCGAGGTTGTTTTAACTGTGGAAGCAAAAAAGCATTTCAGAAAATACTTCCCTAAGAACGATCAGGCACAAGGATGAAAGCTCCACGCCGAAGCTAGGGAAGCACGCCAGGAGTTCTGGCGAGGATATCGGTACGTCCCATATTACTCAATCCCGCGGTCAGGGGTACCGTGCATTTACCCTTTTTTTTTCTCTACTGTTGCAAATTTTACGATTCGCACTTCTAGAGTTCGAGAGCATAATTGGTTTAAGTAGCAAGTAAGTAGATATTCCAATACCCATTAGAACTAGCTTAGGGGAAGCTAGTGGAAGCCAACGCAATAACTGGAATCGGCACGATAGAACCCGAAGAGCGTAAGTTTACGCTAGATCTATTGCCAGTTGAGTTGGGAAGCTTCAACGTGGTAATTGGATGTATTAGTTGGCAAGCGATCGAGCGGAGGTTGATACCCGCACCTCGATGACGGATGAAGGAATGATTGTGACTCACGAAGCAGGATACGCCACCACCGATCACGAATTGCTGAAGGCATGAAAATTGTTGTGGGAAGGATGTGTTGTCTCCTGGCTCATGTCGGGGACAAGGGAGCCGAAAAACTAAAAACTTAACGTTACCCCCGTGATCGGAGCATACCCTGAAGTCTTCCTCGAAGACTTGCCGGAATTGTCTCCTCGACGACAAGTCGAATTTTTGCATCGATTTAATCCCAGGCACCGCGCCTGTAGCCGATGCATCGTGGCGACTTACACTCCCGGAGATGCAAGGATTGACAGTGTAACCTCAGTGGTTGATAGAGAAGGAAGATAACAGACCAAAACTTTTGTTTTGGATAACCTCAGTTATGCTCGCCAAAAGAAAGGACGAATGACTTTCAAATGACCGGGGGTCGAACGAGCTAGCCAACCAGAGTCGGTGGCTCTTGCTGAGGACTAACGAACTTCTTACATAACTAACTGTGAGGACCCAACTACTATTACATGACTGGTCGACAATCGAGCGTCGTTAGCAGTGAATTCAAGAAGAAAGTTTACCGGTGAAAATTGTGGGACAATGACTAGTTCTTAGACGTACACAAAAACGGTGCTTCCTACGCAATGTACAAACCGGATCCACATGGGACACGAAATCTGGAGAATTTAGAAAACATATATTTAGGACCTTTGGGAACCCAGGTCCAAACTCATAAGGGTTTTATTTAGGAACCATATCTGTCAACTCAATCAACCATCATTAACCGGGCGCATATGCCAGTTCTGTTGACCAAACCGGAAGTACTTGAACTTCTTTTACTTCTAGCAAGTAGATGTTTGCATCTCTACTCCCCTTAATGGTAGTTGCATCACGCAAATTTTCTTCGCTGAGAGCGAACACACATTTGTTTCAATACTTGGTCATTTCTTCATTTTAGCAAGCACTCATTGTTTCAGTACTCGGAAACTTTCATGACACACATGCATCATTTGCTACGCATGTGGTTTTGTTTCGAACAAATACTTCATTGAAATGAAAAGATTACCTTGCTAAACCTAATTACTGATTCGTGATTCGAATGACCTACATACATGGTTTATTTTGCTACCATGCCGAGAATTCATTGTTGATACATACGTTTATTGTCGGGTTACGTTGAAAGCAAGTTCAATTGCTTGAACTTATCCAGTTCACAGGTTTAACTTGAAACGCTATATGATGTATTGAGAGCATCATATTCAACTATTTTTGCAGGGATTCTTTCATTTCGAGTCGTAGTAGATTTGGTTGGCCTACGACTCCACTAAAACGTTTGATTTGTTTCGATACCTTGCGGTGATATTTTCACAAAATTGAAGCTTGCGCTGATTTGGTTACTCACTTCGTACACGGAATTCAATTCCCTATTTAGTTGTTAACAATCCATTTTGGATCTTCACGATCAAAGCGACCTCAACACAATTCTGTGTTAAGGCAATGGTACATATATTCATTTCATAAGCACATGTACCTCCAAACGATTCTTTCGTTACAAATTGAATACTTTGCGGTGTTTATTGCTTTCCCTCTTCAATCAAAAACAATGATTTTTGATGTTCCATATTCAGCTGAAAACTCTATGACATTGTATAAATCAAATCTTCAAGATTGTCTCAGTACACTTTCATTTGATATCAAACACGGTGAACTTGTTCAGTCACCACTATTATTGGATAATGCCATTACAACACCTTGTGGTGTCACTACAAACTTATAGCTTGTGCTAACCTTAGTCAACCGTTTCACGCAAAACTACACGTACTTTGTTGACTTGTCATTTAAACATTTCTGATGCAACTATGGATCAAGACAAAGATACACCAGATTCGCTTGTATTCCATTCGGTGTATCTTCACCATTCAAAAATGTCAACACACAAAACCTTACCAGACATTTATTCAGGAGTTGACAGATCATTTTACTATTACGTTGAGCTGCTGCTTTTGAGTTCATATAGCGGGTGCTATGGTTTGTGAAAACTCGTTTGCATATTGCAACCGATCCTTTAAAAATCTTATTAGACAAAACTCCACTTTTGTGGAACCCTAGCTAGCTGGATTACACTAGACTATGCGTCAAATGCGTCTTGTACCTTTGACACCCAATGCTAGCAGCACACACCTTTCAACCCTAGGATTCGGGTTGTTATATATTCTTGGACTCACCTAATGTGAGTAATTTTTGTTTCAATTTGATGATTATCTACTTCGATATTATTCATATACATACATGTGTGGCTTAACCATAAGGAGTAAGGTAGTACAAATTTCGAGGACGAAATTTATTTAACAGGGGGAGAATGTGACAACCCTCCCCAAACCAGGTATCCGTACTAATTAATTAATATTTAATTAATGCTTAATTACTGTGCTTGCTTACAGTTGTGATTAAACTGCTACTTGAATTCTGATACATACACATACATGCATCATACTTTATACTGTCACTCTATTATTTTTACACAAACATCAGTGACAACCTTGATGCACAAAAAGCACAGTGAGCACACTATACGGATAACCCAGTAAACATGCTGACATAACCAGCATCAGACAGACACTGTCTCTAAGGCCAGTATGAGCCGGGAATAGATTACTACACTAGTAGGGAGTGTAGGGAGGTGAGGAATGTAAAACTGCGTCACTAGGTGATAGTTATAGTGACCGGATGTGCCAAAAATATGTTTTAAACACAAAAATCCTGCACTTTTATACAAAAATTCAGCTTTTTAGCTAACTAGAAAGTGCAAAAACATGGGAAAACAATACTAGACACTTTCCAAAGTGTCGGGAATTCATTGGGTCACTAAAAATAATATTAACGACACTTTAAATACTTATTTAGCACTTTAACGGATTAATTTCCAACCGAACAACCGGACTTTACCCTGAACATAAAAATATTGACATGACATAGTTTTTCTTTTTTTTCTGAACTAGTTAGGGTCCCCGAATACCTTAACACCCGTTACAAAACACTACATACTATTACTCTAATTTAACATACCTAATTAACTAATTAGTGCTAAACTAGCTAGTTAAAATCTAACCATATGTTCCCCCCCCCCCCCCCCCCACCCGAATTAGTTCCCATGTGGGGGACACACTCTTACAAGATTGATTATTTTAATTTCCATTGCTTCATATCTAACCTACATATTGTCTTATGGTTAATGAGCTTGGAATGGTTATTAAATTAGACCAAGGGATTCCACATTACAATCACAATTCACCAACAAAATTGATTTTTCTCTTTCCCTCCTTGGCTACTCACGGCCGAGAACCACATCCAACACCCACATCACTTTCAATTTTGATCAAGGAAATTTATTAACATACAAAGGTGAAGGATCACGTATAAGGAGGCTCGGTGCTTACGGATTGCCAAGGACCTCACCACAACGCTATTAACCGCCTATTTTTCGTCTAGTTTCTTCCCTAGCCTCGAGCTAGTAGTAAGTGACTCTAAACACCCTATTGTTCATATCTAAAGTGGTTAATAAGAAATTTAACGGGTAAAAATCATGAATACTAGAGACCAAAACTAAAAGTCTACTAAAAATAATAACATGGTGGTTAATGAATGAATATTAGTGTAAAACTTTTGAAACTAGTTTTGTTATAATTATTTATTGTTGTTGGATGCTAGTAGTAGTTCGGATCGTCACCTAACCCGGCTAAGTCATGTTCAAGAAGCATGAACTAGTGTATGTTAAAGTATGAAAGTGGTTAGATGATGAACACTACTACATATGAACATGAACTTGTGTAAAAGAATTTTTTCTTGTAAAATGGAGTTCTAAACTAGTAGATCTAAAGATCTACAAGTGGTATTTTCGAAGAAAGTGTAAAATGAAATCATGTTTTAGAAGCCGGATCTTTCATAAACTAAAGGGATTTTGGGAACACACAAGTGTGTAGACACTTGTGTAACGAAAGGTTTTAACAAAGAAATGATTTTACAATTTTGACTAGAAGTTGTAAAAATGTATTTTCCATAAAAATAAGATTTTCGAGAAAATGATTTATTTTTTTAGAGATGGAAAGACCCACTAAATATGATGAAAGGTTACATCACACTTTTACATAACCCACAAGTTCATGTGTTGCGACTTACGTATATTTTTTACTAGGTTAGTGTTGAAATATTAGTTGTTGATGTTGGGAACATTGTTGATTGAAATTTATAAAAGAAAATGATACGCTTGAAAGCGTGGCCACCTCCAGTTACAGAGGAAACTCTGGCGAAATTTTTCCAGAAATATAACACTTAGAAATATTTTTACAACAAGTGTTATGAATATATTTTTGACTTGTTTTTCAAATAAAATTTCGCCATGATTTATTACAAATTAACCAAGTGTCGGAGGCGGGATTTTCGTAAATAAACTTGTTAATATATATATTTAGTATATATATTTTCATAATAGCACTTGTGTGAATTTTTATGATTATTTTGTGAACTATACAAATATTATTTTTAGGATAAAAATAATATTACTAGAATACACTGAATATTCACGGCTCCAAAATAATACGAACGCCTTCACAATAAATATTTAAGTTACACCGGTATTATTTATACCACCCGAACCTTACAACGTAACTTATGTATTTTCAGAAAATACTCATGAGTGTGTATTTTGACAAGGATATTATTTTTTAAAATTATATGGAATAAAATATAATATTTTTGGGAAAAATATTTATATTTTAGAGATAGAAGTAAAGTATATTTTATTAAGTGGGACTTAATGATAAAGTCTTGGAATTATATAAACGCACATGTATTAAAACCCCCATCCTTGGGAAGGAATATATTCATCAAATAATTACGAAGTGTAACTACGAAATAGTTGCCTAACTATTTCCTAAAGACATTAAACCTTAAGCTAAGGCACGGTCGTCCGTCTAATAGAAGTTAGTACGTGTAGGTCGTCGCACAGCAGGTTGACTGGGAGATACTTTTTAGAGACGCACTTCGGTTAGTTCATGTCCCCCATTTCTCTTAACTGTTTTCAGTTTTCTAAACTGCGGGGGTGAATTACATGTTTCTATGATTACGAATACTTTTTACATGGTATGGTTAGCTTAAGGAGGGTTAGGACGTACAGATCATGTGAGTGAGTAGGCGCAACTTGAGGCCATTAATCCTCGTTGTAGGACCGAGGGACATTAGTTATAGATCTATTTGGGTGTAGCGAGCCCCACCCCTGAGCCCGCTTAATGGACCAGGTGGTGACTAAGTGCCCGACGCACAAATCCGCTAGGGTTGAGTCTTCCTGCATCACTTCACACATATCATTGGCTTTGCAACCCAATGGTGATCTCTTTTTCCTTAATTGCTACATACCAGGGGCTTTTATACATACTTACAACATTTTCAAATGTTTGTACATACTCACTTACACATGAACTCGCTCAACTTTATGTTGACTTTTCAAACTACATGTATTTCAGGAAACTAACGGGTCTGGGACGGTATGCACGTATTTCCAAGCTGCGGTTGAATAAAGAAGTCATCCAGGGTTTAGAAGGTGTAACCTCTTCCTGGACGGGTTACATATATCTAAACCTAGTATTGTTTAAAGTCTTTTGCTGAGTCTTTATAAACTCAATTAAATCAAGTTAAGGTTTGTAACTTATTTTGTGATTGTTGAAAAATGGGATTTTTCTAAACTTTATTAATGGATGAATATCTCATGTTTTTATCATATAGTATTGTTATGATTGTTGCTATGGTATTAAGAAGTCACACCAAATAAACCCACGCTTCCGCAAAGCCAGGGTGTGACACCCGTGACCCAACTTGCCCGTTTAGCTAGGACTACATAGACCCGTACCATTATATGAACTTAATAATCAAGATAGCATTCAAAATTCAACTATAATCATCCAAAATATTGTGATATATACATGAACCTAGTTAAAGTTGTTATATGAAGATGATGTTTATATTGTTAAAGGCAAAACACAATGAGAGTAAGAATTACCAAAGAATCCAAGTAGTTTTGATAAGTAATGTTGAATTAGTTGTGGCTCCACACCAACCACATTTCAAAATGGGTGTACAAGGTGAAAGATATAAGGATTAATCCACAGCCCCATCAGGTTACCTCATGCTCTTCTGTTATAAATGCTACATAATGAACTTCCTACATTAGGTCAATATTCATGCTAAAAATATAAGGAAAAAAAAAAGTTTAAGAACACATGGTAATCCCCGTGTGTCCCAACCACTTAACTGTTTTCATAAATAAATTATTAAATAAACCAAAAAAAAGGAAAACAAAAAGAAATGTGGGTGAATCAAGAAACTTATTGACCCATTAACTGTGCTACATTTTTTCCCAACGAAAATTAATTGTCCTACATATGGACACATAAATCATTAACAAATTGAAAATTAAATTTTTGTTAGTACTGACTGATGGTCTTAGATATTAATCATTAATTTAATAATAATTTAAAAAAACTTGAAAGATAAGTTTTGATATACCTTCAGTTGTGATGCAACATAATCTTCCTGATTAGCCTGGCCAGAATCGAGGACCAAGTGGGTGATTTTGTACCCGAACCGCAAATGGATTATGAGTTGTCAGCCATGTGTATCTATTGAAAGGTAATCCGTTAACCTGCTCCAAAATTACCCAATTCAAACCGTAAAAATGAACAAATAACATAAAACTGATAATGATAAGGGCTGAAAGGTGGAATACGAACACATATACGCCGCCGCGTGTTTCCCCTCGCCGGAGAAGTACCACACCACAAGCCTTTCCGTATAGTTTCTCTATCGTATTACGTGAATTAATATAGAAATAACACGTCATAAAAGCTATGTCACGAATCCGATCACAAAACTATTTGATTTCAAGGGCAGGATCTTCCCAAATGGAGGTTACACTATCTGGGAATAATAGAATATATATAAACCTTTCATGTTCCTAAATCACATAATTTTATGATTAAATCCTGACCTCTGTTTAAATACTTGAATTTAGCTTTAACCCTCCATGCTTCATGAATTTCCACCTATAAAAAATTCAATTATCAAATTTACACAACGTAGAAGAAACTAAACAGGAACATAGAGAATGGGATTGAGAATGCACCAGAAGAACTGTAAATAAAAAAACTTTAGTTAGTGAGAGAAAGTAATTGGATTTTGCAACTAAACACAACACAAAAATGAGCAGAGCAAATCAATAAGAATAACCATAGAGAAATTCTACAAGCTGTCTGTATACAATGACAATCCAATTTTAATCAGCCACATCCAAAACTGAAATCAAACCTGGTGGAACAAAATCAAAAGTTCAGAAATCTAGAATCGTAATAGTAGAACAAAATCGTTCCAAAAACAAAATTAAACATGGTTTGTGCGTGCTTCGAACTTTGTTTATGCTTTGAACAAAAAGTAAAAGTTCCACAAAATCAAACCTGATTTATGCAGAAGTTCAAAATTGAATCTGTGAGCAGTTAGAGTGTTGATGGAGTTTCACCAGTTAAGAGATAAATGGGGGAGAGGACTCGAGGAGCCGGTAAAGAAAAACAAAACAATCTAGGAAGGGACGTTCCATTGCTATTCAACTGTAATGACGGTGTGGAGAAAGGAAAGGGAAGATCCATTGCGATTCTAACTGCAGGCGACAATGGTATCGTCGAAAGGTTTGTGCACATGGTGATCTGGTAAGAGTGAAAGATGACTGAAAAATGTGTGCCAGTGATTTTTTGATATAAATAAAGAATAAGGGGTCCAGGTAACTGCTGTAAGGAGCAGTTAATGGTACGTGGGGAGGAAAATAAGGGTCCATGTAAGGTAACTGCTGAGAACAACCAATATAATAGACTTGAGTTGTGGAGATCATGGGTAGTAAAAGGTAGAGCTAACCACCACATAGGGAAACCGTAAAAAAACTGCTTTGAACCGCCACTATAGCGGTTATTTTTATGAGTTTAAATGGCTGAGATTTAATCTCAGCCATATCTGACGGTGAATATTGATTTGCAAAACGGTTAGACTTAATGGGATCAATATATATATATATATAATTATAATTTTAGAAAGCTCTAAAAAATTTCGGAATAAATTGTTTAGTCCTATTTAAAGAATAGATGATTTTTCATTTTTTTGTTTAAGTCATACAATATTTTCCATTTTTTACGTTACAATATGTTATCATCACATAAACTTGCTTATTTTTTCCCAAATAAAAACATGTAAAAGAAAAGTATTATAATCTTCAAATTAACCACAAATATTGTTAACATCTATTACCGTCATTATCTTATTTACCTACAACTTATTTTAGATATGAATTTCTCAATAAAATTTTAGATTTTTTATTTTCTATTTTTATCGAAGAATTAAGCTAACACCTTAAGAATTAAAATTTTCACTCACAAATCACATGTTAACATTGTGACTGGTAGGTTGTTATCTACCCATTATAAATAAAAAATATAATTATTATGGTTATTTTTTATTCAATCTGATTATTGTCTTATAATATATAATTATACTTTAATCTATTACATTTATTGTGTTTCTTTTATCCTTTTACATAAAATTATATTATGTTTTAATTATATCGTTCAATTCTTAGAGATTTTAAAAATCAAAACTGCGTACGTAAAAGAGTAATATTGGCACCTAAAAATGAAGTTGTTCAAGAAAAGAAATTAATGAATTCGTGCTTTCAATATTTCGTGACGAAGAAAGAGGTAGACAAAAAATCTCAATTAACAATTAGCAAAAGGTTTATACTCTCCTAATGTTCTCAACGGTCATAAAATATCAAGCTTGCCAAATTATATGTTAGTTTTGAAGGTTGATGTTCCAGTAATGTTATTGAGAAATATTGACCAAAGAAGTGGTTTATGTATTTACACAAGACTACAAATACTATCACTTCGCAAATAATATTTAAAGTGTTATGAATTACTTTTACATTTTTAGTTTTATAAGCATTAATTCTAATTACAATTTTATATTTTTTTAAATTCAATGTTCTATGTAGTTTTATGCAAAACATTTATTTACAAAAGATATTAGTTTAGCTCGTGTAACACACGGGTAACTAACCTAGTAGTAGTTATAAACAAAGAGCTTTATACAACTACTCCACTTTTGTACCTGTTTTTACCAAACAAAGAACAATGGACCCTTTTTACAATTTTTACCATATTTTATATGGGGTGCCTTATTCCCACATACCCTATATCTTATTTTCACATCCCCTATTGTATACGGGCCGTATACAATTATACGGCTCGTATAGAATGTTTTTGCATAGGAAAATGCGCAGAGAATGTTTTTTTTGTTTTATTATATACGGCCCGTATACAGTTATACGAGTCGTATACATGTGTATACGATTTGTAAAACGTATACGGCTCAATTGATTTATTTTTGTGGGTTTTTGATGTTAGGACATGTATACGGGCCGTATAACTATATACGGGCCGTATATATTGGCTTTTTTCAAGTATCACGTTTTATTCCCGTAAAAACACAATCATTCTAGGGTTTCTAAAACTCTTCATCACCTTTAACAATGTCGATAAACGTTGATCGGAACATGCTGCTTAAATCGGAGCACAGGTAGAGTAACGTTACCGATCAGTCCGTTGATGAAAACCTTAGCGATCGCAGAGATCTTCGTGTTGGTTATTTATCGATTCCGAGTAACTAGTAGAAGAACCTGCCACAAACAAGTTCTCCACAGTTTGTTATTCAGATCTCTGTTCGGTCATCTTTCCAAACTACAACACACGATACTTTTAATAAGCTGTCATAGTTGTCAAATTCGATTTCAACAAATCTTTTCATTTTCCTTCAATTTCTAAAACATTCTCTGTTACATGAAGACGTGTCGGGTTCTTCTACTAGTGGTATTTTACTGAAGTAGTGAAGATTGAGGCGGGCATTGTTTAAATCTGAATATAACTTGATGTTACGTGTATCAGCGTTGTTTATCACCCTGTGTGAGCATTGGAAACCCGACAAACAGTCTTGACAACTGTGACATTTTATCTATCTATGTGTGTCACATCCATCCTGTTATTGCAATTGATATGATTAATTTTTTCAGATTTTTTTCTAATTAGCGTTGTTAACTACCAAAAGAATGCATACACAAATAGTTCTAGTAGACGAAGCAAAGAGACCGTTGTGTATCTGAATCAGGTTCTCAAACAAACACTACCAAAGATGGGTTGGTGAAAAATACCGGAGCTGTTATCTCGGTTGTTCAGTACTCTCCTATATCAACTTGAACGGTTGATGGTTACAAGGATCGTTCTAATAGATTAAAGAGAATAAACCATTTTTTACCAATTTTCACTCCAGTAGTTGAAACTTGAGCGCAGGAATCAATTCGAAACCCTCACCCTCAAAAATCAACCAGAAACCAAAGGAAAAAAAGGCTGATAATGGCTGATGGTTCTTCGTTGAGGAAACCAAACGTAGACGGAGATGATAGGCCTGGTAACCGGAAGAGAAATCAATTGTATTTTTTTAGTTGCTTCTCGTGTTAAGTTTCTGAACCAACCGAAATCCACAAATTCCAACAGTTTCTTCATAGATTTCGTCCGGTTTCCAAACTCTTTCACACAAAGTTAATATTCACTGTGGTGGATGCAAGCATAAAGTTAGAAAAAATACTCAAGTTGAACGGACGATATGTATCAACAAATTGTGAGTGGGAATATGGCTATGAAGAATAGTATGGATAAACAATCACCGTATACGGGTTTTTCTGCTAGTTATTCGGAATGTTTCGAATCATCACAGAAGACGTGTCGGGTTCTACTGCTAGTAGTATGAGTCTGAGTCCATTGTGGTTCATGAATGTTTCGAATCATCACGACAAGGATCGTTCTGATAGATTAAAGAGAATAACCCTTTTTTTACCATTTTTTACCATTTTTTACCCATAGTATACGAGCCGTATAATAATATACGGCCCGTATACAACCATCGTATACATTGTATACGATCGGTAAAAATATTTTTTACCAATGGTATACGGCCGTATAAACTGTATACGACTCGTATACATATGGTAAAAAATGGTAAAAACCTCTTTAATCTATTAGAACGATCCAATAAACGAAGAAACCAAACGTAGACGGAGATGATAGGCCTGGTAACTGCAAGAGAAATCAATTGTCTCAAACACTACTAAACATCTGCTTTCTGAATCTGAATCTGAATGTTAACTTTTTAGTTGCTTATCTTGTTAAGTTGTGTATTTACGAAGCTGACAAACACATTGGTATTTTCTCAAAATGTGCAAACTTGAAGAATCTCACATTAAAGATCTATACACAAACTCTTCTACATCTTTTAACCAGTTGTCCATCACTTAAGACCTTGAAAGATTTGTTGCAATCGAAGCATTCACGAACCACGATGGACTCAGACTCATGTTCAAGTAAGTGTCTAAAAATCTTAAAATTCAGGTTTACCTTGTAAATTTCTCAAAACAAACTCTCGTTTCTTCATCTTCATCTTCATTTGTTGAGAAACCATTATCTTGTCTTTCAGAAGAGTTTGTATTGAACCAAGAATACTACAAACATTCTATACCTTGCAACGTATACAGGTTTAAACCAGAATCAGGTTCTCAATACAAGGATCGTTCTAAGAGATTAAAGAGAATACACCATTATACAGGTGCAAGAGAATGGCGAGTTATTTTTCAGTTATTTCTGTTGAATCACAAATTCCATTGTTTAAACCAGAATCAGGTTCTCAATACAAGGATCGTTCTAAGAGATTAAAGAGAATACACCATTTTTTTACCATTTTTTACCATAGTATACGAGCCGTATCAGAATATACGGCCCGTATACAATCGTCGTATACATTGTATACGATCAGTAAATTTGTTTTTTACCGAGCGTATACGGCCGTATAAACGGTATACGGCCCGTATACATATGGTAAAAATGGTAAAATAAGGTCTTTCTTTCCTTTTTTTAGTTGCTTCTCTTGTTAAGTTTCTGAACCAACCGAAATCCACAAATTCCAACAGTTTCTTCGTGGATTCCGTCCGTTTTCCAAACTCGGTCATTCCTTGTGATACATGAACGTTGTATTCTTGTCTTTCAGAAGAGTGCTGTAATAGAGAAATCATCCTATGTCTTTTATCAACCGAAGAGGCAGCAAGGACAGATAATACTTCATTTGTCGAGAAACCATACTGTCAAGAAACTAACATCTTTTAATACTTCATTGCGTATGTGCTTGTGCTGTAGAAACCGGTGATGAATTTGTGTATCTAAATCAGGTTCTCTGCCTTAGATCGGTCATTCCTTGTGATACATGAACGTTGTATTCTTGTCTTTCAAGACAAGGATCGTTGGAAGGATTGTAGTAGCAGGACATTGGTACCACTGTGGACGTGTCGGGTTCTTCCAACATTCACGAACCACAATGGACTCAGACTCATACTACTCACCCTCCCCTGAGGAAAAGTTTTCCCGACGACTCAACAAAATCCTGATAGAGAAAAAACATCAACAACCATTTTTTCTTTTCCTTCAATTTCGAGAATATTCTCCCCTGTGTATGTGCTTGTGCTGTAGAAACCGGTGATGAAAAGTTTCAACCAAAGGGAAATCCATGAAACGAAAGGGATTTCGAGCAGTTGGTATTGAACCAACAAAATCCGAATACTGAAAAACCGACATTCCTTCAAACATTCTAAACCCTACCTGGAAACAAACCAACAAAAGTCTGCTGGCAAGAATCTTTTTTCACATGGTATTGAACCAAGAATATGATACCTTCGAGATACTTCGTGTTAGATTGATTTGAATTTTGAAAGTTGGATGTCCGTTATCTCAACCGAACGTTAATTGCTATTGTTTTAAATAACAACAGATAATGAACGGATTGTTGGTGGATAACGCAAACAAGTTCTCCACAGTTTGTTATTCAGATCTCTATTCGGTCATCTTTCCAAACTACAACACACGATAAGTTTAAACTTTATAGTGTGTGATTTGACCAGGAAATGATTGGAGGTGAAGGTTCAGTGCACGAAAAGTTTCTTACGAAATGTACGTGACAAAACAAATATGTTGGGAATTAAACGCATGTCCGTAATCCCGCGTTGATAGCTTCCGTTTTATTCAGACTCCTTACAACTCTCATCAAATGTCTCACCCTTCCTTTTATTCTATAAATATTAAATAAAGAATAACACCATGCCCGTAATCCCGCGTTGATAGCTTCCGTTTTATTACAGTCATACGACACGTTTTCTTGTTCTTCAATCTTTATTACTTGTTAATGTTTTATTTTGAGCACCTCACCACTCTAAAATATTTTAAAAATCAAAATTTCGTTCCATACGGGCCGTATAACAGTATACGGCCCGTATACACGTTCGTATACATTGTATACGACCAGGCAAACTTATTTACACATGGTGTATACGGGCCGTATACTGTTATACGGCCCGTATAGAATAAAAACAACTGACAAAGTCTGCTGGCACAGACTTTGTCAAGTTGTTTTTATTCTATACGGGCCGTATAACAGTATACGGCCCGTATACACCATGTGTAAATAAGTTTTCCCATGTGTTAATATTAGGACCCATTTTATATTTGACTTTAAAGCTGACAATTATGCTTTTCTTTGACTTTAACCATGCTTATACATCAATACAGCACGCAAGCGTACATGTGAAACATGTCTGTACGGATTTAAGATCCGATATGGCTAATAAACATGTCTGAGGATGTTATCGAATGCCTATATAAGATGCCAATCTTCTATTAGACATGAGACATGGAGCATGCGTTAAAGTTTCAAGAGTTGTTTGTGTTTGTTTTGGGTTCAAGATTCATGCTGGCAGTGACTAGAAGACCAATTGGAAGTAAAGACCCAAGACAAAGAACCAATTGGAAGTAAAGACCCAAGACAAATACCACCCGCTATATTCAAGGTGGAGTTTGTTAATACACGATGTGTCTATAGCCTAGTTATGTCATAGGTTGATGTATGGTTGTTGTAATGTGTTTAAAATCTTGTTTTAGCATTCGGTTTACTTTGTTACATATGTTACAATGAGGCTAGCGAATGAGCCCCATTCGCTAAGGCTACATGGTATGGTGATGGTCCATCCTTGGAGGATGATCCGCCACGTAGGCGCCACGTCATGGTCCTCCCAAGGATGGTCCATCCTCCAAAACTAGAGGGTATGGGAGGATGGTCCTAGTAATAGTCCTCCACCACTTTTATGTTTTTTTTTAATCTTCTACTTTTTTTAACATTTAACAAATAAAGTAACAAAATATTTTCATTAATATTAAAAAACATTACATAAACCTAAAAAAAATTAAACTTAAAAAAAAAACTTAAAAAAACATAAACTTAAAAAAAATTAACTTAAAAAAACATAAACTTAAAAATATCCTAATATATTAAAATAAGTTACTAGTCTTCGTCTTCCATGTCGTGGTCGGGTTCGGGTTCGTTTTGAGCGTTGTTCCAAATATACTCCACCAAGTTCGCTTGTAGGTTATGATGTGTGTACTCGTTACGTAGAGCGAACATGTTCAAATCTTGTTGTTCCCCACTAACTGAAACCATGTCTCTGTTCGTGTGCTTGATATAATTTTTGAACGTCGTTTGCGTTCGGTTTCCGCAGGTATCGCTTGCTATACAATTTGACAACCCATTCGCAAAACTTGTGCAAACATAGACGTGCGGTTCTATCAGACATCCTAATATACTCGTCTAATGCATCGGGTGCGTAACCGTATGCCAGTTGGCGAATGGCCGACGTACATTTTTGTAAATTACTGAAACCCCTTTGCCCCCTAGCGTCGTTTCGTAGTGTAAAAAACGGATCAGACTGGGCCATGTCGCCTGCAATACGTAAAAATAGTGGACGACTCATGCGGAAACGACGTCGAAAAATATCGGCTGGGTACACGGGTTCGTCGGCAAAATAATCGGCTACTAGTTTAACGTGGCCGGCTATAAATTTAAAACGAAACATAAGTGAAATTAATTATAAAATACATTTTCAAATCTATATAAAACATAAGGGAAAAAAGTAAAATACCTTCTTGGTCTCGGTTATATTTTGCTCGTCTAGTTAGCCGTTGGGACGACGCTTCATCACCCGCCATGAAGACCTGAGCCGCGTTCATAATCATGTTATGCATAATAGCATCCTCTTCCGAAGATGATGAATACCCCGTAGACGAAGATGATGAAGAGATGGAAGAAATGGAAGAAATGGGTGAAGCCATGATAATTTTTGAGCGAGAGATGGGGTGGTAGCGGGTAAAAAATGGTATAAAAAATGATGATTTTTTATAAAAAGGGAAGAGTGGTTATAAAATGTGAGAGAGATGGGGTGGTAGTGGGTGAAAATTGTGAAAAAAATGGTTAAAGATGTGAGTATTTATAAAAATGGAAGTGAATTGGGGGTTTTTTTTTTAATTATAGCTGTTATTATAATTATTAATTATGAATTTGAATTTTTTTTTAAACGGTCATCTTCAAATCTTGGGGCCCACTTATTTTGTCTTCACATGGGCGTCGCCAACGTCCATTTTCAGACGGAACGGACAGGGACGGAGGGGGGGGGGGGGCGGTGTAGCACCCGGCGACGGACCGGGACGGTAGGGGGACGACCCCCATACCGTGTAGCCTAAGGCCCTGTTTGGTAGCCTCTTAATTCATTCATTCATTCAGAGACTGCCTCTTAATGAAATCATTTGTGGCCCTTATGTCTGAATGAATAAGAGGTAACCTTATGTCTGACTGGATAAGAGGTAGCATCTGAATGGTAAACCATCACATGTCACATTTTTCTACATTATCTTTGTTAAACTCTTAAATGATTTCATTAAGAGGTAGCATCTTAATGTCATTCAGATGCTACCAAACAGCCCCTAAGTGTGTATAGCTAACGGAAGATGCGAATGTGGCCATTTTCTAGAAGTTGGTCTATATATATTGTAAATTCGTGTTATAGATAGAAAGTTTTTGCAGTTCCTAGCTTTGAATCAGTGTGAGTTTGTTAGTGTGTTTTTGTAACCAAACTCTGTCCGTTTGAATAGTGAAACGGAAACCTTTATTTACATCATGTGTATGTCGTGTGTTTGTTGTTAGATTCCGCATAATAGCAAACATAGAACCCTAGAATCAAACAATGGACCTTCAATTTTCTCACATAGTTTCTCTTTATTGTTTCTGCTTTTGATGTGCGTCATACTTCATGGTTACACACAAATTCATATCACCGTGGATGTATGAAGTTTTCCCTAGTGAATTCATGCTTATACGTACTTATACATCAATAGTTATATAATTCCACTAGCTTATTTATTTGACATTATGCGGTTTAAACAGAAGCTTTGATGTTGCGAAGTGATTCTTCAAAAGCATCACAAAGTTTTTGAGGGTCTGGTATCGTTTCTTCATCAACTGACATGACAAACATTACTTTGTCCATGTAACTCACCACATTAATCATCAGTGCCTAAAATGAATTGAGGAAGTAGATTAAAATATAGATTTCCCAAAATCACACATAATTGTTAATAGAGTGAACTTACATATGGTTGCCCATAACAACTAGGAGCAAGGTATGCAACTTTATGCCCAAAAAGGGTGATTTCATCTTGCGGTCCAGGGATATTACTAAATATTAGTGTTGTTTTATGCACAACCTTATGAGTCAATTCCCCTGTAACCTGTATTTCATGTTTTGTTATTATTTAAACCAATATAACTACCCACTCATGTTAAACGATACAAAAGCAATTGTAACATAAAACACCTACGATGGCAGTTTCAAAAGTGGAAAGTAATGTCTGTTTTAAACGTTTAAATCAATTAAAATTTAAATGTAAGTAGATTATAATAAGTTCTTAAGTTGCCATGAAGATATGTTCCCATGCCAATTTTAAACTACTCTTAATAGAGTATTTACTAAAAGTTGCGGATATAACTATTCTTTGCCCACAACATTACTTTGTAACAACTTTAGGCAATAAAAGGATCAAATGAATTTTCAAAATTTTGCATTTATTTTATCAAACGTCATAAAAACATGGAAGTACCTTTGTGCCAAACAATATTAGGACTAACTTAGTAAAGTAATAAGTGAACAAGGGCTCCAAGGAAGCCTTCTTGCGTTTCATTGTGGCATTTGCATGTCGAACATAATCTAAAGGATCTTTTTTGAATCGGATATCGAATGGAAGTAATGAATACCCAATCTTGTTTCCCCATGTGCCATCTACATCCTTATGCGTGAAATCCTGATAACACGACAAATAATCTAAAATCATATTAAGAGATTAATAATTAGGATGCATGATAGCATACTCACATCAATCTTCATGGTGGTTCGAAGGTTAAACGGAATGGTGGCACGAATGCGCATGTTATGAGGACTATCCACATTTTTATCGTATGTTTCACCAGTTATGTCATGTTAAAAAAAGTGAATATCAAAGCTAATATTGGCGACACATATAGAGATGTTGGATACACTATACAAAACATACTATATCTCCCACGTATGTAGCGATACATTCCTGCTTGTGTGACTCCAAGAACTACGTCGGTAAATGTCTATAAAACAGATACCGAAACAATTTTAATTAAGACGTGGTGTATTAATACCTGATACAAAGGCCCTGGTTTTTGCTTATAAAAGCCATACAAAATTACTCCTTTGCAAAAGAAAGAAACTGTAAAAGTGATTAACATTCCTTTATTTGCAAATAGTGAAAACACTTACCACATTCATAGCTCTTTTTACAAACTTAATGTCCTCAAGGCTTAAACTTCGAGTGACAAATCGTCTTGGCCTATCCTCCACACCTTTTGAGCCTTTGATTGGGGATTTTGTGTCTTCTAGGAACAGTCCAGTCAACGCAAACATCAAAAGAGCAACAAAAGTATTCCAAAAAACACCAAGTCTTGACCAAAGGTTAGCAACTTTAGCCGCACCCAACCTGTCCATCCCAGGAATAGTAGGTACAGAATCTGGATCAGAGACTTTACGTGTACAAGACAGTAGGAGATTCGTCAAGGAAATTCCATCACCAATGGAATGATGGCAACGAAAGACACATGTGCCTTCGGCTTCTGACGTTTTAACGTCGATGAGATGAACATCCCACAAGGGTTTTGTGCTTTCAATACCTGATCTACTGAGGTTTAAGATGTAATTCTCAACAAATTTGTCAGGTGATTTTATGTTAGGATCTTGTTCCGCTATAATGACATGGTCATCTATGTTTACATGTGTTGGAATCCAATTCATGCTACCGTTTGCCTTGTCCCTTACCTATATTTGAAACATGAGAAATGGACACATAAGACTAAAAGGGAGTTATTATGTAATCTTCTAATCAATATAATATATAGAACTATACAATCCATATAACATGACAAGTGCCTAAAACGCAGAAGTGTGTGTCTATACACAAGTGTGATTCACCTGCAAGCTTGAAAATCGACGATTTTTAACGACAGTATTCACCAAATTTTCCTTGATTACATCAGGACGAATTTTTGTTTTTAACCCGATGAAACAAATGATATACATATTAGAACCAGGCTCATGAAGCAACTGAGCCATAGGACTTAGTGGTTCCTCGTTGTCCTCTCCCTTCTTGAAACCCTCAAATGTTTCTCCATATTTGGTGGTTCTAATACTTCCAAGAGTGTTAAAATCTTGTATGGCATCCATGAGTTAAAACTGTGTATCTTGGTAACAAAATAAACCCCTATATGTAGAAGAATGAAGCCTGAAATGTATCTAGTAAGCGCAAAAGGTGGTGGTTGTAATTCGTCCACGTAAATATTCTATAAGCTTTTATTAATTCTATGAATTATGTAAGCATGTAGCCTATTATTAGATAGCGACAATAAACATGTCTTGCATATACCCAAATTAATATCACTAATTCATCTCTTTACTATTTAAAATTTTAATTTTATATCTTCATCTTAACTTTATTATATACATTGTTTTCTATAACATTCTCAACTCCTTGATAATAACTAAGTTTATTTAACAAGAAACACATTGTCCGTCTGTTTCACTGTTTGTATTTCGATAAAAATAAATTATTACAAGTTATGTCAAATATAACATATTTAACGGTCTTTACATTTTGTAAAGTCCGTCTGTTTCACCATTTGTATTTCGATAAAAATAAATTATTACGAGTTAAGTTATGTCAAATATAACATATTTTATGGTCTTTACATTTTGTTAAAAAAAAAACATAAATCATATTCTCAGACAAAAAATGTGTATATATATTATGGTATTTACAATTTTATTATGTACGTTTATCTTTAAAAAAACTAAACTAGACAAAAGAACTAACAACAACAATGATACCTAGTATAATCTCATTCATAGCTAGACTATTGATAAAGGGTATAGAAAGTATGGGATATAGACAAACTTTACATCCACCCCAAAGAATAGAGAGGTTGTTCTTAGTAAGACCACTAACTTTAAAGTCTAAAGCAATATCCAACCATAAAATCAAAAAAAAAATATACATAGCTACTCAAAAACCGCACATCCAGAAAACATAGAATCTAAAACGCATAATATGGATAAATAACACACTTTGTGTACACGTAGAGAAACGATAAGAAGCTAAGGCCACATAAATAAAATGCAAAGCTAATTAAACTCCTGAGGCAAGATCTCAAAACAATGTCACACTATCCTTCTAAAAAATTCCTACGTCTTCATGAACTCTCATCTTCGACCTTTTTTTTTCAATTTATATTAGACATCATGTACTATAATGGGCAAGGGTCGGTTGAGAACTCACTCGAGTTGTAAGAATTATGAGAACTCCTACCTTTTACGCGATTTTTTAATTTTTTCCCAAAACATATATATTTACCTAACTTAGATCTAGAAAATAAAAATAAAAATTGATAGCGAATTTACATATATGTGAAAGAAGATTGTAAACATACACGTAATCTGTGTTTACTTACGTAAAATTATACATATACATATTTTTATTGTGGCAAATTGGATTTAAATAATCCTAACTTTTTTTAATTTGGACGATAATAATCATAACTCAGTTATTTGCCTATAATAATCTGAACTAATCCACTTTTGGCCGATAATAGTCCTCGTTAAAATAGCTTAACGGAGTTCAGTTTTTTCCGAATTACTAATCGATGTTTTAGGGATTTTGATCGAAACGAGGATACGAGTCGATTTATGTAAAACTTATCCCGAAACGGCGCTCCAAACGACTTGATTTTTGTTAATTGGAAGTTTAAACATCTGAATTGAAGCACTGTTTTCATCGTTTAGGGTACTATTTCAAGGAAAATTTTTACATCAATCAACTCGTATACTCGTTCTAATCAAAAGCCCTAAAACATTGGTTTTTGATTCAGAAAAAAAAAAGCCTTAACTCCGTTAAGCTATTTTTAACGGAGGACTATTATAGGCCAAAAGTGGAGCAGTTCGGATTATTATCATAAAAAAACTGAGTTGGTATTATTATCGGCAAATTGAGAAAGTTGAGATTATTTAAATCTAGTTTCCCTTTTACTGTTCATGGGTTTCTCTTACATATATGTTAATTCGCTGCCAAAATTATATTGGCAAATTGGATTTAAATAATCCCAACTTTCTCAATTTGCCCGATAATAATCCCAACTCGGTTATTTGCCGATAATAATCTGAACTTGTCCACTTTTAGCCGATAATAGTCTGCGTTAAAAATAGCTTAACGAAGTTAAGTGTTTTTTTCCGAATTACAAACCGATGTTTTAGGGCTTTTGATTAGAACGAGGATACGAGTTGATTAATGTAAAATTTACCACGAAATACTGCTCCAAACGACGAAAACGGTGCTTCAATTCGGGTGTTTAAACTTCTAATTAACAAAAATCAAGCCGTTTGGAGCACCGTTTCGAGATAAGTTTTACATAAATTGACTCGTATCCTCGTTCTGATCAAAATCCCTAAAATATCGGTTTGTAATTCGAAAAAAAAAAACTTAACTTTGTTAAGTTATTTTTAACGGCGGACTATTATCAACCAAAAGTGGACCGGTTCGGATTATTATCGGAAATTAACTGAGTTGTGATTATTATCGGCCAAATTAGGAAAGTTAGGATTATTTAAATCCAATTTGCCAATTATATTTTTTTATTTTTTTTATATATCTTAGTTAATAACATATAATTATGGTAAAAAGAATATATTTAAAAAACATCGCTTGGGAGGTAGTAGTAGTTCTTACAGTACTCGCAACCGAGAGAATATATTAATAAAAGCTAGAAAGAAAACTGATTAAGGCCATAGGCTATTCACAGCATGGTTGTAAAAGTCCCGCCTAGGCTCCGAGTATCCCCCGAGTACTCGCTACAAGGTAGGCTACCGAGACACGATTACTGGTCTCCCAGGCCAATTACTCCCCGAGTAATCTCCGCGTAAGCCGAGTACTCCCGAATCCGACTAGGGAGTGCCTTTTGCAACCATGATTCATAGTATAAATAACAACACTAAGGTGATATTCTTAACATAAGTTTAATATTAAATTCTTTCAAGTTATTTAATTATTAATATGCTAGCTAATAATACATATGAAATCAACGGTAAACCTTAGTTATAATTATTATATACGTTATGTGTGTGTGTGTATGTCATGTACCTTATTTTCTAACCAATGAAAACATGGACGTTAGAATTTTAGTTAACACTTGTAATGTGATGATATTATATCTAATCTTGACCCATTTGAAGGTAACAAATATTCTTAAGCAAATGTTATAATTTATCAATGGAGTGGTAATTCTTTGGAAAAAACAAAACCTTTAAAACACTTTGAAAGAAGGGTTGTTAGGTTCAAGTTTCAGACACAATACTGAATAAAAGAAATTTGCTCTTAAAAAAACATGTTATTATTTATAAATGGGCGTTGATTCTAGAAAGGAATTGCATTGATACATTTATTGAGAACCAAACTTCATTTATTAGGAAACAAGAAAAAAAACGTGTGGGTATATATGTAGCTTCTTGTCCATGGTTTAATAGGCTAGTGACATTTTAGGGTGAGATAAGACTTTGTTACTAATAGATTTTGGGTTCAATTCTCATAAGGGTTTTTTTCCATATTTATTGGGTTTCCTCCTAAATTGGTGTATAGACATTATTACATAGTGAAGATGGATATGATCGGGTAGTTTCGCTGATGGCACGATGATACTCTACTGGTCCGTCAGTGATCTAAATTTGTCATTTAAAAAAATACGTAGCTTCCTATGACTATTACTCTTCAACACGACCGGATTTGAAGCGGGGCGTGCAATATGACCGCAACATTTTTTGTTTTTTATACATATTTTATATATATAATATTTTTTATAACAAAAAGCTAGAAAGTTTAAAGTTTATTAAACTTCTGAAAAACTAAAGCGATTTAAATTAAGAGTTAAAACCCAATGACCTTAACCTTTTTAGTTTGGCATATGACCCATCTAAACTTAATCGTCATTATTTAGGTTGGAGGGTGTGGTATAGAGTCCCTATGGGCTTTATCACGACACGTCAGATTCACCTAAGGGACACGTCATATGGGGGGGCTTTAAAACCCATACCTTTAACTTGCATACAATGGTTTAAAACGCCCTATTAAATAAACTTAAAAAAAATTATTGATCGAAAAGAGATGGGCCCCACCTTGTATGACCTTTAGTCCATTTTATACGATTATCATATAAATTTCGACTATAATAGTGTATTTAAGATTAAACATACACTTAAAAATGCGAGTTTGTTAAAACATTTTAATAAATAAGGCATTTCAACATTTTGTAAATACATTCGCCGTTTAAAACGTGACGACGAAACATAACGCGGAAGATTGAATATTGAGTGTGCTCGGTTCCTCGTTGAGCTTGGTCGTCCTCCGGTACATCGCATAATACCTACATTTCATAAAAACATGAAATGAGTTAGTTATACTAGTTTAAAACATGTTTAAACAAGTTCTCCATATCAAACAATTGAACATCAACATTTTTGCCATATGTAAGGGCCCTCGCGGGTCGCGGCCGAGACATGCTTGGCTGTCGCGGGCCGCTACCACCTGTCGCGTGTCGCGACAGATTACTGCTCCTCTGTCGCGTGGCGCGAGGAAGCATGTTTTCCAGCAGAATTCATCCTGCACCTGCATTTCTCCCAGCCAAACCATATTTTATGAAAACGAGCATAACTTGCCCATTTTTTATCCGATTTGACTCATGTTTCTTCCTATGTGATCGTAATTTAATTCTCCATCTCATGGAGTTAAAATCCGATATCTGGACTAAATAAATTTGAGACTTTTAAGCCTTCGGCTTAATATATATTTACTAAGTTTTGACCCGTTCAGGTTTTTATCAAACAAACATGTTTGTTTGATCTCAATTTCTCACGAACCTTATAAATTCAATATTTTAAATCATACTAGATTCAAATCCCGGGTTTATATACATTCTTAAACTCGTTTTTACTTAAATGCTTATTTTGGCCCGTTAAGGGTATTTAAGCATCTTTCCGCCTAATTCATGCTCATTTACTTCTAGCATCTTATTTCCACATTATTTCTCAATTGATCTTCCACCAGAACTATATGTGTGGTGGATTTAATGTGAAGATCTATATATTCCGAGTTTCTACCCATCGGATATGCATTTTATGGCAAAGACTTATATAAGGTCATTTGACCCAAAGATTCACATCTTTCGCTTTTTATACCTTTTCTAAGTATTTATTTGATCATAAAACTCGTTTCCCAAACAACCTTTAAGGATCGTTTGCTCAATTTAGCTTACAAGGGCGTTTTGGTCAATTTTAGTCCTTCTTTTACGACGAATGACTTTTAAATACTTGTTTGACCCAAAAATCCGACCTTTTAACTATAATTCTGTTTAGAAACCATTATGTTTCTAAAACACCATGATTATAACTCAAATTATTCGGTTTACCTTAAATATAGCCGAATATTCATTTTTGACCTTGTCTAACTCTTATAGAACCTCAAGTTCTAAACGATGAGTTGAACCATTATACATACCTGAATTGGATCAATATATTGACCCGTTTTAATACCTTGCTTTAATAATCGCTGACTAATAGCGATGCAATTATCCTTTCTCTATTCACTCTTGTTAACCTAAGACTCGACAATATTTATTAGTCGATATTTTCAAATAGTGATATCTTCACCGTTTGACCCGTTTGGTCTAAGTGACCGTTTCTCTTTGCGAGATGATATTTATTACCATCTCATCTTCATGACTCGTTCCGGTTTACACCGTACGGTCATTTTACTTATAACACATTTCTTGACTCTTTTGACCCATTATGGCTTACGCCATAACTGTCTTCAACAACTAACGTTTGTTATCAACGAGTGACCGAATTACCGTTTTACCCTTTTCATTTATGTCGGTTTACCCTATAAGGTAACCATTCTAAACTCATTATCTATTAGTCCTTTTTAAACATTAATGTAACGCCCTAACACGTTGAAACTCAAAATTCGCAGCGGAAAACACATAATTAAAATTTCTTTAATGACATTCTTTCTTTCGCTTAAATACATTAATTCCTTTTTTAAAATTTGATTGACAACTATCATACATATATCGAATTAAGTGACCACATACGCATCCACGTACAATCCATGTCTTGACTCGATCTTCGACCGCGTACAATTCTTGGTGAAACATCCAAAATTCTGAACAACCTGCAGTCACCACATTCGATCTCATCATTAGTAACCGGTAACATAATACCAAATATTAACACATGCATAATAAAGCGTCCACATATCATGCTTTCTCTTATACTAGCTCCTTCATCCATCCATTCCATCACTCGCATCGAATTGCAGAGTCAACCTTTACTTCCATTGTTAACCTGCCTATGTTTCACATTAATTCTCAATAGAAAAACGGTTAGTATCATTAACTTCCTTTCATATGGGCGTGTTCTCAAATATGCATAACTCGTCTTATTCATTCAATCATATAATTAAATACCTCTCTCAAACATGTATTCATTTTCTATTCACACCCGTACCTACAATTTACATCCTGCATATATAACTCCTTAATTCATCTTTATGCATAATTCATTGTGTAAATTCCGTTTCTTACCCAAACTTAATCGAATCTCTTTCTTTAACCACTTCCGACTCATTTCCACTAAAACTTAACTTAGTAACAACAACAATTCATATTTTCTCATATTACATTCAATAATTACCATATATCATAATCACATTACCAAACAAAAGAGTAAGTTCGGAGTTCACTTACCTCGTGCGTCCGAGTTCGAGCATAGCTTCCGTGTTTATCCTTGGCCCGTTGCCCTTCCATGCTTGTGTCCGCGTTGACATGACTCCTTACGATCCCCTTGTGAAGGTGATCGTTAATTCATGTTCGGTTGTGAATTTGGACTTCGTTTAGCCTTTCAATTTGGAGAATTTGTGAAGTTTAGGGTTTTGGCTCCATGGGAGCCCTCCCCTGCTCGTTGATGAACACACACACACGAGGTGTGTGTATGTGTGTGTTATTTTCTTTTTAATAAAACAACTTTCAAGTTGTTCACTTTGGTCCCTCATGTTTCGTTTTAATTAAATAAGGCTACAACCCTTCGTTTAATACCAACGTTACTAATATTCAACTAGGTTAATTATTCCTAGATAATATTTATTTACGGGTTCACTTTTACCCCTAACGGTATTTTTACCCGTTCCTCTATATTAACCGGGTTTAAATTATCAAACCCATTTTTGGGGTGTTACAATTAAACATAGTTTATTAGCATTGTCTTGGTTCCGAACTGCACATGTCGTGTCGGAACATCATAATTCAACCATGAATTTTCTAGTATTCATAACCTATAAAACCAATAGGTATTAAATAAATAGAGTGTAAGCTTTACTTACCTTGCATCTTGATTATTCTTTTCTTCATACTTGATTCGTTTGACCCGCTTCATTCCCAAGTGTCCACCTAGCTTGCCAAGCGTTAAACTATCATTGTAATTTGTAAGATGGTTAGATTAGTCATAATCATTTACGACTATTCCATCCTATGATTCTTATGTCGAATTTATCATTCAATCATATCATCAGTCAGTTTGACTTTTTAAAGTCAACTGCCAGTTAAGATAAATAATTACACGAAATAGCTCAACTATTCGCTTAATTACTTGGTCAATTATCCGGTAAGCATCATTTTTATGCTACCGTCTTTAACCATGTTATTTACCAAGTTCATGTAATCGAATTTCATCAATTTCACACAACTTTGATCACTCTTAACACATAACAATATCATACATCATTCAATATGAATATATCATCGATTCTTTCATCTTATCATACTATACTCATTACTTAGCAAGTATGATTTATATACTTAAACACCTAAAGTGTTCAAGTATCATCTTATTAATATCAGATATGATGATCCTATTCAAAATTATATCATCAACTTCATCACATGATTAAGACCCACTTATCCTTGTGTGGTAAATCATATAATCATTCAATTCATAGCACCATATGTATAATTTTCACTTAGGGTTTTGTTCCTAAGCAATTATACATCATAATTCAGCCATAACTTCTATGATTCACCCATAATTCGCGGATTATGATATTCACCAAATTTTATAACTTCATAAATCATCAAAGTTTTACATACCTTATGATCCCCTAGCTTGGGTGATCATTAATTCACTTTCAATTGTGAATTTGGGCTTCGTTTAGACCTTCAATTTGATGATTTTTTATGAGATTAGGGTTTTGGCTCCTCGGGAACCTTCTGTGTTCGAACAGAACACACACAGATGTGTGTGTTTTGTTTTAAAATTCTTTTTTATTAAATAAACTTACAAGTTTATCCACTTTGGCCCCTCATTTTTGGTTAGTTTATTAAGTAGGCCACAACCCACTTAATTTCAATAACATACCCTCTAATTAACTAGGTTAAACATTCCTAGTTAATTTAGTGGGTTTGGGGAATTATTGACTAAGTTTATTTTAAGTCCCGTTAACTCGGGTTTCTATAAACTTTACTTTTTTTTAAAGCATTCTTTTTCCTTTTTATTAAATATTAGGTTTAGTTATATAAATCCTAAAATTTTCCGAGTTAATTTTACCCCTAACGGTAATTTACCCGTCTTTTAGTAATAACGTGGTTTGATTACCAAACCCATTTTCGGGGTGTTACAAGTCTATCCCCCTGAAAGAGGTTTCGTCCTCGAAACCTTTTCTTACATAATTCATTGAGTTTTAAACTCAATGCATTTGATCTGAGTAATCTTTTAAGCATTACTCATACTTTAATCAATTACTAGTATTACCAGAAAAGTATGGAAATATCTTTTTGGTTACAAATCAATGTGCGTCTTTCATACAAAATAATATAACGCCAAATAACGGAATTTCGTTATTTCATCCGGTTTGGTTAACTTAGCGAAATCCATCGCTTTTATACTTTCGGACTCTTTATGAATCCGTTATTTTAACCTGTTTAGAGGTCTTTAGTGAAATCTTTCACTTTTAATAACAAACTCCTTTGTTTGTGAACTTATAGCCTTATGATCCTTCAAAATAGGTGATCAATATTTTCTGTTATTGAGGTCTCATGGACCTTTGTTGTTTACTTGATCGAGTCGCCAATTTGGCCACTTGATCATGTAAATCTATTGATTTTATTTATTCCACGCTATTCTCATAATAAATAACGTATTATCCAAATTATTAATTTGAATTTCGACCTTAACCGGTCTCACTAACTAGACTTATTAGTCCAGTTACTTTCTACCCATCGCTTGGGCTATAATGTGATTATACTTCACATTACTTTTCTTGACCCTGATCTTGTCATGTCAGGTTTAGGTTTGTTTCAATCTTTCATTATCGAAAATATTTCTTTTCGAATGTCTCGTCTTGCACTTATCGGTGTCAAGACCTGTATCTTTTAATATTTACTATTTCAATTCCTCTCAGAATATTCATATTTGTGAAAACGTTATTTCTTACTAAAACTGAATTTTAGTCTAACGTTTTCTTTTTAACTTATGTCATTCTTAAAATACAATGTTTGGTGTCAAGGCACCCTGTTTATGTTTGAAAATCATTTGGTTTCAAGTTTAAGATCCGTTAATCTTGACTGTATGACTTCTCACGTCATTTATGTGTCGGTTTGTCTTATGTTCACCGTTATCCGGTTTACATATATTCGTATTTGATTATGTCCCATTACCGGGCTCATTATTCTTTTGCGTTTAACGCTACCGTTATCCGGCTTGCGCTTACTTATGTCATCCGGCATTATATTGTATTCAACCCGTTTGACTTGTTGATGTGAAATCCATCACTTATAAACGATCAAACTATATTTTTTATTCAACCCGTTCAACCTCAAAATAGTTGAACATATTTATTCAAAATTTCTATTTACGAAATTTTATAATCTTTAGTCATAACTCATAATCCGAGTCCTTTGACTTTCAATCCACGTTCCCGTCTCTCGGTTTACACGTGTGTTTAATTTCCTACCCATCAACCGGGTGATTTACCGAAGCCATTATTAATGCAACCCTTTAGGTATGCATTAAGACTTCGTTTTGACTTTTTTTTTGTCTTGGCGAAATCCATCGCTTTATTTAACCAAACTTTTATTCTTTATGTGACCATGCTTGATGGTCTTTTAATTTCTGAATGATGATTATTATCATCATCCTTTCTTTACTACGACCAAAGTCAATGACTTAGAACGTCTTTTTGTACGGGCAATACATTCGTTTTTATGACCTCACGGGTTATTTATCCTTTGGTTTTACATGCCCCTTTCTGTCAACCATGTCTCTTTCGTCCATTATGACTTATTTCACTATTCACTTTGGTCATCTATTTCTATACGCGTCATACATCGTTTTTATGATTCCCTCGAAAACCATTTATACGAGTATGCCTATAAGATTTCTTGACCCCAAGGTTCTTTTAACTTTTTCATTCATCTCGACCTTACCACATTGGACATAACTGTGCCCATTATAATAAGCTCATGGTATCATGTGTTCACTACTTATTTGGCCAGAGTAAGCGATCAACACATGGCACGCATGACCTTATTATAATTACCACATCATGTCCCATGTAAGTAATCTCTTGATTTATTTCAATTGGTAAAACTTTATTTAATTTCCAATTAACAATTTCTAGTTTTACCCGTTTTATCCTTTAACATATAAAATGTCCCTTTTATACCCATTTATCCAATCATATTCGTTGATGTGATCATTACTTTTCTCAATAGGGTCTATATTGAGAATACTTACTTGGATGATTATTTTCGTCCAAGTTTATATTTAACTAAATTCAGTTATTGTCTTATTATTCACGACTGTGAATAATACGTATCTCTACTGAATTTCTTTTGGAAACATCTTCCTGAATATGAATCCTATCCAGGTTTCCCAAATTTTTATCTTCTATATGCAACTGTCATTCATTATGCATTTGTTGCATATTTCTAGATATACTATAAGTTTAAGACGAGTACCTTGTAGATACCCGCCATGATAACTTTCCTTGTTGTTCAATCTCTCTTATTCGAGATCATTTCTTGCTTCATGTCTTTGGCGTGTATGACTTACTTGTCATACTTCAGACTATTTCTTTATCGTATCGATAATTCTTTAAACTCTCGTCATCTTCCAATGCGAGGTTCCTTCAACTAAAATGTATACAAAGATTAGTAACGTTTGACATTAATAAGCGCCCATATTACAATACAAGGCTTTCTACGACACGAGTTAACACACGAAATTCATTTAACAATATCGGTCTTTTATCGCTTTATTTGGGGTAACGTGTTTTACACGATAGCCCTATGTGTCGTTTTCAACACTTTATATACTAGACCATTAATGTACAGAATAACTTACCAGATTTTGCGATCAAGTCTCGAACCGAACACTTTACTCTTTAACCTGGAGCTCTGATACCAACTTGTAAGACCCTTAGTCCATTTTATATGATTATCATATAAATTTCGACTATAATAGTGTATTTAAGATTAAACATACACTTAAAAATGCGGGTTTGTTAAAACATTTTAATAAATAAAACATTTCAACATTTTGTAAATACATTCGCTGTTTAAAACGTGACGACAAAACATAACGTGGAAGCTTGAATATTGAGTGTGTTCGGTTCCTCGTTGAGCTTGATTGTCCTCCGGTACATCGCATAATACCTACATTTCATAAAAACATGAAATGAGTTAGTTATACTAGTTTGGAACATGTTTAAACAAGTTCCCCATATCAAACAATTGAACAGCAACATTTTTGCCAGATGTAAGGGCCCTCGCGGGTCGCGACCGAGACATGCTCGGCTATCGCGGGACGCTACCACCCGTCGCGTGTCACGACAGGTTACTGCACCTCCATTTCTCCCAGCCAAACCATATTTTACGAAAACGAGCATAACTTGCCCATTTTTTATCCGATTTTACTCACGTTTCTTCATACGTGATCGTAATTTAATTCTCCATCACATGGAGTTAAAATCCGATATCCGGACTAAATAAATTTGAGACTTTTAAGCCTTTGGCTTAATATATATTTACTAAGTTTTGGCGCGTTCATGTTTTTATCAAACAAACATGTTTGTTTGATCTCAATTTCTTATGAACCTTATAAATTCAATATTTTCAATCATACTAGATTCAAATCCCGGGTTTATATACATTCTTAAACCCGTTTTTACTTAAATGCTTATTTTGACCCGTTAAGGGTATTTAAGCATTTTTCCGCCTAATTCATGCTTATTTACTTCTAGAATCTTATTTCCACAGTATTTATCAATTGATCTTCCACCACAACTATATGTGTGGTGGATTTAATGTGAAGATCTATATATTCCGAGTTTTTACCCCTCGGATATGCATTTTACGACAAAGACTTATATAAGGTCATTTGACCCAAAGATTCACATCTTTCACTTTTTATACTTATTCTAAGTATTTATTTGATCATAAAACTCGTTTCCCAAACAACCTTTAAGGGTCGTTTGCTCAATTTAGCTTACAAGGGCGTTTTGGTCAATTTTAGTCCTTCTTTTACGTCGAATGACTTTTAAATACTTGTTTGACCCAAAAATCCGACCTTTTAACTATAATTCTGTTTAGAAACCATTATGTTTCTAAAACACCACGATTATAACTCAAATTATTCGGTTTACCTAAAAGATAACCGAATATTCATTTATGACCTTGTCTAACTCTTATAGAACCTTAAGTTCTAAACAATGAGTTGAACCATTATACATACCTGACTTGGAACAATATATTGACCCATTTTAATACCTTGCTTTAATAATCGCTGACTAATAGCGATGCAATTATCCTTTCTCTATTCACTCATGTGAACCTAAGATTCGACAATATTCATTAGTCGATATTTTCAAATAGTGATATCTTCACCATTTGACCCGTTTGGTATAAGTGGTCGTTTATCTTTGAGAGATGATATTTATTACCATCTCATCTTCATGACTCGTTCCGGTTTACACCGTACGGTCATTTTACTTATAACACATTTCTTGACTCTTTTGACCCATTATGGCTTACGCCATAACTGTCTTCAACAACTAACGGTTTTATCAACGAGTGACCGAATTACCATTTTACCCTTTTCATTTATGTCGGTTTACCCTATAAGATAACCATTCTAAACTCATTATCTATTAGTCCTTTTTAAACATTAAACATGGTTTATTAGCATTGTCTTGGTTCCGAACCGCATATGTCGTGTCGGAACATCATAATTCAACCATGAATTTTCTAGTATTCATAACCTATAAAACCAATAGGTATTAAATAAATAGAGTGTAAGTTTTACTTACCTTGCATCTTGATTATTCTTTTCTTCATACTTGATTCGTTTGACCCGCTTCATTCCCAAGCGTCCACCTAGCTTGCCAAGCGTCAAACTATCATTGTAATTTGTAAGATGGTTAGATTAGTAATAATCATTTACGACTATTCCATCCTACGATTCTTATGTCGAATTTATCATTCGATCATATCATTGGTCAGTTTGACTTTTTAAAGTCAACTGCCTGTTAACATAAATAATTACACGAAGTAGGTCAACTATTCGCTTAACCATGTTATTTACCAAGTTCATGTAATCGAATTTCATCAATTTCACACAACTTTGATCACTTTTAACACATAACAATATCATACATCATTCAATATGAATATATCATCGATTCTTTCATCTTATCATACTAAACACATTACTTAGCAAGTATGATTTGTATACTTAAACACCTAAAGTGTTCAAGCATCATCTTATTAATATCAGATATGATGATCCTAATCAAAATTATATCATCAACTTCATCACATGATTAAGACCCACTTATCCTAGTGTGGTAAATCATATAATCATTCAATTCATAGCACCATGTGTATAATTTTCACTTAGGGTTTTGTTCCTAAGCTGTTATACGTCATAATTCAGCCATAACTTCTATAATTCACCCATAATTCGCGGATTATGATATTCACCAAATTTTACAACTTCATAAATCATCAAAATTTTACATACCTTATGATCCCCTAGCTTGGGTGATCATTAATTCACGTTCAATTGTGAATTTGGGCTTCGTTTAGACCTTCAATTTGATGATTTTTTATGAGATTAGGATTTTGGTTCCTGCGGAACCTCTTGGGTTCGAACAGAACACACACAGATGTGTGTGTTTTGTTTTAAAATTCTTTTTTATTAAATAAACTTACAAATTTATCCACTTTGGCCCCTCATGTTTGGTTAGTTTATTAAGTAGGCTACAACCCACTTAATTTCAATAACATTCCCTCTAATTAACTAGGTTAAACATTCCTAGTTAATTTAGTGGGTTTTGACTAAGTTTATTTTAAGTCCCGTTAACTCAGGCTTCTATAAACTTTATTTTTTTTAAAGCATTATTTTTCCTTTTTATTAAATATTAGGTTTAGTTATATAAATCCTAAAATTTTCCGGGGTAATTTTACCCCTAAAGGTAATTTACCCGTCTTTTAGTAATAACGTGGTTTGATTACCAAACCCGTTTTCGGGGTGTTACACACCTGCACACACCTTTAACGCTCGTTAAAATGTTGGTGGAAGGGCCAAACCCCCCCCCCCTAACCGCTGCAGTGTGATCCATAGCGCCCCGGGGCGCTAAAAAGGGTAAGGTGACAAGGTGGCGTTAAGCCACACCCCCTAGCCTTACAATTAAACTCATTGATTTAACCCAAATAAAAACTTAATATTTTAAACCTGATTAAAATAACTATCGGCAACAGGGTGGGACTATTCGACTTCTTGTTTTTTGGTAGTTCGATAAGATTCATACGCTCAAGCCAGGGGATGTGGCTTCGCGCTCCCCCGCAACCTCATCAACTTTAGCACCCTACATCACCCCGCCTCCGTTAAAGGGGACGCTATCTTTGGCTACTGCAAAAGGAATAGCGGGCGCGTGAGGAAGAAATCAAGGGTTCACACCTTCATTATCCAATTAGATATTTTTTTATCTATCTTTTGGTTTTTAAAATAGTTAAAAGGTTCTTTATAAGTGGCGTTATTCCACACCGTGTATATTAGCGATAAAGCCCCCTTCTTTTGCGTCGCATACGTGCGTAATGAAGCCCCTAAGGCTTTAAACCACACTCTCTATCCTCACCAGGGATCAAGGCCGTCCCGTTAGGCTTACCAATATAGGCACGAGCCTAGGGCCACCAAAAATCAAGTGCCTCCAATTTTTAGTAAAGTTTTATATATTGTATATGTATTATGCTCAAATAAAAAGCAAAACTAAACCATTTTTTTAATAAAGTTACACAGATAAAAAATGTTTAGGAAAAAAGACCCATATTCAAGACCCGGTTTCGAAATTAAACCACAGAAATAATTGTAGTCTATAGCAACCATCTACCAGTCGACTGTTAGAAATAACCCGTTGATGTGGCCTTACGAATCATTTGAGTAACGTTACCAATATGACATAACTAGTCACCGACAATTACTTGATGGTAGTAATTGTCAAAATTGATTAGTTCAAGGGGCAATTATGATTTTCCTTTAGGTACCACTAATAGAGAATACATGGAGTTTTTATAACGGGTCACTATTCATGACCGTTATTCATTGATCTTTATATATTGATGATAAGTGATAAAAAACTCATGAAAAACACCAATACTAAGAATTCTCTCTAGTGTGATCCATCAACATAAGGTACCATAACGGGAATCATGACTTCATCTTTATCCTCAAAGATAATCATCCCTACAAGTAAGTATCTCTAACTTGGCATCTATATTTACGTTATGATTGAATAAACATGATTAGGGTTCTTTATTTTTTACTCATGTTTATAGATATAATCAACATGTGGTATCAGAGCTATGTTGATTATATCGTTTCAGTCATAGTAATTTATTCATGCTTATCAGTAAATCGATTTTTGGTAAAGATTCTGAAATTAGAAACTGAATCAATTGCAATTTTAGAACCTATTTGCAATTGCATTTTCTAGAATTAATACTTGTTAGTGGATTATTCTAAAAACGATTTCAAAACCAAAAATTGTTAGATTATTATAAAATTTAGTTGCAGTTTTTGATTTTGGAAACATCTCGATGCATAATCTTGAAATCCATAAATATGACTTATGATGCCTTTATGAAAACTCCCTATATTCTAGTAAAATTCTAGAAGCATCAGTTTCCATGGTTATTATTAAAACTAATGTACAACTTTAATGTAAAAGTTGTTTTGACATGTGTTATGATTTCGAATGGCTCCAGAAAATAAATTCATGCAATTGAATACTATCCGTCATTACATATGTTTGTTTATACTAGTTTCAATTGCAATTGTCTATCCGGTTCACGGGACTGGAAGAAAGTAGTGAAAATGGTTTTTCAAGCAACTATGTGGCACTTGTGGAAGGCAAGAAATGAAAAGGAGTTCAAAGGATGCACAAGATCCGGAAATAATACTGTAGACGACATCAAGGAAGATACATTTTTATGGCTAAAATGCAGATCGAAGTTTAAAGATTTAGTGTGGGAGAGATGGGTGGATTTCGATGTAAGAGATATAGTGAAATCATCTGATATAACGGGGGAATGGGGGTGATCTAATTGTTTGTTTCTTTTTCTGTTGTAGTGTAATCTTTCGGGTTTTACAGCATATGCTGGCACTGTTCTATAATCATAGAATTTCACCGTTCAAAAAAAAATCTAATCTTAAATCCTTTAGATGATGGTTTTATTTTGAATTTGTACATATGGTAAATAATTAGGTTTCCTTGAATTCAATTAACATGTAAATGATTTATCCCTTTTACTCGTATGTCTTAAAATTAAGCTTTGACAAAGAAATGAATAATGGTAAATTTCAATGAATAATTAGATAATCAATCCAACATCATTGGTTTGACGTTGAAACTTAAATGATACCATTTTTTGTAATTATGTGTATAGTTATACTATTACTTGCGAATTGCCCAACATTGATTTAAGCCATTTTATGTAAATATGTGTATTGTTGGATAATGAGCCCAACAACTAATAGGTTGATGATACACATAATAAATTATTAGCCTAATTTACATAAATGTAGCATTTCTTGTCAAAAGGTGTTATGTTATATTTATGTGCTTTATCTTATTGTTTATGTATGTTCATCATGATACATGAATTTTGGTCAAAGCGAAGCTAGAGTTCATGTAGAACACTAAAGACAGTCTATTATTTATATCGTTCATAATGCTGAATTTTGGTCAAAGCCAAAGCGAAGCCAAAATTTAGGTAGAACATTAAGCCGAGATTTGTTATTTTATATCGTTCATAATGCGTGAATTTTGGTCAAAGCGAAGCCAAAATTCAGGCAGAACATTAAGTTGGTTTTATTTACGTATGTTCATAATACATGAATTTTGGTCAAACCCAAAGCGAAGCCAAAGTTCATATAGAACGATAAGTTAGTCAATTATGTATGTTTATAATACATAAATTTTGGTCAAAGCCAAAGCGAAGCCAAATTTATGTAGAACATCAAGACAATCTGCTCATAATGTGTCTGAATTTTGGTCAAAGCTAAAGCGAAGCCAAAATTCAGATAGAACCTTAAGTTAGTTTGTTATTTTGGTGTTATAGTAGACTATATCTTCAATATAATAATTTGTGTCTCCCTTACTTGATTACCCCATATTGTAAATCACTCCAAGCTTCTTTTTAAGTTGGTATCTCATCTATTTCATCCACTCTAATTTCAAAACCTAAAATGTTTGCTTACTAAAGAGTTTCTACAAAATTTGCACTTATTGGATTGTTGACTATCTCTTAAGATATGACAATCCTACTGCTCTTTTCTAATAAAATTATATCACAGAAGAAAATTAGAGCATGACTAGTGGGATAAGTCAAACATTATATCTCTTATGATAATCAAGAACTAACTTAATTATTGCTATCATGTGAGCTATTCTAGATTCTAAATTTCCTAAGACTAATTTGTTTTCTTTGGAAGAATCAAAATAACTCCTAAGACGCATGCATTACTCTGGATTCTTACTATAAAGTTAGTGACATATGTGAATACATCATGATGTACAATATGATGTTTGGTCTCGACATACAGTGTCAACATAAAATGTATTTCAAAATAGGTAAATTAGATTTTACTTGGAATAATGGATTTTAATAATCCTAACTATTAGCCATTGGCCAGCAATGGTCCCAACTTTAAAAATAACCAGTGGTGGTTCCACCTTTTCATATATTGTAAACCAATGGACCTTTACTAAACCGAAAATGAAAGGGGGACAAAAAGAAATTAAGGTTATGATAGTAAAGGTCCATTAGTTTACAATATGTGAAAAGTTGGAACCACCACTGATTATTTTTTAAGTTGGGACTGTTGCCGGCCAACGGCTAATAGTTTGGATTATTAAAATCCATTATTCCTTTAAGTTTAAGCAAAGTTTCAGACATTGTCCTTTAACTAAAAAAATTACAACGGGTGTCTTTTACGTTCTAATTTCTTTATAGTCTGTGACCTTTATGTTTTAATTTCATTACAACAGAATTCCTACATTTTTGTAATATTTTTAGGGAGAAAAGACATCGCTTGTAAAAAAATTAAAATATAAAGGAATTTGTTGTAATTTTGTTAATTAAAGAATAAAGACTGAAATTTTGCTAAAACTTAAAGAACGTATAATGTAATGAGTAAACTGCCATTTTGGTCACTGAGGTTTAGTCACTTTTGCCACTTTAGTCCAAAACTTAAACATTTTGCATCTGGATCCCTGTGGTTTCAGTTTTATTGTCATTTTGGTCCAAAAGTGAAATCAAATCATATTTGTCTTATAAAATTCTGCTATTTTGTCCTCTTCCTTAGGGGCAAAATGGTCATTTTAAATAAAATTCGATCTTTGACTTATATAAAACCAAATCAACAGTCAAATTTTATTTAAAATAACAATTTTGCCCCTGAGAAAAAGGACAACATAGCAGGATTTTATAAGACAAATGTGACCTAATTTCACTTTTGGATCCAAATTAAAATAAAACTGAAACCACAAGGACCCACATGCAACAAGTTTGAGTTTTGGACTAAAGTGACAAAAGTGACGAAACCTCATAGACCACAATTTACTCTAATGCAATTTACCCTTTCAAAATATTTTAAACCAAACAATTCACGTTAAGATCTATTTAGCTAAACTTGTATCAATATTTTTTATTCAAAGCTTTTTGTTTTGTTGGGTTTTTTTTTGTCATTTTGCTATCTTTTATTATTAGTTTTTAAACCTTTTTTTTCTTTGAAGAACATATTTTGTTTAGAACGTTTTTTTGTTGATTATTGTTTTTAATAAATTGTTTTTAATGATGTTTAGAGAAAGCTTTTAGCATTTAATTAAAACAATTAATAAATAAATAATTGTTAATCAATTTTCTTATGTTCGTTCGTTAACATTCTAATGAACAATTCACGAACACACACAAACATAAATAAATGAAAGAAACACGCATTCATTTCATTCGTTTAACAAGTTATGGTGGATACACCGCCACACCCAAGCGGAGTAGGGGGAGTGGGTATGTCTCACGAGTTCACAGCTTCCGCCACCTTCTTACCCCATCAGAAACCCTAGTTCACACTATGACCCTATAGCGCAAAATTCGCTTTCGATTTTCAAATATTAGTAGGCCAACAATGGGGCTTTTAATCAGCATAGAGAAACAAGTTGATTGGCATCAAAATTACATCAAATGTCGCCTGATTGATTGATCGTGATGAACCTTGGCTGAAAAACAAAACTGAGGCTCGTGGTAAATTGGTAGTGTTGAGCTGGTGTATTTAATGTCGATGGTCCAATTTGATGATGGTTCTCATTGATGAATTTCTTGATTTTCCAACAAATTTCTTGATTTCTAGTTGTGGCCAACCAAGTTCCACCCCTGAAAAGCAACAGGTTTAAGGGTCTGTGTAACATTTTTAACTTTTAATAAAATAAAATCTGCACCCACCCACCGTCCTTACTCATCTCCTTCAAAAGAGCGGCAGTGGAAGGAGGAGACGTTGTCCTTTGTTCAGGTCCAAACCGTCGTCGCCGGAGTGAAAGAAACTGTCTGAAGTGCCACCAACGTGCTCTGTGTCACTCATATTTCTTTTGTGCAAATCTAGGGTTGATATATGTATTCTCCATGTGAAAGCACCAGAGGCGGTGGTTTTTTGTGGATATTGTCGGGTATACCAGATAGAGGGCACGGGGTTATTTGGTCATCACCACCCAAATGGACCAATCTGACCTAAGCACCACATTATTACCTAATGAATAGGTGCCAGACAAGCACCTAGCACTGTTCTTTACTGTTCATTAACTTCTAAATTTAATATATGGGTGCCTTATTCCCACATACCCTATATCTTATTTTCACATCCCCTATTGTATACGGGCCGTATACAATTATACAGCTCGTATAGAATGTTTTTGAATAGGAAAATGCGCAAAGAATGTTTTTTTTGATTTTATTATATACGGCCCGTATACAGTTATACGAGTCGTATACATGTGTATACGATTTGTAAAACGTATACGGCTAAATTGATTTAGTTTTGTGGGTTTTTTATGTTAGCACATTCCGTATAACTATATACGGGCCGTATATATTGGCGTTTTTTCAAGTATCACGTTTTATTCCCGTAAAAACACAATCATTCTAGGGTTTCTAAAACTCTTCATCACCTTTAACAATGTCGATAAACGTTGATCGGAACATGCCGCTTAAATCGGAGCACAGGTAGAGTAACGTTACCGATCAGTCCGTTGATGAAAACCTTAGCGATCGCAGAGATCTTCGTGTTGGTTATTTATCGATTCCGAGTAACTAGTAGAAGAACCTGCCACAAACAAGTTCTCCACAGTTTGTTATTCAGATCTCTGTTCGATCATCTTTCCAAACTACAACACACGATACTTTTAATAAGCTGTCATAGTTGTCAAATTCGATTTCAACAAATCTTTTCATTTTCCTTCAATTTCTAAAACATTCTCTGTTACATGAAGACGTGTCGGGTTCTTCTACTAGTGGTATTTTACTGAAGTATTGAAGATTGAGGCGGGCATTGTTTAAATCTGAATATAACTAGATGTTACGTGTATCAGCGTTGTTTATCACCCCGTGTGAGCATTGGAAACCCGACAAACAGTCTTGACAACTATGACATTTTATCTATCTATGTGTGTCACATCCATCCTGTTATTGCAATCGATATGATTAATTTTTTCAGATTTTTTTCTAATTATCGTTGTTAACTACCAAAAGAATGCATACACAAATAGTTCTAGTGGACGAAGCAAAGAGACCGTTGTGTATCTGAATCAGGTTCTCAAAACAAACACTACCAAAGATGGGTTGGTGAAAAATACCGGAGCTGTTATCTCGGTTGTTCAGTACTCTCCTATATCAACTTGAACGGTTGATGGTTACAATGATCGTTCTAATAGATTAAAGAAAATAAACCATTTTTTACCAATTTTCACTCCAGTAGTTGAAACTTGAGCGCAGAAATCAATTCAAAACCCTCACCCTCAAAAAGTAACCAGAAACCAAAGGAAAAAAGGTTGATAATGGCTGATGGTTCTTCGTTGAGGAAACCAAACGTAGACGGTGATGATAGGCCTGGTAACCGGAAGAGAAATCAATTGTATTTTTTTAGTTGCTTCTCTTGTAAAGTTTCTGAACCAACCGAAATCCACAAATTCCAACAGTTTCTTCATAGATTTCGTCCGGTTTCCAAACTCTTTAACACAAAATTAATATTCATTGTGGTGGATGCAAGCATAAAGTTAGAAAAAATACTCAAGTTGAACGGACGATATGTATCAACAAATTGTGAGTGGGAATATGGCTATGAAGAATAGTATGGATAAACAATCACCGGTACGGGTTTTTCTGCTAGTTATTCGGAATGTTTCGAATCATCACAGAAGACGTGTCGGGTTCTACTGCTAGTAGTATGAGTCTGAGTCCATTGTGGTTCGTGAATGTTTCGAATCATCACGACAAGGATCGTTCTAATAGATTAAAGAGAATAACCCCTTTTTTACCATTTTTTACCCATAGTATACGAGCCGTATAATAATATACGGCCCGTATACAACCATCGTATACATTGTATACGATCGGTAAAAATATTTTTTACCAATGGTATACGGCCGTATAAACCGTATACGACTCGTATACATATGGTAAAAAATGTTAAAAACCTCTTTAATCTATTAGAACGATCCAATATACTGTTACAGTGCTGTAATAGGTTGTGGTTCAGTTTGTTACCGTATACTGTTACTGTAGTTGAGGAAACCAAACGTAGACGGAGATGATAGGTCTGGTAACCGCAAGAGAAATCAATTGTCTCAAACACTACTAAACATCTGCTTTCTGAATCTGAATCAGAATGTTAACTTTTTAGTTGCTTATCTTGTTAAGTTGTGTATTGACGAAGCTGACAAACACATTGGTATTTTCTCAAAATGTGCAAACTTGAAGAATCTCACATTAAAGAAGTTTGCAACAACGGGATCAGATGGTTTGAGTATCTTTCATCCTCGTTTGGCTAATCTCACACTTGAAAATGACAACATTGGTATTTTCACAAAATGTGCAAACTTAAAAATGACAACTTGCGAGATCTGACCCAACCGAAATCCACAATTATTTTACTCATAAACCCTTGAATCCCAACGCTTCATTTGTAACCGTAAGGATGATGCAAATTTGTACGTAAAGATCTCTACACAAACTCTTCTACATCTTTTAACCAGTTGTCCATCACTTAAGACCTTGAAAGATTAGTTGAAATTGAAGCATTCACGAACCACAATGGACTCAGACTCATGTTCAAGTAAGTGTCTAAAAATCTAAAAATTCAGGTTTACCTTGTAAATTTTTCAGTTATTTCTGTTGATTCACAAATTCCATTGTTTACACCAGAATCAGGTTCTCAATACAAGGATCGTTCTAATAGATTAAAGAGAATAAACCATTTTTTTACCATTTTTTACCATAGTATACGAGCCGTATCAGAATATACGGCCCGTATACAATCATCGTATACATTGTATACGATCGGTAAAAATATTTTTTACCGAGAGTATACGGCCGTATAAACGGTATACGGCCCGTATACATATGGTAAAAAATGGTAAAAAAATTTCTTTCTTTCCTTTTTTAGTTGCTTCTCTTGTTAAGTTTCTGAACCAACCGAAATCCACAAATTCCAACAGTTTCTTCGTGGATTCCGTCCGTTTTCCAAACTCGGTCATTCCTTGTGATACATGAACTTCAGCAGAGTGCTGTAATAGAGAAATCATCCTATGTCTTTTATCAACCGAAGAGGCAGCAAGGACAGATAATACTCCATTTGTCGAGAAACCATACTGTCAGGTTCTCTGCCTTAGATCGGTCATTCCTTGTGATACATGAACGTTGTATTCTTGTCTTTCAAGACAAGGATCGTTGGAAGGATTGTAGTAGCAGGACATTGGTACCACTGTGAAAATTGCATCAGGAGGGGAGAGAGTCTGATACAATAAGGATGTTGGGAATTAAACGCATGTATGTGACAAAATAAGGATGTTCGCATAAACATATATTCGTTTCATAACCTCCTCCTATAAATCAACCACAACTGACAAAGAGCCTGTATTAGAAGCCATCCTATGTCTTTTACCAACCGAAGAGGCAGCAGAAGACGTGTCGGGTTCTTCCAACATTCACGAACCACAATGGACTCAGACTCATACTACTCACCCTCCCCTGAGGAAAAGTTTTCCCGGCGACTCAACAAAATCCTGATAGAGAAAAAACATCAACAACCATTTTTTCTTTTCCTTCAATTTCGAGAACATTCTCCCTGTGTATGTGCTTGTGCTGTAGAAACCGGTGATGAATTTGTATACACAACTGAACGTTAATTGATATTGTTTTAGACAACAACAAATAATGAACGGATTGTTGGTGGATAACGCAAACAAGTTCTCCACAGTTTGTTATTCAGATCTCTATTCGGTCATCTTTCCAAACTACAACACACGATAAGTTTAAACTTTTATAGTGTGTGATTTGACCAGGAAATGATTGGAGGTGAAGGTTCAGTGCACGAAAAGTTTCTTACGAAATGTACGTGACGAAACAAATATGTTGGGAATTAAACGCATGTCCGTAATCCCGCGTTGATAGCTTCCGTTTTATTCAGACTCCTTACAACTCTCATCAAATGCCTCACCCTTCCTTTTATTCTATAAATATTAAATAAAGAATAACACCATGCCCGTAATCCCGCGTTGATTGCTTCCGTTTTATTACAGTCATACGACACGCTTTCTTGTTCTTCAATCTTTTGTTACTTGTTAATGCTTTATTTTTTTCTACTTTTAGAAAGTTTTGAGCACCTCACCACTCTAAAATATTTGAAAAATCAAAATTTCGTTCCATACGGGCCGTATAACAGTATACGGCCCGTATACACGTTCGTATACATTGTATACGACCAGGCAAACTTATTTACACATGGTGTATACGGGCCGTATAACAGTATACGGCCCGTATACACCATGTGTAAATAAGTTTTCCCATGTATTAATATTAGGACCCTTAATATATGTATAATAAAGAATTATTTACATTGTTAGTATATGTAGTTTACCTATTTTGTCATGTTCATAGATATTTTTTTGAAGATGGTACCAACTTTTACAAATTGCTTAACTATTACTACATCCGATTGTAAAATTAATTACATAATTAGTACCTATGATGTACTAATAATTAAATCATTTGTAAAAGTTGATACCATGTAATTTTCAATAAATAGATATGAAAAACATGTACTAGCTATATAAGGCTATGGGGTATGGGGACCGTCCCCATCCCCGTCTTGGTTCGGCGCCGGCTACAGCCCATCCCGCCCCCTCCCGTCGAGCTCCGTCCTCGTCTTCAACGTCGAGGAATGGACATTCAGGATGATCCTCCAATGGTGGGCCCCCTTCAATTGTTACCGTTAGGGCTTCTGCTTTTGGCTCTGTATCTCTTATCTCTATATTTGTATGTATATATGAAGGGGGAAGAGTCTGGTGTATGGAGGAAGAAAGGATTAGGTGGTGTCATGTGTATGCAAGGGAATATGTTCTTCAATTGCATTGTAGGGCCCTACTTTTTTTACTTTACAGTCCCAAAGGATCAAATGGTAAAATAAAACTCTAGCTACTTTTTTTACTTTACGGTCCAAAGGATCAAATGGTAAAATAAAACTCTAACTATTTTTTTTAATATTAATGAAAATATTTTGTTAGTTTATTTGTTAAATGTTAAAAAAAGTAGAAGATTAAAAAAACATAAAAGTGGTGGGGTAGGATCATCTAGGACCATCATCCATACCCTCTAGTTTTGTGGAATGGACCATCCTTGGAGGACTATGACGTGGCGCCTACGTGGCGGATCATTCACCCTTGGAGGACCATCACCATACTATCTAGCCTAATCAATTCTAAAATAAAATAAAAGTTTGGTTGTGGGTTGAGATGGCCCCTCTTATTTGAAGTGAAGTGTATTGATTTAATTGAGATAACAGAATCCTTTTTGGCAAATGAGTGGCCCCTCCACCCAAACTAACTTGGACCGAATTTTATAAATTATCCGGAGTTAACTTCCATTTTACTTTTTGTGGTTTGGTCATTTTAACGGTTTTGGCCCAATCATTTAAAAACGACAATTTTCCTCCTTGATGTTTCGATCTTCTCGCCAGTTTGTTCCCTGGCTCTAACTCCGTCCATATTGTATATTAACTGGAAGGGTATTTTGGTAATTTTAAGTATAACGTAAGGGTACTTGGATCTTGTATGTTAACTTGAAATTACAAAAAAAAAAACCCTTTGAGTTAACATACAATATGGATGAAGTTAGTCGGGGAGCAAACCAGCGACAAGATCGAAACATCAAGGAGGAAAATGGTCGTTTTTAAATGATTGGGGCAAAACCGTTAAACTGATCAAACCACAGGAGCAAAACGAAAGTTAACTAAATTATTCGGGTTGGAGACAAAGACATTTAAACATACGCCGTAATTATCCTAAAACAGACGAAGAAATTAAAATTATTTTAGGGGAATTCTATTCCCACACCTCATTATCTATTTGCACACCCTGGATTTTCAATACGCATCGTATAGACCTATACGATGCGCATTGAAAAAGTTAAAAAACATTGCAGACTGACAGGTGCAGGTGTTGTCTGGCGGCTGGCATCATACGCATCGTATAGGCCTATACGATGCGTATTGACACCCTAAATTTTTCAAGTTTATTTTGTGTGTGTTGTGTTGGGATTTTGGTGTTTTTGGTTTGTTATTGGTGTTTATTATTAGTTATTTTTATTTTAATAGGTTTTAAAATCTTTATTATTTTTATATCGTTAAGTATCGTACTATTTTTATATCGTACCGTATCACATTTTTAACTTAATATCGTATTATCGATTGTACGTAACCAAGCATACCAATCTAAACAATTAAAATAAACAATCACAAATACAAATACAAATACAAATAAACTGAAACTGCAAATTTAATTACATAATAAGTTTGTACATACACAAGCAATTGTTCAAAATATATAAACCGTCAAAATACAACAATCCTAAAGCTATGGATCCTGAGTGGTGCCTGAGTGCCCTACCCCCGCAGTGCCTGAGGTCCCCGCCCCCTGATCTGAATCGGACTGCTCACCACGCCTGAATGCCTGGATCCGTCCCCGCATTGCCACAGCTGGATCGAGCTCGTTGTTGAATACGTGATGAGGGTACTGAGGCACCCCATGTGGCTGCGCCTGCTGTACCGGAGCACCTAACGGAAATGGAGGCGGCGGCGGAGGTAGTGGTGGCTCAAATTGGTCATCATCGTCGTCATCGGAGTCGTCGCCGTCGCCGTCGTCGCCCTCTGCGGCATCACTATTTGTCGGCTGACCCTCACCGTGTGCCGGCTCCGGAAGTAACTCCGGAAGCACGTCTGGGAGAGCAGCGGGGGAGAACACCTGCCCGTTCCCTGCTATAAATCGCAGACCTAGCCCAGGGAAGTCACGCGTCATGTGCATGCCGATCAGGGTAGTACGGGTCAAAAAGCTCGGCTCCACCACGCCCCCATCCAAGAATAATTGGTCCTGCTAGGGAACAAGGCCCAAGGAGACGGCGATACGTGTGATGTACGCCCCCCCCCCGAACAGCACAGACTTGTCCTGCCTGTGGAACGCCGTCGCGAACCACTGGGCTAGGCAGCGATGGAGGGCGCACCTCTCCCCCCAAATAAGGCAGTACATGTAAAAGAGATCCCCCTGAGTGCACCACTAGCGACTCTGCTCGCGTGGTGCTATAGATGTGGCAATAAGCTTGTGCAGGTAGCGGTAGAGGGGATCGGTGATAAAGGAAGCCCTCTTGTAACAACCCTCGGTAAAACCAACGCCCTTATAATATTTCCGACACCCTATTTATTTTAGAATACCCTTATATGTCTTTAAATACACCCCGTATGTGAAAATCGAGCCAAAATTATGTTATAGTATTTAACATAAATTAAAAACAAGAAAATAGTAGTTGACGCGGGCCACGTAGACCCACCCCAACCACTTACGCGGGCGGTATCAAGGCTGGAACCAGACTCCGCTGATTTCTTTAGTTCAAGCGGGCCACGTAAGCTTAAGCTTACATTAACGCGGGCCACTAGAGATCATCAAACGCGGAGACATACTAGGCCGACACGTGTCGACATCGTGGCGGGTCTACTTGGTGACCGGGACAATCTACACGTTGACCACATGTTGACGCGGGCCGCGTAGCCTTATGGCTACTCTTACGCGAGCCGCCTGAGAGTCGATTTCAGTAACTATAAATAGAACGCATCAGTTTTCGTTTTCCGTCGCTAATTCCTTTCCTTCTAAATCACAATTTCTGTAGTAGGCTTATAATACACTGGTATTATATCCCCCTAATTAGCGAGGTTCTGCTCCGGTGTAAGTATTATAACCCCAGTTTCATAACAGTTACGCTGCCCGATTGATTTAGGGTTCCGTAACAACTGTCGTGGTTCTGCCCGACGTAGTTGTTGGAATGCTGTCTCGGGGAGAGTATCATCAATATTTTGAAACGCTTATGATACTAACCAATGTACATTTGTATAAATTATAGATTATATCCAGGAAACCCTTACAAGAAGTCTGAGATAGCAAAGTGAGTTTATCCTCTTTTTGTTAACCTTTTTGGAATCTTTTACAAAACCTTAATTGTTTTACAATGCGATTAAGCGGTGATTGAGTCTTTGTAGTTCTTCAATTACTGCCGGTATTATGGGGTTTGTATACAAAATTTATATTACTACGAGTAGTAGTAGTAGTAGTAAGTCGGAATGACAGTACATTACCATTGGACGATGTAACACCTCGAAAATTCACGTCCTATAATGTATTGACACGTGTCATAAGCTTGAACGTGTGAAAGAATACTCTAGAGGGACCAAAGTTGACAAACGTAAAAAGTATGTGAATATAAGGGTTCAAATTGTCAACAATGGATAAATATACTTTACAGTAACCCTACATGATGCTCATACCTTCAAACGAATAAATCATGGATCATACGAAGCTAAATATGAAAGAAAGTGAGAGATTACAAACTACAGGGGTTAAATGTGTCAACATGTTTAAAGTATACCTCTGAGTGACCTTTTAGCAAACCCGAAGCTTTGTAACGGTTAATTATGCTCACTAGAATGCATGATATAAATTTCATAAAGTTTCGTTATCGTATGAGAAAGTTATGATCAAATTTGTATGCGAGGGGTTAAAGCGTCAACATTAAAAATTATGACTTTTCGGGTAAATAGGAAATGACCAAGGACTTAACAAAGTGGGTATAAGTCTTAAAGCCCTTATAGGTAAATTTGGAGGGCTCAAATTGCAAGATATAAAGGTAAGTTGACCTTTCGAAAGGCCAGGAGACAAGATGCAACAACTTGAAAATGTGAAATCTGAATACAAGGCCCAAGCGGGTCGCGTAAGCCCTAACAATACCTTACGCGGGCTGCGTCTAATCCCCAGTTACAGAAAGTTGGGACAACAGCCTACTTTCACGCTATAACCGACTTTAATCAGATATTTCACTCCATGGGCAACCCCTAAATAATTCCTAGGCCCTTAGGGACATCTGTGGATGATCCATGGCCATTGCTAGGCTTGTGTGTCAATGATCTATGAGATTTTAAACACTATATAAAGGCCTCTTGTTCCAACCATTTGATCACACCTTCCATCTGCATTCTTGAAGACTTCTGGAGCTCCAAAGCAGACCCAAGACATTCCTAATCGTGCATAGGACTTCAGTAAGTATGATTAACCTTTCTTAGTTGAGTTTTTACTTAGTTTTAGCTTAAAAGTCAAACCGTCGTAATTAACGGTTGACTTCGCGATTAATCATTAATGGTCCAGTGATTAGTCGAATTGAAGGTAGTTATAAGTTGGTAATTATGTGGGCAATAAACCCTTAAAAGGGCACCCTCTGATTCCCACTCTATCTAGATCGTTTGTCGGGTCAAACTTGTCATTAAAAAGTCAACAGAATGCTTATTTTCCAATTTATGCATAATTAGCAATGTAGAAACCATACAACCTGTTTGATCATTAATATAACTTGGTAATTAGTGTAAGAACATGTCTAAACATGTTCAACCCGACAATTTTCAGTAGAGACCCGGTTCGGAACCGAAAGTCGCATAATTTGACTTTTGCTTTGACTTTCAGTTCTGACCCGTTTAAGCATGTTTTAGAAATGCCTTAGAGCTTCCTTAGGACCAGGTTACATGCTAGTATAACCCTCTGTGATTATACACCTTGGTTCATTAGTTATCCAATTAATGTGTATGATTCCGTTAATTGCCTATATGTTGACAATTATTCACTTTTCACCATAAAACGTGATTTTTGAAAATGTAAAAGAGTTGAAACCTTAGTTACTGATTTATAAACTTGCAACCAAAATTTGACATCAGTTGGAGGTGTATATTGAGAGTTATGCTCATTAGCGTAATTAGAAAGCTTTTTAGCGATTAAACGGCATAATTAGCATATAGCCTATTTAAACCTACTTTTTGATATCAAACTTTTTACCCACTTATGTAATATAATATTTTGGGATTTTTGAAGATTTTTAATTAATTTTAGGCTGAGTATAACTTAGAGTTATAAGCTTGATCCGGTAATTGTCGGTTTTGCCCTTTCGGGCTATAAAATGAGTTTTACATATCTATTTGACCCCAAACCTTTTACTACTGATTTTATATGATAAATAAGTTATTTTTGACCTTCTAGAATAATAAAAATATCAGCTCTCTATATAGAACCCGGAAACGGCTTCTAATCGCCTTTTTAAGCGTTTTTAACGCATAGTATGTACTAAAACTATTTTAAACATACAAGGGTTGATACTGTCACACCCCAAATTTCCACGTGTCACCGGTGGGCCCGGTAGGGGAGTATCGTGACGTGGTTGGCAACATAATAGTCAAACAACACAATATTTAAATGCACAGCGGAAGCAAAGTATAGATTTAATTCAACCAAACGATATTGTAATATTAAGTATCACAAATAGTCGAATATAAATCCACAGGTAGATCCAAATAAAAGGAAAACAAATGTTCAACAGTTTATGACATCCAAGCTGGCGAGACTTAATGTGGATGCTAGGAGACAGGCCAGCCTATTTCGCGTAGTACCTGCACTTAACCTTTTTAAGAAAAATACGTCAGTTTACACTGGTAAATACAATCAACCGACTCATTTTGAAAAGAGTTTAAGAAAATGCATTTAAGGCACAAGGCACAAATAATAATTTATAACTTGGGATAATTATGTAAATATATAATACTTGTAAACGAATTACATGTCTCTTATGCGTTCAGTAGTCCGATCCTTAGACTGGATTAAAGATCAATAGACACACCACTTTATATAATGAGACACTGACAGGTGTACGCCTACACCTGAGTGCTAAGGTCGTGGCCATCTCGTAAGATGATGCCAGGGATATCCGGGACATGGTCATTAACCCCCCAAAGGCTTTAAGCAACAAAACATTTCAAAACAAAGCATATCAATGATTTAACCTCTATTCGATTAAAGATTCAATGCCGGACCAAGCGGTATTTTATATACCGTACCCCAAGCCCGTATAGGGAAAATAAGTTAAAAGTATTTACCTGAGCAAGTATAGTTCAAAATCAGCAAGTGCAAGTATCTTTTACCGGTTCTCCTAATCTGGAACGAAGGTTTATAATAACCTATTAGAATCCTAACGGGTCTTTAGTTAAGCTTACGCTTAGACCGATTAGTTTTAAAGATACGGTTCGTACGCACGATTAAGCGAAGACCGGATAGAATGTGATTTAGACCCGACAAGTTTGGAGACTTGCTTAATATGGGTATATGATACACATTCTGGATTTTGAGACCAAACCGATAAGGTTTGACCCGTTTCGGCTAATTTATGTAAACTAGTTACATAAACCGAACCGAACGCGTATGAAGCGTAACGGGTATCCGTAAGAGTCTTAAACGGGTTTCCTAAGTTAACATGCCCTAAATATGTTGTGATATCCGTAGGATACCTTCCGTTATGCCCAAAACGAGTTTAATCGCTTATTAAGCCCCGTAGGGGTATTTTGGTCATTTTAAAGGTTATAAAAGTAATTAATTTATCTTCTGTGATCCGGGTCTGATTAAATCAGTAAAATGGTTTATTTTCACAGGGTATAACATTTGGTTATAAGTTTTATATATTAAAATAGTTTTAAACCCAAACTATGCGTTAAATACGCGTATAAAGTCGTTTTAAGCGACGTACGGGTTAAAATACGATTCTGAGTTTCCGGATCAGTTTAAAAGGCTCAAAATACTATAATTATTATTTAAAATCAGTAGCAATTGGATTGGCGCCATTCGGACGTGTAAAACTCATTTTATGGCCGAAAAGGGCATTTTCGGTATTAACCGAATTAAGGCGCTAATCCTAGCTTAGGATCAGTTTAAAAATAATTAAAAATCTTCAAAAATCCCAAAATATTATATTACTTCAGTAAGTAAAAGATTTGGTGCCAAAAAATTGGGCTTAGATAGGTTTTACGCTAATGGCGTCGTTTAATTAATAAAAGTGCCAATAATTACGTCATTAAGCATATCTCCTAATCTAGACATCCGATTGACATGAAAATTTACAGACATGCTTAATAATCAGTAATAAAGATTATCATACTTTCATATTTCCAAAAAATCTCGTTATACGGACATAAGGGCAATATGGTCATAATTAGGCATTTAACGGAAACATCGGACGATTTAAGGATTCGAGTGGTATAAACGCAGGGGCTTATACACACTTATAACTAGGTCCTAACGGAACTTTAAGGCATGTCTAAATCTATCTTAATCGGGTCAGAATCGAAGTCAAAGCAGAAAGTCAAACTACGCGACTTTCGGCTCCGAATCGGTTCAAAACTGAAAGTTGTCGAACCAAACAAGCGTAGACAAGTTTTTATACTTATTTTCAGTTTGTATGAATGTTAAAACAGATTATACGCCTTATGTATCGTTAAATTTGCATCAAACGATTCTGTTGACTTTTTCGAATAAGGTTTGACTCGACGAACGCCATAGTTAGGATCAAAATCAGTGAGTGACCTTTTAGGGGTTTATCAACCTTATAAATACCAAATTATAACAACCTTTGATTCGACTAAACTCTGGACCGATTATTTATTATCGAAAAGTCAAACCGTAGTTGCGACGGTTTGATTTCTAGGCCATAAACTAAGTATAAATGAACTAGAGAAGATCAAGGGTACTTACACAAGTCTTATGGATGTTTTGGAAAGCTTGGATCAGGTCTTGAGCTCTTGAAAATGTCCAGAAGATGATATGTGCATGTATGTGGAAAATGTGACTTCTTATAACAACTTCAAACCTCATGGATGATCAACAACTAAGTCTAGGGATGTTACATTATCATCCACAAGTGTCCTACAAGCTATAAATCACGTAGGGGTGCTCACACATGCAGATAAGATCCAAGTAAGTCGGTTAAATGGCTGAAACAGCCAACTGTCATGTATCTGGTCGCTGTGCAGTCCTAGCGCACCGTTACACTATCCTTGTAGCGGTGCGCTAGCCCATCATCAGGCCAATTCTTATTTCAGTTTTGGTCCCTGGTCCTCCGAAACATCGCTTTCACTACCCAACTTGCATATGAAGCTTTGTTATTTAACATATGGGGCTTTAAGACTTATACCCACTTTGTTAAGTCCCCGGGTAACTTTGTGATTACCCGAAAAGCCCTAATTTTCAACGTTGACACTTATAACCCTCGTACACGAATTTTATCACAACTTGCTCATACGATATCGAAACTTCATGAAATTTTTGTGGTACATTCTAGTGAGCATAATTAATCGTTACAAAGCTTCGGGTTTGTCAAAAGGTCACTCAGAGGTATAACTTAAACATGTTGGCACATTTAACCCCTGTAGTTTGTAATCTCTCACTTTCTTTCACAATTCGCTTCGTATGATCCATGATCTATTTATGTAAGGTTATAAACATCATGTAGAGTTATTGCAAAGTCTATTTATTCATTGTTGACACTTTGAACCCTTATAATTACACAGTTTCACTGTTTGTCAACTTTAGTCCTTCAAGAACATTCCTTCACACGTTCAGACCTATGACACGTGTCAACACCTTATAGGACGTAAATTTTCGGGGTGTTACAGATACCTACTGATATTTTAGGTAAATTATAATATTTTAACAGTAAGCAAAGGTTTTTTAACTCAGACTACAGTTTTTGAGCTTTTCGGCTTATGTGAAATTACCAAAATGCCCCTACGGTGCATGGTTTGGTTATAATTTATAAATTTCACATATATGCAATACCCTACTGTTATAACTTATCAAACTAAGTATTTTTGCTGATTACATCAGACCTGTAACTCAGGTTAATACTTAAACTCTTTTATAACCTTGTAAATGACCAAAATGCCCCTACGAGGCATAGTGTGTGTTTAAATTCGTTTCGGGCATAATAAACGATATCTTACTGATGTCACAACATATTTAAGGCATATTAACTTAAGAAACCTGTATATGGCTATAATGATTACCCGTTACACCTCTTGCACGTTCGGTTCGGTTTATGTAACTAGTTTGCATAAATTAGCCGAAACGGGTCAAACCTTATCGGGTTTTATCTCGAAATCCAGAATGTGTTTAGATTACCCATATAAGACAAGTATTCAAACTTGTCGGGTCTATATCACATTCTATTCCGGTCTTCGCTTAATCACGCGTTCGAACCGTATCGTTCCTTAAAACTAATCGGTCTAAGCTTAAGCTTAACTAAAGACCGTTAGGATTCTAATAGGTTATTATTAACCTTTGTTCCAGAATAGGAGAACCAGTAAAAGCTACCCACAATTGATATTTGTGAATTATACTTGCAAAGGTAAATACTTTTAACTTATTTTCCCTTATACGGGCTTGGGGTACGGTATATAAAATACCGCTTGGTCGGGCATTCGACCTTAATCGATTGGTGGTTAAGTATTATCGAAATTAACCGTTTAAATATGTTTTGTTTGCTTAACGCCTTTGGGAGGTTAATGACCATGTCCCAGCTATCCTTGGCATCATTTTACGAAATGGCCACGACCTAAGCGCGGGGTGTAGGTATACACCCGTCAGTGCCAAAATAAATAATGTGGTGTGTCTATTGATCTTTAACCCGGCACGAACCGGGCTACTGAACGCATAAGGAACATGTAATTCTTTTACAAGTTTATATATTTAAATAATTATCCCAAGTTATAAAAAGTTTGTGCCACGTGCATTCAAATCAATTTTAACCATTTTTAAAATGAGTCAGTTAAATTGTATTTACCAGTGTAAACTGACGTATTTTCTCAAAAAGATTAAGTGCAGGTACAACTCGTAATAGGCTGGCTACTCCTAGCATCAATAAAGAGTCTGGCAAGCTTAAGATGCCTAAAGTCTGTTGAACTACTGTTTCCACTTTATTTTGATCCACCTGTGGATAAACTTTCGACTGTTGTGATACTTGATATTACAATTATATTCGGTTGAAATATATCTTTCATTTGCTTCCGCTGTGCATTTAAATATTGTGTTGTTTAACTGTAACGTTGCCAACCACGTCATGATACTCCCTACCGGGCCCACCGGTCAAACGTGGAAATATCGGGGTGTGACAGACGACGAGTTAGCCAATGGGTAATTTGACCATAGCCACAGATCCGGTCGAGTGGCAAATACTGAATGAGTAATTGTGTAGAAATAAACAATGTGATCGCTCTCAATACTATTTTAATTGATAAAATGTTTTTTATTAAACTGGGATTCACTGACCAGTATTTCCGACTGACAAATGTTTTTAAAACGCGTTACAGGTAACACAATGTGAACAGCCAATTAGTGAAAAACCAGCTGGAGAGCACTGAAGGCTTGGGAAAAATGTGGCTATAAAAGTTACCTAATAAACGATGTTTTAAATTCAATAAAATAGGGTTTGTCCCTATAAATATATTGTAATAAGAAACTTGGGTTTTGCCCATGTTATTATTAATATCAAATATGGTGGTTTTACTCTGATAAACATTTCCTAACTACTGTCCTGATGTAAATTCCGATGCGAGATTAAATACCTGATACCACCAAAAATCTGAGCTCGCGTCCACCCGTTCCCGGGACAGATAAGGGATCAGGGGTTGCGACAGAAGGTGGTATCAGAGCCTAGCTACTGGTCTGAGCCAAAGAAGTGTTCTGCTAACACTTAAATTCTAAATTTTGTGTTAGGAAATAAATTTCAGAAATAAGTGCATAACTGTAATTATTTGTTATGTGTTATTTGACTATTTGTTAGTTTACAGTATGAGTGATCAAGGACCCTCAGACATGAGTCGTCAGTTGTCTGATTCACCTAAGAGTGAAGGTACCTCTTCACAGCCTGCCCTTTCTGGGTATTCTGCTGATAAGGAAGAAGGAGTGTTTGCTTTTAGAGCTCAGTTAGAAGAACCATTCCCTCATAAGAAACGAGGATGGTTCAGTAAGGAAGCCTTTGCTCGTAGGAAGAGAATGCGAAAGTTGCAACAGCAAAGAGTTTTAGCAGCTGCTAAGCGAAAAACAGATGCCCATACACAGGTTATGCTTAATAGAAGCCTAGCTAATTTCCATATCCTAGCTACAACTGATGCTGACCCAAGTCTGGAACAACTAGTAGCCCCACAACCACAAATCCCAGACCAACCCATGGAAATAGAAAATACTGAAAATCAAGTGGAGATGCATGACTTTAACCCAGAAGAAATCCCTAGGATACCTGCACCAAACCCCCTAGATCCAAATTACGACCCCTAGTGGGACGAAAATAAGGACTTTGTGCAACGTTACTCTATCCCGGAAGACACACCTATAGGAGCCTATTCAAGTATGGACCCTTTAGATCCCTATTACCATGATAACTACATCAGGGAAATCTTAGAGGATCCTTACCGATTTTAGGCACTTTTACCCCCATATCAGGAACCAGCATCCCAGATTCCAAACCCAGTCCTAGAACCTGCACCCCCAATGAGTGCAGAAAACGTCCAAGAACTTAGGACTTTCGGGGAGGAAATTTTAGAAAGCAGTGAGAGAATGCGTCAGGTGGGAGAGCGTCTCGTATGGAAATACGATGAGCGCAATATGGATTTTTGGATAAATCCATATCCGTAAATGTGATGGTAGAAATGGTAATAGTAATAATAATAATAATAATAAAATAAAAATAAAAATAAAATAAAAGTATGTGTGTACAGACGCATAGTACTATTAATGTAATTTTCTTTCTGTTGGTATTGTAATCTTTATTTCAGTACTAGTGTGTAATAGACGCATAGTATATGAAAATAAAATACAAGTCGCAATGATCGACGTTTTTGGCTAGATTGCGTGTTATGTGAATTACGATATTATCTATTATCTTGTGATATTAATATGGGATAAATGTTTAAAATTCAGATGGCCGACGAAGGAAATCAAGGAAATCTGAATAATGATAACCAGAGTAACATTAACGTGGTTAATGAGCATCCAAGCATCAATAACAATAACAATCAAGTGGATAATAGTGCTATCTAACACATAGTGGCACAAGGAATTATAGATGCAATGCCATTTATTCTTCAAACTGTTAAGGATGTTGATAATAAAAGTAAGCATAGCAGTAAGTGACCAAGTGAACCAGAGAACAGCGTGAACAATGGACCTGTACTTCAAATGCCCATTCCCAAAAGAAGAAGAACCATGCCTTATGGTTGTTCTTATAAAGAATTCTGGTCTTGTAAACCAATGGAATTCTCAGGAAACGAAGGGGCCATTGCAACCTTACGTTGGATAGAGAAGACTGAGGCAGTCTTAAGGATAAGCAAATGTGTTGAAGAAGATAAGATACTGTTTGCTTCTAATCTGTTTAAGAATGCAGCACTAGAATGGTGGAACACTATCCTCCAATCAAGAGGAAGTGATAGAACCTACAATATGGAATGGGAAAAATTTAAGAACAAGGTAGAAAGGAAATTCTGCCCACCTAATGAAAAGGAACAAATAGCAAACAAATTCCTAAACCTTAGAATGACTGGTGTGGATAGTAAGGGATACACTAAAATATTCTTTGAATATGCTAGAATAGTACCCACCCTTGCTTCACCAGAACCAGTGTTAATCTCCCGTTATATTTGGGGATTAATTGGAGAGATAAGACACGTAGTCAAGGCAGCTAGACCTCAAATTATAGAAGAAGCAGTAGAACTAGCAAATACCTTGACAGATGAATTAGTCCGTACCCGAGAAGAGGATCAAAAGAGGAACCTAACCCAAAAGCTCACACAAGAATTTCGTTCTGGAAATTCTAACCGTGGGAAAAATATAAGTTCTACCTCTGCACCCTATTGTAGGTATTGCAAAAGAAAGCATTCTGGAAGATGCACCATATATTGTAACTTTTGCAAAATATCGGGACACAAGGAAGAAAACTGCAGGAGGAAAGCTAACAGCCGGGTATGTTACAATTGCGGAGAACAAGGTCATATCAAGCTAAATTGTCCAAAATTTGCTCCAGCTCCAGACAACAAGAATACTAAAAATGCTAGAGCATTTGTTCTGACTGCAGATGAAGCCAAGATGATTCCAGATGTCATAGCCGGTACATTTTTAGTTAATGATGTTTTTGCTAAAGTATTATTTGACTCTGGTGCAAACCAAAGTTTTATTAATACATCATTTTGAAAATTTCTAAATCAGTCATTAACTAAACTACCACTAGAATGCCTAGTAGAGACAACCAATGGAGAAACTGTTAGAATTTCTGAAATCTTGCAGGGAGCAAGTATAGAAATTTTAAATTAAAAATTTATTGCAAATCTTTATCCTATGAACCTGGTAGGATTTGATGTTGTTTTAGGAATGGATTGGTTAATAGCCAATAAAGCTAGTATTTTATGTGATCAAATGTTAATACAAGTAAATTAACCAAAAGGTAAAACGATCACAATTAAAGGAGATAAACCATCTAGATCCACAAAATTCATCTCTGTGATGAAAACTGCAAGTTCTATAAGAAAAGGTTCTATATTGTATTTGATTTCTATAATCACTAACACTAAAGGAAAAGAACTACAAGACATTCCAGTAGTATCTCAATTTTCAGATGTCTTTCCAGAAGAATTACCAGGACTACCACCCAACAGAGAAGTTGAATTCAGAATCCATTTAATACCAGGAACATCACCGATTGCCAAAGCACCTTACCGTTTGGCACTGCATAAATGCAAGAATTAAAGAAACAATTAGATGAATTGTTGGAGAAAGGATTCATACAACCAAGTTCGTCGCCATGGGGAGCGCCGATACTATTTGTTAAAAAGAAGGACAGATCAATGCGTATGTGCATTGATTATCGTGAATTAAACAAGGTCACAATTAAGAATCGGTATCCATTACCGAGAATCGATGACCTGTTTGATCAACTTCAAGGAGCTCGATTTTTCTCTAAAATCGATTTAAGGTCAGGATATCATCAATTAAAGGTACAGGAAGATGACATTCATAAAACCGCTTTCAGAACAAGGTATGGCCATTATGAATTTACTGTCATGCCATTTGGTTTAACCAATGCCCCAGCTGCATTTATGGACATGATGAACCGAATATGTAAGCCATATTTGGATAAATTCATAATTGTATTTATAGATGATATTCTAATTTATTCTAAGAATAAAGAGGATCATGCAAAGCATTTGCACGCACTTTTAAGTTTGTTAAGAAAGGAAAAGCTTTACGCTAAATTCTCTAAGTGCGAATTTTGGTTAGAACAGGTACAATTTCTCGGACATTTAGTTAATCATGAAGGAATTCATGTAGATCCAACAAAGATTGAGGTAATTATTAAATGGAAAATCCCTGAGTCACCAACCGAGGTTAGAAGTTTCTTAGGATTGGCCGGTTATTATAGAAGATTTATTCAAGATTTCTCTAAGATAGCCATTCCCTTAACTAAGTTAACCTATAAATCTGTTAAGTTTGAATGGGGAGTAAAACAAGAAGAAGCCTTTAGAATCCTTGAGCAAAGATTAACTAACACACCCATACTAGCATTACCAGAAGGAGCTGAAGACTTTGTAGTCTATTGTGATGCTTCTAAATTAGGTTATGGATGTGTGTTGATGCAACGCCAAAAGGTTATAGCTTATGCATCTAGACAACTTAAGAATCATGAAGAGAATTATTCAACTCATGATTTAGAGTTAGGAGCTATAATTTTTGCTCTTAAGATTTGGAGACATTACCTTTATGGTAGTAAGTTTACCATATTCACTGATCATAAAAGTTTAAGGTATGTTTTTGGGCAAAAGGAATTGAATATGAGACAAAGACGCTGGATGGAGATGCTTAGTAACTATGATTGTGATATCCAGTATCATGAATGAAAAGCAAATGTAGTAGCAGATGCTTTAAGCCGAAAATATCATGAAAAGCCAAAAAGGGCACGTTCTCTTAAATTAAATCTATAAGTAGATTTAAATGATCAAATAAGAGAAGCATAAGAATCAGTAATCAAGGAAGATACTGAAAAGCTAAAAGGTATGCTAAAAGAATTAAAACAAGGAACAGATGGAATTTGGAGATTCCATGAAAAGAGAATGTGGATACCTAAATTAGGAAACCTACGTCATCGTATATTAGAAGAAGCCCATAAGTCTAAATATACGATGCATCCAGGAAGTGATAAAATGTACCAGGATTTAAGGAAAATTTTCTGGTGGATAGGAATGAAAAAGGATATAGCAGCCTATGTTTCTAAATGTTTAACTTGTTCACAAGTTAAAGCTGAACACCAGAAACCCTCAGGTTTGTTACAACAATTAGAAATGCCAGTGTGGAAATGGGAATTGATAACAATGGATTTTGTTACTAAATTACCCAAAACAAGGAAAGGTAATGATACAATCAGGGTGATTGTAGATAGACTAACCAAGTCAGCTCATTTCCTACCAATGAGAGAAACTTTTAGTATGGAACAACTAGCTAAATTATATGTAAATGAAATTGTTTCTTTACATGGCATTCATTTATCAATTGTTTCTGATAGAGATAGCCGATTTACCTCTCATTTTTGCTCAAGTTTCCAAAACGCAATGGGAACTAAATTAAAACTGAGTACAGCTTATCATGCTCAAACGGACGGACAAAGCGAAAGAACTATCCAGACGATGGAAGACATGCTTAGAGCTTGTGTAATTGATTTCGGAGGTAATTGGGACGATCACTTACCTTTAATAGAATTTTCTTATAATAATAGTTATCACACAAGTATCAATGCTGCACCATTCGAAGCACTTTATGGAAGAAAGTGTCGAACCCCAGTCTGTTGGGCAGAAATTGGGGAAAAGCAACTATCTGGACCTGAGATAGTGCAAGAAACAACTGACAAGATTATTCAAGTCAAGGAACGACTGAAAGCAGCACATGATCGACAAAAGAGTTATGCCGATAACCAACGCAAGCCATTGGAGTTTCAAGTAGGAGATAAAGTACTGTTGAAGGTCTCTCCTTGGAAAGGAGTGGTAAGATTCATCAAAAGAGGAAAGCTAAGTCCCAGGTATATTGGACCTTTTAAGATTATTAGAAGAATAGGACCTGTAGCCTATCAGCTACAACTGCCAGAGGAAATGACAGGAATACATGATGTATTTCATGTATCTAATCTTAAAAAGTGTTTAGCTGATGAATCACTAGTAGTACCTCTCAAGGATATAGAGGTAAATGAACAACTCAAGTTTGTAGAAAGACCTCTACAAATTGAAGACAAGAAAGTTAAGAATCTCAAGCATAAGAGACTAGTTTTGGTCAAAGTGAAGTGGGACTCTAAAAGAGGACCTGAGTATACATGGGAGCTTGAATCTGAAATGCAAAGGAAATATCCGCATTTGTTTCAATAGATCTCGAGGACGAGCTCTAAAACAAGGTGGGGAGGATGTAACAACCCTCGGCAAAACCAATGCTCTTATAATATTTCCGACACCCTATTTATTTTAGAATACCCTTATATGTCTTTAAATACACCCCCCCCCCCCCCGTATGTGAAAATCGAGCCCAAATTATGTTATAGTATTTAACATAAATTAAAAACAAGAAAATAGTAGTTGAGGCGGGCCGCGTAGAAACTTACGCGGGCGGTATCAAGGCTGGAACCAGACTCCGCTGATTTCTTTAGTTCAAGCGGGCCGCGTAAGCTTAAGCTTACGTTAACGCGGGCCGCTAGAGATCATCAAACGCGGAGACATCCTAGGCCGACACGTGTCGACATCGTGGCGGGTCTACTTGGTGACCGGGACAAGCTACACGTTGACCACATGTTGACGCGGGCCGCGTAGCCTTATGGCTACTCTTACGCGGGCCGCCTGAGAGTCGATTTCAGTAACTATAAATAGAACGCATCAGTTTTCGTTTTCCGTCGCTCATTCCTTTCATTCTAAATCACAATTTCTGTAGTAGGCTTATAATACGCGGGTATTATATCCCCCTAATTAGCGAGGTTCTGCTCCGTTGTAAGTATTATAACCCCAGTTTCATAACAGTTACGCTGCCCGATTGATTTAGGGTTCCGTAACAACTGTCGTGGTTCTGCCCGACGTAGTTGTTGGAATGCCGTCTCGGGGAGAGTATCATCAATATTTTCAAAGGGTTGTGATACTAACCAATGTACATTTGTATAAATTATAGATTATATCCAAGAAACCCTTACAAGAAGTCTAAGATAGCAAAGTGAGTTTATCCTCTTTTTGTTAACCTTTTTGGAATGTTTTACAAAACCTTAATTGTTTTACAATGCGATTAAGCGGTGATTGAGTCTTTGTAGTTCTTCAATTACTGCCGGTATTATGGGGTTTTGTATACAAAATTTATATTACTACGAGTAGTAGTAGTAAGTCGGAATAACAGTACATTACCATTGGACGACGAGTTAGCTAATGGGTAATTTGACCATAGCCACAGATCCGATCGAGTGGCAAATACTGAATGAGTAATTGTGTAGAAATAAACAATGTGATCGCTCTCAATACTGTTTTAATTGATAAAATGTTTTTGATTAAACTGGGATTCACTCACCAGTATTTCCGACTGACAAATGTTTTTAAAACGCGTTACAGGTAACACAATGTGAACAGCCAATTAGTGAAAAACCAGCTGGAGAGCACTGAAGGCTTGGGAAAAATGTGGCTATAAAAGTTACCTAATAAACGATGTTTTAAATTCAATAAAGTAGGGTTTGTCCCTATAAATATATTGTAATAAGAAACTTGGGTTTTGCCCATGTTATTATTAATATCAAATATGGTGGTTTTACTCTGATAAACATTTCCTAACTACGGTCCTGATGTAAATTCCGCTTCGAGATTAAATACCTGATACCACAAAAAATATTAGCTCGCGTCCGCCCGTTCCCGAGATAGATAAGGGATCGGGGGTTGCGACACCTCTGCTTCGACGACGTGCGGAAGCGACGCGTGCTGATCACCTGCCAGAACCTCATCAGAGTCGTACGGGGGGCCATCCATATGCCGTCGGTGTAGATGGGGGTTTCTAACTCCTCCACCCTCTAAACGCCGCTGTGCTCGGCAAAGCTTCTGAGTGACATCAAATGCCACTGCCCCGCTAGACGAAAGCTGACCTCTATCCACACGTCGTCCTCGTCGTCATCCTCATCCGGACGGTCTGCAGGCCTGGGAGCGAAGTCGAAACTCGACAAAAACTCGCACGCCATGCCCCTGTAAGACGGCGTGTATGCAATATCGAACAACCTGTCACACAGTGTGGTTAGTATGCATGTCATATATAAAACAAAGAAAAAACAGTAATAAATTGTATACCTAGACCATGGAGTATCGTGTCCGATGAACTGTCGGGCTCTTGCCGCCTACTCGACCTCTTCTAGAGCTCCCCAATCGGGGGCACAGTGGCCGCCGATCTCCATACGATGAAACTTTTCACATCTGTGATAAGCCTCGCTCCCCTCCTCGAACATCAGATAATCATTCTCTAACAGGGGATCCTTTCCAGGGTCAGTGCCACGCCCGCGCCCACGTCCAGCGCCACTCCCGCGCCCACGACCGCGTCATCGGCCACACCCACCAGTTTAAGGTATTTTGACGTATTTTAGCATATTTTAGCGTATTTTAGCGTATTTCGGCGTATTTTAGCATATTTTAGCGTATTTAATTGTATTTTGACGTATTTTACCGTATTTTCAAACATTTTAGCGTACTTTAGAGCATTATATCGTAGTTTAAGGTATTTTAACATATTTTCATGTATCTTAGGGTATTTTAAGGTTATTTAGCGCATTTTAGCGTATTTTAGCGCATTTTAGCGTATTTTAGCGTATTTTAGCGCATTTTAGCGTATTTTAGCGTATTTTAGCATATTTTAGCGTATTTAATTGTATTTTGACGTATTTTACCGTATTTTCATACATTTTAGCGTACTTTAGAGCATTATATCGTATTTTAAGGTATTTTAAAATATTTTCATGTATCTTAGAGAATTATATCGAATATTTTACCGTATTTTCGTATTAAAAATTAATCAATATAATGCATTGATTTGGCAATAAACAAATGGAATACGTTATACAAAGAAACTATTCTTTAAAATTATAAATCAGTCAATAATAAGCAATGTAGGGTCAAGGTTAGGCTTCCTTAGCATATCATACCACGCTATCCGTTCCGTGTAGTTTTCCGTCCAACGTAAAGCTTCTTCGCGCGCGCGTCTACTTCACGTATTGTTCGGTGGCGGCATTGGATAGTCCCCTTCAAGTCTGACGTAGATGAAATGACTACAATTAACAAATAACAGTGAAATGAACTGATGGGGGTCACGTGCGTACTTTGGACCATATAAGGGAAATACAGTAAAACAACCTTGGATGTCTAATATGTGAACAATCACACCAAACTTATTGGCAAGAAGGAATGCTGCTTGATGCATCTCCATCCAATTTTCCCTGGGTGCCATTCCAACCCCGGTAAAATCTATTCTCTGTACTTGTTGGTCGTAGTCCCCTGGTAATTCACTATCGAAGACGAACTTCCACATTTCTTTGTTCGGACTCGTCAGCTCTTCAAGTAGTTGGTTTCGAATATACTCAAAGTAATCTTGTTCCACAGCCGCCGCCCGAAACCCACAATGTCCATCCGGCCTGACATCTTTTATTCTTGAAATGTAGGGGTGTAACACTTTTGGAATTTGTTTTTTGTATCTGTGCGCATATTCAAGCATTCCCTCATCAGTGATTAACGGAAAGGCATTGCCCTTGCCAGGCTCTTCTTCACGTGAAGATGTTGAACGACGGCGTCGATTTAACGACCTTTGAGACTTTAGAGACATTGCAGACGTAGACGGTATTAGGGAATCTTGCGATGGTACATAAGAGCTATGTCGAGGAGGATCACACCTACTTTGTTATATGGGAGGCCCAACTGAGCTATCTCTAGCAGCTTGCTCTTTTCTTTGTTGTTGGACCTTGGAAGTTGGCCGTCCGCGAGTGTTTTCTTGTACGACAGGCGGTTTGTTGGGATTGAACCCTATCAGAGGAACATATAATAAAAGCCAAAATTGGATCACAACAGTGGATTCATAATAGGCAGCTGTTTGCATTAAACTTTCCCCTTGAAAGTGGTTATAACATCTGATGGCCCTCATCCACTGTTTATATACTACAACTGCTGACCATCAAGTACTGCTTATGTACAACAACTGTTGAAGACAAAAGTGCTGCTCTTTCATCTACTGCCCTAAGTCAAGTACTGCCAATGATCAAAGCCCTGCTTGGAATGAAGCAGTGGAATGAAGAAACAGGTGTTTACTCTGTATATTGTAATAATATCAGTGTTTAGCTAAGCAGTAGTTATATGTATCAGTGGTTACAGGTTGTTAGGTTGTTAGATGTCGTTTTCATGGTGATGTCAGCTAAGATGCTTCAGTGGTTTGGTTTGCCTATAAATGGAACAGTACCCTGTACTGTTACATTTGATTGACTGAGCGAGTTCTTCTCCTCTAGTCCAATCCTTTCATCTTGTGCAATCAACCATGGAGTATCAGGCTGAGGGGGAGTTTAGTTTGTAAGCATGCATTCTAATCTTTTGATTTGCTTTGTAACTGATGTGTGTAAAATGCAACATATAAATTACATCAAATGAGGCATAAAACTAACCCTTTTTTAGTACTAATATTGGAAAAAGAGTGTTTTTGTGTTCCTTTTGTATTTTCAGGATTAAATGAGCTCAAAAACGCAAAAGAAGCAAAAAGACAGCTAAATCCAACACAAATACAAGAAAAGGAACATTAGTGGACTGCCCGAACCCTCAACGGCACCTTCCAAAGCAAAATAGAGAAAACAGAAGACTGAACACGCCCCGTGCTCAGCCAGCACGGGGCCGTGCCCAAGAAGCAGCAGAAAAGACAAACTTATAGAAGCTTCTATTGCCCATCACGGGGCCGTGCTCAGCGGACACGGGGGCGTGTCGAAAGTACAGCAGGCGCATTTATTGTAATTGCGAATTACAATTAATGAGGAGAGAGAGTGTCAGACGGACACGGGGCCGTGCCCAGCGGACACGGGGCCGTGTCCAGCTCTCTGTTCAGCCTATAAATAGGAGTGCTTGGATTCATTTCATCTCATCCCTTGGCACACCACCTCTCTCACACTTCATCCACCACCCACCACCATCACAACACCATCATCCACCACCATCATCCATTGTCCATCATAGAGTGTGTGAGTCGTCTCGGGATCCAAGATTGATCGTAGGAGTTCTTGACAATCAAGGCCATGTTTGCCTAAGTCTCTTACATCACTTGGTGAAGACAAAGTGTCTAGTATAATACTTTTTATTTCTAATCTTTTGCACTTTTTATTTGGTTTTGTATTAATGACTTTAATAACTAGTTAATTATTTTGAAGGTGATCTTTCCTTATCGTTTGTCCGTGGTGTCTTGGCATTATTTTACTGTCTATATAAAATAAAGGATTTTCACCATTCATATCTCCACGGTCTATATGGAGATATGTTGGCTACCTGGTAGGGGGTTAAGGGAACGGTTTGGTAAAGGTCTTGCCATTGTTCAGCGTTTAGAGGTCCTGCAATGGACCCGGGTCAAATTTAGTAGGACCTCCTACAATACTTCACGGTATTGGATGGCGGGGGTCCAAACTCTTTGATCCCCTCATAAGTTAACTACTATTAATACTATAACCCGGCTATTTAGGACTGTATCCCTGCTGACTCAGACTACTTAGCCGAGGGTAACGTCACCGCCAAAAGCGGGGCCTACCACAATACTGCATTAATAACTTAATTCATTATCTTCCAATAATCCACCCCTTTAGGATTGTATCCCTGCTGACTCAAACTATTGGGGTGAGGGTAACATCACCTTCAAAAGAGGGGCCTACTACAATAACTAAGATAATCTCTTAATTATGTGCAAAAGTGCGGAAATAATCAAAGGTTATACTAGATACGAGTCGGAACCAAGTGATTCATCTTGTCTATCTGTTTTTATTTTTATTTTTATTTTCAGCATTTTAGTTAGTTTTATTTTTCTTAGTTTAAAACATTTTTCTAAACTTTTATTTTGGTTGGACGTTGAGGATAAACCGGTACTAAAAGCTCTTGTGTCCTTGGACTACCTCGGTATCTTACCAACGCTATACTACACTCAACGATGGGTGCACTTGCCCATATGTGTGTTTAGTGTTAGTGAAATATCGTGTTTTATAAATTTAAAACTTGGCTAAAATAAGTGTTAAAAAAGGGCTTAAAATATACACCTAATATATATAACACTTCGCACGCATCAAGTTTTTGGCGCCGCTGCCGGGGACACAAGGATTTTAAGAAAGTTAGGAATCAACGGCCTAATCATCTTTTATTTTTCTTTTTATTTTTTTTTAGATTTTTCTTAATTTTTCAGTTTCTGCAGCGCTCAGCACGGGCCGTGCCCGGTCAGACACGGGCCGTGCCCAGCATCATCACTGGCAGTTTTTATTTTCTGAGTTACAGAGAGCTGAACACGGGGCCGTGTCGGTGCAACACGGGGTCGTGTCCAACTCCCAGTAACAGGGATCCAGAAATCAATTACTGTGCCTCTGAACACGGGCCGTGTTCATTGAACACGGGGCCGTGGTGAACATTCTGACCAGCGTTCTTTTCTGTTTTTGTTGCAGGACTTGGAACCAAGGCGCCACATTTGAACCTCCTACGTAGTGCATGAGCTCCAGTTCTAGTAGAGACATAAAAGAACCCCTAGAAGAACCCGAGCGCTTTCTCAGAAAAAGACTAAAAGCTAAAAATCAAGAGAAAGCTTCGGGGGACCCATTTCCAATGGCGGACCAACGTACCCTCATGGATTACCTACGGCCTACCGTAGGCAATCTTGGCGCCGCTATCAATGCACCGAATGTCGAGGCCAACAACTTCGAACTTCGGCCGCATTTGATACAAATGCTCCAAAACTCCGCAACCTTCCACGGGCTTGCGGACGAGGATCCCCATCTACATATTACTAACTTCTTAGAAATATGTGATACCTTTCGGATCAATGGAGCATCAAATGACGCCATCCGCCTTCGAATGTTTCCTTTTTCACTAAAAGACCGAGCTAAGGCTTGGCTTAACACCCTCCCAGTTGGATCGGTAAACACCTGGGATGAACTCGCCCAAAAGTTTTTGTATAAGTATTTCCCTCCTGCTAAAACGGCTAAATTAATGACTGAAATTAATACATACTCACAAGAGGATGGGGAGTCCTTATATGAAACTTGGGAAAGGTTCAAGGAGCTTCTAAGAAAGTGTCCTCACCATGGTCTAGCGGTATGGCAACAAGTATCCACTTTCTACAATGGATTGTTGCCACACACAAGACAAACACTTGATTCAAGCTCCGGGGGACTCTTAGGTAATCGTCGCCCAATTGAAATATATAACCAAATTGAGGAAATTGCTCAAACCAATTTTCAATGGCACACTCCCCGAGGTAATAAATCTATTGCCCCGGGCGCCCATAAGGTTGATGAAAGCACCTCTTTACAAGCCCAAATCGAGGCCCTCTCTTCAAAAATCAAAAGGCTAGAAATGACAAAAACAACCTCGGTTATGGCTTGTGAAGGGTGTGGTGGGTCACATGAAAATTGGAGTTGTATGAAAGAATTAGATGAACAAACTGAAACGGTAAACTACATGGATAATAGACCTAGGCCGTCGGGTCCTCCAACGGGTACCTACAACCAAGGATGGCGTAACCACCCAAATCTTGGTTGGAGAGATCCCGGCAATAGTAGTAACCAACAAAACCAACGAACTAATTTTCAACAACCGCAAAATTTTCCTCAGCAACAAGGTGGAAGAGAAAGGCTTGAAGATACTGTATCTCGCCTCATCTCTGACACTGAAAAGAAAAACTCGGATCGATTTCAACAATTGGAATCGAATTTCAGAAATCAACAGGCTAGCATTCAAAACGTTGAAAAACAATTAAATCAACTAGCTCAAAATTTCTCCGAGAGACCACAAGGCGCATTACCCAGTAATACCGAAACGAACCCGCAGGCACAAGTACATCTCATCACATTAAGAAATCGAACCGTGGGTCCCGAGGATGCTCCATTGCCGCCAAATGAAAGAAGCCATTCTAGCCAGCCTGTGACTCCTCCTGCGCCAGAAAAGGCTTCTACACCAAATCAAGAGCCCACCAAGACTCCTCCAATCCCGTACCCCGGTAGGTTAAATCGTCAAAAGACCAATGAGCAATTCGCAAAGTTCGAAAGTTTACTAAAACAATTGCATGTTAATATTCCTTTTATTGAGGTCCTAACCCAAATGCCCAAATATGCAAAATTCATGAGGGATTTCCTCACTCACAAAAGGAAAATTGAATCATTGCAATTAGTTAACTTAGGCGAAGAATGCTCAGCTCTAGTACTCAACAAACTTCCACAAAAGAAAATCGACCCCGGGAGCTTCACAATCCCTTGTTCGATTGGGGAGTCCCCCGTCCGAAATGCTTTAGCCGATCTTGGGGCTAGCATCAACCTCATGCCCACATCAATGTTCAAGCGACTCGGCCTAGGAACAACAAGCCCTACAAAGATGAGCATACAACTCGCCGACAGGTCCGTCAAATTCCCACATGGTGTCGCCGAAAATCTGCTAGTCAAGGTTGACAAATTCGTCTTTCCAACTGACTTTGTCATCCTAGACATGGAAGAAGACACCGAGGTCCCTCTCATCCTCGGGAGGCCATTCCTAGCCACCGCCCAAGCATTGGTGGATATGAATGACGGAACTCTAACATTGAAGTTTGGGGATGAGGAAGTGAAATTTGAATGTGGAAAGCGAGTAGAGGAAGAAGATCCGGTCAACTACATGAAGGTCATAAACTCAAGCTTGGATGACGCTCTCCGACGGTGTAACATGGGATGCAACACATCCCACTTGGGTAACATATGACCCGGCTTTGGGTCTAGCCAAGGACCCTTATAAACGTGGCGCACCATGGAGGCATTCCACGGAACTATCCTAAGTTTAATTTAGATTAATTTTTATGTTTTCTAGTTAGTTTTAATTTTCAGGAATAAAACACACTCATGGTGGTAAAGGATGAAAAGGGGAACGAGAAAAAATGAACCCATGCACAAGAACGAGGCAACCCGACAATTTCCTCCATTTCAGAAGGTTCAACACGGGCCGTGCTCAACCAACATGGCCCCGTGCCGAACCACCTGCAGAAAAACGCCCAGTACAGGTACCTGGACACGGGCCGTGTTCACCCAACACGCCCCCGTGTCCAGACTTCTGTTTCTCTTATTTTAATTTTGTTACTGGCACTTGAACACGGGGCCGTGCCCGGATAACACGGGGCCGTGTTCAGCGCCCAGTAACACAAATTTTTGCTTTTTAAACACTATTTTACACATCTAATCAAACCTAAAAATTTATTTTTGGGACACATTGAGGACAATGTGTAATTTAAGTGTGGGGGGGATGCTAAAACCTTGAATTTTGCAAGTCCTAAATACAAGCCTTACACAAAACTCTATTGGAACCGCTAATCACCCCAAATTTTTTTCAAAAATTTCATTTTTTTTTACTTGTCTAGGTTTAACTCGGGAAATTCAAGTTCTCAAAAAGGTTATATTTTTACAAATTTACAACCGATAGCGTAGTGATAAAAAGAACCAACATAAGAAAATTATGAAAAGGCATGACAAACTTATTTAAAATTTGATTATATATACTTGATCACATAAAAACCCATTCCCACAAAAGTGAGTTTTGAGCCTTTAATTGAGCACACAATTACATATCATTTGACTAAATGCTCATTTTTCGTTTCTTGTGTGAATAGCCGCTTGGTTCTTACGACTCTAGAACTTGCCATGACAATACATTCCCGATCCTTATCAACTTAAACCCGAGTAAGTAAATGATGGAGGCATTAGGACTAACCCTTTTTCATTTCTACACCATTATTTTTCTTTTTCCTTTACCACCTACCCAAAAACCCCCCTAGTTAGCCCCTTTGAGCCTAAACCTTTTCGTTTCATCACCCAAACAAAAACCCTTTCACCCACCAAAACCTTTTTCATTATTAACCCTTTATTTTAGTAACAAGTTCGGTTCTTCGTGAAAAAAAAAAATATATATATATATATATATATATATATATATAATTTAGTGATAATGATGAAGCAAAAAGAAAATAAACAAACAAGTTAATCAAAAATAACTTAGTTTGAATAAAAGCTTCATCAAAATGAAAAAGTTGCAAAAATACGAAAACCGACACTTGTTACGCTTTTAGCCTTTTTTCTACTAACCACTAACCCAACCACCTACCTTTAACCGTAGCCAACCCTTAACCCACAAAGTCCTCTTGATATCTACAAAGGTATAAAAGTTAAAAAGGAGGAGGATTGATTTCTTGGCAAGCCTATGGTAGGAATAAGTTCCGTGCCCCTCTCGAGTGATTCACTAAAAATACACCTTCGGCCGAGTGTGAGTGATTTCCCCGCGAGGTATGTGAACTTGTATATAAATAGAATTTTAAAAAAGGCATGTTATGCCCAAATAAGTAATTTCTTTTATGAACAGTTCTAAATAAATCATTACGAATAGGAGTGTAAATAAATAAAAATAAAACCCAAAAAGATCTTGGAAATCCCGACACTCTATGACAAGCCCAAAACCTTCTCTTCTACCTATTCCATTTGGGAGTGTAAGCCACATATTAAAGAGTTTTGCTTGAGGACAAGCAAAAGTTCAAGTGTGGGGGTATTTGATGTGTGTAAAATGCAACATATAAATTACATCGAATGAGGCATAAAACTAACCCTTTTTTAGTACTAATATTGGAAAAAGAGTGTTTTTGTCTTCCTAATTTTCAGGATTAAATGAGCTCAAAAACGCAAAAGAAGCAAAAAGACAGCTAAATGCAACACAAATACAAGAAAAGGAACATTAGTGGACTGCCCGAACCCTCAACGGCACCTTCCAAAGCAAAATAGAGAAAACAGAAGACTGAACACGCCCCGTGCTCAGCCAGCACGGGGCCGTGCCCAAGAAGCAGCAGAAAAGACAAACTTATAGAAGCTTCTATTGCCCATCACGGGGCCGTGCTCAGCGGACACGGGGGCGTGTCGAAAGTACAGCAGGCGCATTTATTGTAATTGCGAATTACAATTAATGAGGAGAGAGAGTGTCAGACGGACACGGGGCCGTGTCCAGCTCTCTGTTCAGCCTATAAATAGGAGTGCTTGGATTCATTTCATCTCATCCCTTGGCACACCACCTCTCTCACACTTCATCCACCACCCACCACCATCACAACACCATCATCCACCACCATCATCCATTGTCCATCATAGAGTGTGTGAGTCGTCTCGGGATCCAAGATTGATCGTAAGAGTTCTTGACAATCAAGGCCATGTTTGCCTAAGTCTCTTACATCACTTGGTGAAGACAAAGTGTCTAGTATAATACTTTTTATTTCTAATCTTTTGCACTTTTTATTTGGTTTTGTATTAATGACTTTAATAACTAGTTACTTATGTTGAAGGTGATCTTTCCTTATCGTTTGTCCGTGGTGTCTTGGCATTATTTTACTGTCTATATAAAATAAAGGATTTTCACCATTCATATCTCCACGGTCTATATGGAGATATGTTGGCTACCTGGTAGGGGGTTAAGGGAACGGTTTGGTAAAGGTCTTGCCATTGTTCAGCGTTTAGAGGTCCTGCAATGGACCTGGGTCAAATTTAGTAGGACCCCCTTCAATACTTCACGGTATTGGATGGCGGGGGTCCAAACTCTTTGATCCCCTCATAAGTTAACTACTATTAATACTATAACCCGGCTATTTAGGACTGTATCCCTGCTGACTCAGACTACTTAGCCGAGGGTAACGTCACCGCCAAAAGTGGGGCCTACCACAATACTGCATTAATAACTTAATTCATTATCTTCCAATAATCCACCCCTTTAGGATTGTATCCCTGCTGACTCAAACTACTGGGGTGAGGGTAACGTCACCTTCAAAAGAGGGGCCTACTACAATAACTAAGATAATCTCTTAATTATGTGCAAAAGTGCGGAAATAATCAAAGGTTATACTAGATACGAGTCGGAACCAAGTGATTCATCTTGTCTATCTGTTTTTATTTTTATTTTTATTTTCAGCATTTTAGTTAGTTTTATTTTTCTTAGTTTAAAACATTTTTCTAAACTTTTATTTTGGTTAGACGTTGAGGATAAACCGGTACTAAAAGCTCTTGTGTCCTTGGACGACCTCGGTATCTTACCAACGCTATACTACACTCAACGATGGGTGCACTTGCCCATATGTGTGTTTAGTGTTAGTGAAATATCGTGTTTTATAAATTTAAAACTTGGCTAAAATAAGTGTTAAAAAGGGCTTAAAATATACACCTAATATATATAACACTTCGCACGCATCAGTAACCTTTTGACTGATGAAAGCATGTGTTTATCAAAACCATTTTCTTCCTTGATTGTGTTTACAAAGTTTGTGTTCATTTCCGTTGCATTTAAACTCTGTTCATTTCTATTGTTTTGATTCAAAATTATACAAACAATCACAATCATGAGAGCCTACGATCCTAACAATTGGTATCAGAGCATGGACAGTCAAATTCGATCTAACAATCAATTTGACATAACAGTTCAGCTCAAAATTCATTGATACTAAGGTTGATTGCATTTAGTTGAAAAACAGAGTAACGAGTGATCACCATCAAAGCTGCTATTCAAAACTCTGTAAAACAACCAATATGTCATAAGACACACAAACTTCACATAATAAGTGATGTCATGCATAAACCACCTATAGTTTTCAGATCTGAAAATATGTCTGATAACTATGGTCAAATTATTTACGAAAATTGATTTCAATTGTTGTTATGAAGTTTATGTTGTCTCCATCATGTTTGCTACTAAGGTGTGAACCTCAGGTCAACAAAAACCTATGTTCATAAAAACATTAGTGTTTTTGTTAACATAAAAAGAGGGAAATTAAAACTTTAGTCATTAGATCTTGTGTGTTGAAAAACAGGTCGAGAATCCTCAAAAGGACCAAATCAATCTTGTTAAAATACATTAAGAAAATCAGGGGTCAAAATAGTTCGAATCATATGTAATGTGAGATTTGATAATAAACATGTACAAATGTGGCCAGATCTCTCAAAACAGTACTACAAAATGATTTTGGAATAAGTATTCCTTCAATAAAACCTCCTAGTGAGTATTTTAGTACTTATGAATGGGAAGGGTAAAAAGGGAAAAAGAAAAATTTCAAAAACTCAAAAGTGTGTTTATCTAAAAACTTTTGAAGTCAAAAGAAAAGAGTATAAATGTAAAACACTTAAGAGTCCAAAAATAGGGTGAACAATGGTCATCAAGCAACTGTGTGCATTCATTGGTTTAGAGAAGTTCAGGTAACAATAGTATCACCAGTGTTTATACTTACAAGAGGACTAGACATGTTTTGCAGAATCATCACATGGTAACAAACGTATGTGAACATGTCTCCTCATTTTTGCAATCAATTAAACAAGAAAATGGTCTCAAGCAGTGGTTATTACAATGTATTTCAAACCACTGACCATTTTCATGAAACTTGAGAGTGATGTGATTATGAGTTTAATTGAAATTATCCTAGATCCTTTTTGATGTTGTTTTCACACAAACCTTTAATTATTTTTCTTAAAAAGGTTTTTTCTCAAATAAAGCAAGATATATTACTCTTTATATTTTTTCCCCTTAAGAGTGATATATTTTGAACCTTTACTTGTTTTTAATAGCAAAAGTTTCAAACTCCTGTCAGGATAAAGAACCTACATTTTTTTAGGTGACATTATCCTTGAAAATGGATCAAAAGGAAATGGTTCAAGTGTCAAGGTCATGTCAAACTCAAGTTTGTTTTAACACTGAGCAAAAGATTGATTGGTAATAGACCCCAAAATACTTGAGTACTCATGTTCTAATTAAAATATTATGACACAAAATGAGCAGCCTTAGTAAAAAGGGTTTTCATCATCTGGGGTATTGAACCACTGTCAGGAATCTATAAAAGCTTCAAAATGTGTAATTGACATGTGGCAAAACCTTGAATGCAAATTCTCATAAAAGCTGCTGACATATTGAACTTGACAATTTGCATCTAAAAAGTATTTTGTTGAGGATAGCAATCTTGCAGACATTTAAGAGTCAACATCAACAGATGTTAGAGATGATATTGTGAATTCACAAGATAAAATCTTTCCTTTCATCAGAACAACAGATGCTCAAAATATTTGTCAAGAGCTTATCCACTGAAGCACTAATAGTTGCTGATGTAATAACCTTTCAAATCCTTACCATTACTTTACCCCTAACCACTGTTTTGTTCAAACATTTGTTTCCTAACTACTGTCCACTGCTGAAAAGTCAACCCCTGTTCTTTCATTTTCATGGTAATCACTGTTGTTCAAATTCAGTGTTTTATCCACTGATGATTAAAATCATCCAATGTCTTCACTTTAACCGTTGCAACCACTGATATTTGCTTAATCAGTGGTTCCCTAAACAACTGTCCTCCATTATTCATCTTTTCATTAGAGGTTGGCACGTGGTCAGTTTTTAGCCATCAGATCTTTGTAACCGCTGCCACATCAGCATTCACTTTTTCCCTAAATAAAACCCTGTCCAAAAACCCCAAACAGGGTTTTACACTGTCGAATTGAATTCCAAAATTCTCTTCTCAAAGCAGTTTCTAACCTTCCATCCCAAATCATTCTCCGTTCTTCTTCATCAAAATGACGAAATCAAAATCAAAATCATCCTCATCTTCCAAAGAGGACACTCAAATGGTCGCTGAACCCATTGAAATCCCATACAAATCTCCTAACAATTACTTGGGTCTACTCACAAAACCCACTACCACCAACACCTTCGATTCCATCATCGACATCATGTCTGCATCAAAGTACAAAACTTTGCTAACAGCAGATGCTCCACTCTATCAACAAACCCAGAGAGAGTTTTGGAAAAATGCTACCCTTGACAAACAAGGCGAGAATGTCATAGCCATCAACTCTTCCATACAGGGTAAAACGATTCAAATTACTCCACAATCCATCTCAGAAGTCTTTAAACTCGATGATCAACAAGGTAAAACTTCTTTTCTTAAAAGCGAGTTGAAAACTGATTTTCTGAAAAGGGGGTATGCAGAACAAACAAAAAGAGATACCTTACAAAAAGTTTTCTTCCCTTCTGCACCTGGGTTTTTATTTCATACATTTTTATGTGTGTTTCAAATAAAACAACTGCTTTTAACGAAATACCATTAAAGATCCAATGTCTGGGTTATGCTATTTTACATAATGAAAATTATAACTATTCCCAGGAGATCTTTGATGACTTGGTAAAAAATGTTGATAGCAAATCATTTTTACTTTTTCCAAGGTTTCTAAGCTATTATTTTAAACAAAAATTTGGAAAGGAAAATGAAAATCTGCTCAAACAAGGTGCTTATTTTCAAATAAAAAGTTTAACACCTGAAATATTCACTAGAATGTTAATACCTTCAAAAACAAAAGCAGAGGTGCCTGAGCAAAATTTAGCAGCTACCACTGCTCCTCAGGTATCAGCTGCTGAGCCCACTGCTCCAGGTGATCATAGCAGCACAACCACTGCTTTGAAACCCACACCTGCCATTACCAAAAAGACCAAAAAGAAATCATCCAAAAAGCCCCCCAAACCCAAATCAAAGGCAACTCTGGAAGATGAGATCCCAGAGCCACTGCCAGTGACAACACAAATGTCACCAGAAACCACTGCTGCTACTTTCTCATAGCAGTTGGAAGAAAGATCTCCACCCTTGCCTAAAACTCCTCCTGCATCCTCACAAAAGGACCAGGTTGTAAACACAGGGACCCCACATTATGAAGCTCTGGATTCAATTGGATCCATCTTCCTCAGTCCTGATCCCAATGACATGTCTCTTTCAACACCCATATCTTCACCCCTCACATTACCACAATCCATAATACTCTTGTTGCATGCAGTTGCTATAGCTCAGACACAAACCAGTTCCTCTCTATCACCTATCACTGAGAGTGCACTCCAACAAGTGACTAGGTCTGATGTTTATACCTCTGCTATCCCAGCAACAACTGAGGAGGTTACACTGCAGGAGTTACAAGTAATTCCTGTCAGTAGTTCAAGTGGAGCAGCAACTACAAGTGTTGGATCAACAGATCTACATTTGGCCAGTTGTTTCATCAATCAAACTCCCTTGAAGGCAATTTCTTCTATAGCACCTCTGATAACCACTAGTGAGTGTATTTTGACCACTGGTACCATCGAAAGGTTATCAAGTGCTGAAGAAAGAAGTCCCCAGTACCGAGAACAAGGGGCATCAATGGATGACTTTTGGAATTCTGTTCCTAAATCACACATTGATATAACCACTGCTGGTGGGGAATCAGATGATCCCATTAATTTGGGTTATGATTTAAAATATCAGGAATTGACGGGGAGAATTGACAACCTTGAAACATCTATTGCTGAAATAAAGGATATGGTGCATCAGCTGTTAAAAGCTCAAAATGCACAATCCACTGAGCTCAAGCACCTGCACAACCTGCACCTGCTGCAAATGAGCTATGGAATCTATTTCAACCCCTGCTCGAAAAACAAAGACAAATGGCAGATCAGCAACACGCAATATATGTGCAAGAACTGAGAAACATGATTGAGTCAAGGTTTAGAAACACACAAGCAGACATCAAGGCTATAAAAGCCCAAATGCTGAATACCACTGGCTCTGCTCCTTCAAATGTTCTTTTCATTGATCAATTTCCCCCCAGATAATTTCAAAAAGGGGGAGAAAATTAAGGAATTGAAGAAAAAGGGAATAGATGATGGCCTTTATGTTGAACCAGAAAAAGAAAAATAGGCATCTAAACCATCTACCCAAACAGCTGATGTAACTACTGCTGTCTCAACAACTGCTGATACTTCAGTGGGTTCAGCAGTTGTCAAAACCATTACTCCAACACACACCACACACCACAACCACTGTCCTACCTTCACCTAAAATCACCTCTCCACCAAAAGCCATCACTTCAACTACATCACCACTCATCAAACCACCACCTGCTCAAAAGCAGAAGACATCTACTGACACATCAGTAGTTGTAATGACAACAGTGGTTGAAACACCAGTTGTTTCAACACTTGTTTGCCAATCATCCACCACTACTCTCTCCATACAACCCATTCTCACATCACAAACAAAACCCCCTCACCCAAAAAGCTTTACACAAGAAAAAGGAAAATTCAAAAGAATAATGATGATATACCAACACCCACTCAAATATCCTCCACTAGAATTGAATATGTTGCTGAAAAATATCCACTGGAATTGGAAGCTGTAAAGGATGAGATGAAACAATTCTATACGATAGATGATCCTTGGGAAAGAAGATTTCCTTCTCTCATTGGCTTCAGGAATCCATTAAACATGAGTGAGTATCTAAAACTCAAAGCCAGGCAAGCAGATATAAGAGCTAGAATTGAGTGCAAAGATCAAGGTGATAAAGCCATTTCTGAGAGAATGGAGTTTTTACTCACTAAGGTCAAACAAATGGAAGATTATGCAAAAGACCTGAGCAAAGACATGTCAAATATGCCACCTGATGCTGCCCTACAAAAGGTAACGAGAAAGGAGTTTCTTGAATTCATCATGAAAGAAAAGTTCTATTCAGCTAAAGAGGAACAATTCAGTGAATGGCCACTCATTGCACTAAAGCATGAGGTAAACAGGATCAAGAGAATCAAGAATGATCCTAGTAAGAAAAGAACAACTCCAAACTGGAGCAAATACAAGCAGGCCATTGACAAACTTACTTCAGAATACAAAAGAAAGAAGGAGGAGTTGGTGGATGCAAAGATGGATACTGCTAAAGCTATAGCAAAATGGACAAAGCAGTACACAGATGAGGCTTATGAAAGGCTAAAGAAAAGAAGAATGACAGATTCTAACACTCCAAAGAAGCCTGACAACAAAAAGCCAAAACAACAGATCAAACCTTCCAAACCACTGATCACCTCAGCAGATACCTCTGTTTTTGTGATAAACCAAGAAAAGAGGAAACTGCTGACTGATGCAGAAGAAAAAGAAAAAGAAGATGAGTACTTTAAAGAAGCCATCAATAAAATGGCTTTATATAAATAAAGATCAGCAAAACTTCAAGACCTTGCCAAAAAGGTTTTGAACAAATCATCATCACCAAACACATCAGCAGATATCTCAGACATTGAGCTAGATCAACAAAACAGACAAGAGCAGATTGACAAAGAAGTTGCAGAAGATATAGCTGCAGCAAATGATGTCATAAAAATGGCTTTCCAACAAATGTCTGAAAATTCTGAACTAGCAAAAGCTCAGGATACTGCTTCACAAATCTTTACAAGGCCAATATCTCCCAACTCATCAGTAAATAAACCTCTCCCAAGAAACCCATTGGGTTCAAAAATACTAAAATGGATGTCTGATCAAAAGACCCATGTATTGACCATGTTCAGATCCAATGGAGAAGTAAAGCACATATCAAGGGAACAAGCACTGGGCCTAAGTGTTGAAGATCTACAAGATCTCCTTGAGCTTATACTGTGTAGGGATGAGGAAGATATAAGTTCCATGGATTTTGAACTACAATTTAAAGGACATGTTAGGGAACTTCTGATGAGACAATAAAGATCCAAAATAATGAAGAGTTTTGGCATTATCTGTTCCAGGGGGGGATTGTTGGGATTGAACCCTATCAGAGGAACAGATAATAAAAGCCAAAACTGGATCACAACAGTGGATTTATAATAGGCAGCTGTTTGCATTAAACTTTCCCCTTGAAAGTGGTTATAACATCTGATGGCCCTCATCCACTATTTATATACTACAACTGCTGACCATCAAGTACTGCTTATGTACAACAATTGCTGAAGACAAAAGTGTTGCTCTTTCATCTACTGCCCTAAGTCAAGTACTGCCAATGATCAAAGCCCTGCTTGGAATGAAGCAGTGGAATGAAGAAACAGTTGTTTACTCTGTATATTGTAATAGTATCAGTGTTTAGCTAAGCAGTAGTTATATGTATCAGTGGTTACAGGTTGTTAGATGTCGTTTTCATGGTGACGTCAGCTAAGATGCTTCAGTGGTTTGGTTTGCTTATAAATGGAACAGTACCATGTACTGTTACATTTGATTGACTGAGCGAGTTCTTCTCCTCTAGTCCAATCCTTTCATCTTGTGCAATCAACCATGGAGTATCAGGCTGAGGGGGGGGGGTTAGTTTGTAAGCATGCATTGTAATCTTTTGATTTGCTTTGTAACCTTTTGACTGATGAAAAACATGTGTTTATCAAAACCATTTTCTTCCTTGATTGTGTTTACAAAGTTTGTGTTCATTTCCGCTGCATTTAAACTCTGTTCATTTCTATTGTTTTGTTTCAAAATTATACAAACAATCACAATCATGAGAGCCTACGATCCTAACACGGTTTTTTGTCGCTCATATATGGGTTTACCACCGCCATGATTTTTGATAAGGCGCTTTTCCTCACTTGCGTGGGTTGGGTTGACAAATTTTGTTTCACATATTCTAATTGTTTGTCTACATCAACATCTTCCTCATCAAAATTTGATGGGTTCAGGTCAAGTTTTCTCCAGAAAATGTCTATATCTTCGAGCTGAATGACGCAGTCTGCAAAAAAAAAGAGCATTAGACAATCATATTAAATTAAGACAACAAAACATTTTTATAAGTCTATAAATACCTGTATTCTACAATCTCTCCAGGCGACAGGCACATAACAACCCGGCACCCGAGTACAGCTGGCAACCACATGTTGATCCGAATGACCGCAAGGTGTCTATTCTCCATGTTAGCTCGTTGGTGGAAGGTTCCGCCTGTATGTAATAGCTCGTTGGCAACCACATCTTTTTTTCCTGGAGGATTTGTTCTATTCGCTGCATGGGAGACAGTTTTTTCTCGAACTTCGTGGCCCTAATCATTTGGCGAGCGTTGTGTATATCTTTCGGAACATATTTGTTCTCAGGGTTCTGTTCGGTTACGGCCTTCCAGATTGTATGGGGCCGTATGTCTTGATCTGTCGGCTCTTGCACCAGCCTAAACTCATTAGGAGTAAGCCTCCTGGCATACGCGTAACCCTCTAGATGTTCAGCAGGGCCGTGGTTGCGCGCCTCGTTAAAATTTTTGTTCTTATAATCTATCCCCCAAGCCTGACGACTTTGGTCGAGACGACCTATCACCATAAAAGGGCACGCGCATTTTTTGCTACCGGTTTTCCTAACCGTGGCCTTACTCTCATGCTCGCTGCTACGACAACATTGGAGCCACACCCGGTTATCCTTGGACCGTCTGGTAACAATTATGTATCCGTTGGCTAAACCCCTTCGTTTTACCCAACTTTCTAAATCATCGCGGGATAAAAAATCCTAAAAATATAACAAGTAATTTAAAAAAATATAACAATTTTGAATGTACTTTTTTAAAAATTCTTAAAAAAATATAACGATTTTAATTAATTTTATAAAAACATAACATTTTAATTAATTTTATAAAAATATAACAATTTTTAATTAATTTTTTATCCTATTTACAAAATATAACAATTTTGAATGTATTTTTTCTTTACAATTTTTTATTATTGTGCAAATTATTATTGTTTTTTATTGCGAGGTCCGTGCGAATTGTGCATCGGTTTTGAAATGAACGAGGTAACAAGTATTAAAACACATAGAAATTGAGATAAAGGAAAAGAGAGGCTTGATAAAACATCGGATTGTTTCGGGTTTAGAAACTTCGACTATTCCAAAGTGAATCGAAAGTCCTTTCAAATTAGGGAAACGTGCTTTGGCCTATAGGTAAAATACTCTCGTCGAGAAGTGATTAACGGCACTTTACCCTTCCAGTTACTACACGTCCTTAATCGATTGAAAAATCGAAACTTTGGCGGGATTGAAAATCGAGGAACGGGACTAGTCGACAAGAAGCGGGTTTCACCCCTAACTTGAAGATTTTGTACCATAAGTGTGGTTGGTATTCGTTGGGTCAAGAAAGTTAATTCCGACACTTTGACGAGGGTCCACTAGAGTTTGAGTTGGAAACTTACCGTCAAGATGTGGATCTCACTCCTAACTTGATGGCGTAATTTCGTGCAAAATTTAATAAGCGGATTGAGAGTCATTCACCAAATTATGGGTTTTACGCCTATTTTGGTGAAATCATCTCGTTTGTATAATACGAGTGTCTTCAACTCTTCAACGAATATTTTAATTAATATTTAAAAAAATATTTTAATGTATTTTTTTATAATATTTAAAAAAATATAACATGTTTAATTAATTTTATAAAAATATTTCATATAACATTTATTAATTAATTTTTATCCTATTTGAAAAATATAACAAATTTAATGTATTTTGTATTAACAATTGTATAATGATTTTTTAACAGAAAAAATTTAACATTTAACAAAAATATATATCGTTCGTACCTGATCAGTTTTGTACGAAACTTCAGGGTAAGCGGGTGTCTCGTCACCCAATGACTCTTGCACGGGTGGCTCGTCACCCAATGACTCTTGCACGTAAGAAGGGTGACTAAGGTCTCCTTGTACTCCCGAGGGACCACTAACGAAAACGTTATTGCCATATTCTTCCTGTCCATGCGAGGGAACGTAACAGGGTTCATAATACGGAGACCTATAAACTTGATCATGGCTACACGCGTTCAAATCTGGTAGCAACGGTTCGCGGGGCATAGTAGACTAAAAAAAACCAACGGGTAAAAGGTAATGGCAAGTTTAACGCCGAATAGAAAAAAGTAAATATATATACTTACCTCGTTGAGGTCTGGCAACGACGATTCATTATGACGAGGACGATAGCCGGGCACGACCTCGTGCGCATGATCATCATTTCCACCCCAATCGTAAGAATCAGGGACATTAGACCCCGCCTAATACAAACGGTGTGCTAAGTATTTCATAAAAAAACAGAATAAGTTAAAAAAATGATATACCACACTGCTATCCGAAATAAACGTGCTCGTGTCCGCCTCAGACGGCTCACCGAAAACATAGTTGTACCAAGATATCTTTGTTAGTGAATGTGAATATATAACGAAGACGATATATATCTCGTCTTCTTCGTCGTTTAAATAGGGGAAGAAGAATTCAAATTCAGAAAAGAATACGAGTCGTATAGCCCTATATGATGCGTATAGGGCATACGTCAATTACTTTACGTCACTCAACAGTGACAGAAAGCTGGTCGTCCTTTCTAAAAAAAGTAATACGCATCGTATAGGCCTATACAATGCGTATTACTTTAACCCCCGTGAGACAGTGTCAGCCTTTGACTGACACATAATTAATTAACCAACTCAATACGCATCTTATAGGACTATACAATGCGTACTGAGGGTGTCGATTTAATAAACCAAGGTGTGCCAATAATACGACCCTTATTTTATTTTATTGAAGTAATATTTTAATCTTTAAGCAGACTGTCTGTATATGAACACATATACATTATACAGCTTCCAGACTGTCTGTATATGTAAAAGTTGAAGAAGATTAAAGACCCACACAACAACCTTTTTTGTTTCATTCCCTTTTCAATCGATCAGGTACTTCTATCTCCCTGTTAAGTTCTTTCTTTAATGCCATTTAATATTTTCCCTTTTATATACTTGCTCTGTCAAACAATCTTAAATGCCCTTTTATTTCATGATATATTCAACCACAATCAAGAAAAGATCTAAACTTTATGCAAATTCACTTCTAGTATAAGGTTCTAATGGATCTGTATATGTGTATGTGATCAAGCTTAAGATTTGTTTACATTTAGGGATGCCAAGATTAGGGTTTGTGATCATATTAATCTTGTTCTTGTTCTTGGCATTGCATTGTGTGCTGTCAAATTTCAAGATTTATATGCCTGTTATTGTGTGTAGAAAAAGCTCTGCATTTGCCCATAAATTGGTCAAATCTGATATCATACTGCATTCTCAATTATGGTTTCGTCGAATCCGTGTGCTTTCGGAGAGGTAACATAAACTGATTCTTGTATTCAGCTTTGAGTTTGATTAATGTTTGTATCTATCTATCTATATGTGTGGTTGTATGTTCACTGTTTGTTCAGGATAGTATAGCTTGCTTATTGTATTTGACTAAGTCAACGCACCGGTTTTCTGTTGAAATTTGACCAAGTCAACATACACTATTTGCCAAAGCCTACTTTGATTTTGACTTTTATTATTGGTTTATCATGAATGCAGAGATTCAACTAAAATGGAAGATAGTTTGAATATAAAAAAGGACCAATCTCCATGGGAGCCGTTGCTAGAAGAGTTTACGTTTGTAGAAAACACAGCCCCTTTTAATAGTTGTCATGCTTCTACAATAGTTGAGGTATAAGACTTCCCGTTCAGAGCTTCAATCAACCTATCACTTTTTAGTTAAGCATTTTTTGCGTATAGCGGCGGGTCAAGATGGTAATTTTTGAACATTTTTCGGTTGCTTCAGGTTGATAAAGACTGCTTTTTAGTAGCATACTTTGGTGGTTCATATGAGGGGGCTCCCGATGTCAAGATTTGGTTACAGTTGCACAAGGTATGCATGATTAGGTATATAAAACTATGCATAGAAAGTTGTAGTCATGTTTTGTAGTTTTAACTTTTAAGTATTGTTTATTTGTGCAGGATGGTCATTGGCACCTGCCGGTTATTGCCGATGAGCAAGAAGGCGTTCCAATGTGGAATCCTGCACTATTTAAGCTTCCATCCAACGAGTTGCTTCTCTTCTATAAGATTGGGCAGGAAGTTCAAAAGTACATTTTTATTTTATCGACTTTTTTTATACTATTTTTTTAATAAAATAAAATTTTATTGATGAAATTGTTGTGTTAGGTGGAGCGGGTGCATGAAGAGATCGTACGATGGTGGTATAACTTGGGGCGAGCGAGAACAACTTCCGCCTGGCATCCTAGGACCGATAAAGAACAAGGTTGAACATTCAGTTTGCTTTTTAAGGATTCCCAGATGCCAAAATGATGATACCAAAATGCCATTTTCGTCCCTGAGGTTTGGCAACTTTTGTGACTTTCGTCCAAAGGTTTGTTTTTTCGCATCTGGATCCAAAAAGTTTGAAATTTTGCCATTTTCATCCGACTCGTTAACTCCATCCATTTATTAACGACAAGCCAGGGGTATTTCCGTCATTTAATCTTGTCATTTTGATATAAATAAATAAAACAAATAGCTAAAATGACAATAATGCCCTTGACTTAACGTAAATAAATGGATGGAGTTAACAAGTCTGATGAAAATGGCAAGATTTCAAACCTTTTGGATCCAGATGCGGAAAAACAAACCTTTGAACGAAAGTCGCAAAACTGCCCAAACCTCAGGGACGAAAATGTTATTTTACTCTTATTCTTATGTGTATTCTCCTTTTCTTTGTGTAGCCCATCTTACTTGAAAATGGGAAATTACTATGCGGTTCATCTGTCGAGAGTTGGAACTCGTGGGGCGCATGGGTGGAGGTTATAAACTTATAACATAGAACCCTTTAATGTTGAAAAAATACGAGCCAACTCACTGTGATTTTCTGACCCGTAAACAGATGACTGCAGATTCAGGCAGATCATGGAAAAAATACGGGCCAATTTATATACAAAACGAGTCACTCAGTGTGATCCAACCGGTTCCTTACAAGACCACAAATGGAAACCTACGAGTTCTGTTAAGATCATTTGATGGCATCGGTCGAGTTTGTATGTCGGAATCCCTCGATGGCGGTGAAACCTGGAGTTTTGTGGTGCCAACTGACCTACCCAACCCAAATTTAGGTTTAGTAACGTTAACTTTTACAAGAATATCCGGTTTTTAACATAACAACCTTATTCTCCTCAAAGTCATTGTGCGTTGATAGGAATTGATGGTGTAAAGCTGAAAGATGGTCGGGTGTTGCTTGCGTACAACACGGTCTCGAGGGCCGTGCTGAAAGTTGCAACGTCAGCAGACGATGGAGATTCATGGCAAGAGGTTGTAACGCTGGAGGATACTGAAGGAATGGAGTTCTCGTATCCAGCTGTTATTCAGTCAAGTGATGGATGTGTTCATATAACATATACATATAACCGGACACAGATTAAGGTATAATGTTCTTGTTTCTAGTAATTAAAGGTTTCTTGATTATAAGTTTGATGAATTTTCGCTAACTTTTTTATTGTTGTTTCCAGCATGTTGTGCTTCAACCAAAACAGTAGCTATGATTCATCAATCGTACAAGATATCAAAGGGTTCGCATGTTGTATTGTAATGGGTAAAAATCCTTGATGTGAAACGTGATGCACCCGACCAGGCTTTTATTCAAATCGACATTTTGTGTTTTCATGCAATGACAGATTGTTTAAACATGAGCCTTTGGTCTCAGTATAAGATTGCTTAATGTTGATAAGTGTTTGAATTAGGGGTGTGAGTTTGTCAAGTTGGCAGGTTGAGTTGTTTAGCCTCACATGACATATATTGTCAAAGACATTACTTCTAACCTGAACACACTTAAAATCATGTAACTCAAGAACATGGCCTGTTTAACCCAGTTATCTAAATGAGCTAAAGTGCTAAACATGTTGGTCGGTTGTGATCAAGATGTGAACGTCTTAAATGGGTTGGAGGTTGTATCAAATGGGTTGAATAGGTCGTAAATGGGTTGGCGGGTCGACTGGCTGACAGGCTCAAACACTAAATGGGTAAAGATACAACACATAACCTAATTGTGTGTCTTGTCAGTCATGGCACTTAACGGTAATTTTACTCGCTGGGTGGCATTGGATTCATTGAACGCTAAACCATACTCTTGTTAAGTTTATCGAACATAATTATAGACGTTGAGCTTTTGATTAGTTTATTGATATATTTATTGTATTACATATGTTTTAAACTTAAAATATAACACCTTATAAATAATTACAACAGTGAAACACAAAACTACATAAACCTAGTGTTCAAATGTACAAAACTATTGTTAGTATTTCTAAGAAATTATCTCTGCTTGAACTTTTCTTGCCGTATCACAATCCACCAGAATCAGAACTGATGTACCCATAAATCCACGGAAAAGCGTGAGGTGTGTCGGTTGTTCCACAACAGATGACCCAGCTGCTAGAATCGCCAAAAACACCGACCCTTAAAACTGACGTTCTACTCGAAACCTGGATACATAGAAATGAAGTATAAGGTCCTTCAACACTTGTATTCGACTTTTGTAATTAGGGACAACAATTGTTGGAAATTTTAAATATAAACTACAACTATAAATTAATGAATCATCATACAGTGGGGACTTGCTTCCTTATTAGGATTGGGGGTTTGGGGCTGTTTTCGGTTGTAGAGCCTTCATCCTATGCTTTTGTGGCCTCGGGGACCCAATCTTGGGAGCTACAGCACCACATCTTAAGAGACAGTGACATATGTGGTATGGATTCTGATTATGTTTGTGCTTTGGATTGTTTTCGTGATACAATTCTAAGCTTTGACTTCAGCGGTTTCACTAATAAGGACACCAACCCCCCCTCCCCCCCACCCCCCCAAAAAAAAAACCCAACATGGATTGGCGAGTGCTCTTTTAGTAAATTTGTCCACGACATCAAAGTACAGTTTGACTTGACCGTTAGACAAAAAGCCGTTTTTGAGTGTCTACGAGCACCACAAGCACAAGATTTTCTTCTTGCCATACCTATAGATGGGTTAGGCTAGCATATGTCGCAGGTGGACAATCATACTATCCTTAAGTATCGCCTCATGATTCCTTTATTTCCAAGTTGATGAGATATGCCCTGTTTGTCATAAGTCATGTTTGGATTCTCTTGTAGAGCATGCACTTCATTGTAGAAAGCTTCCGGGGTTCAAATACCGCCGTGATTTGGTTAGGGATGTCATTTTTGACATATTCAGGCACGCTAGTATTTTCTGCTAAGAAAGAGTCACCCATTAATTTCTTAATTGACCCATTGGAAAGGAGATCTACCCTTTGACTAATCGATATTTTGGTCTTTGGATGGGTAGGAGAAAAACATGCATGTGTGGATCTAACAGGGGTTTCCCCGCTTGTGGGCTTAGGGGGTAGTGCTTTCACTGTAGGTCAGACTGCTTTAAATGATGCTTCGAGTAAAGTGACCAAATACGAGAAAGCGTGCCTTGAGAAACAACACTTGTTTATTCCATTTGTTTTTATACTTTTGGTTTCCTGGCGCCAGAAGCTGTGGACCTACTTAGTCGAGTTCAAGGGGTCATGCATAGTAATGTTATGACCTCGAGATCTATGGACGTAGTTTTTAAAAGACTTAGTTTTGCTATTCAAAAATGGGTAGTAGCACAACTTATTAACAGTTTACCATGTATCTCGATTTAAATTCATCACAGTATTTAATGGAATATGTAATGGAATGGGAGTTGGGACAACGTGGTAAGTTCATACTACGATTTTGGCCCAACTTTTGGCTTGGGTTTGGGACTTGGGTTTGGGGTTTGGGTTAACATGTGGCGGAGATGGGCTCTATCAGGCCACCCCAAAAAAAGTGAGGTGTGGGAGCGGTGTGGGCTAGCTAGCGTGGGTGGAGATGAGAAATTATTATTTTTTAATTATGAGATTTATTAAATAAAACACACCACTAAATTAATTTAAAAAAAAATAGTTACATAAAATCCTAATAAATTAAAAAAACAACTTAATAAATCCTAAAAAATTAAAAAAACAACTTAATAAATCCTAAAAAAAGCAAAAAAAAAAAAAAAAAACTTCATAATAAATTGTAAAAAAAAATTACAAAGTACGATAAATATTAAAATGGGGAACCCACGAAATTCCGGGTTCCCATCGTGCCTATACGCGATTTTGGCGATCTCCACTTGATCGTCGTAGCTTAGGTCGCCCGCAGGCACACGGTCGAAGCATGCTTTAAACCGATCCAGGTGCGGTTTTAGCTCCCCCCCCCCCAACTTATGTTGACACACGTTCAAGTTGTGATGCGCGTTTCCAACATGTTGGTATTCCTGAAACGCTCGTGTCCAGTAGGCGGTTTGACCACGACGTAGCGTTCGTTGTGCGTCAACGATTGAGGTCACTAGCGCTAGCTCCTCCTCGGTCCAATGAACCATTTCCGTTTCTTGGGTTGGTTTTGGATGAAGATTTGTGTTTGAAGAAAGAAGATGTGAAAAATATTGATGTTTGGGGTGAGTATTTATAGGTAAAAAATAGTAATTTTTTTTTTAAATTTGATTTACATAACGATAACCCGCCATGGCCAACGGCTAGCCCAAACGGCTATGGGTAACGGTCTGATTTTGGTAGCCAATCCCAGCAAGCCACGTCGTCGCCCCAACCCGTCCCACGCCAGGCTTCATAGCCATGCCAGAGAGGCAACACCGCTACCCAAGCTGGCCCGGTGTGGCTAAAGCGGCGTTGGTTGGGTTCCCACGCCCCAAACCCAAGCCCACACTCCGTAGTCTTAGTCTCGACTATTTACACGGACATATACCCGAACTAACACGGCCGCTCATTTTTATCCGTACCCGACCCGATATAAAGCTACACCCGTATCACCCGATCCCGAGAAAGTGTATTACCCGAACCCTAGGACCTTTCTCGGTTTGGTTATTGGATGGATATTAGGCTGGAGGGTGTGATAAAGCCCCACGCCACCTCAGCACTACGTCATGTCCACGTCACACAAGGAGTGACTTTGGCTGAAGATGGCGCCCCCTTTAACTTGCAGGGTGTGGCTTTGGCCGAAGATAGCGCCCCCATTTAACCACCATCAACTTCAAAAATGTCAAGGCTGCTCGTTAACGTGCTGGCGGAAGGAGGATGCCCCCCTCCCCTTTAACGGCGGCGGTATGGGGTTGGCGCCCCCGGGGCGCTATGGATGCAGATGTGGCAGGGTGGCGCCTCCCATAACCCCGGCCTTATAGAGATCAGGTTGACCCAAAAAAACCCGATCTAGATTCAAATACACCATCCAATAATTTCCTAGGGGTTTATCTCTTACCTTATGAGTAATCTGTTAGAACACAAATGACTGATAGCCTGAATTGAGAATACAGAGAGAGAAGGAAGGAAAATACCCAAAACAAGCTTAACCATCAGCTTGGGGTTGTTATCTTTTATAACTACCATCAACTAACACTAACAACAATTATTACACTACAGTCCCTCTATTACAGCATATTACATTTCCTACCCTCTACTACTATTTATTATGTAACAATACCCCCTTCTTTTTAACTTTTTTTTGTCCTAAAAAACGGAAATTGGGAAATCGCAGCTGAAAATCATCCATGAACTCCCAAGAGGCTTCCGATACCGGTAGGCCCTCCCAATGAACCAACAGTTTAATTGCAGCCGTAGATCCTCTCTTAACCATTTGTTTATCTAACACGGCCCTAGGTTGCAGCACAAAGCGAGGACCCTAAGGTATAGGACCAGTCAGCACCTTAGATCCGTGAGCCTTCTTCAACAGCGATACATGAAACGTGTGATGGATTTGTGCATTGTCTGGTAAGTCCAATTTGTAAGCTACTTTTCCAATACGTTGTATAACCAGAAATGGACCAAAATACTTGGGAGATAATTTCCTGTTGTGATGTGTTTTGAGAGAATGTTGTGCAAAAGGGTGTAATTTAACATACACCCAATCCCCTGGCTTAAATTCTCTGTCAGACCTCTTTCCATCAGCCATTTGTTTCATTCGATTTCTGGCCCTTTCCAAATTAGCTTTAAGTTTCCTAATCATTCCTTCTCTATCCCTGTGATAGTCCTCCACTGCTGCCACTGAAGTATCCCCTGGAATATAAGGAATGTGGATATTAGGTTTAACTCCAAATAGGGCTTCAAAAGGAGACATTTTGATAGCCGAATGCCACGTGGTATTATACCACCATTGAGCCAAAGGAACCCACTTTACCCAATTCAATGGGGTATCCATACTCATGCTTCGAAGATAGGATTCCAGGCATCTGTTTAACACCTCAGTCTGACCATCTGACTGAGGATGATATGATGATGACATAGCTAGCTGAATGCCTTGCAGTTTCATGAATTCTTTCCAAAAGGCACTTAAGAAGACAGGATCCCTATCAGACACTATTGTTGCAGGGCAGCCATGAATTTTAAACACATTATCCATAACAGTGGTTGCAACAGTGACAGCAGAATAAGGATGACTTAAGAGCAGAAAATGGCCAAATTTAGTGAGCCTGTCCACCACTACAAGAATGGTATCTTTACCTTGAACACTAGGGAATCCAGAGATAAAATCCATAGAGATGTCACTGAAAATAGAATTAGGCACAGGCAAAGGATGCAACAAACCCGGAGAGGCAGTGGTTTCATATTTGGCTCTTTGACAAACAGTGCATTCTTTAACAAAGCGATGCACATCTCTATAACACCCCTTCCAATAAAAATAATCTTTTATTTTTGTAAGTGTAGGGACCATGCCCGAGTGTCCACCCATAGGAGATGCATGAAATAAGGTCATGATATCAGTTCTTAAAGACTGATCATTAGGTATCAACACCTTACCCTTCCTTTTTAAGACCTGACCATCCCATGTTCTATTAGCTACCACTTCACCCTGTTCCAGTTTAGAAATAAGGCATTTAGTATCTGGATCTTGATGCCAAGAATCTTGAATTTTCTTCCATAATGCAGCATCAATGGAGCTAAGACTGAGTTGAAATAACACCATTCCTTGCACTCTTGATAATGCATCTGCTGCTATATTCTCAGCTCCTTTCTTATAGCAAATTTCATAGTCATAACCCAGCAATTTGGAAAGCCATTTATGCTGTAAAGGTGTCACAATTTTCTGTTCCAACAAGTGCTTTAAACTTTGATGATCAGTCTTGATGATGAAGGGCTTGGTAATCAAATAGTGGTGCCACTGTTTGACTGCCATAAGAATAGCCAACAGTTCTTTCTCATACACAGACAAACTCTGTTGTTTAGGAGACAGTGCTTTGCTAATGTATGCCAATGGATGTCCCTCTTGCATTAAAACAGCCCCCATTCCTTTGGATGATGCATCAGTCTCCACAACAATTTTTTTTTTTAAAATCAGGTAACCTCAACACAGGAGGAGTACTTAAGGCCTCTTTAAGTTGTAAGAAAGCCTCTTGAGCCTCGTCATTCCATTTAAAAGCTTCTTTTTTAAGCAATTCAGTAAGAGGTTTAGCCAAGGCTCCAAAACCCTTAACAAATCTTCTATAATACCCTGCCAAACCTAAGAAGCCCCTCAATTGTTTAACATTGGCTGGTACAGGCCATTCTTGCACTGCCTTTAGGTTAGCAGGATCAGTGAAAACCCCTTCCTTAGTTATAATGTGGCCCAAATATTCAACTTTATCCCCTGCAAAGGAGCATTTAGACCTTTTGGCTTTAAGAGAATTAATTCTCATTAACTGAAGCACAGTTTGAAGGTCCAACAGATGCTGTTGCCAAGTGCCACTATAGACTAGAATATCATCAAAAAACACTAGTGCACACTTCCTTAAAACATCCTTGAATGTAGCATTCATTAACGATTGGAAAGTAGCTAGGGCATTAGTGAGGCCGAATGGTAAGACTAAAAATTCAAAATGCCCTTGATGTGTCTTAAAAGCTGTCTTATATATGTCAGGTTCATACATTCGAACCTGATGATAGCCTGACCTGAGATCCAGTTTAGAAAATATGCTAGCCCCTTGTAACTCATCCAGCAGCTCTTCAATTAAGGGAATAGGAAATACATCTTTGACTGTTGCCTCGTTAAGTCTTCGATAATCCACACACATTCGCCAAGAACCATCTTTCTTTTTTACAAGAACCACTGGTGCAGCAAATGAACTGCTGCTATGCCTTATTACCCCTGAATCCAATAGTTCTTGAGTCATTTGCTCAATGATATCCTTTTGAGCTCTCGGATACCTATAAGGTTTAAGGTTCAAATTCACCTTATCATCTTTTAACACAATTTTATGATCAAAGGGTCTTGAAGGTGGCAATCCTTTAGGTACTTCAAACACATCTTCATATTCTTGTAAGAGGTTGCTAAGCCCTTCATGATTCTGACCCTCTCCAATTCTTGGTTGGTACATATAGTGCTCTCCTACTGGATCTTGCATGGTGAATAGTTGAGCTTGCACCAAATTGACTTGTGATTTGATCATTATTGCCATTTTCTCCATTGAACATAAGCTCACTCCTTGTTTCTTAGTTCCTTTTAACTCAAAATCTTGACCAGCCACATTAAACCTCATAGTCAAATTTTTAAAGTTCCATATAATGTCATTCAGGGTTTCCAACCACTGAATGCCTAGCACTATATCATAGTTATTGAGATCAATCACTAACATATCAGCAGTAAACCAGTTGCCTTGCATGACCCACTGAAAATCCTTGCACATGTTTACACACTCTACTTTATTACCATCTGCCACTGTAACTTGTACATTGTTGATCTGTTTGACTGGACACTTCAATTTTTGAGCCAAAGTGCAGCTCATAAAATTGTGGGTAGATCCACTGTCCAGCAGAATATACAATTGTTTAGTACCAATTGTTCCGATGACTTGCATAGTGGAATAAGAAGGAATACCCATAAGGGCATTCAATGAAATCTGTGGATCACCCTGCACAGAAGATTCTTCCTCTAATCCTTCCAACTCCTCATCTTCAGGATATTCATCCACTTCCACTAAAAACAACTGTTTCTTACCCTTACAAACTCTGCTATGACCTGCTACATACTTCTCATTGCAGTAAAAACATTCCCCTTTTGCCCTTTTATCATCCATATACTTATTTGTGACTTTCTTTGGCACTAATGCATTTGATGGGGCTGAATTGACATGTGTTGCTAGCACAGGCTTCTTAGCAATACTAGTCAAATTATTGGTTCTTGTAGAGTTATATTTGTACCCATTAGAGCTGGTAACATTCAAACTATCCCAACCCAGTGTCTTATTTGTTTGTTCTTGTAGTCTAGCCAAAGAATAAGTCTCTCTTAAGGTTTTTGGCTTAAACATTTTAACATGGCATTTAATTTTTGGTTTCAGCCCTTCAATGAATAAACTGATTGTGTATTCATCAGGTAAAGTTACCTTGTTTAGAAGTAGATCAAACTTATCACAGTACTCATCTAAATCACCAATTTGGGTCAACACCTTGAGTGCACCCATAGCATCTTCTATTAGTGTTGCAACAAATCTAGTAGATGCATTTCTGGTGTATTCATCCCAAGTTACATCACAGATCTGTTTCCCAGTAGACTTCATAAACCCTTGATGCCACTGCAAAGCTCTTCCTTCTAAATGCACAACAGCATATCTGACTTTGTATCTTTCAGGAGTTTCATCAATTGAAAAGAAGTGTTCACACTTATACAACCAGCCTTCTACATCATCACCATTGAATTTTGGAAATTCAACCTTTGTTAATCGATTGTTACTGGTTCTATCACCTTCATTCCTTTGTACCATTGTTCCTTGTTGCTCCATCTTTGAGAATGTTGCTTGCATCGCATCAAAAGCTGCTTTCAAGCTTAGCAAACTCTCCTGAGTTTGGGCTGTAAACTCATCCAAACGACTGACATCCCTCGCAATGCGATCCACTTCTTGATTTCTAGTAGTCATATTCAAGACTTGTGTTTGAACACCAAAATTGGGAGAAAAGAAGAATCAGCCAACTGATTAATGATATGGAATAGAATGATCAACAATTGATCACCCCACGGATCAATGAAAAAATGAGCAGAAATTGAAGATAATTCGCTGAAGAAGATGATCGGAATATTGGTGGTGGCCGGAATCAATGAGCTCCGATGAGAATCGGTTGGCTCTGATACCAACTGATAGCCTGAATTGAGAATACAGAGAGAGAAGGAAGGAAAATACCCAAAACAAGCTTAACCATCAGCTTGGGGTTGTTATCTTTTATAACTACCATCAACTAACACTAACAACAATTATTACACTACAGTCCCTCTATTACAGCATATTACATTTCCTACCCTCTACTACTATTTATTATGTAACAATGACAAATCCATCCAGTTTTTAAATCCAGTCTAATATAATGAATCTTGAATCTGACATTATTTGGAATTGCTTATTTGCTTTCCTGATTAACTGGGTTCGGTTCAGTTTTTTGAGCTTGTGGGCCTGCATGTTTGTTAAATTCAATTAGTGTTCTTCAAATATTGATTAAAAAAAAGCTAAAATAACAAATTACAAACAAGTGGCAGGTAAACGGCCAACAAGTTGCGCCGTAACCCCCTTTTAAATTGCATGTTTATATTCAATTAGTTCAAATTTTATTTATATTTTAGCATAGCCAGAAGAAAAAAAAAGAACTTGTACGTTTAGCGTTTAGCTTGATTTTAATGAGATTTTGATTTGTTGTGAACTTGTGATAGCAGGTGAAGCTTGTAAAATAGCCATGTAACCATTTTTTGGGTTGGCTTTGTTGTTCTTTTGGCTATAGCCAATTAGCCCATCACATATGTGTAGGCCCCTAATGAACATGATAAGTTTTATGTTTATGATGTTCTTGTTCGATCTTCCTTTCTATTCATACCTTTTAGCTTTTGATGTTTTATGTATCAATACCTATATCACACGTGGTCTAGATTTACTTCTAAATCTACGCAATGTTCATCATGAGATGAACGTCTTTACTACATAGCTTAACACTGTTAGGCTACAAGCTCTTTGGTGATTGTAGATATAAATGTAAAACATGCCATACAAATACTAAAATCAATTCACATCATGTATTCATTCTAAAGCATCAACAAAGAATGTCTAAAAGATCTTAGTAGGAACAGGTTCAAATAGTCAACCAGGAACAAGAATGATGAACTCATGACTAAAACACAAACTCTCAGTAATCTTTAGAATTGAAATGTCCCATTTCCATGTTTTAATTAACTTTTTTTGGAGCTGACAAATCTCTACTAGACCGAAACCCAACCTGATAAAACCCGAACCATTTAACCCGATAATATATTTAGTTTTGAAAACCCGAAACCCGAGAAAACAACCCGAACAACACCCCTATACCTAATTGGTCTTGAATTGTCTATTTGTGATTTTCCATTACGAAAGGTTGAATGTTCCTCGAAGGTTCGATGAAGAAGAGATGCTGAAAAGTTGCAGAATTCTAAATATTCGGTGACACCCCTTGCGGCTTGTACTTCTGTCCTTCATAAGACCATAGGGTATGGTTTGGTTAGTCCTCAAGGGGACTGACTACCCACCACGTAGCCGCCACCTCAGCAAGGGTAGAGGACCATCCCCTTGGGGACTACCCAAGGGTGTGGAGGGGAAGCAATTTTGTGGGGGAGAGAGAGCAAATTTGTGGGGGCCACCAAAATATAAGCAGCCAATCAACAAGCCCGTCCCCAACGTCCGAAGACTGACGCCGGTGTCGCGACGCCAAGGAGGGGGGCGGTGTGGGACGCCTGCGACGAGCCGGGACAGGGGGGAGCCGACCCCCATACCCGATGGTCTAAGAAACCGCTCTTTCCAATTCGCTGGAATGGTGTCTAGGGTTCCTAAGACCACATCTAGGGATGGCAATGGGTCGGGTTTGGGACGGGTTTAGGTAATCCTAAACCCAAACCCGGTTAGATAAGCTTGTCCCAAACCCGTCCAAAACCGTTGGGTTTCTAACGGGTAAATACCCATCGGTTATCGGGTATACCCGCGGGTTTCGGGTAAACCCGTTAATTTAAAAAGATTACTCGTTGGGTATACTCATCTCAAAACCCATTGGGTATCTATCGGGTAACTACTAACCAGTTACATTTTATATTGTCATTATAAAAATATATATCAAATAACTACAATGTATACGGAATAGAATACCTATATGTGTAAAAAATGGATGTATTATATATATACATATTTAATAATATAAAAGAAATTATATCGGGTATACAATCGGGTAAACGGGTACACTTTATCTGGTAACTGGGTCAGGTAAACGGGTATATCACTAAATCCCAAACCAGCAAAAAAAAAAAAAAAAAAAAAAAAAAAACTATTCCCAAACCCAATTAACCGACCCCAAACCTGTCTCAAATGTTTCGGGTTTACCCAACGGGTTCGGGTTTGATTGCCGTCCCAAACCACATCATCCTTGATACGGATCAGAGCCCAATCGAAGAACCACCAGGCCCATCGAGCTGTGGCTAGAGGCCATCTTTTTATATTTATCTCTTAAAATTAATTAATTGTCTTTTCTATGTTTATCGTATTTTGAATTCCGTATTTGTGGCTTTCTAGTTTCTTATTTGAATATTGTAATCCCTGATTGGTTAAATCTTAATCGCACCCCTTAAAAGTTTGGTTAAATCTCTTGTCCAACCCCATGAACTTTCAAAACCACCAACAAAACTAGAAAAAAGAAAGAAACAAAACTAGAAAAAAGAAAGAGTGAAGTTAGAGAACCTGAAAATATTCTAAGTCTGGGTAAGTTGAACAGAGGCGATGCCAATGACAAAAAAGATAACTAATACCCTAATATACAATTATGTCTTTTTTGAAGTTTACAAAGAAGATAACTAACTTAATCCACAATTGGGCCTTTTATGTTGAAAGCACAACCAAAATTATAACAAATGTTTATATATTCGATGTAGTGTATTACTAATAAATAAAGAATAAAATATTATGATATAATATTTATCATATTTTTGAATTTCAAGTAAAGGGGTATTAAAAGCACACAAATATTAAAAATACAGCTAATCTAGCTAAATGTTCGTGGTTTAAATGTTTGATCATTTATTTGTGAAAGTAAAATTAAAGTTTAACTCATCTCATGATTGTTTAATTGTTTTAGTTTATTTGATTGCGGTTAACAAAAAATTACTAGTATATGATTGAATATTTGAATTGTTTTGGTCAAAAATCTAATTAAGGATAATGTAACCAAACTTTGAATGTGAGGTAGAGTGTTTGAATATTGGACAATGAGAAAATGAATTGCTTGATGAATGTGAAGATGAACACAACGATTTTTTACGAGAAAAAGCCCTTGATCGCTAGCAGATCGCCGGCATAAAAACCTGGGATAGTGAAAGCTATTACTATCAACTATATTGCATGAAAAAGATTACAACTTTGGATGTTGATAAAGTGTATTACAACTTATTGAGTGCTACATATTTGCGATGTATGCGAGTGTGTGTGTTCTCAAATTCGTAGTGTGTTTATATGAAAGTGGTCACTGTCCTACAAAACTTGATCAACCCCTTATATCTCAGAAATAACAAAATAAGCGAAAATTAAGGTAGTCCACGTTCATTCCCGATGGCCATTGTGAAAATAGCACATGTGCGGCATCTTGAACGAATATTCCCGAGATTCTAGCTGAGATTTAGTCCACTACGTCCATTATCTGCGTATAAACATTAAAAACGTGACAATTGTTATAAATCATAAGTAATGTTAAGGATCCTTGATCCTCCGAGTCCCTGCACCATCCGCTAAGGATAAGTGATCCAGGTAACGCTTCAGGATACAAGATCCATAGTTATAAAAATCTATGCCCTAACAATATCCCCCAAATATGGCAGATAAGATGTAAATCAAGTCTGTCATATTTCCGTTGGAAGCAGACTAGCCGTTGCTGCATGTAACTAGTCGTTACACTGTCTGACGCCACTGATAAGACATGCTATAATCATTATTGCAAAATATAGGGTTAGAGATAACTCCCTTTTTCCTTAAAGATCAGAAAATCCTTCTGTTTGTGGAGGAAGAATCATTCTACTCCGTTCGCTATTAACCTTCCTGCACTTTAGTTTCTGCATAGACACCTTAACTGTTAGATAGCCGTATCCGGACTGGGTGGATGGTCCACGGTTTTGCTGGTGAAATACAGGCCAGATGATTTTGATACATAGTGAATGGGTAATAACATTAAACTTTTTAGCTACATCTGTTGTTGTTTCTTTCCTCTTTATGTTTCATTTATGCTTTCTATTTTCACAGGTATCATCGCCAAACAACTGGAAAGTTATTGGAAATCTGATGATAATGTTAAACTTTTAGTAGAAAACTTGAAGTGTTGGGACAAATGTGGATCAATGATCCTTAACCAAAAAGGATAAGAGACAACTTGCAGCTTAGAAAAAGTTAGAATATAACATACCAGAGAATCCAAGTTCGGATTCTATATCCTTGTAAATTATTACTGAATAAACAAACTGTGAAAAGTAAAGTTTCAAGGATCCATGATCCTTAGTGTCAGAACTTGTATAATTTTAAAGCTCCAAGATCCTATAAAGAAAACAAACTTGGGACTAAGTCAAACAATTGGGAATGAACCCATAATAACTAGGGACAAGCCCAAATAAACTGGGGACAAGCCCAAATAACTAGGGACAAGCCCAAATAAACGGGTGTAAACTAGGGTCTGGCCCAAACTGGTGACTTTCCCAACGTGAGTGACATGAAAATGCCAAAACCTTAGCTAACGTGAAAATGTTAGAAACCTTAGGAACGGATGTATGGTACGTCTACCATTATACTTAGGATCCTACATATAGTCAACAACAATGAAATTGTCAGCCCCTAAAGCGGGTACTGCTCCCATTGCCTCAAACTATACTTGGATAACGTGCGCTACTGGCGGGGTGTCAAAACCCAATTCGTGTGAAAGGTGAAGACCTTTAAACCGTAGAAGGTAATGGATACCTTAGACTGGGGACAAGCCCAAAAACTGGGGATAAGCCCAACAAACTAGGGACAAGCCCAAAAACTCTGGAGAGTTGGCCAACCACTTTGATCTTCTGTAAAATGATAACAACTCTGCAAAAGCTCAAACTTTATGAAAATAGATGTTAAATGTTTAACATATTTGACTTATGATATGTAATAAGTATAAAATGAATGAAAATGAAAGTAATGTGTTACCAAAGATAGAATCATATATCCTTTGAGGATTCCGAATCCTTAATCAGAATACTGGCATCGCTGAGGATCCCTGATCCTTCTTACATAAAGTATTTCTTTAAATGAACAACATTCCAGGATCTTGGTAGGAGATCACCATCCATTGTTAACAAATGATATGCCCCCTTTCCTGCTTCAGCTTCAGTTAGATAGGGGCCTTCCCATTTTGGTGCTAGCTTGCCATCAGCAGTTTTTGTGGTATTTTGGAATGCTTTCCTTAATACCATGTCACCAACTTGAAACTTTCTGACCCTGACATTCTTGTTGTAAGCTCCAGTTACTCTTTGTTGATAGCTAGCCAACCTTATCCTTGCCAAATCCCTGAGTTCTTCTATAGTATCCAGGTCTTGAGCCAATAGCTTTCAGCATTTCCTTCAGGATCAAGGATGCTTGTCCTAGCTGTGGGGACTACCATTTCTGTAGAGATCACCGATTCAGCTCCAAAAACAAGGGAGAATGGAGTTTGACTAGTAGCATTCTTAGGAGCTGTTCTATCAACCCATAAGACATATGGCAACTCTTCTGCCCATTTTCTCTTCTTGGATCCAAGCTTCTTCTTCAAATTGTTGATGATGATTTTATTAGATGATTCTGCCTGACCATTAGCTTGTGGGTGGACTGGTGTTGATGTTTGACGTGATGTCGTGGTTACAATCAAATTTAATCCAAATAACAACTATAGATAGTGGTAAATGGGTATCGAACTCAGGGAGTATGTGGAAAATGTGTTGATTTTATAGCTTTGCACTTTAACTAAAATTAACCTAATTTGCAAAAAGTAAAGATCAATAATTTGGATTGTTTGGTTTTAAAACTAAAATTAATTAAATAACTTCAAATCAAAGGTTGGTTGTAAAGCAGATTAGGAGAAAGCGACCATCCTAAACTTCCGGTTTGCTTTTGACAATTGTGTTTAAATTCACTAGAAAGAATCACATAGACATGATTCATGTATGATTGTTTGTTCGTGATAAAAGGGAACTAAGTACTCGGATTATGAAAATGCGAGGTTGTTACCCGATAACCAATTGACTAATATCCAACCCTAATCCCTCCCGTGATATCTCGATTGTCAGCGACACCAAGAACGTACGGTTTAGAATATGATCATAACATCAATCAACAATTTACAAACAAACATTCACACACCATAATAAACAAACAAACATTGCAAGTCTATTATTCTAGAAATACGAATCCAAACACAAAAGTCATAGACAAACCTTCAATTTAGGATGATCACCATAAGTTTAGCCACACATAGCTTGGTGAATCATTATAGCAACAAGTTTAATGTTCATACCAATCAAAAACATAAACCAAATGTTTAGAAATGTTTGCAACCAAGTAGAATCAGCCAAAATCGCCCCTAAGATGCCAGAGAAACGTCCAATCATGAGATAATGTGAAAAGACACCCAAAAACTGATTAAATGAGGCAGTTACGAATTTCCTCGCAGCCTCCACCGTAAATTACGGTACCACCGTAATTTACGGTGGTCATCAAACATTTACGGTGAGAAGAGCCTGTGTTACGATGGAGACATATGCAAATTTCTGGGCCACCGTAAATTACGGTGGAGCCCTGACTTGTGTGTTTTGTTTCTTTATTCCTCCCACGCACGACTCGTTCATCTCCAAACCGTCCAAAGCTGCGTTTTATCCCTTTTTAGCTCCTGAACCGCACCTGAAACATAAGCAACCGTAGTCATCTAATTCAAGATAATTACGCGATTAAGTGAAGGATAAATCCGTCTTTTAACATCATTAAGGTTTGTCCTATGGACCACCCGTCACATCCCCACACTTAACCGTTGCTTATCCCAAGCAACCCATCGAACCATTTTCAAAACAAGTGATCAATGTAAACCAAGCATAAACATGTAGTCCTTTTACTAACCCTTTTTAACACCCAAAATAACGCACCCCTCGCTAAGTCTCTCCTCTCGGTAACAAGTAAGCACTAGCAATTGTAAGCTAGACACACAAAGGCTAACGGGCGGTTGCACAACTATAGGCTTGTACCTAAATCGATCCTTCTCCTAACAAGTGCCAAACATGAATGCAAATCAAAGGGACTTTCAAGGTTGTAACGTGGCTAGGTGTATGGGTAGAAAATGGAATATATATGAAGTAGCGAAAACTTAACCCGGTCTTTTATTACACAAAGAAACAAACAAAAAACTACCAAACTAAACTACTAAATACAAGATAACTAAACATCACTTCTTTTTTGTTTTTCATTGCTTTTTCTCTTTTTTTCTTTTCTTTTCTTTTCTTTTCTTTTTTTTTTCAAACAACTTTCAACATAACATCAAATAAAATTACATACTACTAAACAATCACTAACACTATAAAACCGAGTCAAGTTGGGTAAATTTTTAGGTAACTAGCTAGGGGGTAACAAACGATAGGCTTTTAGGCACAAAATTGGGCAACTAAATGTCCAAACCCCCACCCCTCTCACTACCAAGCTCATATATATAATTTATGAGGTCCAACCCCCCAAATCCCACACTCACACACACTAAAGACGAGGCTACCTAAATGCCCTTATCCTTTTCGCATTCACGCCCAACTAAGGACTCAAACCGTATCAAGGCACAAGTTCTAATGCACCCCCACTCGTAGCCACTCTCATCAAAGATAAGTATTATTTATTTACATGTGTGGCTTCAACTCTCACCAAGAATAAAAGGGGTATCAAGGGTTGCCGGTGCATCAATTGGGGTTAATCTAGGGTGTTCAAATTCTCACATTGATTTGCTTGATTTAAATTTTTTTGAAAATCTTCAAAAATTTCCCCCAATCCCCACACTTGGGATACATTGACCCCAATGTATGGTTTTAGGAGGATTTGATCACTAAACATCTTTCACATCACCCAAAAGCTCAACACTCAAACCACAAATTTCTTTTTGAATTTTGAATTTTTTTTATATTTTTCTTCTTTTCAAAACATCACACCGCCAACTTCCACCAACCCAAACATAACATCAACAACTCAACATCACCCAACCACCCAAACGTAAACATATCAAGCTAACAAATATTCACAAAATGTACAAGGAAGGAACACGACCTGGCTAGTAATAGCGTGGCTGCGGAGGCCCAAAAATGGAAGACATCATGTCATTCCATTCTCCAAATGCAAATGAACCGCTACTACTCCCACCTTGTTGCGGAGCTCCTTCTTGTTGACGCGGGTCGATTCATTGTGAATGATGGAGCGGCGGGGCGGATACGAAATACTACCATCATAAGGTGGTAGAGACGCATAATCCACATGTTGTGGATCCACAACCACCGGCCGCCCGGCGTGCCAATCTGCATGCAATCTTCTTGCTTGGTCATCGTGGTATCGATTATTCATTTCCAATTCATGGGAATACGCGTGTGTGCGATTCCATGACTCTTGACGATCAAAATTTTATTTTAAAGACCGCTCCATGCTTGCACTCATCATCGTGTTTTGATCAAATAACGTCCACTCCGAACCCGACCATGACTCAAAAATGGGTGCCGGAGGACGTTGATTTTCGATAACCTCTTGCATCGTGCCATCATAAGCCCAATTCGGCACATAGGAACGTTCCGTGTAATCGTAAAAGGCACCACCATAACCTCTACCTAGGCCCCCTTGACCTACATTCACATTTTCACCACCATGCGACTCATCCGCATAATCATCATCACCACTTGGAACTTCCGCATCACTTTCTGGCTCATCCGCTTCGCCCGGTAGAAGATCCCTTGCACCCACCTTCAATGCTCTCCATCTCTGCCCCTCCGACTTGAGCTTATGGTACCGTTCCGATTGCGTATACGTCCAACCAATCCCCAACTTGTCTAAAGTAAAAGGCTGATGCCTTTTTGGTGCCCCTTTATCTTCTGACGTGATTGCCTTTTGTTGCTTCATCAATCCCGTGATAATTCAACAATACGGGATAATATCTCTTCCCAACTTATTTCGGCAAATCCATAGGTGGTTCATGATCAAATATCGGATTGGAAAACGCGGAGACCCATTGAGTAGTGAATAGAGGACGGGTACTTCCGGGTACCTCACTTGCTCCTTGTCCCCCCTTCGCAGAATGACATTTAAAATGCAGATTGCTAGCAACAACTTCGCTTCTATCTTCAAATTCCTCTGGTACAAGACTCCACTGTAAGTACCGGGCAAAAATAACGCCGCCAACATATCATTCCAACGAACATGCTTCTCCGGTTTAAGCAAAAGGTCATCAAGGCTAGGTATCATGTAGTCACGAGCATGTAAACTGTCATTCTTCCCCAATTTCTTTAGCGTGTCTAACGACATCTCTACCGGAATCCCATTCACCACACCCGTTAACTTCATTTGTGATGGCTTTTCGTATGTGTTACACTTGAGGGTTGCCATCCATTCTTGAATTTCGGTTATGAACAAATTCTTGCTATCCTTGTCATAACAACTCAGCGCCCCCTCCCATCCTAAAGCGCGAAATTTGGCAAACACACCAAACGGGCTAAATTCAACTTCACGAACTTCCCTCTCGCAAATAAATGCGGCATCCTTGTTTTTCAATCGATTCATACTATCGTGAAAGAGTGTCGGTTGCCAATGTTCCGGTTGGTCATCCAAAGGACCCGACTCCCATCGTGGCTTTTCAGCCGGATCCAACTCCATTTCTTCCTCACTTTCACTCTCATCAACTCGACCCAAATATTGCCTTTTTCTCGGTTGTTGTTCCGGTTGCTTGCCCTTATCTTTAGACGAAGAAGACGAACTTGCTCCGGCTCTTTCTTTCGTTCGTACCATTTTTCTACACACATTAGAGAAAACAACACAACCAAACACAATAAATTAGCCCCTTTTCACCAAAATATCCCCACACTTGCTTGTTACTATGGTTGTAGATGCTAGTGAACCAAAACTTTTTATAAATCTTTTTCAAAAATTGGTATGGTGTCCCTACAATGTAGAGATTCCCAAAAAGTTCACTACTTTACCATCAATCCTACATCTACAACCCATAACAATGTTCAAGTAACAATTTTTATGACAACATCTAAGAACAAGCAAGCGGGTATGAACAAATATAAAAAACAACCTTAATCTTCACAATGCATCATCAACATATAACAAATATACTTCCATACCATGATTTGAAGATGTTAGAATACTTGTGAAACAAAACTTCAAATACCTCCAAAATTTTCAGACCTAGGGTTTGTGATTCGGACCCAAAAGCTTCGTTTTTTCGCAAATCTCTTCTCAAAATCAGAAAGTATGTGAAAAATTAGCCAAGTTAGACCTAGATTTCACTTGATTTGGCTAAGAATTGAGAGAGATATGAAGAATTGGAGGTTGAAGAAGGCTATGGAGTTCTTAGATTTGGTGGGGCAATAGAAAGTGATGGATGAAGATAGAAGAATGAAGGAGAATGAGTGGATGGGGGTTGTTCACGTGACCGGATTGTTGTTTGTATTTTTTTTAACTGCTGTACACAAACCGACGCTTACATTGCCAGGAGCCACCGTAAATTACGGTGGCCACCGTAATTTACGGTGGACTTCTGGCAAACATTCCTACCGTTACTCAGTAGCGAATCACCGTAAAGACCAGAAATTTTTCACATCCACCGTAACTTACGGTACCACCGTAAATTACGGTGGTACCTAGGCAAACCTGCTTCGCTTAAAAGTGCAAATTTTAGTGTCATTTTTATATATTTTTCAGTTTTTCCAATTTTTTTTGTGTTTTTAAAATTTTTCAAAAACATGTAAAAATTACCCTACTGTAACACCCTAAGTTATACCCTTGATTTTTATAATAGTTTGTATCATTTCTAGGAAAAGATAATTTACAAAACCTGACTTTCATTATCAAAGTTCATAACTTAATTCAAAATAAGTCAACTAATAACTAAGTTGAAACATTTAACTAGATGTTCAAAACATGTTTACATCCATACACAAACGTTTTAAAGATTCAAACATAGCGGAAGCTTAGATATGTAGTGTTCGGTTCTTCATTTGTCACTTGATCGCCATCCGTAATATCTGTCAATTTACCTAAAATTTAAATCCATTAAAAACATTAGTTTTAATGATTTTGAATAATAAAAATTCCGTGGTTGAACATCACATTTGAAATGATAAAAACAAAACAATTATTCTGACTCCACCGTAAATTACGGTATCACCGTAATTTACGGTGAACCCTGAAGATTTCTGGTCACCGTAAATCAGTAGACCTACACCGTAACATGTTTGACCCTTACCGTAAATTACGGTATCACCGTAATTTACGGTGGGACCTGGAAATTTAAAGTCTTGTTTGTTTAGCTCACCTCATTCAAACCAAATCTTGTAATTTACCTTAAATCAACCTATTACCTCAATTCTAATATTTCTAATGATGTGATAAATATTAATCAACCATCATAGCACAATCCATCATATTCCGGAGTATAAATTATGTCTTATTCAATTATTTGACCCGTTTAGATACCAAGAGTTAATCATCAACAATGTAATGCATACGTAAATTTTCTAACAATTGTTTTGACCCGTCTCACTTGACTAAGACGAAGGTCACTTCCGTGATATATTGAACTATATTGTTTACCATGTTTTCGAAACTACAACATAAAACTATTAATTAATTCATAATGTAACGAAATGGTAAATTCGTACCTTTAGAGCACGCCTTTCCCCCGTGAATTCCCTTCGGCTTGTCCGCTTGATGATCCGGACTCTTTGCCTAGAAAATTCAGTTTTACAACTTGTTTAAAACTCTTTCCATGACCATATTCATATCATTGTGAAACATGATCAAATCTGCGTTCTCATCAAATTTAACATCAAAAATCCTCACTTAGGCATTTCTACAAACACCTAACGGGTCAGATTTTCCTACCATCATTTCCAAGTTCATGACTTGCAATTTAAACCTCAAATTTCACTTTAATTAGTAAACCTTGCACACATTTTAACATCAATATCACAGGAATTATCTCCTATGATGAAATTTATACTAGAATTATCATTCAAATCCTAGTGTTCATCATCATCTTATAAAGCCCATAACCTAGCTTCCATGGATTCATAGAATTCTCTGAATTTGGGCATGATTTCTCCAATAGTTAGTTAGGTTTTACTTCTAAACACCTAATCAACTTTAATCCGACCAAATAACACACATGCAAGCATCTAATTTCAGAATTTCAGAATCATGAGAATTTCAAGTTGATAGATTTCATCAAATTTCACATACCTTAGAATCCTCTTGCAATGAGGATCACGATTCTAGGCTCAATTTTCGATTTCTACTTGGATAAACCCTCCAATTTGCAAGATTATGAGATTTTAGGGTTTTGGAGAAGTGGGTGTCGCCCCCTGTGATGTTCTGGTCGACCAGGGATATCAAATGGGGGTTGAATTTGTGTTTTGTTTGTTTATTAGAATTAAGTTTCAATTTTTAACAACTTAACCCCCTCCACTTTGATAAATATTGATTTTTGTGAACTTTTACTCTACTTCATGGTTATTTCTAGACATATTAACTAATTAGGTTAAAATTCCTAGTTAGTAAATTCTCGTTTATTTAAACCTTACTAATTCCGGTTTAAGGTTTTACATTTTTCGGGGTGTTACACCTACCCCCTCGAAAATCCCGTGTTGTCCTCAACACAATGTTAGAGCAATTCGTGACCCGAATGTCCCCACACTTGTTTCAAACACAAGCTTAAAGCGAGTACGATAAATGTGCAAACTATACAAAACAAACAAAATGAAATGCTACTATTTACACTACCAAACCTGTGCCTCTTATGGTTGTTCCTTATCGACCGGGCGTAAGATGTAGCCCGCTTTATCAAGCTCCAAGTTGTTGATGTCGTTCCCTTCCAAGTATGGCTTCAACCTATGGCCATTCACCGTTTGTTGTTTTAATGTTTGCTCATCTTGGATATCTACATCACCAAACCTCCCAACTCGCCGAACGACATACGGACCCATCCATTTGCTTTTAAGCTTGCCCGCAAACATCTTGAGTCTTGAATTGTACAACCAAACCTTTTGACCCACTTCAAATGTTTTCTTCCTCAACTTTGCATCGTGCACCTTCTTGAGCTTGTCTTTGTAAGCCGATGCACACTCATACGCCTCGTCTCTAATCTCTTCTATCTCGCTCAATTGCAACTTCCTCATCTTTCCCGCCTCATCATAATCCGCATTCACCGTCTTGATTGCCCAATGTGCCCGATGCGCTAACTCCATTGGCAAATGACAACCCTTTCCATACACCATCCGGTAAGGCGTTGTGCCAATTGGAGTCTTTTAGGCCGTTCGGTATGCCCACAATGCATCGTCTAACTTACTCGACCAATCCTTCCTATCCGTTCTAACCGTCTTCATGAGAATTTCCTTTATTTGACGGTTGGATACTTCGACTTGTCCACTCGTTTGCAGATGGTAAGGTGTGGCAATCCGGTGATTCACGCTATACCTCTTCAACAATTTCCCAAAATTGAAGTTCTTGAAATGCGAACCACCATCACTTATGATAACTCGCGGAATACCAAAACGAGAGAAGATGTTGGATTGGACAAATTTACAAATAACCGAATGGTCATTTGTTCGTGTTGCAATAGCTTCAATCCACTTTGAGACGTAATCCACTGCTACCAAAATATATAAGAACCCGTTGGAATTTGGGAAGGGACCCATAAAGTAAATACCCCAAACATCGAATATTTCCACAACCAAGATTGGTTGCAATGGCATCTCATCCCTCTTCGATATGCTTCCCATCTTTTGACAATTTATGCAATTTCTTGCAAACTCACACGCATCTTTGAAAATTGTGGGCCAATAAAACCCACATAAGAGAACCCGGTAGCCAGTTTTATGCCCGCTAAAATGACCTCCACATGCGGATGAGTGGGCGTGAGTCAAGATTTCCAACACCTCCGTTTCGGGCACACACCTCCGAATAACTTGATCCGGCCCAATCTTGAAAAGATCCGGTTCATCCCAAATGTATTGCTTCACTTGAACCATAAATTGTTGTCTTCGCTTCTTGGTCCAATGATTTGGGATGGCATCCGTGGCTAAGTAATTTATGTAATGGGCATACCACGGTGCAACAATGGTGGAAACGGCTAAGAGTTGCTCGACGAGGAAACTTTCATTTATTTCACTAACATCGTCAAGCCCTTCCACCGGAATCCGAGACAAGTGATCCGCCACTACGTTCTCACTTCCCTTTTTGTCTCGGATTTCTAAGTCAAACTCTTGTAACAACAATACCCATCGAATTAAATGGGGCTTTGCGTCCTTTTTCTCCACCAAATATCGGACCGCACTATGATCCGAATAAACCACCACCTTGCTCCCCCAAATATAAGCACGAAACTTATCCAAAGCATACACCACCGCTAATAACTCCTTTTCGGTTGTGGTGTAATTCAGTTGCGCTTCGGATAAAGTCTTGCTTGCATAGTAAATCACCACCGGCTTTTTATCAACCCGTTGACCCAAAAATGCACCAATTGTAGTGTCGCTTGCATCACACATTATCTCAAACGGCTTTGACCAATCCGGTGGTTGCAAAATAGGAGCTTTGACCAAATGTTCCTTCAAAACAGTAAAAGCTTGCATACACTCATTAGTAAAATCAAATGGGACATTTTTTAATAACAAGTTGCATAAAGGTTTGGTGATAACACTAAAACCTTTTATGAAACGTCTATAGAACCCCGCGTGTCCCAAAAATGACCTTACACCCTTAAAATTTTTCGGAGGTGGCAAAGATGCTATCACCCGTATTTTTGCCTTATCCACCTCCATTCCCCTTTCCGAAATTACGTGACCCAACACAATGCCCTCTTGCACCATAAAGTGACTTTTCTCCCAACTAAGCACTAAATTTTTCTCAACGAATCTTTTTAAAACTTTTTGTAATTCGTTGAGACAAGATTCAAAACTAGTGCCAAAGATTGAGAAGTCATCCATAAACACTTCAAGCGACTCTCCAACCATGTCCGAGAAGATACTCATCATACATCGTTGGAAAGTTGCCGGTGCATTGCACAAGCCAAATGGCATTCGCCGAAAGGCAAAGGTGCCATATGGACAAGTGAAGGTGGTCTTGTGTTGATCATCCGGGTGTATTGCTATTTGATTGTAACCCGAATACCCGTCCAAAAAGTAGTAGTATTTTTGAGTCGATGATTTTTCAATAATTTGGTCAATAAAAGGCAACGGGAAATGGTCCTTAGAAGTGGCGGCATTCAACTTTCGGTAGTCAATACATACACTCCACCCGGTGACCGGTCGGGTGGCAATTTGTTCACCGTTTTCATCTTAGACTACTTGAATACCGGCCTTCCTAGGCACAAATTGGGTAGGACTTACCCAAGCACTATCCGAAATCGGATAGATAATCCCCGCATCCAACCATTTAATTACCTCTTTCTTTACTACCTCCCTTAGGTTCGGATTCAATCCCCTTTGAGCTTCTCGTGTTGGTTTTGCATCTTCGGTGGTAATAATCTTGTGCATGACGATTGATGGACTAATTCCTTTGAGATCGGCAATCGTCCATCCAATAGCTCCCTTGTTTTCTTTCAAAACTTCCAACAATGCTTGCTCTTGCACCAACTCTAAATTAGAGGCAATAATGACCGGTAGAGTGTCATTATCCCCTAAGAAAGCATACTTCAAGTGGCTCGGCAAGTCTTTAAGTTCCAACTTTGGCGGTTCCTCTAACGATGGTTTAGTACCCGAACTTATTTCCGCCGGTAAGCCTTCGAATTTATGAGTCCATGGTGGTCGACCTTCCTTCAAAGCCATGGCATCCTGTTTTTCCTCTTCAACCCATAATGCATAAGCATGTACGTGTTCAGAAAAATCACACAAGCAAACGTCCATACCATCCTCCTCATACTCATGCGGGTTGCATCCATCAACTAAATCTGCCATGAAACACTCATCAACCCCGTTAGCATTAGAATTGTTAGTAAAAACATTTAAGCGCATTTTTCGATTCCCAAAAGTCATATCGACTGCACCAAATCTACAATCGATCACAGCATGCGCGGTGCTAAAAAATGGCCGACCCAAAATTACGTTTTGTTGTTGTTTTGGGTCCGCAGATGAGTAGTCCTAGACTAAAAAGTCAACCGGGTAATAGAACTCATCAATTTTAACAATCACATTTTAAACCATCCCCCGAGGCAAATTATGAGACAAATCAGCTAAAACAACCGTTGTCTCCACCCTTGCTAACGGACCAAAATCGTATTGGTCATATAAGCCCCCCGGTAAAATGCTCACCCCGGCTCCAAGATCTAGTAATGCCTTTGCCATTTGAAAATTACCAACTTGAATGTTAATTAATGGCGTGCCCGGATCTTGTAGCTTAGGAGGAAGCTCCCCATTCAAAACCGCACTCACTTGCCCGGTCAAATCTACCCGCTTAGGCATTTTCTTCTTTTGTTGCCTCTTTTGTGTACATAATTCCTTTAGAAATTTAGCATAAGCGGGCACTTGTTTTATTGCATCAAGTAGTGGAAGATTAATCTTTACTTGTTTAAACATGTCCCACAATTCTTCTTTTTGGGGACCTCTTGATGCAATAAAATTTTTCCTGCCCGGGTCAAGTAAAGCCGATGGAAACGGGACTTGACTCGGTTCACCCTCAACTTTTTCACTTTTCTCATTTTCACCCAACCCCGGTTTGTTAACATTTGATTCTTTTGGTTTAACCGGTGAAACTTCATCATCACTTTCATTACCCGTGATATCCTCAACTACCCCCTCAACCAATTCGGGTGACAAATTGGCTTTAAACTCTTTTCCACTCCTCAAAACACTAACATGAATAATATTAATATTACCTCGTGACGAACCATGTGAAGGATTTACCTTAGTGTCGCTAGGAAGTTGACCCTTGCTTTTCTTCAATTCCGCCACATCGGTTGCCAATTGACCCATTTGGGTTGTTAGCGATTGGATACTCTTGTCACGAACCTCATCCTTTTGCATTCGAACTTCATCAAGTTGGTTCTGTTTTTGCATATCTTGTTGCATAGCCCGAAGCATATCCATGACTTCATTCCTGCTTGACGAAGGTTGACCCAAACCCCTTTGACCCATTTGTTGAAATTGCCCTTGGTACCCATAATTGTTTCCACCTCTATAGTTGCCTTGATTGTATTGTTGACGAGATGAAAAGTTACCTTGAGCTCCTTGAAAGTTCGGGTTAGCTTGATTCGCCGCGTTCCCGTAACGGAAATTAGGATGATTTCGTAACCCGGGGTGGTAGGTGTTGGAGTTCATATTGAAATTTCGACCACCCCCTCCTTGAATTGCATTCACTTCCTCTACTTGCTCATCAACCACTCCCACTACACAAACTTCCGCCGTGTGGCCTATTTCATTGCAATTAGTGCACACATTGTACACTTGGTTTGTGGTTTGAGCATTGCCACTCTCTACTCCATGCACTTGTGGTCTTTGTATAACATGCCTTGCCCTTCTTGAAGATTGGGCCTTCCTCTTGGAATTCACCGCCATTTGTTCTAAAAATGCCCAATCAACATTTTCATAATTCGTACCGAATGTACCATTAGTGATCGACATTAAATCCCGTGCATCCTCTGAACTCAACCCTTCATGAAATGCATTCAACAACTCCCATAATTGGATCCCATGGTGAGGGCAATTCCGTAACATCATATTAAACCTCTCGAAGGCTTCATGAAACATCTCTCCCGATTGTTGTTGAAAGCTCCTCAAACCTCTCCTTGCATCATTAGTCTTTTGAGAGGTGTAGTATTCATCCAAGAATATTTGTTGCATATCAGCCCATGTAAAGATCGTTGCGGAGGGTAGCGTGTGAAACCATGTCTTCGCCTTGTCTTCCAAAGAAAATTGGAAGAGAACCAATTTAACATCGTCCGAAGAAAAGCCTTGACCTCCAATAGTGTTGCAAATGGAGTCGTATGTCTCCAAATGAAAATAGGGTTCTTCCGTTGCTAACCCCTTGAACTTTGGTAGACTTTGGAGTGCGGTTGTCCTCACCTCAAAAGTCCTTCCATCCGCATGATGAGGAATCACTACCGGCGAAGGATTGTTAGTGATAATGGGCCGGAAGTGAGCTTCAATTCCCGGTACAACCTCCCGATGATGTCTTTGAGGTGCACCCAATGGTGCTCATGGTTGACCCATTTGCATAGGCCCTTGAGGTACAAAGGGTGGTTGGTATTGATATTGATGAATTGGTGGTTGTTGTTGAATCGGTCTTTGAACTTGCGGTTGTGTATTTTGAGGGCGCACTTGTTGTAGCGGTGTAGGGCGTTGCAATTGTGGCCCTTGCGGTCTTATGTGTTGCACCCTAACCGGTAATCTACTCGTATCTTGAAATTGTTGGATCGGTTGACTTTGTTGACCCGCTCCTCCTTGAAGTCCCAAGTATCCTCCATCGCCCCCATAATAAAAACCTTCCTCTTCATACCCCCTAAACTCATCTTCATAACCGTCATCATATCCATCCCCTTGAATACCCAAGGATTGCCTAAAAGGAAGAGTGGAATAATAGAAACCCGATTGGTTTGACGGTCTAAATGTTGAAGTAGCATGGACAATGGTTGAAATGGGTGGTATTGGGTAATTAGGGGATGATTGACCCGTAGTTGGGGGAAAGAAGTGTGATAATGGTGGAATGGTGGCAGATGGGCTAAAGGTAAGACTGGGTTCGACTTGAGTAGTAATCGGTTGTGTGATGTTGGATGGTGTAGTATCATGAGGTGGAGTAGGAATTGTAGTGGTGTTAGGTATAGTGGTGTTTGGTGATGGTTGTGTGGAAGTAGGTATGAATGATGAGGTCGTTTGACCCGTTGTGGGTGGTAATTGAGATTCTTGCATGATGTTTCGTGGTGTGATGGGTGATGTAGGTGAACCAATGATTTTGTTTTCTCTTACTAACACACGGTTTTGCCTTAACGTTCTTTCGATCTCCGGATCAAATGACAATGGTGATGACTTGTGAGAGCCTCTAGTATGCATGCACCTGTAGAACCTGCACACTAAACACACCAGTGTAAACCCGAAAATAACAAAGCAAAACTAACAAACTGACACACGTTGCGCACAACTCCCCGGCAACGGCGCCAAAATTTGGCGTGATGTCGTGGTTACAATCAAATTTAATCCAAATAACAACTATAGATAGTGGTAAATGGGTATCGAACTCAGGGAGTATGTGGAAAATGTGTTGATTTTATAGCTTTGCACTTTAACTAAAATTAACCTAATTTGCAAAAAGTAAAGATCAATAATTTGGATTGTTTGGTTTTAAAACTAAAATTAATTAAATAACTTCAAATCAAAGGTTGGTTGTAAAGCAGATTAGGAGAAAACGACCATCCTAAACTTCAGGTTTGCTTTTGACAATTGTGTTTAAATTCACTAGAAAGAATCACATAGACATGATTCATGTATGATTGTTTGTTCGTGATAAAAGGGAACTAAGTACTAGGATTATGAAAATGCGAGATTGTTACCCGATAACCAATTGACTAATATCCAACCCTAATCCCTCCCGTGATATCTTGATTGTCAGCGACACCAAGAACGTACGGTTTAGAATATAATCATAACATCAATCAACAATTTACAAACAAACATTCACACACCATAATAAACAAACAAACGTCTATTATTCTAGAAATACGAATCCAAACACAACAGTCATAGACAAACCTTCAATTTAGGATGATCACCATAAGTTTAGCCACACATAGCTTGGCGAATCATCATAGCAACAAGTTTAATCAGCCAAATGTTTAGAAATGTTTGCAACCAAGTAGAATCAGCCAAAATCGCCCCTAAGATGCCAGAGAAACGTCCAATCATGAGATAATGTGAAAAGACACCCAAAAACTGATTAAATGAGGCAGTTACAAATTTCCTCGCAGCCTCCACCGTAAATTACGGTACCACCGTAATTTACGGTGGTCATCAAACATTTACGGTGGGAAGAGCCTGTGTTACGATGGAGACATATGCAAATTTCAAGGCCACCGTAAATTACAGTGGAGCCCTGACTTGTGTGTTTTGTTTCTTTATTCCTCCCACGCACGACCCGTTCATCTCCAAACCGTCCAAAGCTGCGTTTTATCCCTTTTTAGCTCCTGAACCGCACCTGAAACATAAGCAACCGTAGTCATCTAATTCAAGATAATTACGCGATTAAGTGAAGGATAAATCCGTCTTTTAACATCATTAAGGGTTGTCCTATGGACCACCCGTCAATGTTATCATCCTAATCCCCCACCTATCACAAAAGTTAGGAGTTTGACTCCCAATGAATTAGGATCCAATATCACAAACAATTTCAGAAGGTATTCCAAATCTAGTAATGTTATTTCTTTTGATAAAGGATATAACTTCTTTTTCTCTGACTTGGGCAAAGGCTTCTGCTTCTATCCACTTAGAGAAATAATCAGTCATGGCTAACATGAATACTTTTCCTCCTAGTGCCTTGGGAAGCTTGCCAACTATGTCCATTCCCCATCTCATGAATAGCCAAGAAGAGGATATAGGATGAAGAGGCTCTGCTGGGTGATGTAGAATATTACTGTGTCTTTGGCAAACATCACATCTCTTTGCATACTCCACAACATCCTTCTTCATTGTGGGCCAATAATATCATGTTCTAAGGATCCTTGAAAATAGTGCTTGCCCCCGGTGTGATTCCCACAATCTCCTTCATGAAAATCCTTCAAAACTTCTTGGATTTCTAGATCCTCAATGCATCTTAAATATGGACCTACAAGAGATGTTTTATATAAGATGTTATTTAATAATGTGAATTGAGATACTTTAATCTTGAAGGCTCTGGGATTTTCTCCAACAGGAATTTCTCCATTCTGTATATATCTCAGGATTGGGAGGATCCAAGATCCTAAATTTGACTGTGCACCATCACTGGGTAAAGTTAGGGCATGAATTTTATGCTAAGGATCATCTATCCTGAGACTAGGCATGGATCACGGATGCTTAATGGCTGATGCAGAGAGTTTGAGGATCCAGAGTCTGAGGATCACGAGTCTGAGGATCACGCGTCTGAGGATCACGAGTCTGAGGATCAGGATCCTGAACATAACTTATGTTTTGCACGTTTTTAATGTGTAAATGTAGGTAATGGACGTAGTGGACCACTTCTTTGCTGGAATCTCGTGGAATATGCTTTTAGGCACGTGCATATTGAAGAAATAACCGTTAGTGGTGGTCATGGGTGACTTCCACCTTTTTCGGGAAGTTAGTTAGTTGTTTATTTCTTATCTTTTTAAGGGGAAAACAGCTCAATGAAGGCACAAGTCGTACACACCACACAAAAAACACATAACACTCGAATTCTATGCAAACACTTAGCAAAAAACACACACTTTCACTAGAAATTCATTGTATCGAGCTTGTTTTCTTCCGAAGTTGTACAAGGATCACTATTGTTTCAGCAATATATTTGGTGATCGGTAGTTTCCATCACCCGAGGTTTTTTATGCCGGAGATCTTCTAAAGATCAAGGGCTTTTTCCTAGTATAAATCTCGATGTTCATCGTTGATTTCATATACTTGTTGTTCATACAATTAACCAAGCATCATACCTCACAAAATCAGATTTGGTTGCATTATCCTTGTGTGATTTTTGACCAAAACAGTTTGGCGCCCACCGTGGGGCAATTGGTGCTTCAATTCTGAGAAATTTTGTTCATTTCATTCATTTCGGTTCATTACCTTCAACCGCATGGCTTCTCAGGGAAAACTACTCCAAGTTCTATGTCGGCGGTCACTTTTTCACAGGGCATTCCGCCTTTGGATCATCTCCCCCTTGCATTCTAGAAGAATGCTGAGAATTCTCCGAAGAAGACAACCCCCGTTTTCACAAAACCAACTGTTGTTTCTTCCTCTACAGTTACTAACAGTGATTTTTATGCTTTGATTGTGCAGATGAAGGATCACATGCAGCAGCAGGTTAAGACTAATGGCAGGATCCTTCGCGAAATTGATAAAATCAGCAGAGGATCACTCCCCTTTGATGTCAAGGTCGCTGAATTTCGACACTCCGGCCATAACTTCCCAGCACTTTGCAGCTCCACATGTCCAATACAAGGGTGGATCAACAGGAATACGTTCTGGATGTCTCAGGCTCAAGGATCCTCTTTCCAGCCTTCAGGATCCTCATTTCAGCATCTGGGATTCTTCACCAGTTTAGGAGAATGCATGGGGACGCAGCCAATTCAAGGATCCTCTCAGGTTCAAGGATCCTCGCAGGTTCAAGGATCCTCTTAGGTTCAAGGATCCTCTCAGGTTCAAGGATCCTCGCAGGTTCAAGGATCCTCGCAGGTTTAAGGATCCTCTCAGGTTCAAGGATCCTCGCAGATTCAAGGATACTCTCAGGTTCAAGGATTCTCGCAGGTTCAAGGATCCTCTTAGGTTCAAGGATCCTCTCAGGTTCAAGGATCCTCGCAGGTTTAAGGATCCTCTCAGGTTCAAGGATCCTCTTAGGTTCAAGGATCCTCCCAGGTTCAAGGATCCTCTCAGGTTCAAGGATCCTCTCAGGTTCAAGGATCCTCCTTCCAGGTTCAAGGATCCTCATCTCAGGTTTCCGAATCCATGGATTATCCTCCAAGACCCCCATTCACAGCACATCAAGGATCCAACATCTTTCAGAATCAAGGATCCTTAGGGAGTCAACTACTCGGAAGTTCAAATGTTCATCAAGGAGACTTCATTCCAATGTAGACCATTGCTCCCTCTGATCCCTCGGTTATGCCAGAATCCCGCCAACATGGATTCACATCTGGAATTCCAAACTTGAATCATTCAAGAGGTAACACTTTGAATAATTTTTGCAATGCTAACCATGGCTTTGTGCAGGATGCAGGTATCAACCAAGCCATGGCTAAGGAGTTGCAGAAACTCAAAGATATGATATCCAGCGGTCCGAGAGTGGTTAAGCCCATTCCTGAAATTCCAGATGGAAGTCACAAGGGAAAGAATGGAGATCAATCCCATTCCTGAGAGGTTAAAAGAAGCATGTCTATGCAAGGGTTTTGGATCCACACTCACAGGATCTGCTCTTAAATGGCTGCTAAGTCTTCCCCCTTACTCTATTACTCCATTTGCTAATCTAGTTAATCTGTTTAATAGCCAATTCTCATGCAGTAGGAGATTTGAACGATTAACTAGTGATTTATATAGGGTAACTCAAGGTCATAATGAATCACTTAGAGATTACATAATTAAATTCAGTAAAGAATCCTTAGAAATCCCTAACTTAGATATTGCTACAGCTCTAGAAGCCTTTAAAATGGGTTTGCTTAGGGATTCAATGTTCTATGATGATCTTATCATGACCCCTTGCAGGACCTTAGATGAAAAAAGAAACAGGGCCCTTAGGTTCATCCGTTTGGAGGATGACAAAAGGATCCACGAGAGATTGTCAGGATCCTTAAAGCAAGACAAATAAGGATCCTATCTAAAGGATAACTGATCCAAGCAATACTCCAAGCATGACAACCAGAGTGTGCATGTTGTGGAACAAGAGGAAGATGATCAGGATTATCCTCCTATTTCTGAATATTGTTTTTCTGCTGATAATAATGAACTAATCCTTTCTATGCAGAGTTTAGGTGACAAGGTTAGGTGGCCAAGGAAGAATGACAAACTGCCTACCACCAAAGACGAATCAAAATGGTGTGCTTACTATGGGGATTCTAGTCATCTCACAGATGAGTGCATAGCATTAAGGAAGGAGATAGGTTATCTTTTGAGCAAAGGATACTTGAAGGAATTGCTTGGAAGGAAAAAGTCAAGGATCAAGTATCCTGAGAAAGTTCCTGAAAAAGCTCCTCTTCCACCATCCGATGCTCAAATCATCCATTTCATCTCCGGAGGTTCTCAGCAGCTAAGAGACGTGCAAAGGAAACAAAGATGGAGAATGGGGGCAGACCTGTTCGGACCTCCATCCTTACCCAGCAGAAAGTGATATCATATGATGAGGATAACTGTGCGGACATTCAGGATCCTCATCACGACGGTGTAGTTATTACATTATTTATATCTAACCATTTTGTTCGCATGATTCTCATTGATGGGAAAAGCTCAGTGAACATAATCCAGTTGGATGTCCTCAATAGAATGGACATCCTTGAATCCGATATTGTCCAAAGATCATCTGTCCTTGTGGGATTCAGTGGAGAGATAAAGATTACATTGGGGGACATCAAACTTCCAATTTATATATATAGGGAGTGAATTCTGTTTAAAAATTCTATGTTATTGACTGCTTATCTTGCTGTAATGTTATCTGTGGCAGGCCATAGATACACGATATGAAGGCAGTCTCCCTCAACATATCATCCATGTGTCAAGCTCCCAATTCTATGGGATGTGGTGAAGATAGAAATTGATCAGCAGGAGGCAAAGAACTGTTACACTTCTTCAATGAAGCCAGCCTCCAAGGAGCGAGACGTCATGGAGGCAAGAGAGCCAGATGTCAAGGATATTATGTTGAACTCAGAGGATCCTGAATCCAAAATTTTTATAGAATCTGGGATCCTAGACAGTATTGAGCAGGATTTAGTATCCTTCTTGGAAAGAAGAAAATCTACCTTTGCTTGGAAACATGAAGAGATGACAGGTATATCTAAGAATGTTATTACTCACAAACTTGCTATTGACAGGTCTTTCAAGCCAATACACCAAACAAGGAGAAAGTTTGCACTTGAAAGGAATGCCATTATCCAAGAAGAGGTAGACAAATTGCTCAAGGCAAGTTTGAGTGGACTGATAAGCATGAAGCTGCACTCAAGGTTCTTAAGGATTATCTATCCTCAGCACCAGCCCTGATGAAACCAGAAAATGGAGAATCGTTATCCTTATACTTAGCTATTTTAGCTAAAGCAGTAAGTGTGATCCTAGTTAAGGATCATGAAGGCTCTCAACATTTGGTATACTATGAAACTTCAAATGTCAGATAGAATAGCAAAGTGGGCAATCAAGCTTATTGCATATGACATTAATGATCTACAAAGGGAAGCTGAATTAGAAGTTTAACAACTTGAGAAGACAAAGGATCCTTGGACACTCTTCACGGATGGAGCTTCAAATGTTAAAGGAACTGGACAAAGCACACTACGAAAATCGCCACAGGGGGACATTATACCCCAATCCATTGCATGTGAATTCCAAACCACTACTCATGAGGCAGAGTATGAGGCCTTGATAGCAGGTTTGCAATTAGCTAACAATATGAGGATCAGGTATCTTCAAGTATTCATAGATTCCCTATTAATTACTAACTACTTTAATGGTTCTTATGCTATTAAAGGTGAAATACTAATCGAGTACTTAGAAATAGTCAAGAAATTGGCAGATTCTTTTGCTTTTTTCAGTCTAACACAGGTATCCAGAGAAGAGAATGCAGAAGCAGACACTTTAACTAACCTTGGATCATTCCTAAAGATGCCAGAAGATGTGAAAAATACTCATCACCCATGTTTTAACTCCTGCAATTGAGGATCACGCAGCCATGGAGATAGTGGAGGATTCTGCAATCATGCCTGGTGATCCTGCACAGTCGAATTCAGGATCCTGGATCCTTCCAATCCTAAGATATATACAACATGGAGAGATCCCTACAGGACAAAATCCTAAAGCTTTCAAAGTCAAGGTATCTCAATTTACAATATTAAATAACATGTTATATAAACGATCTCTTGCAGGTCCATATCTGAGGTGCATTGAGGATCCTGAAATTCAAGAAGTCCTAAAGGATTTTCATGAAGGAGATTGTGGAAACCACACTGGGGGCAGAGCACTGTTCTCAAGGATCCTTAGAACAGGATACTATTGGCCTACAATGAAGAAGGATGCTGTTGATTATGCCAAGAGATGTGATCCTTGTCAAAGACACAACAATATCCTTCATCAACAAAGAATGGCTGGAGCATACAACAAGAATGTCAGGTTCAGAAGATTTCAAGTTGATGATTTTGTGCTAAGAAAAGCATTCCAGAACACTACAAATTCTTCTGATGGCAAGCTAGCACCAAAGTGGGAAGACCCCTATCTAATTGAAGCTGAATCAGGAAAGGGGGCATATCATTTGTTAACAATGGATGGTGATCTCCTACCAAGAGCTTGGAATGCTGTTCATCTCAAAAAATACTAAGTAAGAAGGATCAGGGATCCTCAGCGATATCGGTATTCTGATTAAGGATCCAGGATCCTCAAAGGATACATGATTCTACATTTGGTAACACATTACTTTCATTTTCATTTTCATTCATTTTATACTTATTACTTATCATAAGTTAAAGATGTTAATCAGTTAACATCTATTTTCACAAAGTTTAAGCTTTTGCAGAGTTGTTATTATTTTACAGAAGATCAAAGTGGTTGGCCAACTCTCCAAAGTTTATGGGCTTGTCCCCAGTTATTTGGATTCTTCACCAGTTTCGCCAGTAGCGCACGATGATCCTGGTGCAGTTCAAGGCAGTGCGACCAGTACTCGTTTTAGGGGCTGACAATTTCATTGTACTGGCTGTACCCAGGATCCTACGTATAATGGTAGACGTTCCATACATCTGTTCCTAAGGTTTCTAACGTTTTCACGTTAGCTAAGGTTTCGGCATTTTCATGTCGCTCAAGTTTGGATAGTCGCCAGTGAGGGCCATACTCCAGTTTACATCCGTTTATATGGGCTTGACTCCAGTTTACATCCGTTTATATGGGCTTGACCCCAGTTTACATCCGTTTATATGGGCTTGACCCCAGTTTACATCCGTTTATTTGGGCTTGTCCCCAGTTTATTTGGGCTTGTCCCCAGTTTGTTGGGCTTGTCCCCAGTTACTAACTCTTATCTTATATTGGCTTAGTCCCAAGGTGTATCCTATTTCAGGTTTTTGGAGACAAACGACCAAGGATCCTTGATCCTTACCTTCCATTAAGTTTTGTCTTATGGTTATCCTGTTTATAATGATAAAGGTTAGGATCCTAACTTGGATTCTCAGGTATGATCCTTAACTATTTTGATTTTATTCATTATTCATTTGAATAACCCTTATACTTGACAACTGAACTTGTGATTCTTAAACTATATCACTTTTTATAACTTATCGGTTATGGGATATGTGATCCTTGATCATATCCTAAACTTTTTGGATATCTTTTTTAATTTTTCAAGGCTTGATAAGTATAAACAGAATGAACATTACAACAGTTGGAAAGTAAGATATTAACAAGGATATCAACACAAAATAAGCCAAAAAGTTCAAGTTATTTTATTCACAAAAGGTTAAACCATTTACGGTTGTCAAAATTGCCAACCCACGTTTCTACCAGCAAAACGTGGCCCATCCACATGGGTTGGCAAAGGGTGTCCATTGTTTACGGGTCTTTGTAGTGAAGAAAATAAAAGACGGAAGGATAACGAGTGGCTTCATCCCGCAAACAGAGGATCCATCCACCACCCATTATCCTGCCTATTGTTCAAGGATCCCTGATCCTTCACCCTAGAAACTACTGTCTAAAGTTATACAAGTTCTGACGATAAGGATCCTTGATCCTAGAAGCTTTACTTTTCATAGTTTGCTTATTTAGCAATAATTTACAAGGATATAGAATCCTAACTTGGATTCTCTGGTATGTTATATTCTAACTTTTTCTAAGCTGTAAGTTGTCTCTTATCCTTTTTGGTTAGGGATCATTGATCCACATTTGTTCGAACACTTCGAGTTTTCTGTTAAAAGTTTTACATTATCATCAGATTTTCAATAACTTTCCAGTTGTTTGGTGATGATATTTTTGGAAATAGAAAGCATACATGAAAAATAAAAAGGGAAGAAACAACTATAGATGTAGCTAAAAAAGTTTAATGTTACTACCTATTCATTATGTATCAAAATCATCTGGCCTGGATTTCACCAGCAAAATCGTGGACCATCCACCCAGGCCGGATAAGGCTATCTAACAGTTAAAGTGTCTATGCAGAAATTAAAGTGCAGGAAGGTTAATAGCAAACTGTGTAGAAGGATTCATTCTCCACGAACGGAAGGATCTTCTGATCTATAAAGGCACGTGAGGAGTTATCTCTAACTCTATATTCTGCAATGATGATTATAGCAGGTCTTATCAGTGACGACAGGCAGTGTAACAACTAGTTACCAGCAGCAACGGCTAGTCCGCTTCTGACGGAAATATGACAGCTGTGAATCCTTATCACAACTGCCATATTGGGGCAATTGTTAGGGCATGAATTTTATGCTAAGGATCATCTATCCTGAGACTAGGCATGGATCACGGATGCTTAATGGCTGATGCAGAGAGTCTGAGGATCCAGAGTCTGAGGATCATGAGTCTGAGGATCACGCGTCTGAGGATCACGAGTCTGAGGATCAGGATCCTGAACAAAACTTATGTTTTGCACGTTTTTAATGTGTAAATGTAGGTAATGGACGTAGTGGACCACTTCTTTGCTGGAATCTCGTGGAATATGCTTTTAGGCACGTGCATATTGAAGAAATAACCGTTAGTGGTGGTCATGGGTGACTTCCACCTTTTTCGGGAAGTTAGTTAGTTGTTTATTTCTTATCTTTTTAAGGGGAAAACAGCTCAATGAAGGCACAAGTCGTACACACCACACAAAAAACACATAACACTCGAATTCTCTGCAAACACTTAGCAAAAAACACACACTTTCACTAGAAATTCATTGTATCGAGCTTGTTTTCTTCCGAAGTTGTACAAGGATCACTATTGTTTCAGCAATATATTTGGTGATCGGTAGTTTCCATCACCCGAGGTTTTTTATGCCGGGGATCTTCTAAAGATCAAGGGCTTTTTCCTCGTATAAATCTCGATGTTCATCGTTGATTTCATATACTTGTTGTTCATACAATTAACCAAGCATCATACCTCACAAAATCAGATTTGGTTGCATTATCCTTGTGTGATTTTTGACCAAAACTGGTACAATTGCAGAATCCTCCGTTATCTTTATGGCTACGTGATCCTCAATTGCAGGAGTTAAAACATGTTCTGTATATATCTCAGGATTGGGAGGATCCAAGATCCTGAATTTGATTGTGCACCATCACTGGGTACAATTGCAGAATCCTCTGTTATCTTCATGGCTACGTGATCCTCAATTGCAGGATTTAAAACATGGATGATAGGTATCTTCACATCCTCTGGGATCTTCAGTGATGATCCAAGATTAGCTAGAGCATCAGCTTCTGCATTTTCTTCCCTGAGTACTTATGTCAGACTGAAAAAAGCAAAAGAATCTGCCAGTTTCCTGACTATTTCTAAGTACTTGATTAGCTTTTCACATTTGACAGTGTAAGAACCGTTATAATGATTAGTAATTAATAGAGAATCTACATACACTTTAAGATACCTGATCCTCATATGCTTGGCTAGTTGTAATCCTGCTATCAAGGCCTCATACTCTGCCTCATTATTGGTGGTTTGAAATTCACAAGCAATTGATTGGGGTATAATGTCCCCCTGTGGCGATTTTAGTAGTATGCCTAGTCCAGTTCCCTTGACATTTGAAGCTCCATCTGTGAAGAGTGTCCAAGGATCCTTGGTCTCCTCAAGTTTTTGAACTTCTAATTCAGGTTCCCTTTGTAGATCACTACTGAAATCATCCACAAAGTCAGCTAAGGCTTGGGACTTGATGGCAGTCCTAGGTTCATACTTAATGTCATATGCACTAAGCTTAACTGCCATTTTGCCATCCTTCCTAACATTTCAGGCTTCCTGAGAACATTCTTAATAGGAAAATTAGTTTTGACAATAATAGGATGAGTTTCAAAATAATGGCTGAGTTTAGTAGATGCCATAATTAAAGCAAGAATAAGTTTCTCTAAGTGAGACTAGCTGGTCTCAGCATCAAGTTGACTTTTACTTGCATAGTATACCTGATGTTGAGAGCCTTCATGATCCTTGACTAAGACTGCACTTACTGCTTTATCTAAAACAGCTAAGTATAAGGATAATGGTTCACCATCTTCTGGTTTCATCAGGGCTGGTGCTGAGGATAGATAATCCTTAAGAGCCTTGAGTGTAGCTTCATGCTTATCAGTCCACTCAAACTTCTTATTCTTCCTCAATATGTCATACTTGCCTTTAATACTTTGTCCTGCTTTTTCTTGGATAATGGCATTCCTTTCAGGTGCAAACTTCCTTCTCTTTTGGTGTATTGGCAAGAGAAAGTAGACTTCCTTCTCTTTAAGAAGGATACCAGATCCTGCTCTATGCTATCCAGGATCCCGGATCCTATAAAAACTTTGGATTCAGGATTCTCAGGGTCTGACGGAATATCCTTGTCGTCCTGCTCCCTTGCCTCCATGACATCCGTTGGAGGATACTTTAATTGCTATGCTTCCATCGGTTTCGAAGCTGGCTTCATAGAAGAAGTGTAGCAATTCTTGGCCCCCTACTGATCACTTTCTACCTTCACCACACTCCATGGAGTTGGGAGCTTGACACCTTGATGATACGTTGAGGGGACTGCCTTCATATCATGTATCCATGGCCTGCCAAGGATAACATTACAGCAAGATAAGCAATCTATGTAGATTGGAAGTTTGATATCCCCCAGTGTATTTTTTGTTTCTCCACTAAATTCCACAAGGACAGATGATCTTGGAACAATCTCGGATTCAGGGATGTTCATTCTTTTGAGGACGTCCAGCTAGATTATGTTCACCGAGCTTCCCACGTCAATAAGGATCCTGCAAACAAAATGGTTAGAAATAAATAATGTAATGACTAAACCATCGTGATGAGGATCCTGTATGTCTACACGGTCATCCTCATCAAAGGATATCACTTTTTGCTGGGTAAGGATGGAAGTTCGAACAGGTCTGTCCCCATTCTACATCTTTGTTTCCTTAGCGTGTCTCTTAGCTGCTGAGAACGAAGTTCCACAAATATCAGAACCTCCGGAGATGAAGTGGATGATTTGAGCATCAGCTGGTGGAGGATGAGCTTTTTCATGAATTTTCTCAGAATCCTGGATCCTTGACGTTTTCCTTCCAAGCAACTCCTTCAAGTATCCTTTGCTCAAAAGATAACCTATCTCCTTCCTTAATACTATGCACTCATCTGTTAGATGACCAAAATCCTCATGATAAGCACACCACTTTGATTTATCTTTGGTAGCAGCCGGTTTGTCACTTTTATTTGGCCACCTGGCCTTGTCACCTAAATTCTGCATAGCAAGGATTAGTTCACTGTTATCAGCAGAAAAACAATATTTAAAAATAAGAGGATAATCCTCATCATCTTCCTCTTGTTCCACAGCATGCACATTCTGGTTTTCAAGTTTAGTGTATGGTTTGGATCGATTATTCTTGAAATAGGATCCTTGCTTCTCCTGTTTTGAGGATCTTGACAACCTTTTCTGGATCCTTTTGTCATCCTCTAAACAGATGAACCTTAAGGCCTTGTTCCTTACTTCATCTAGATTCCTGCAAGGTGTCATAACAAGATCATCATAGAACTGAGAATCCTTTAGTAAACCCATTTTAAAAGTTTCAACAGCAGTGGCAATATCCAAGTTAGGGATTTCTAAGGATTCTCTACTAAATTTAGTTATATAATCTCTTAATGATTCATTATGAGCTTGGGTTATCCTATATAAGTCGCTAGTCAACCTTTCAAATGTTATACTATAGGAAAATTGATTATTGAACAAGTTAACTAAATGAGAAAATGAAGTTATAGAATAAGGAGGAAGACTTTGCAGCCATTTTAACGTTGATCTAGTAAATGTGGATCCAAAGCCCTTGCATAAGCAGGCTTCCTTCAATCTTTCAGGAATGGGGTTGATTTCCATTCTTTCCCTGTATTGATCCACATGCTCTTCTAGATCAGTGGTACCATCATATAACTTCATGTTGGGGGTCTGAAAACGCTTTGGTATCTCAGCATTGCATATGGGAGGTGCAAAGCGAGACACTTTATGACTTCCATCTGGAATCTCAGGAATGGGTTTGACCACTCCCAGGACACTGGATATCATATCCTTGAGTTTTTGTAACTCTCTAGCCATGGCTTGGTTGATCCCTGCATCCTGCATGAAACCATAGTTAGCATCAAAAGATGTATTGAAATTGTTACCTCCTGATTGATTTGGAATTGGCATCCCAGAAGTGTATCCTAAATGAGGCATCTCTGGTGTAAGAGCGGGACCAGATGAAGCAATAGTTTGCCTGGGAATTAAGTCTCCTAAGTGAACTTCAGAACTTCTAAATGGTTGACTCCCTAAGGATCCTTAATCCTGGAAGATGTAGGATCCAAGATACATCAGTGCTGAAGGCCTTGGAGGATATTCCATGGATCCTTGAACCTGGGATGAGGATCCTTGATGCTGAGAGTAGGATCCTAGAGCTAAAAGCACCCCCATGTACCCTCCTGGATTGATGAAGGATCCCTGATGCTGAGAAGAGGATCCTTGAGGCTGGAAATAGGATCCCTGAGGCTGTGATCCATGCTGCAAGCTTGATAATCCTTGATACTGAACACCTGATGCTTTGGAATGCTGGATTGTTGATGGTGGAGTAGTAAAATCCAATGACCTGGGTATCAATGGGGAGTGATCCTCCACTGATTTCTTCAGTTTCTTGATTTCATCAATTTTGCAAAGGATCCTTCCATTAGTTTCATCCTGCTATTACATATATCCTCTCATCTGCAAAATCAAAGTATAGAGATCATTGTTAGTAGGTGTAGAGGAAGAAACAACAGTTGGTTTTGTGAAAACAGGGGTTGTCTTCTTCGGAGCATTCTCAACATTCTTCTGGAATGCAGGGGGAGCAGGAGGCAATGGTGGGATGCCATGTGATGAAGTGACCGCCAACTTGGAACTTGAAGTAGTTTTTCCCTGAGAAGCCATGTGGTTGATGGTAGTGCACATAAATGAATGAAATGAAAATTATTTTTAGAATTGATGCACCAATTGCCCCATGATGGGCACCAGACTGTTTTGGTCAAAAATCTGATTAAGGATAATGTAACCAAACTTTGAATGTGAGGTAGAGTGCTTGAATATTGGACAATGAGAAAATGAATTGGTTGATGAATGTGAAGATGAACACAACAATTTTTTACGAGGAAAAGCCCTTGATCGCTAGCAGATCGCCGGCATAAAAACCTCGGATAGTGAAAACTATCACTATCAACTATATTGCACGAAAAAGATTACAACTTTGGATGTTGATCAAGTGTATTACAACTGATTGAGTGTTATGTGTGTTGTGAAAGCTTCTTGTTTGCGATGTATGCGAGTGTGTGTGTGTGTGTTCTCTGATTCGTAGTGTGTGTATATGAAAGTGGTCACTGTCCTACAACACTTGATCAACCCCTTATATCTCAGAAATAACAAAATAAGCGAAAATTAAGGCAGTCCACGTTCATTTCCCATGACCATTGTGAAAATAGCACATTTGTGGCATCTTGAACGAATATTCCCGAGATTCTAGCTGAGATTTAGTCCACTACATCTATTATTGGCGTATAAACATTAAAAACGTGACAATTGTTAGAAATCATAAGTAATGTTAAGGATCCTTGATCCTCCTAGTCTCTGCACCATCCGCTAAGGATAAGTGATCCAGGCAACGCTCAGGATACAGGGCCCATAGTTATAAAAATCTATGCCCTAACATGAATATGTATTTTACTTTTGTTGATTATACGAAATTTTGTTTGGTTATCTTTTTTAAATATGATCTGGCCCGACCCAATCTGACCCAAACCAGACCGAAAAAAATTATTATTGTTTTGGTCAAAAATCAGACGAGGATAATGCAACCAAACTCTCTGTTACCGGGTATGATGCTTAAGTTGGTAAACAACAATGAGGATCACTATGAAATGAATTGCACAGGGGACACAAATATTTATACGAGGAAAAAGCCCTTGATCAATGTATGATCTCCGGCATAAAAAACCTCGGGTGATGGAAACTACCGATCACCAACTCAAATTAAACAATAATCCTTTTACAACTTCGGATGATAGCGAGCTAAGTACAAGGATCACTCTAGTGTATCGTGTAGAAATGTATGAAAAATGCTAAGTGTTTTGCCGAGAGCTGGTGAGTGCAGTTGTACGAGTGTGTGTAGCCAAAAAATAGCCAAGTGTTGTCTAATTAGCTCGCTACCCCTTTTAAATTTAGTAAAATATCTAAATAACTAACTATCCGCAATTCATGCCTTCTCCCCACGATCTCCATAACGTTCACCATGGTCAAGCACGTGCGGAATAAACGTGGAATATTCTCCAGGAACGTTACCAAGACTAAGTCCAAGCTGGTACTCCTGCAAAACAATACCGAAATCAAAGCAGACAATCATTAGTATAAGGATCCTTAGGATGATCCATGATCCTGAAGCACTTCTGAGGATCACTAACTGACACAGAAGTAAGGATCACCAAGCAGGATAATAATTGAGGATCCCTGGTCATTAAGAAATCCTCCCCTAACAATTGCCCCCAAAATATAAGGAGTAATATTGTAAATAAACGAGTTGTATTTTGTTGATCTTATCCGCAACAGACTAACGGATAACTAGCCGTTGAAGACGGACTAGCCGTTGCAAACCTGACGTCACTGAAGTGACAATCCTGCAAATCATCATTATAAATAGGAGTTAGAGATAGGATCAATTTGCATTTAAACACAAGAGAAACTCCCTTTAAATTCTCATCCGAAGATCAATCAGGTATCTCTTTTCCTATTTCACTCTGTTTTTCTTTCTTTTCCAACATCACGTTAAGAATGATGCTCCGATCCTCCCCCACTAAGGATCACCAGAAGAATAGCCCCTTGAAGAGTCAAGGGATCATCAAAGATTCAGCGAATGAGAGGTGTTGCTTTTCTGATCCACAAATAGATAAGATCCGGCACTGCTTTCCGGCGAACACCTTTTTCAAACCCTTCAATCCCACTGTTCTGAGCGACTACATTTCTGAGACATGGGTTGCCTTTCCTGTTACCCCATTCACCATAGGATACACCTATACTTTTCCAGCCTTTACCCAGTCCTTTTTCTCCCTCACCGGCATCTCCTACATCCAAGCTATGCCGATGATCTGGAGGGTCTTATATACCCTTGAGAGGATCATCGAGCAGGAAGGGATTGATCTAGGAATGTCGGAGTTGGCTGAAATGTATGATCTCACAACGTTTGGATCCCACCAATATCTGTTTAAGCGAAAACCCGGCGAAGAACATCCCATTTTTAAAGCCACCAAGAACGATACAAACTGGAAACGACGCTTTTTCTTTGTCAGAAGGGATACCATTCCAAACGGAAAGGATCTACCAAGGAAGTGGTCCACCCATGGTAGGACAGAGGATCCTGAGAAGGATCACCAGGTAATCTTGCTCTTGTGATAGGATCACTAACCCCCTTTTCTTTTATGTTATGCAGTTGTCACTGTTTCACACCTCATACCGTCTCCTGATACTAAGGAAAGACTTGCTGTTTTTAGAAGACTCGGTCCTGAAACAAGATCATTCAAGACAATCACCCAGGATTCTCAAGAGGTATCCTCAGGCTCAGTCACCATGTCAAGTAAGTATCCTGTTTTTTGTATAGTTAAAGATTTAAATAAATAGTTAAATAGAAATAGGATAAGGATACTTATTTTGCTTTGAATGTGTAGGTGCCGGAAAAGCTTCCAAGCCTGCCTCCCAGTTCAACATTGCCGACCTTGACACTGTTCGATCCAGAAAGAAGAAGGCCAGTGCCAGCCCTAGTGTCTCCATCCCCAAGGCACCCACTAAAGGAAGGGGTGGCAAGAAGAGGAAAAATTCCTAGATAGAGGATCTACAAGGCCTGCCACTGATCCGCCACCAGTTCCTTGAATACTTCAATGATATGAGGATCACCAATTCTGCCTAGGTATCCTACTTATTTGAGGATCACCTGATCTTGAACTGCATTGTCTCTTTTGCAGAAATTTGCTGAGATTGAAGACTACGTGGGGAGCGTTGAGGAGCTGGATAAGAAGATTGCTGACCTCCAACATGTTGCAGTGCTCAAGGATATTAAGATTGCTGATCTCGAAAAAGCCCTTCAAGACGCCAAGACTCAGACAGCTAAAATCTTGATCGACATTGACTACGAGAAGCATGATCTCATAGAAGGTGCAAAGGTCTCCGCTGCCATCACAATGTACAAGACAAAACTGAAGATGGCCCAGGAAGCTCAAGATCCTGACTTCGACAGAAGCAGCTGGGATGTTGAGGGTTGGAAGGCGAGGTTAGCTGATCTGGAAGATGATGAGGAGGCTAAGGAGGTTTTGGCGATTGAGGCTGGAGGCAGTGCGAAGGATCAGGTGAAGGATACCGAAGCTGGAGGGGATGAAGATGCAGCGAAGGTGTAGGCTGCACGATTGGGAAATGATGGACATTTCTAGACGTAGCCGGAGCCCAATTTTTTAAATTCGGTAGTAGTTTATTTTGTGGCTGTGTTGTTTTAAAACAATGATGGTATGTATTTGAACAATAGTTTTAGGATTAAGGATCTAGGATCCTTTGGATAATAGGTAGGATACAAATGGTGGAGGGATCCTCTGTTTGGGGGATGAAGCCATTGTGATCCTGCCGCCTTTGATTTCCTGCACTTGCTATAACCGCATAAACAATGGACACCCGTTGCCAACCTATGTGGACGGGCCACATTTTGCTGGTAGAAACGTGGGTTGGCAATTTTGACAACCTTTGACGGTTAAACCTTTGTTAATAAAATAACTTTAATCTTTTTTGGCTTATCTTGTGTTGTTATCCTTGTTTGTCCTTTTAATTTTCAATTGTTTTGATGTACACTTGTCTGAGTAAGAAAAGTTGAACACATTAGATAAAGAAAATATTTAGGATATGATCCAGGATCAAATATCTTATAGTTGAAAAATTCCAAAAAGTGGTATATTTTAAGGATCATGAGTTCAGTTGTCAAAGTACAAGGGTTATTCAAATAAACAATGAATAAAATCAAAATAGTTAAGGATCATACCTGGGGATCCAAGTTAGGATCCTAACCCTAGAATACTATAACCAGGATAACCATAAGACAAACCTTAGTAAGAAGTAAGGATCAAGGATCCTTGGTTGTTTAACTTCGAAGACCTGAAATAGAACATAACTTAGGACTAAGCCAATATAAGATAAAAGTTAGCAACTGGGGACAAGCCCGAAGGATAACTGGGGACAAGCCCATGGATAACTAGGGACAAGCCCAAGAATAACTGGGGACAAGCCCAAGGATCGTGTGTGAACTGGAGTATGGCCCTAACTGGCGACTATCCAAACTTAGTGGCATGAAAATGCCAAAACCTTAGCTAACGTGAAAAGGTTAGAAACCTTAAGAACGGATGTATGGTACGTCTACCATTATACGTAGGATCCTAGGTATAGCCAGTACAATGGAATTATCAGCCCCTAAAACGAGTACTGGTCCCACTGCCATGAACTATACCAGGATCATCATGCGCTACTGGCGGAACTGGGGTCAAGCCCAAATAACCGGGGTCAAACCCAAGTAACTGGTTGCTTTTGTGGATAACCATCCTTTTGCTAAGGATACCTGAACCTTCAAAACTCAGAATCACGTGAAAGGTGGATAAAGGATGCAGGATCCTTATCCTTATATGAGAAAATAAGAGAACGAAATAGTTTGAGATTAGAATGTTACCAAAATAAGGATCATCTGTGCTCTAAGGATCCTTTAAGGATACTTATCATGTGAGGATCATGGATCCTTATCACATGAAGTATTTCTTCAAATGGACAGCATTTCAGGCTCTAGGTAGCAAATCACCTTCCATTGTTAGCAATCGATATGCCCCCTTTCTTGCTTCAGCTTCAATCAAGTAAGGTCCTTCCATTTTGGTGCCAACTTTCCATCAACAGGATTGGTGGTATTCTGAAATGCTTTCCTTAGTACCATATCACCAACTTGGAATTTCCTGATCCTGACATTTTTGTTGTAGGCTCCAGCCATTCTTTGCTGATAACTGGCCATCCTTATCCTTGCCAAATCTCTGATTTCTTCTATAGTATCCAGGTCTTGAACCAAGTTCTCATCATTTTCCTCAGGATCACGAATACTTGTTCTAGTAGTTGGAACCACCATTTCTGTAGGGATCACTGATTCTGCCCCAAATACCAAAGAGAATGGAGTTTGGCCTGTAGCATTCTTAGGAGTTGTCCTATCAGCCCAAAGCACATAAGGTAGTTCTTCTGCCCATTTCCCTTTCTTGGATCCAAGCTTCTTCTTCAAATTGTTGATGATGATCTTGTTGGAGGATTCTGCCTGACCATTAGCTTGTGGGTGGACTGGTGTTGATGTTATCATCTTAATCCCCCAGCTGTCACAAAAGTTAGTAGTTCTGCCCCCAATGAATTGGGAACCATTATCACATATAATTTCAGAAGGAATACCGAATCTAGTTATAATATTTCTTTTAATGAAGGATATAACTTCCTTTTCTCTGACTTGGGCAAAAGCTTCAGCCTCTATCCACTTGGAGAAGTAATCAGTCATAGCAAGCATGAACACTTTTCCACTAGGTGCCTTAAGGAGCTTACCAGCTATATCCATACCCCCATCTCATAAATGGCCAAGTGGAGGATATAGGATGCAATAATTCAGCTGGTTGATGAAGGATATTGCTGTGTCTCTGACAAGGATCACATTTCTTAGCATACTCCACATCATCTCTCTTCATAGTTAGCCAATAGTATCCTGTCCTCAGGATCCTTGAGAATAATGCCCTACCCCCAGTGTGGTTTCCACAATCTCCTTCTTGGAAGTCTTTTAAAACTTCTTGGATTTCAGGATCCTCAATGCATCTTAAATATGGTCCTGCAAGAGATCGTTTATACAACATATTATTTAAAATTGTGAATTGAGATACCTTAATTTTGAAAGCCCTAGGGTTTTCTCCTGTAGGAATCTCTCCATGTTGTAAGTATCTCATGATTGGGAGGATCCATGATCCTGAATGAGTTTGAGTATCCTCACTAGGGATAATTGTAGAATCCTCTCCTATTTCCATAGCCACGTGATCCTCGATGGCAGGAGCCGGGATATGGATAATGGGGATACTTATATCCTCCGGGATCTTCAAAGATGATCCTAAATTAGCCAATGCGTCAGCTTCTGCATTTTCTTCCCTTGGTACCTGTGTCAAACTAAAGGAAACAAAAGAGAGTGCCAATTCTTTGACCATCTCCAAATATTCGGTTAGCTTTTCACCTTTAACAGCATAGGATCCATTAAAGTGATTAGTGATACCTGATCCTCATATGCTTAGCAATTTGCAAGCCAGCTATCAAGGCTTCATATTCAGCCTCATTGTTAGTGGTTTGGAACTCACAAGCTATAGAGTGGGGTATTATGTCCCCCTGTGGCGATTTTAGTAGTGTTCCAAGCCCTGTTCCTTTGACATTTGAGGATCCATCAGTATAGAGTATCCAAGGATCCTTGGTCTCCTCCAGCTGCTGGACTTCTAACTCAGCTTCCTTTTGCAAATCACTACTGAAATCTGCCACAAAGTCGGCTAATGCTTGGGATTTAATGGCTGTCCTGGGCTCATATCTTATATCATATGCACTAAGCTTCACTGCCCACTTAGCCATCCTTCCTAACATTTCAGGTTTCCTGAGGACATTCTTAATTGGAAATTTAGTTTTGACGATAATGGCATGAGTTTCAAAATAATGTCTCAATTTAGTAGATGCCATAATTAATGCAAGGATAAGTTTTTCTAAGTGTGAATACCTGGATTCAGCATCAAGTAAACTCTTACTTACATAATAGACAGGCTGTTGTGTACCTTCGTGATCCTTAACAAGGACGGCACTTACTGCTTTTTGAGGATACCGCAAGATATAAGGATAACACATCTCCTTTTTCTGGTTTCATCAAGGTCGGGGCCGAAGATAGGTAATCCTTAAGAGCTCTTAAGGCAATTTCATGCTTCTCAGTCCACTCGAATTTCTTGTTCTTCCTTAGGATATCATAGAATTCCTTGCACTTTTATGAGGATTTGGATATGAATCTGTTTAAAGCTGCAATCCTGCCTGTTAACCTTTGAACATCCTTAGCATTGGCAGGGGACTTGATGTTCACTATAGCTTTGATTTGTTCTGGACTGGCTTCAATGCCTCTCTTTGTCACCATATATCCTAAGAATTTACCTGCTTTAACACCAAAGTGACATTTTGAAGGATTAAGTTTCATGTTATATTTGTCAAGGATATTGAATGCTTCCTCCAAGTCCCTTAGGTGATCCTCAGCCTTTTTTGATTTTACCACCATATCGTCTATGTAAACCTCCATAGTCTGTCCAATCTGATCCTTGAACATCATATTCACTAGCCTTTGAAAAGTTGCACCTGCATTTCTTAGTCCAAATGGCATAGCAATATAACAGTGTATACCAGTTGGAGTCATAAAGGTTGTATCCTCTTGATCGGATGGTTCCATCTGAATTTGTTGAAATCCAGATGAAGCATCCATAAAAGTTAACAGTTCATGACCCGCAGTTGCATCCACCATGGAGTCAATGTGGGGTAATGGGAAAGGATCCTTGGGACATGCCTTATTTAAATCAGTGAAATCGACACATACCCTCCACTTTCCGTTTTTCTTTTGAACAACAACCACATTGGTCAACCATCTTGGATACTTGACCTCTCTAATCATACCTGCTCAGAGTAATTTCTCTACCTCCTCTTGGATAATGGCATTTCTTTCTGGTGCAAATTTCCTCCTCTTTTGATGGATTGGTTTGAAGGACCTATCAATGCCAAGTTTGTGAGTGATTATATCTTTAGATATACCTGTCATGTCTTCGTGTTTCCATGCAAAGGTAGTCTTTCTCCTTTTGAGGAAGGATATGAGGTCTTCCTTTATTTCGCCAAGGATCCCTGATCCTATATAAACTTTAGATTCAGGATCATCAGGATCCATAAGGATTTCTACTACATCTTGTTCTCTTACCTCCAAGACATCCCTTGGAGGATGCTTTAATTGCTATTGCTCCCTTGACTTTGAGGCTGGTTTCATTGATGAAGTGTAGCAGTTCTTAGCTTCTTGCTGATCACTATCAATCTTCTCTATTCCCCAAGGACTAGGAAGCTTCACACATTGATGATAAGTGGATGGGACTGCCTTCATGTCATGTATCCAAGGCCTGCCAAGGATAACATTACAACAAGATAAACAGTCAATAACACAAAATTTTTGGTAAGAATGTAGTCCTTCGATATAGATTGGGAGTTTAATGTCCCCCAGAGTATTCTTAGTCTCGCCACTGAATCCCACGAGCACAGAGGATCTTGGTATGATATCGGATTCAGGAATATTCATCTTCTTGAGGACATCAAGCTGGATAATGTTCACAGAGCTTCCTCCGTCTATAAGGATCCTGCGAACAAAATGGTTAGAAATAAAAAGAGTGATAACCAAACCATCGTGATGAGGATCCTGAATGTCAACACGATCATCCTCATCAAAAGTTATAACTTTTCCTTCGGAGACACTGGATGTTCGAATGGGTCTATCTCCATTATCCATCTTGGTTTCCTTTGCATGTCTTTTAGCTGCAGAGAAGGATGTTCCACAAATGTCTGACCCTCCAGAAATAAAGTTTATAACTTGTGCATCTGCTGGAGGGGCTGGAGCTTTCTCTGGGATCCTTTCAGGATCCTGAGTCCTTGACTTCTTTCTCCCCAATAATTCTTTCAAGTTCCCCTTGCTCAACAAGTATCCAATTTCTTTTCTCAGTGCGATGCATTCTTCTGTGAGATGCCCAAAATCTTCATGATATGCGCACCACTTTGACTTATCTTTAGTTGCAGCTGGTCTGTCATTTTTCCTGGGCCATCTAGCTTTATCACCTAAATTCTGCATCGCAAGGATTAGTTCATTGTTATCAACAGAAAAGCAATATTCGGAAATTGGAGGATAATCCTCATCATCCTCTTCTTGTTCAACAGCATGCACATTCTGGTTATCATATTTGTTATAGGATCTGAACTTGTTGTTCTTGAATGAGGATCCTTGCTTCTCTTGCTTTGAGGATCCTGCTAACCTCTCCTGGATCCTTTTGTCATCCTCTAGCCGGATGAACCTAAGGGCCCGGGTTCTTACCTCATCTAGATTCCTGCATGGTGTCATAACAAGATCATCATAGAATAATGAATCCCTAAGCAATCCCATTTTAAAGGCTTCAACAGCCATAGCTATATCCAGGTTAGGGATATCTAAGGATTCTTTACTAAATTTAGTGATATAATCCCTTAATGATTCATTATGACCTTGGGTTATCCTATACAGATCACTAGTTAAACGCTCAAATTTTCTACTACAAGAAAATTGGTTATTAAATAGGTTAACTAGGTTAGCAAACGAGGTAATAGAGTAAGGGGGAAGACTTAGCAGCCATTTAAGAGCCGATCCAGTAAGAGTGGATCCAAATCCCTTGCACAGACATGCTTCCTTTAACCTTTCTGGGATGGGATTGATCTCCATCCTTTCCCTGTATTGTGCTATGTGTTCTTCAGGATCTGTTGAACCGTCATACAACTTCATAGTAGGCACATGGAACCTCTTGGGTATCTCAGCATCACAGATTGGTGGTGCAAAACGAGATATCTTGTGGCTCCCATCTGCAATCTCCGGGATAGGCTTGACCACTCCTGGGACACTTGATATCATATCCTTTAACTTTTGCAATTCTCTGGCCATGGCATGATTGATACCTGTATCCTGCATAAGGCCATGGTTAGTAGTATAAGAATTATTGAAAGTGTTACCTCCCATTGGATTCAAATTAGGAAGAGCGGATGTGAATCCATATTCTTGGGGCTCTGGAATGACCGATGGACCAGTAGAAGCAATGGTCTGCATTGGAATGAAATCTCCCTGATGGATATCGGAATTCCCTGATTGTAAACTCCTTAAGGATCCCGGAATCTGGAAGGACCCATGAAACTGAGAGGATCCTTGAACCTGCGAGGATCCTGGGATGTATGAGGATCCTTGAAACTGAGAGGATCCTTGAACCTGGGAGGATCCTGGAACATAGGAGGATCCTTGAACCTAGGAGGATCCTGGGACGTAGGAGGATCCTTGAACCTGGGAGGATCCTTGAAACTGAGAGGATCCTTGAACCTGAGAGGATCCTGGAACATAGGAGGATCCTTGAACCTGGGAGGATCCTTGGACCTGGGAGGATCCTTGAGACGGCCAGAACCCTTGAATCTGCTGCGCTCCTGAGTATCCTCCTGAGCTTGAGAAGGATCCTATATGCCGAGGATGGGATCCTGCTGGTTGGAAGTGTAACCCTGAAGCCTGAGTAATTGCTGATGATCCGTAATGCACTCATTTTGGTCCTCCCACATATTGAACGTCTGGAACCACTGAAGGCTGAGAAGTTATAACCGGAGTATCGAAATTCAAAGATCTGGGCATCAGTGGGGAATGATCCTCTGCCGATCTCTTCTGTTTCTTGATGTCTCCAATTTCTCTAAGAATCCTTTCATTGGTCTTATCCTGCTACTGTATATGCTCCTTCATCTACAAAATCAGAATAAACAAGTCACTAGTAGTGGGAGTATAAGAAGCAGAAGAAGTTGGAGGTTTTGAGAAAATGGGAGTTGGTTTCTTCTCGGCATTTTTCTGAGGTCCAGAAGGTGGTGGAGGCAAAGGTGGAATGCCCTGGGATGAATTGACTGCAGACATCGCACTGGATGTGTTCTTTGATGATGAAGCCATCTGCTTGGATGTAACGAATCGAAATGATCACAAAAATGAGAATTTCTTAGGAACGAAGCACCAATTGCCCCACGGTGGGCACCAAACTGTTTTGGTCAAAAATCAGACGAGGATAATGCAACCAAACTCTCTGTTACCGGGTATGATGCTTGAATTGGTAAACAACAATGAGGATCACTATGAAATGAATTGCACAGGGGACACAAAGATTTATACGAGGAAAAAGCCCTTGATCAATGTATGATCTTCGGCATAAAAAACCTCGGGTGATAGAAACTACCGATCACCAACTCAAATTAAACAATAATCCTTTTACAACTTCGGATGATAGCGAGCTAAGTACAAGGATCACTCTAGTGTATCGTGTAGAAATGTATGAAAAATGCTAAGTGTTTTGCCGAGAGCTGGTGAGTGCAGTTGTACGAGTGTGTGTAGCCAAAAAATAGCCAAGTGTTGTCTAATTAGCTCGCTACCCCTTTTAAATTTAGTAAAATATCTAAATAACTAACTATCCGCAATTCATGCCTTCTCCCCACGATCTCCATAACGTTCACCATGGTCAAGCACGTGCGGAATAAACGTGGAATATTCTCCAGGAACGTTACCAAGACTAAGCCCGAGCTGGTACTCCTGCAAAACAATACCGAAATCAAAGCAGACAATCATTAGTATAAGGATCCTTAGGATGATCCATGATCCTGATCCTGAAGCACTTCTGAGGATCACTAACTGACACAGAAGTAAGGATCACCAAGCAGGATAATAATTGAGGATCAAGGGTCATTAAGAAATCCTCCCCTAACAATTATATAGCAAAATAACGTGCTACCCTTAAAAAATTTCGCACCCATGAAACTTTTTTTTGGGTCCGCCAGTGGGTTGGTTTCGCAACAACATGAAAAGAAGAAGTGGTGTTTACAACCGTCTTGGTGGTAAAAAAAATAGGCTCGACACTAGAGGTTCCATTCGTGCTCCTTCCAGAACCAGATTCCGAGTGCTTGTTAATCCAGAGGGGTGTTCCATACGTCACGTTCTCGAGCTTTGCAACATCACCTCTCAATTGCGCCTCTATGGTGTCAAGCTTGGCGGTAATGACAACCAACTAGGCGGCAAGTTGATCGGACGAAGAACTGCTACCCCGGGTTTGCCCTATCTTGATGTGTCCTGACAACAGAACCATTGATAGATACTAAAAAACAAAGTTTGATTTATTGAAAAACTGTAGTTGGCCCGAGTCATGGGATAATCTCTCATACAAGAACACTAGATAATCAAAATAAACAAGGCAAAGAAAACTAGAATAGAACTGGAATACTTAAATGAAAAGTAAAAGAGTTACTAATCCTAAACTTCAACCCTTAAATTCAGCCTTTTGACTTTCCTTTTGACTTTGAATCCCCTAACATTCAACCCCCGCTAATTCATCCTTAAACTTTTGCTCCTGATTGACTGGATCAAGGTAACTGAACCGAGGCTTGTTGTATCCAGGTGGATCGACATGCTGATACGGTGCTGATACGGTGGGTTCGTATCATATCTCTTATTCAACGGATGAATCCTCACAAAGTTGAGACTCGAGTTTATTTTCGATGTGAATGCCTTGTAACTTCTTAACCTGTGGAAAACTTTTCTCTCTATTAAGTTACTATAATAATTATAATTACTAAATGTCATCTGATTCAATATATGGATCAAGAGATTTCAGTTAGACTTAGACATATAAATACAATATTTTGGTTATAGGCCAACAGAGAATTCAGATTCTTCAGCCTTCTGCAACTTAGGTGAGCCACCTGCACTTCTAAGTCTCTAAGCAATTCCTCTTCTTGTGTTTGTTGCAAATGAAACTGTTCCCTGCCATGGTGTTTGTAGAGATAAGATAATGTAGACGCCAACATGTTTTTAACAATTATAATATATAGGATAAGGATCCATTAGGAACCACCCTTTATTTTAAGAACCGCGAACTAGTGTGAACACAACCATACCTAAAAAAATTAAAAACACAAATTTATTTATTTTTTATTAAAGTCGCTAAATTTCATGACTAAAAAAAATAGAACAACAATTACTGCTGTGTGCATACGCATGGTGGCTGGCGTGGTATTCTCAGGGCAAGTGTGAGTTCTTATACCTCTCCAGTCGTAGTTTATATTTTTTTGGTAAAGTCGTGATTTAACTAAAAAAACTTTTTTAGCATTTAGTTGTGAGGTTTAGCTTTATGGTTTAGTTTTTAGCATTTAGCTTGGGTGGGGATGGGGTGTTTAGGTTTTTAGGTTGTGGTGGGGTGGAGGTGGGTGTTTAGATTTTTGGGTGGTGGGGTGAGTTTATTTTTTTGTGTTCACATTGGTTCTCGCAATAAAGTTAGTTCCTACATGAACCCTAATTATCTTATATAATTAGTATATTATCTTAAATATGGTTTCTAATAATTTTAATATATAATAGTATATAGATTGAGGATCATGTAGAAAGGGGCTTGAGTGTGAGAAGTGTGAGAAATATTGTGGGGCTGACATGTGTCCTTGAGTTATATTAATTCAAAAGGGTAAACAAGTAATTTACTCAATAATTCAATTAAATGATAAATATTCTCATAACCGCCTGGGAGTTATTTTAGGATTCCGATTTGTGTTTTTTAAAGATCCATTAAGAATCTGTGATGTATTTTTCATCTCGTAAGCTATCGTACTCCTAATTACTCATATTAACCACCTAGAGTTGGGTTGCTGCGCAAAGTGTGTTTTTTTAAGTCCCTTTTCCTGTGGATCGTAACAAAACTAATAATCTACCAAGGGTGCGAAATCCCATTGATAAATCGATGAACACACAAACAAGAATATTTAGACGAAGAACACGAAAACACAATTACCACACGGATCTTCTGTGATTATCAAACGTAATGTTTCATAACCACTCAATATCACAAGAACTCACAACCAATATCTGTGTTTTCTCTAACTCTCTCAAAATGTCTGCAAAATGTCTAACCTAAACCCTAAAGCATGAAGCTGTTTATATACCACAACCATTCCATGCGAACCGGGCTAGGCCCAACTTACATAATAACAAACTTGGACTCATAAGCTATAATCCAAACTCGGCCTAGACACAAACTCGAAATACATATTCTTCACAACCTCAGACTAGCTTGTATCCAAGTCTTCATATAACAACCCTCCTGAAATTTTTCCGACGCCCTAATATATTTAAAATATCCCAATATGTCCTAAAATACACCCCATACGTGAAAATGGACCCCGAATACCTTAATTTTTATTAAATTTAATTAAAAACAAGAAAATAGGGGCCCTGGCGGGACGCGACAGACTCCACTTGAGTCTACGCGGGCCGCGACCGCCTAGGCAAATGGCGCAGCCCTGGGCTGCCACGTGTCCTAGCAGCTGTCAAAGCTACCAGGTGACCAATCAAGCCTACGCCGTAGACCACCTACGCCGCGGCCCGCGAAGGCTAAAGCCTTGGGCGTAGCGGGGCGCGACGAACCAGTCGACCAACCCTATAAAGGGAGGCCTTCGGCCTTCAGTTTCCATTCGTTCAAATTCTTCGATCTTTCTCTCACTTTTCATATAGTAGACATTATACTCGGGTATAATATCCACTAAATAACGAAGTTCTGCTCCGTTGTAAGTATCATAACCCCTGGATACGTATTAGATACTCTGCCCGATTGATCTAGGGTTCCGTAACGGCTGTCGTGGTTCTGCCCGAGTAGTCGTTGGAATGCCGTATCGGGGAGGGTATTACTAATGTTAAAATGAGTTATTATACTAACACGTGTGTATTTGTGTAAATTATAGATAATTCCCAGGAAATCCATACAGAAAACCTAAGACAGCAATGTGAGTAATCTCCTTTTTGTAAACAGTTTTTACAAAACCTTAACCATTTTACAATGAAGTTTAGCAGTGATTAAGTCTTTGTAATTCTACAATTACTGCCGGTATGTTGGGGTTTTGTATACAAAATGTGGAACACGTTACCATTGGACGAAGAGTTAGCCAATGTGTAATATGACCCACCAGTCAGGATTGACAATACTGAATGAGTAATTGGGTAGATGTAAACATTGTAATCGCTCTCAATACTGTTTAAATTAATAAAACTTTTCTTGATTGAACTGGGATTCACTCACCAGTATTTCCCACTGACAAAATGTTTTTAAACGCGTTTCAGTTAACACAATGTGAAAGCCAATTAGAAGCCAGCTGGACAGCACTGAAGGCTTAGAAAAGTGGCTATAAAAGTTACCTAAATAAAAGAAGGCGTCTATTTCAATAAAATGGGATTTATCCCTATAAATCAGTTTGTAATAAAAACTTGGGTTTCATCCCAATATGTTTATTTATATAAAATGTGGTGTTTTACTCTGATAAAATATTTCCTAACTACGGTCCTGATGTAATTTCCGCTGCCAAATTAATAAACACCGATACCACCAACACTGTTGTTCGCGGCCGCCCGTTCCCGGGACAGATAGGGGGCGAGGGTTGCGACAGAAGGTGGTATCAGAGCTAAGCCATTGATTCAGCCACAGAAGTGTTCCGCTGACACCAAAATTCAAAGTGTTAGGAAATAAATCACGGAAATACGTACATAATTGTATTTTCTTGTTATGTGATATTTGACTATTTGTTAGTTTACAGTATGAGCGACCAAGGACCATCTGACGCCTACCGTCAATTATCTGGTTCGCTTAGAAGCGAAGGTGCCTCTTCTCAGCTTGCCCTCTCAGGGTACTCTGCTGATACTGGAGAAGGAATATTCGTGTTTAAGGCTCAGTCCAAAGAGCCATTCCCTCAGAAAAAGAGATGATGGTTCAGTAGGGGAGCACATGAGCGTAGGAAACGTATGAAAAAGTTACAAGACCAGAGAGCACTAGCAGCAGCCAAAAGAGAGACGGATGCCCATACCCAAGACATGCTTAATAGGGGTATAGCCAACATCCATATCTTAGCAACCACAGCAGCCGACCCTAACCTGGAACAAATGATAGAACCCCAACCACAACCACCATTCCCTGACCAACCCATGGAAATAGAAAACCCTGAAAATCAAGTAGAAATGAATGATTTCAACCCGGAGGAGATACCTAGGGTACCAGCACCAAATCCCTTAGACCCAAATTACGACCCATGGTGGGACGACAATAGAGACTATGTGCAACGTTACCCGATACACGAAGACATGCCCATGCCGAACTTAGGAGCCTACCCAGGTTTGGACCCTCTAGATCCCTATTACGATAACGATGTATACATTAGGGAGATCTTAGAGAATCCTTACCCATTCCAGGCACCTACACCCCCATACCAGGAACTCGCACCCCAGACTCCGAACCCAGTCCTAGAACCTGCACCCCAAATGAGTGCAGAAAACATACAAGAACTTAGGATATTTGGTGAGGAAATTTTAGAGAGTAGTGAAAGGATGAGACAGGTGGGAGAGCGACTCGTCTGGAAGTACGACGAGCGCAATATGGATTTCTGGATGAATCCATATCCATGAATGTGATGGTAGAGATGGTAGTAATAATAATAATAATATAATAATAAAAAAAACTACGGATGCCTACTACTATTAATGTATTTTTTATTTCAGTTGGTATTGTAATTTTAATTTCCAATGTTGGTTTGTAGTAGGTACATATTATATAAAAATAGAGTAAAGTCGCAATGATCGATGGACAAAATGCGTGTCATGTGATTGGCTATATTAAATATTATTTTGTGATATTAATACGTGGTAAATGTTTAAAATTCAGATGGACAACAAAGTGAACCAGGAAAACCAGAATGATAACAACCCGAATAACGATAATCTGGATAATGAGAATCCGAACAACAATAACAATGGAAACCAAGTGGATAATAGTGTCATCCAACACATAGTGGCACAAGGAATAATAGATGCAGTGCCATATATTCTTCAAACGGTTAAGGATGCTAATAATAAAAGTAGACATGATAGCAAGCGACCGACTGAACCGGAAAACAGCGTGAACAATGGACCTGTACTTCAAGCGCCCATTCCCAAAAGAAGAAGAACCATGCCATATGGTTGTTCTTATAAAGAATTCTGGTCCTGCAAACCAATAGAATTCTCGTGCAATAAAGGACCCATTACAACTCTACGCTGGATAGAAAAGACTGAGGCTGTTTTAAAAATAAGCAAGTGTGCTGAAGAGGATAAAATAATGTTTGTTTCTAATTTGTTTAAAAACTCAGCCTTAGAATGGTGGAACACTATCCTCCAGTCTAGAGGAAGTGATAGGATTTACAACATGGAATGGGAGGAATTTAAGAATATGGTAGAAAGGAAATTTTGCCCTCCCAATGAAAAGGAACAGATAGCGAATAAGTTTCTGAACCTTAGGATGACCGGGGTAGATAGTAAGGGATACACTACATTTTTCTTTGAATATGCTAGAATAGTACCAACCCTTGCATCACCTGAACCAGTATTAATCTCCCGTTACATCTGGGGATTAATCAGGGAAATTAGGCATGGAGTCAAGGCCGCTAGACCTCAAACCATTGAAGAAGCTGTAGAACTAGCAAACACCTTGACTGATGAGTTAGTGCGTACACGAGAAGAAAATCAGAGGAGAAACCTAACCCAAAGGCTTACCCAGGAATTCCGCTATGGTAATTCCAACCGTAGGAATGTAGGTTCTACCTCTGCACCTTATTGCAAGTATTGCAAATGGAAGCATTCTGGAAGATGCTCCATATATTGCAATTTCTGCAAAATATCCGGACACAAGGAAGAAGATTGCAGGAAGAAAGCTAACAACAGGATATGCTACAACTGCGGAGAACAAGGTTATATCAAGCCAAACTGTCCAAAATTAACTCCAGCTACGAACAACAAGAACACCAAAAATGCTAGAGCATTTGTTCTGACTGCAGATGAAGCCAAAATGATTCCAGACGTTATAGCCGGTACATTTTTAGTTAATGATGTTTTTGCTAAAGTATTATTTGACTCTGGTGCAAACCAAAGTTTCATTAATACTTCATTTTGCAAACTTCTAAATCAATCATTAACTAAACTCCCACAAGAATGTCTAGTAGAGACAGCAAATGGAGAAACTGTTAGGATTTCTGAAATCTTGCAGGAAGCAAGAATAGTTTTTTTAAATCAAAAATTTATGGCAAACCTTTACCCAATGAATCTGGCAGGATTTGATGTCGTATTAGGAATGGATTGGTTAATAGCCAATAAAGCCAGTATTCTATGTGATCAAAAGTCAATTCAAGTAAACTCACCAAAAGGCGAAAAGATCACAATTAAAGGAGATAAACCATCCGGATCCACAAAATTCATCTCTGTGATGAAAACAACAAGTTGTATAAGAAAATGATCCATAGTGTATTTGATTTCTATAATCACTAACACTAAAGGAAAAGAACTAAATGATATTCCAGTAGTATCCCAGTTTTCAGATGTATTTCCAAAAGAGCTACCCGGACTACCGCCAGACAGGGAAGTTGAATTCAGAATCCATCTGCTACCCAGAACAGCACCTATTTCCAAAGCACCTTACTGTTTGGCACCAGCAGAAATGCAGGAACAGAAGAAACAATTAGACGAATTGTTGGAGAAAGGATTCATACAGCCAAGCTCATCGCCATGGGGAGCACCGATTTTATTCGTTAAAAAGAAGGACGGATCAATGCGTATGTGCATTGACTACCGTGAACTGAACAAGGTCACGATTAAGAATCGGTATCCATTACCAAGAATCAATGATCTGTTCGATCAATTGCAAGGAGCTCGATTTTTCTCTAAAATCGATTTAAGGTCAGGATATCATCAATTAAAGGTACAGGAAGAGGACATTCCTAAGACCGCGTTTAGAACAAGGTATGGCCATTATGAATTTACTGTCATGCCCTTTGGTTTAACCAATGCCCCAGCTGCATTTATGGACATGATGAACCGAATATGTAAGCCATATTTGGATAAATTCATAATTGTTTTTATAGATGATATTCTTATTTACTCTAAGAGGAACATGCAAAGCATTTACACGCACTTCTAAGTTTATTAAGAAAGGAAAAACTTTATGCTAAGTTTTCAAAGTGCGAATTTTGGTTAGAACAGGTACAATTTCTTGGACACTTAGTCAATCATGAAGAAATTCATGTTGATCCCACAAAAATCGAGGGAATTACCAAATGGAAAACCCCTGAGTCGCCAACCGAGGTTAGAAGTTTCTTAGGATTGGCCGGTTATTATAGAAGATTTATTCGAGATTTTTCTAGAATAGTCATTCCCTTAACTAAGTTAACCTGTAAATCTGTTAAGTTTGAATGGGGAACAAAACAAGAAGAAGCATTTTGAATTCTTAAGCAAAGATTAACCCATGCACACATAGTAGCATTACCAGAAGGAACTAAAGATTTTGTAGTATATTGTGACGCTTCTAAGTTAGGTTATGGATGTGTGTTAATGCAACGACAAAAGGTTATAGCTTACGCTTCTAGACAGCTTAAGAATCATGAAGAGAGTTATTCGAATCATGATTTAAAGTTAGGAGCTATAATTTTCACCCTTAAGATTTGGAGACATTACCTATATGGTAGTAAGTTTACTATTTTCACAGACCATAAGAGTTTAAGGTATGTCTTTGGGCAAAAAGAGTTAAATATGAGACAGAGACGTTGGATGGAAATTCTTAGTGATATCGATTGTAATATCCAGTATCATGTAGGAGAAGCCAATATAGTGGCTGATGCTTTAAGCCGAAAGTATCACGAAAAGCCAAAAAGGGTATTGTCACACCCCGATATTTCCACATATTACCGGTGGGGAGTATCGTGAGGTAGTTGATATCATCATAGTCAAATAATCACAGTTCAATGCACAGCGGAAGTCTAAAGTAAATATATTACAAACCGATTCAAAGTAACATCAATATTACAAACGAGTTGTAAGATGGATCCACAGGCGGATCTTAAAACTGAAAGATAAACATTGTTCAACAGACTTTAGACGTCTAGAGCATGCAAGATTCCCTGTTAACGCCCTGAGCTCCCAGCCAATTACATACCATACCAGTCACTTAGTCTTTTTGGAAAATACGTCAGTTTACACTGGTAAATACAATTAACTGACTCTTTTGAAAATATTTATGAAAATTGATTTAAAGGCACAAGGCACAAATATCCTTTTATAATTTGGGACAATTATATAAAAATAATATTGTATACAAATTTACATGTTCGTTATACATTAAGGGCTCGATGTTAGAAACCGAGTCAAGATTAACAGACACACTACAAGTATAGGCCCACAAGAAAGTGAGATACCGTTTCCCTTACGCAACTGTCAGGTGTATGCCTACACCCCGTGCTTAAGACGTGGCCATTTCTTAATAATGATGCCAAGGATATCCGGGACATGGTCATTAACCCCCCAAAGGCTTTTATTTCAAACAAGACAGATTAAAACGGGTTACCTCAATAATTTAATCACAATCCGATTAAACATTCAATACCCGACCAAGCGGTATTATTATAATAACGTATCCCAAGCCCGTATAGGGAAATAGGTTAAAAGTATTTACCTGAGCTAAAATATAATATTATTCTCAGCCGTATATTCAAGTCAGCAAGCACAAGTACCTTTACTGGGGATCTCAATCTGGAACGAAGGTTTTATAACCTATTAGATTCCAAACGGGTCTTACTTAAGTTTAAACTTAGACCGGTTAGTTTTTAAAGAAAGGTTTACGGTTCAAAACGCAAGATTAAGCGAAGACCAGATTAGAATGTGATTTAGACCCGACAAGTATGAAGACTTGTATAATATGGGTAAACTAAACACATTCTGGATTTTGAAGCAAAAATGATAAGGTTTGACCCGTTTCGGTCAATTTATGCAAACTAGTTACATAAACTGTTCTGAACGCGAATAATGCATAACGGGTAACCAAAAGAGTCATGAACATGTTTCATAAGTTAATATGCCTTAAATATGTTGTGATATCAGTAGGATACCTTCCATTATGCCCAAAACGAATTTAAAAACCAATTTATGCCCCGTAAGGGTATTTTGGTCATTTTAATGCTTATAAAAGAGGTTAAATAATAATCTGAGTTTCTGGTCTTAAATAATCAGTAAAAATATTTATTTTATCAAGTTATATTAGTAGGATACCTCACATATGTGAAATTTACCATTCATGGCCAAACTATGCACCGTAGGGGCATTTTGGTCATTTCACATATGCTTTAAGGGTTAATTTTGGAAATATGAGTTCAAAACTTTTATTTACTGTTAAAGTATAAAAACTTATTCATAACATCAGTAGGTATCAAGCTTTAGGTGCCTAATATGGTTTTAAACCATACTATGCGCCAAAATCGCATAAAAGTCGGTATTTGACGATATTCGGGTTAATTAAGGGAATCTGAGATTTGATCGACCTTTACTGTTTAAAATAACTTATTTAATATATAAAATCAGTAGAAAAAGTTTTGGCATGTAAAGGATGTATAAAACTCATCTTATTAGCAAAAGGGCGTTATCGTCAACTACCGAGCCTATGCGAGAACTCTATGTTATGATCATTTTTAAATTTAATAAAAACTTCCAAAAATCCCAAAATATTATCTTACATCAGTAGGTAAAAAATTTGATGTCAAAATTTGGGTTTAAATAGGCTTTATGCCGAAAATGTCGTTTAAATAATAAAAAGACCTTTATTTACAATATCAAGCATAACTCTTATTTTAGACCATAAACTGATGTCAAACTTTTAGGACATATTTAAATATCAGTAATAAAGGTTATTATTCTCTCACATTTTCAAAAATCTCGTTTTAATATCAAAAGGGCATAACGGTCAACTTTTAAGCATATAACGGAAACATGCATATGAACTCTAATTCTAAAGGACCAAGTAGTATAACCTTAGGGGGTTGTACTAACATATAATATGGTCACAAAGGAACCCTAAGGCATAATTAAACTAAGTTAAGTCGGGTCAGACCTGAAAGTCAAAGCAAAAGTCAACTTTTGCGACTTTCGGTTGCGAACCAATTCTAAACTTAGAATTGTCAGGTTGAACATGCCTAGACAGGTTCAACTAATATTTACCAAGTTAATAAAGTGACAAAAATTGATTTTATAGCCCTTACATCATTAGTTATGAATTTTGTTTAAAAAAACGACTCGTTTGACTTTTATATTAATTACTTTGACCCGACAATTAACTAAGCAAACGTGGTAATTAGGAGGTGCCCTTTTTGAGGGTTTAATACCTACCTAATTACGATCACGTGGCCATGTTCGTTGCGAACCATGGCTTAACCATACAAGGTCTAGCTAAAAGTTAAAGCGTTTATCGCAAACGCTTGACTTTTCGGCTTTAAGAGCCAAACAAAATAACCAAGCATGAAAGGAACACTTACAAGTGGTCCTTGGGACAGAAGATAACTCAAAAGGAGGTTCCCTTGATCAGGCTCCTCAGATTTGAGTGATAGAGAGCAAAACTCAAGAAATGGTGTGAATTTCAAATGAAGTTCCTCCCCTATTTATAGTGTTTGAGGGATTCATGGATGATCAACAAGTGTTAGGGGCCTTCTTAAGATGATTACAAGTGTCTAACAGGTGTCCTAAAACAATCAACAAGCCCATAAATTCGAATATGTGAGACAAAGAGGCAAAGCAAGGCTGGTTTCTAGTTTTTTGCTACTGGGCATTGCTATACGGACCGTAAGGACCTAACCAGCTTACAACAAGTTTCAATTGTTGTCACGTTTGGTCCCTGCACTTGATTAATGTCGTTTCCGATACATTTAAGGCCCGTTAAACAATTATTAAGGCTCTAAAATGATGCCTAAACATAGGGAACATAAAACATGCTCAAAAATATGTCAGATGTCGGTTCGTTTTGTCGTACGGTCGCGTAGTTCGGCTAATTACGACGAAACACGGACGGACGCCAAAAACGATCCAAATTACTTGACGAAAGGAATTTTATCAAGCTAAACACTAAAATAAAATATTTTAGTGCTTACCTAAATTTTTGGATGTCCGGATATATTCAGAACGTAAGATATGCGCGAAAATGCAAACTTGTGCACTTTTTGACGCTTTTAGTCCCTGTTGATCAAATAAGTTTATTTTTGCGCACCAAACACCTCTAAGCCTAATTCTAAGATATGTAAAGGATATTTAGGGAATGATTAACTTATGTTCATTTTCCGGAAGGTTCGATATCATACGAATTGGTATACTTTTGTAGTTTGACGCAAATAGTCCCTCTAATGCGGAAACTTGAGTATATCATCGTTAAATAGAATCGAAGCCTTATCTAATCCATATTAGGCATTCTTGAGAGTATTATAAAACATCATAATGCTTCAGGTTTGTTAAAAGGTCATTCAGAGGTATAATTAAACATATTGACGCTTTTAACCCCTTAAACTTGCAAAGTTGCGCGTAACGTCACTTAAAGGCATAAAAACCTTAGACGGCCGATATTTGGCATTCCCGAGAGTATAATCAAATGTCATGAAGCTCTCGGTTTGTTAAAAGGTCACTCAGAGGTATGAATTTACATGTTGACGCTTTTAACCCTTCATTGCGCAAACTTTCAATTAACTACGCAAACGGCTACTCTTAATCAACGAGCGGCTCACTTGTGAATATGAATACCATAAGAGATTATTCAGAAACTTATTTTAAGTATGTTAACACTTCCAGTCCTTCTATAATCAAAGTTTTTGATTTTTCGCAAAATTAGTCCCTCAAATTCAACGTTTGACTTTATTAGGGTTTATTACACTTGTCTATACATCATTGGACGTGATTTTTACGAGGTGTTACATCCTCACCCCCTTAAAAGAAATCTCGACCTCGAGATTTGCTAAAGTAATGGAAGTACTTTCTGACGTATCATGGACTTAACCTCCATAGCATATTTGGGCCTCTAAGGACATCTCAGTTGACCTATACGATAGGTACATACTCCCTTTCGGAGCTTCTTAACCTGTCGATCCTTAATCTATACAGGTTTCTTATCAACCCATAAATTTTCATTGGTCTACATATCATTCTGTGATAATGCTTCTTGTCTTATCGGCGAAACACATCCTTTAATCACTAGTGTGGGACACATTGATTTCCATCAATCTCTTCAGGTAAGTTTTAGCTTATAATTTACCAATCTTGATATATTCGATTTCCTCGAATGATTCTATATATCAGAGCTTAACTATCCCGATAAATAAAAAAATAAAAATTTCAGCACACCCTTCTTAGGGTGATACTTTCAATTGAACCTTATTCCTTATTAAGGACTTAAGAAGGTTGCGACTTTCATCAATCCTTGATTTTTCCGCTGATTACTGGCAACGTTCAGACGATTATGAATTCGTATGATCTTATTCGTTGTTTCCAAGGTAAATTCAGATCCTGATAATTGGACTTACCAAACTTCTGTCCAATAACAGATGCCTAACATTCCATCAATACAAGGTCTCCATAGGAGCAGCCTTGGTAATTATATATCGACTATTAGTTATAGAATAGCTTATTTAAGGTGAGATGGTTATTCCAAATACAGCTTAAAACCAGTCTTGAGGAATAGCTAATCCTTACAGTTAGTCGAACAAATCGACGATCCTGGGCAACTGATGGCGATTCTTAATTGTTGCCTAAACAGGGTTGCGGTAATCAATGCATAAGCATAATGAACCATATTCCTTAATTTATAATACCGAGATTCTCAAAATTTTGAATTAGGCTTTAAAAACCTTTATCTTAAAACTCACTTGACCAGGGTTTCGATTCTTCCAATAATGATGGTAATAATCATTATGGAGATTTCACAATAATGCAGCCCTAAGTGGGATGTATATCTTAACTCTACTAGTCTTCGAAAGTAAACAGGGTACTTCTTTGGAGAAGATAGTCAAGACACAAGGATATTACAGAGATTTTCCAAATCTCTGGCTCTGGTTCATTTATCATTACCTGTGTCAGATAAGTGTCACATTTGCTTTACAATTCCAATGACACCTTATTCAGTGACACTTATTTGGACATTTCCCTCAGGACATCTTCCTTGAATACCATTAGCTGACTTTAGTATAATATGACCATTGAGATATCTCAGTGGTTCCATGCATTAAACCTCCATACTGAACAGGCATGGAAGCAATCTATGGAACATGTCAAGATACACCAATCCTCATATGGTGCTTTTTATCATACGTCTGGTATTTGCAATCGATGGGAAATCAAAGAGATATCAAATTAACATATACTAATGTACTCCATCTGGAGAGAGTACTCTAGAATTTCGCGACTGAATATTTATGATAGGAACAAAAGAAATGGTTCCTATGGTTTTCTTCTGTAAGTTTTACCTTACACTTAATCCCTGGGTTTCTTATGGAAGACTTTAGGAGTTTTCTATACTTACAATTTATGAAGGATTTATTGGTATCCGAATCAAAACAGAACTCTTAGCATTTATTTTACTCCATATTTTATGCTTAGTGGTTCTAACAGGCAGATATAACAACTTACAAAATTTATTATCCACGAACGACTTACCTGCACCCAAATCAAACAATACCCTTGCATGTACATCATTGATAAGGAATGTACCGTTTATAACATTGTCATCTTGTATGGCCTCTTTTGCACCCATCTGAAAGACCCTAGCGTTGGTCTTCTTAACTTCTTCAAGCTTCTTTGCATATTTTGGGCAATTTGACTTGATATGCCCCTTCTCGTTACAGTTGTAACAAGTCGCATCTCTTATCTTCTTATATTCTAATATTTTATGCTCACTAGATTTGCAGATCCCACGAGCCCTAGGCTGCGATTGGGATTTTGGTTCGTACCTGCACTTCCCTAGAAGGCGTTTCTTGCAGGTCTTGCATACAGGTTTCTTGTTGGATTTTTGTTTGTTCTCCTTAAGCTCAAGCCTACCCTTTTTCTTGGAAGTATGGGAGTTATCTTTCTCCCTTTTCCTTTTTAGTTTATTCTTCGCATCCGAGGCATGAGCAAGATCCTTCTCGTGTGTAAGGAAGTGTGGTTTTAGATGGGATTTGGAGCAAGTAGCATTGGGTTCTTTAAACTTTTTCACGACCTTTCTCACAGCCTTTCCAACAGCTGCGTCAATCATAGCTAGGAGAACATCCTTGTTAATTTTGAGGCTCACAATCATAGCATCATTAGCATGTGTCGTAGTATCAATGACACGATCGACAGTTGTCTTATCCGAGTTTGTCATACTCGAGACTTGGTTCCTAACACCAAATGAAACAATTACTTAGTTGCCATCCGACAACCGTTATTCATCATTCTGATGACCAAACATATACTAACCAGGGTATCATTAAACCACACAGGCTAATATAGTACGAACATTCTTAATGAATGTTATTAAATACATATCAATTTTATTTAGCCTAGGCCATATAAAGACCATCAATGGCATTTAAGGTTTGGACCTAGTCCATTACCTTTTTTACAGGGGGTCACAATGTCACATCTATCTTGATTACATTGATGATTTTGGATAGCTTGAAAGCTTGTTATAAGGATATTGGAGAAGAGCGATTCCTAATGGATATAAAGCATCCATCTAAAGTTGTTGAAGCAGTCTCTAAAGTGTCATCGGCCAATTCTACCTCGCGTTATATGTCTAGAGTCCTAATCAGGCGGATACAACCGTTTACAACATTTATTATCCACAATAGACTCATCTGCGCTAGAATCAAACAAATTCCCGCATAAACATCATTGATAAGGAAAGATACATGTTATGATGTTATCTTTACGTACTGCCTACTGGGTGTTCATCTGGAAGACTCACGCGTTTGTTTTCTTGGCCTTCTCAGGCTTCTTCTGATTCCTAGGGCAGTTAGTCTTGATATGCCCCTTCTCGTTGCAACCATAACAGGTTGCATCTTTCAACTTCTTGCAATCCAAGGTTTTATGTTCCTTAGACTTGCAGATTCCACAGGGTAGAGGCTGAGATTCAAATCTGCATTTCCTGAGGTGGTATTTCTTACAGGTTTTGCACCTGGTCTTTTCACCCGACTGCTGGTTGTCCTTCTTAAACCCGGAACTCTTCTTATGATCAGAATTCCCTTTTTTTTCTTATCGGAGTGATGAGAATTCTCATCCTCCCTTTTACGCTTTCCATCTTCAGAAGCTTTGGCAGCCCTGTTTCTGACCACATCGAGTGTGAGAGATAGTGACAGATCTTCCGCTGACCTGAATGTGGTAGGTCTCGATGCTTTCACACTTGCCTTGATTTCTGGGGCTAGACCCCCAATAAAGCGAGCTATACGCTTTGGTTCCGGTGTGATCAAGTAAGGGACCAATCGAGACATAGTATTGAAACTTGTAAGATATGCCTGATAATCTAAGTTCTTCATGACCAATGTCAAGAAATCAGTCTCAATTTTCTCAACTTCATGTTGAGGACAGTAATTTTCTTTGATAAGAGCAACAAACTGATCCCATGTCAGATTATACAATGGGACCTTCCCAGTAGCTTGGATTAGTGACCTCCACCAAGCTAGAGCTTCTCCTTTAAAATATTGTGAAACAAACTTCACAATGTCTTGCTCTGCGCATCCACTAATATCAACAACGGTGTCCATTTCATCGAGCCACGTCATGCAATCGATGGCTCCTTTTTCTCTTGTGAAGTCTCTGGGCTTGCAGGAGACAAAATATTTATATGAACAGGCTTTAACATGTGGCTCTTGATTAAGCACCATCTGCCTGGACGGAACACTCCTCTGATTTAACGAGTGATGAACATCGTCCTCCTTTGACTCGTGTGTTTTAGAAGGGGGCTTACTACGAGCCACAAATAGAGTCTTAGAGTGTGTACCACTTGATTCATTATACTGTCTGTCAAGAGCTCGAGTAACAGCATTATCTATTAATGCCTGTAGTTCTGCACCAGCTATATTGACTCCGGTAGTATCATTATTCTCACTCGGGTGGCTGTTAACCTTATCTGATCCAGCCATGTAGCTTGATTGCTACATAAATATTGATAATGATTTATTTGGAGATTATTATGGAATCATCATTTTTGACGATTCATTAACCATGGTAATATAAACCATATTGGTTAATTTATTAATTATATTTAATTAGTATATTCATTATAATTTATCCTAGTTATAGAACATTAAGGATATTAAAGTGGCACAAAAGGCCTAATCACAAGGACAGTTTTAAATTTATAAGCCACGATTTCAGAGAATCGAGGCATTAAGGTTTGAACATAGTTCATTACCTTTTCCTGACAGGGAGTCATAGACCACCATTGTCTTTCGTCTCGTTAGACATTGAATATGGCCCATAGGCACTTCATCACAATTGGATGTTTGTAAAAAAATGATCATCTTAATTGATGATGTAAGCCCTGATTTCTAGATCATTGGGCTATTTAAAGATTTGGAAGAAATCCAGTGTAAAGATGACATGTGTGATTTCATCGTATCACTGTTGTCAGGAGTGCTAACATGTTTTCAGATGTTAACAAGGATTTGAATCTTTTAAATAGGTTTTACCATTATGGCCATGTCTAAAACGACATATCGGCTAGGTTATACCTTTAAGATTTCTTTCAATATATATAGGCTGATTAATTATAAAAAGGAAGGATATTATGATTTATTTTATATAATATATTCATTTATATGTATCGGTAATGAATTTTTGAATCATCAATGAAAGAAGTACATAGATGCCCCTAAACGGGACTTAAAAGAAATAACATTGTCCACTAAGGGACTTAAAAGATATATATGTCCTTATAGGGATTACGATAGAGATGAAACGTAACGAGAAAATTCCATCTTCCTTCTATTTCTGAAAGTTTTCTCCTTGGTTCTCTGTGTGAGGTACGAATACTGAAGGTTTTGGTGGTTAATCCAAATCTTCTATTTTAGGAATCTTTGCAAACATGGAATCCAAGGATTTTAGGGCTAATAAATAATATAAATTACGAACAAGGTCGGGACAGGTATAACCCAAGTTTAGGATTTCAAGACTCGGAGGTAAGAAAGATGAGTCCTTTGGGTCCAAAGGTATTATCTTTGGAGCGGGAGCTTCAGGGACAACTTGTATGAACTCCCCCGATGTTGGCTTCTTATTTGAAGTTTCAAAAGTCTTGGGTATAGAATTTGAAATATGGTTAATGGGTTCAATGGTCCTTCCTCCATACTGGTCGTATGCTAATTCGAGCTGTAGTACGAAGCCTTGCATTCTTAAACTTCGGATTTGGAGAGCCTCCACAGATGGCGGCTTTGCTCAGCAACATATTCCTGAAGTACAAAATATCAAAAACAATGTATACATATAACAGGGATGAGATCATTCCTAGTTCATGTCTAGACTCGGAAGTTAAGGAATGTGCTACTGTGTCATTGAGATTAAACATAAAAGGCTAGTGTTTAATTCACTCAATGTTGGCTCTGATACCAACCTGTCACACCCCGATATTTCCACATACTACCGGTGGGCCCGGTGTGGAGTATCGTGACGTAGTTGATATCATCATAGTCAAATAATCACAGTTCAATGCACAGCAGAAGTCTAAAGTAAATATATTACAAACCGATTCAAAGTAACATCAATATTACAAACGGGTTGTAAGATGGATCCACAGGCGGATCTTAAAACTAAAAGATAAACATTGTTCAACAGACTTTAGACGTCTAGAGCTTGCAAGATTCCCTATTAACGCCCTGAGCTCCCAGCCAATTATGTACAGTACCTGTCACTTAGTCTTTTTGGAAAATACGTCAGTTTACACTGGTAAATACAATTAACTGACTCTTTTAAAAATATTTATGAAAATTGATTTAAATGCACAAGGCAAAAATATCCTTTTATAACTTGGGACAATTATATAAAAATAATCTTGTATACAGATTTACATGTTCGTTATACATTAAGGGCCCGATGTTAGAAACCGAGTCAATATTAACAGACACACCACAAGTATAGGCCCACAAGAGAGTGAGATACTGTTTCCCTTACGCAACTGTCAGGTGTATGCCTACACCCTGTGCTTAAGACGTGGCCATTTCTTAATAATGATGCCAAGGATATCCGGGACATGGTCATTAACCCCCAAAGGCTTTTATTTCAAACAAGACAGATCAAAACGGGTTACCTCAATAATTTAATCACAATCTGATTAAACATTCAATACCCGACCAAGCGGTATTATTATAATACCGTATCCCAAACCCGTATAGGGAAAATAAGTTAAAAGTATTTACCTGAGCTAAAATGTAATATTTTTCTCAGCCGTATATTCAAGTCAGCAAGCACAAGTACCTTTACTGGGGCTCTCAATCTGGAACAAAGGTTTTAATAACCTATTAGATTCCTAACGGGTCTTACTTAAGTTTAAACTTAGACCGGTTAGTTTTTAAAGAAAGGTTTACGGTTCAAAACGCAAGATTAAGCGAAGACCGGATTAGAATGTGATTTAGACCCGACAAGTACGAAGACTTGTATAATATGGGTAAACTAAACACATTCTGGATTTTGAAGCAAAAATGATAAGGTTTGACCCATTTCGGTCAATTTATGCAAACTAGTTACATAAACCGTTCCGAACACGAATAATGCATAACGGGTAACCAAAAGAGTCATGAACATGTTTCATAAGTTAATATGCCTTAAATATGCTGTGATATCAGTATGATACCTTCCATTATGCCCAAAACGAATTTAAAACCAATTTATGCCCCGCAGGGGTATTTTGGTCATTTTAATGTTTATAAAAGAGGTTAAATAATAATCTGAGTTTCTGGTCTTAAATAATCAGTAAAAATATTTATTTTATCAAGTTATATTAGTAAGATATCTCACATATGTGAAATTTACCATTCATGGCCAAACTATGCACCGTAGGGGCATTTTGGTCATTTCACATATGCTTTAAGGGTTAATTTTGAAAATCTGAGTTCAAAACTTTTATTTACTGTTAAAGTATAAAAACTTATTCATAACATCAGTAGGTATCAAGCTTTAGGTACCTAATATCGTTTTAAACCATACTATGCGCCTAAATCGCATAAAAGTCGGTATTTGACGATATTCGGGTTAATTAAGGGAAACTGAGATTTGATCAACCATTACTGTTTAAAATAACATATTTAATATATAAAATTAGTAGAAAATGGTTTGGCATGTAAAGGATGTATAAAACTCATCTTATTAGCAAAAGGGCGTTATCGTCAACTACCGAGCCTATGCGAGAACTCTATGTTATGATCATTTTAAAATTTAATAAAAATTTCCAAAAATCCCAAAATATTATCTTACATCAGTAGGTAAAAGATTTGATGTCAAAATTTGGGTTTAAATAGGCTTTATGCCGAAAATGGCGTTTAATTAATAAAAAGACCTTCATTTACGATATCAAGCATAACTCTTATTTTAGACCATAAACTGATGTCAAACTTTTAGGACGTACTTAAATTTCAGTAATAAAGGTTTTTGTCCTCTCACATTTTCAAAAATTTCGTTTTAATAGCAAAAGGGCATAACGGTCAACTTTTAAGCATATAACGGAAACATGCATATGAACTCTAATTCTAAAGGACCAAGTGGTATAACCTCAGGGGGTTATACTAACATATAATATGGTCACAAAGGAACCCTAAGGCATAATTAAACTAAGCTAGTTCGGGTCAGAGCTGAAAGTCAAAGCAAAAGTCAACTTTTGCGACTTTCGGTTGCGAGTCGATTCTAAACTTAGAATTGTCGGGTTGAACATGCCTAGACAGGTTCAACTAATATTTACCAAGTTATTGAAGTGACAAAATTGATTTTATAGCCCTTACATCATTAGTTATGAATTTTGTTTAAAAAAACGAATTATTTGACTTTTATTTTAATTACTTTGACCCGACAATTAACTAAGCAAACGTGGTAATTAGGAGGTGCCTTTTTGAGGGTTTAATACCTACCTAATTACGATCACGTGGCCATGTTCATTGCGAACCATGGCTTGACCATACAAGGTCTAGCTAAAAGTCAAAGAGTTTATCGCAAACGCTTGAATTTTCGGCTTTAAGAGCCAAACAAAATAACCAAGCATGAAAGGAACACTTACAAGTGGTCCTTAGGACAGAAGATAACTCAAAAGGAGGTTCCCTTGATCAGGCTCCTCAGATTTGAGTGATAGAGAGTAAAACTCAAGAAATGGTGTGAATTTCAAATGAAGTTCCTCCCCTGTTTATAGTGTTTGAGGGATTCATAGATGATCAACAAGTGTTAGGGGCCTTCTTAAGATGATTACAAGTGTCTAACAGGTGTCCTAAAACAATCAACAAGCCCATAGATTCGAATATGTGAGACAGAGAGGCAAACCAAGGCTGGTTCCTAGTTTCTGCTGCTGGGCATTGCTATACGGACCATAAGGGTCCTCATACGGTTCGTAAGGACCTAACCAGCTTACAACAAGTTTTAATTGTTGTCACGTTTGGTCCCTGCACTTGATTAATGCCATTTTCGATACATTTAAGGCTCGTTAAACCAATATTAAGGCTCTACAATGATGCCTAAACATAGGGAACATAAAACATGCTCAAAAAAATGTCGGATGTCGGTTCGTTTGGTCGTACGGTCGCGTAGTTCGGCTAATTACGATGAAACACGTACGGACGCGAAAAACTATCCAAATTACACGACGAATGGAATTTTATCAAGCCAAACACTAAAATAAAATATTTTAGTGCTTACCTAAATTTTTGGATGTCCGGATATATTCAGAACGTAAGATATGCGCGAAAATGTAAACTTATGCACTCTTTGACGCTTTTAGTCCCTGTTGATCAAATAAGTTCATTTTTGCGCACCAAACACCTCTAAGCCTATTTCTAAGCTATGTAAAGGATAATTAGGGCATGATTAACTTACAATCATATTCCGGAAGTTTCGATATCATAAGAATTGGTATACTTTTGCAGTTTGACGCAAATAGTCCCTATAATGCGGAAACTTGAGTATATCATCGTTAAATAGCATCGAAGCCTTATCTAATCCATATTAGGCATTCTTGAGAGTATTATAAAACATCATAATGCTTCGGGTTTGTTAAAAGGTCATTCAGAGGTATAATTAAACATATTGACGCTTTTAACCCCTTAAACTTGCAAAGTTGCGCGTAACGTCACTTAAAGGCATAAAAACCTTAGACGGCCAATATTTGGCATTCCCGAGAGTATAATCAAATGTCATGAAGCTCTCGGTTTGTTAAAAGGTCACTCAGAGGTATGAATTTACATGTTGACGCTTTTAACCCTTCATTGCGCAAACTTTCAATTAACTACGCAAACGTCTACTCTTAATCAATGAGCGGCTCACTTGTGAATATGAATACCGTAAGAGATTATTCAGAAACTTATTTTAAGTATGTTAACACTTCCAGTCCTTCTATAATCAAAGTTTTTTATTTTTCGCAAAGTTAATCCCTCAAATTCAACGTTTGACTTTATTAGGGTTTATTACACGTGTCAATACATCATTGGACGTGATTTTTACGAGGTGTTACTGGTACCTTCACTTAAATTAAATCTACAAATAGATTTAAATGAACAAATTAAAAAGGCACAAGAATCAGTAATCAAGGATGATGCTGAAAAATTAAAAGGAATGATCAAGGAATTAGAACAAGGAACAGATGGAATTTGAAGATTCCATAAAAAGAGAATGTGGATACCTAAATTAGGAAACCTACGTCATCATATATTAGAAGAAGCCAATAAGTCTAAGTGTACGATGCATCCAGGAAGTGATAAGATGTATCAGGATTTAAGAAAGAATTTTTGGTGGATAGGAATGAAGAAGGACATAGCAGCCTATGTTTCTAAATGTTTAACTTGCTCACAAGTTAAAGCTGAACATCAGAAACCCTCAAGTTTGTTACAACAGTTAGAAATGCCAGTTTGGAAATGGGAATTGATAACAATCGATTTTGTTACCAAATTACCCAAAACAAGAAAAGGTAATGATACAATCTGGGTGATTGTAGATAGGCTAACTAAGTCAGCTCATTTTCTACCAATGAAGGAAACTTTCAGTATGGAACAATTAGCTAAATTATATGTAAATGAAATTGTTTCTTTACATGGAATTCTTTTATCAATTGTTTCTGACAGAGATAGTTGTTTTACCTCTCATTTTTGGACAAGTTTCCAAAAAGCCATGGGAACCAAGTTGAATCTAAGCACAGCTTATCATCCTCAAACGGACGGACAAAGCGAACGGACAATTCAGACAATGGAGGACATGCTTAGAGCTTGTGTAATTGATTTCGGAGGTAACTGGGACGATCACTTACCATTGATAGAATTTTCTTATAATAACAGTTATCACACAAGTATCAATGCTGCACCATTTGAAGCACTTTATGGACAAAAGTGCCGAACACCAGTCTGTTGGGCAGAAATTGGGGAAAAGCAACTATCTGGACCTGAGATAGTGCAGGAGACAACCGACAAGATCATTCAAGTCAAGGAACGACTGAAAGCAGCACGTGATCGACAAAAGAGTTATGCTGATAACAGACGAAAGCCGTTGGAATTTCAAGTAGGAGATAAAGTGTTATTGAAAGTGTAGGTCCCTGAATCCCGTTGGATCTTAACAAGACTGTTAATCTATCAAGGGTGCGGAATCCCCTTGATTGATCTTCGAACACAGAAACAAGATTATGTAGAAGAACAAGAACTCGAACACGCAAACTTTCAAACTGATCTTCTGTGATTATCAAACCCTTAGAAGCGTTTTACAATCACTAAGATCTACAAGAACCTAACAGCCGATTTCTGTTTTGTTCTTAAACTCTCAAACTTGAATGCTCTCTCACAATCTCCAAAGGCTCTCAAGTTGTCTAAAGTGTCTAACCCTAGAACTCAAGACTAAGGTTGTTTATATACACACAGCCAAGATCTCGAATTGGGCTTTGCCCATATTACATTTGTCACATAAACTTGGGCCTAATAGACTTAGTACAAACTTGGACTGATTGGGCTTTATAGAACTCGTTTTTCTTTAAGTCTTCATGATCCAATCTTCTGTTTAATATCCAAAGACCAATCCAAAGCTGTTGTCATATAACATGCACCAACAAACTCCCCCTTGACAATAGCTTGCAAAGGAAACTTTAGTCTTCAGAATCTCACAGTCTTTGGTCTTTGGATAGCGTCAGCTTCAATATGAATTCTGTCTTTGTCAGCAACATCTTTGTCAGCAACAGACTCCACCTAAGCTGATGCATCCAATCACCAAATCTTCCAAGTTTTGAGTCAGCATTCAATGTAAGTCTTCACAGCATCCACTCTGCATTGTAGAAGGAGGATTCTACCAAGCAGCAACAAACTCCTCCTCTCTTCACAGCAACTTCTCATCAACAAACTGCTTCAATCTGTATACTATAAAACAAACATCTCGAGAAACCATAAGAATTTTTTAACATAGTTAAAGAATTATTATTATACAAGAGATAGTTAAACTGTATCAGATTAAGCATTTTCAAATAAAGCACCAACACGCACAAATTGTAACAAACACCTTATAACCTGCATGATTTAAAAAATTTTGAACCCACTTTCTAACACAGTCTCCCCCTTTCGGTAACAACTCCTCCAAGAATAACAGTTTTCCGTACATTAAGAATTTTGACAGAAAAAGACACTATTTTTGGATTTTTTTTTTATATTTTCAGATGTAAAGACTGAAAGCAGTAAATAAATATTTACAGACATTCTTTTTGCGAGTTTCGAGGGTAAGAGAATCATATCAGTGTATGGTCATGTCAAAACGCTCTTGTTGTTCTTTTAGTTAACATTTAGATAAGCATCCTATAACGATTATCGGTATTGTTATCCACATAAGCTCAACTTATCATATGTAATCATGGCGAGGGGATACGTTAAGGTATGATTTATACTTACCGACCGGTGTTCATCCACATCACGACACATTCCCGTATCAAGGTATGCACGAGGGTTCATCTTACCGGTGAGTATACCGATTATCATCTGTTTGAACGTATATGATGTGAGAAACTCACTTATTTTGATTGAAAACAAGCCCTATGTGATAGAATCACTTATTGATGAGGAACTTGATTTTCAGATGCATGAGGGCACAGGAGCAAGTCCGTGAACAGGTCAGTACTTTCGTACAGCAGAGAGACGAACTTGACTCCCGGATAAATGTGATATATTATCACTTATTTTGGGGACATGTGATTGTTGATCACTTATTGAGGTCGAATGCAATATGTACACGTATGTATGATATCATGGAAGATCTAGACTTGCGTCCCCGTTATTTTTCGGTAAAAGATACAACCATGATACCCAGATGATAAGCAGCATAAAGACCGAATATCTCAGAACCTCGGCAATCTCTCAAACGAAATTTCGGTACTATGACCATATGCCAATGAATGGTTCCCACCTGGTCTTCAGTCGATTTAAGTTTATATCACCCTGCACACTTTAAAATGATTGTGAGCCTACCGATACATCTTATTTAGAGCTGCTTAGCATATTTCATTTAAGGTTTAAAGAGGTTTAGACAGACCACTGATGTACTATCATTTTCTCTTTTGCTCTCCAGGAAACTCATTTTTTGCTTTTCTATTGTTTTTGTGTTTTTGAAATTTTTCGATGTTTTTGTATTTTTGATTTTTAAGAAAAACAGTAAACTATTTACAAAAATTCTTATGAAAAACCAGTTATTCAGGATTCCTCATCCCATTGAGTTCGACTAAGTGTTCAAAGCGAGCTCGATCAAAAGCTTTTGTGTAAAGATCAGCAAGGTTATCTTCTGTGTCGACTCGGTGCAATTCAATTAATCGTTTTTCAGCACAATCCCGTATAAAATGATGGCGTATGTCAATATGTTTAGTTCTACTGTGCTTTACGGGATTGTTTGTGATTGATATAGTGGCATTATTATCTATCATAATAGGAGTACGAGTGAAATCCAAACCGTAATCGCGCATCTGCTGTTGAATCCAGAGAACCTGAGAGCAACAGCTACCCGCAGCAATATATTCAGCTTCACACGTAGATGTAGACACACAGGATTGCTTCTTGCATTGCCAAGACACGATCCTGCCTCCTAAGAACTGACAACCACCTGTTGTTGACTTCCTGTTTGATTTGCATCCTCCAAAGTCTGAATCAGTGTAAGCAACGAACCTCAAATCACTATCAGCTGGATACCACAACCCAAGTTTAGGTTTCCCCTTCAAGTAACGAAGAATCCGCTTCACTGCTTTCATATGAGACTCTTTGGATTTGCCTGATATCTGGCACACAAGCATACGGCAAACATGATGTCGGGTCTTGAAGCAGTCAAGTACATTAGAGAACCAATCATCGCCCTGTATTGAGTTGGATCAACATCTTCAGTGCTTTCATGATCTGGGCCGAGATTGTGGTTTTCACAAATGGGTGTGTTGAAAGTAGAGCAATCATTCATTTTGAATCGAGCCAAAATGTCATACACTTACTTTGTTTGATGTATAAACATCCCATCCTCCTTCTGTTCCACTTGTAATCCCAGAAAGTAAGACAGCTCACCCATAGCACTCATTTCAAACTTGCTCTTCATCACCTGTTCAAATTCCTTACACATGTTTTCGTCAGATGACCCAAAGATGATGTCATCCAAGTATACCTGTACCAGCAGAAAATCTTCCTTCTTTCTCTTAATGAACAGTGTACCGTCAATCTGAACTCTTTCAAAACCATTCTTGACCAGATGTGTAGACAGTGTCTCGTACCACGCCCTGTGAGCTTGATGTAACCCATACAAAGCCTTATCAAGTTTGTACACTCGATCTGGATAGTCTGGATCAACGAACCCATCTGGTTGTGAGACATACACCACTTCTTGGACTTTTACGTAAAGAAATGCACTCTTCACGTCTAGTTGGTAAACTTTGAAGCCCTTGAATGAAGCAAAAGCCAGAAACAAACGAATTACCTCCAACCTCGCCACTGGTGCAAACACCTCATTGTAATCAATCCCCTCTTGCTGATTAAAACCTTTGACAACCAACCGAGCTTTGTTGCGTGTGACAATACCTCTTTCATCTTTCTTGCACCTAAATACCCATTTAGTGCCAATCTCTCTCTCACCTTTTGGAAGGTCCACCAATTCCCAAACCTTCAACTTAGCAAACTGGGCCAATTCCTCTTGCATAGCTTCAACCCATGAATTGTCTTTAACAGCCATATGAATGTTCTTCGGCTCCTCTTGGGAAATAAAGCAACTATACAAGCACACGTTCACTATCCCAGTCTTCTCAATTGAAACAAATAACCCAGAATTCGCTTCTATGCTTCTTCTAGTCTGAACACCTGCAGTAGGATCTCCAAGTATCATGTCAACTGGATGATCTCTATTTGCTCGTGTAGTAGCAACAGCATCGACTTCTAGATTATCACCCAGGTTTGATCCAACCTCCCCCTGAATATTTTGATTTGCAAAAGGATTAATGAAATCCTCCCCCTGAAAGGGTTCAGAGTCACTATCTCTTGAATCAGGATCAGCAGCACTTTGGGAAGTTCCCGGAGCATCTGACATATCTACATTCGATCTAGGCATAAATTCACCTTCATCGTCTTCACCAATCACTGTTTGAATCAGCTGAGAAGCATCTGCATCAGAAACCTCAGGAATATTAAATGATTTAAACACACTATCATAATCATATAATATAGCAGGACCACTCGTTGATTGTTGAGGTTTGTAAGAAGTAATTTCTACATTGAAAACAACCTCAATTTTACCAGTTTTTAGAATAAAAACCCTTTTATTCGGTGTGCCAGGCACGTAGCCTAGAAAGTAGCCTTCATCTGCCACCTCACCGAATTTTTGTTTATCTTTGTTTCGCACAATGGTGCAGGGTAATCCAAATGGTTCAAACCCTGTTAAGTTTGGTTTTTCATTAAACATTAACTCATGACAAGTTTTGTTAAACCGTTTAACGGTCAAAACTTTGTTTAGGACGTAGCAAGCTGTATTCACAGCTTCTCCCCAGAAAAGAACTGGTAGCTTTGAATCTGAAAGCATCGTCCTAGCGGCTTCAATCAACGTCCTATTTTTCCTCTCAGCGACTCCATTTTGCTGAGGAGTATAAGGAGCAGAATATTGATGTTCAATTCCCTTTCGAAGACAGTAGAGATCCAGAATCTGATTCTTGAACTCCGTGCCATTATCACTCCTTATCCTCTTAATCCTTGCATCATGGACGTTTTCCAATTTTGTAAAAAGATCTATCAGCATCTCCGCTGTCTCATCTTTTGTACCTAAAAAGAAAACCCATGAATAACGTGAGTAATCATCAATGACAACAAGACAATAGTACTTTCCACCTATGCTCCTCACGTTCACTGGACCGAATAAATCCATGTGAAGTAAATCATAAGGGGCATTAATGGAATTTACTGTTTTAGACTTATGAGGTTTCTTGTGTTGTTTTCCCTTTTGACATGGAAGACATTTATCTTCCACTTGAAACCTCAGCAATGGAACCCCTTTCACTAGCTCATTTTTAATAATGTAATTCATTTTGCGGTAGTGAATGTGAGCCATGCGTCTGTGCCACAACATAGATTCAGCTTCAGATGCTTTTGACAGTAAACACACCACCGCAGCAGTTGGATCCTTGGCACCCATGTCCATGACATAAGTATCATTTTTCCTTGGTGCACGCATAACTATCCAATCGTCCGGAATGACCAAACCCGGTTTCAACACCAATGCCTCAGTATTGGTAAAATGGACCGAGTGACCCTTGTCGCAGACTTGTGACACGCTCATCAGATTGTGTTTAAGCTGCTCAACATAGTTCACTTTGTCCAATGTGATCTTCCCATTCGTCACTTTTCCTCGTCCAGTAATTCTTCCACCTTTAGCACCAGCAAAATTTACATGTCCACCATCATAATCTTCTAACTCGGAAAACAACCTCGCATCCCCTGTCATGTGCCTGGAGCAGCCACTATCAACAAACCATAAGTTGATAATCCTCCTTAGCAGCTCCTGCACACACCAACCAAAAGATTAGTTAGATTGGGGGACCCAAGCCTTAATGGTCTTGGGTCTTCCAGATTCATCAACTACAGGAACATCCATCCGATATCCATCACTCCTAGCTGGAGTCTTGGATCTTGGGCCTGTTGATGGAAATGCGGCATGATTTCTATAAGGTCTCTGGTCCTGAGGGTACCTATTTGTGTTTGGACTATGTGACCTTTGAAAATTTTGATTTTGATTCCAAGAACCTTGATTGTAATTTCTAAAGCCATTGTTATAAAAAGTTCGACCACCATTATTTTGGTATCGATTTTGATATTGACCTTGACTTCTGAAATTATTTGAATTTTGATTATTCAATCTTGGTGAGTTACTTCTAGGTCTTTCATATCTGCCTGATGTAGATTCAGGCTGAAATCTTGGTTGATTTCTTTGGAAACGAGGAACTTGTGGAGTTCCTTTTTCAGCCTTATCTACACCACCAGCAACACCCGGTTGTTGCTTTGGAGAAGATTTCTTTGGAGAATTTGAGACTTTCTCCTCATTATCACCTTGCTTCTCAGGTGATTTCCCTCTTTGTTTCTCACTAACTTGTGCTTCATCCTTTTTGTTAGGACAGCAGCTAGCTACATGTCCCTTTGTGTGACATTTGAAGCACGATCTCTTTTTCGAAGACTTCTCAGTTGAAGCCTTTGAACTAGATTCTGGTTTTGATGATGATGCCTTAGAAGGATTTGGTTCAGTTTGCTTAGTTTCAAGATTTTCTATGTTCTTATTTTTTGCAAACTTTAAATTTGATTCGTTTTCAATAACGGCTGTTTCGTTTTTCATGTCACTTCCTTGAACAAAATTAACCTTTTTAACAAAAGTTGGATTTTTATTCGTAGGATTTGAGTTTTTCTTTTTCAAAACAGGTTTGCTGTTATTTTCCTTCTTAGCATCATTATCTTCAGACACATCACCTTGACTGGATGTGAAACTACTTGGTGATGTTGACAGACAGTCTGTAAGCTCATCCTCATCAGGTAGGAAAGAATAGTCATGACTAAGAGGAGGTGGGACTTCATTAAAGCCCTGGAATCCCACACTTGTCTTGTCATTACTCTTTTTTAACCCACCCATCATATGTTTCATAACAAAAGTAGAATCTCTGAATTGACCTAACTTCTTTTCAAGTTCAACAATTTTAAGTTGTGCATCTGACAACTCTTTGTTTTTATCAGAAATCTCTTTTGTTTTCTCAGCCATCATGTCATGAGCTAAGTCTATGACTTAAAGTTTTTCATTTAATTTGCAGGTCAAAGCTTCAATTTCAGCTTCATAGCCTTTTATCTTTTTCAAATATGATGACTCGTTTCTTTTAGCAAAGAAATTTGACTCTTTTACGTTAGACATTTCGCTCACAAGACTTTTGTTTTGAGTTGACAATTTTTTAACTTCACCCTGTAGTTCACGACACTTTAAGCAAACAGAAGTGGCAGAGTTACTTACCTCTCCTGACGATTTGTCTGAGTTGGCCATGAGAGCAGCAAGTTGAGCTTCCATTCCTTTGATGATTTCATCTTTCTCATCAGCTTCCATTTCATGCTCAGACTCTGGCTTTTCCTCTTCAGCATCTGTTGTCTTATCAGCCTTATCTTCCTCAACTTCACTCTTCTTCTCAACTTTAGCCTCATCTACTGTAGCTTCACCATCATTGACTGGAGTGATCTCTGCCATGAATGCTTGAGTGACATTCTCATCATTTTCTAAGTGAATGCTCCAGTCATATGAGCCTTCTCTTGCAGTAGATATCAACGCCCTTGAGTTAGAGTTGTTTGATGCATTCCGATTGTTTGAACTTTGATTCGTATTCTCATGCTTTTGTTTTTGACATTCCCTAGAGAAATGACCATAACTCTGACAGTTAAAGCACCAGACTTTGGTCTTGTCAAAACCTACGCTCTTTCCTACAAACTTCCTTCCAGTTCTGTTCATGAACCTCTTCACACGTCTCGAAATCATGGCCATCTGCCATTGTAGATCCATCTCTTCTAGATCATCAGGGTCAATCTGATCATAATCTTCATCTAAAGTGGCAGGATCAGACATTTTCCCTTGAATGTAGTTCTCATAAGACGCAACAAAAGAAGCAAGTAGAGCAAGGTGTTCTTCAGCAGACTTCACACTCATAGGCATTGACTTTGCACTACTACTTTGCTTTGAAGTTGATGTTCTCTTGACTCCTGTTGATCCTCCTGCAGCAGCTACAAAACACACATCACCATCCTCATTCACTGTGACCTGCTCCTTATCACACGAAAGAAATGCAGTTGCAGAGTCGCTAGAAGCATCATGAGATGAAGAAGATGTAAGCCCATTGTATATCCCTGGATCTTGAACCTGATCATAACCAGTGTCCTTTTTCTTCATACTAAGCTCATAAGCTCTAAGCTTTCCAACTACTTCTTCCAATTCCTTCGTGTCATAATCTGCTTCTCCCTTAATCATGAGAGTGTAGATATCCCATTTAGCCGGTAGAGCATCAAGCAGCTTGTCGTTTTTCTCAATGTCAGTATAGCAATCTATATCATAATTATCCAGTTCTGACATCAGATGGTAGTATCGAGTGATGACGTCTTCAAGTGACTCATTCTTCATGTACTTGAATACAGCAAACTGCTTCTTCAGTAGATCAACTTTGTTCTTCTTGACATCAGGATTTCCCTCATATCTCTTCTCTAGTGCATCCCACATTTCCTTTGAAGTAGTGTACTTCTTAAAGGTATGCTTGATGCCATCAGGTAAAGACATTTTAATGGCTGCCAAGGCTCTCTTTTCAGCCTCATACATTTTCTTTTGTTCGGCATCCATATCAACATAAGCAGTTATACGTTGTCTTCCCTCAAACTCATGAGTTGGGTTCACATACCCATCGTCTATGCATATCCACATACGCGTGTCCTGGTACTCAACAAAAGATTGAAACCTATCCTTCCATGTCAAGTAGTTCTCCACCTTCATCATCTTAGGTGGTTTGTTCGCCGTGCCTACCTCATGTTCCATCCTTAAGAGTTCGTTCAATTTAGACATGTTCGACATTTCAACGTAACAGACTGATAAAACCGTACAAAAATTTTCCGAAAACAGTGGTTACCAAATTACACCGTTAGAATCGTCTCGAAAAGACGAATCCAAAGATATATAATGTCGAAAACTGAATTCAGGATTTTCCAGATGAGCTCAACGGTGCAAACGGCTTCTTCAGATGAGCTAAAGATAGTTCTCTAAACTCGAAACACTGAAAAAATTCCTACGCTTGCCTTTCAAAATTCCACCACTAGTGAATCACACAAGATAGGATCGCACAAGACCCTTTGAAATGCACAAGGTCTTCTGGGTCGCACAGTCCACTAACTTTGGGCCAAACAGTCACTTTAACGGGCATGGGCCTGATCGCACAAGTTTCTGGTTCGCACAAGCTGACTTCGGGTCGTACAAGAACTCCAGACGCACAAGATCCTCAAACGTACAAGATCTCCAAACGTACAAGATCTCCAAACGTACAAGGTCTCCAAACAGGGTCGCACAAGATTCAAAAGTTGAAATTTTGAATATCAAATGATCGCACAAGAGCTGATTGGGCGACCCAGCCACCCAATCCTGAAACAGCAGCAGCTGACAACAGCAGCAGCTGACAATCCAGATTGCACAAGCAAGGTCTTAATCAGCACTTCTTTCCATACACGAAATCCAAGCAAAGTCTTCCTACAAACACGAAAACAGTCAAAACAATAATCAAAACAGATTAAAATACACGAATTTAAACTGTTCTTCAAGTGTTCTTCGTGTTCTTCGCAAAAACCCAGAACTTTAACTCGAAATTTTCAAACAACCAACTACCAAAACAGATCAAAACTCAGAATTTTGAACTGTTCTTCCTTGTTCTTGCTGTTCTTCACGAAAATTATGAATGAGACACCAAAAGTTCTTCAACCGAAAAACAACTTGAATCCAATCGATCAGTCTTGAACCACGCACAAGAGCAAATGCTCTGATACCAATTGTAGGTCCCTGAATCCCGTTGGATCTTAACAAGACTGTTAATCTATCAAGGGTGCGGAATCCCCTTGATTGATCTTCGAACACAGAAACAAGATTATGTAGAAGAACAAGAACTCGAACACACAAACACGCAAACTTTCAAACTGATCTTCTGTGATTATCAAACCCTTAAAAGCGTTTTACAATCACTAAGATCTACAAGAACCTAACAGCCGATTTCTGTTTTGTTCTTAAACTCTCAAACTTGAATGCTCTCTCACAATCTCCAAAGGCTCTCAAGTTGTCTAAAGTGTCTAACCCTAGAACTCAAGACTAAGGCTGTTTATATACACACAGCCAAGATCTCGAATTGGGCTTTGCCCATATTACATTTGTCATATAAACTTGGGCCTAATAGACTTAGTACAAACTTGGACTGATTGGGCTTTATAGAACTCGTTTTTCTTTAAGTCTTCATGATCCAATCTTCTGTTTAATATCCAAAGACCAATCCAAAGTTGTTTTCATATAACATGCACCAACAGAAAGTCTCTCCTTGGAAAGGAGTGGTAAGATTCATCAAAAGGGGAAAGCTAAGCCCCATGTATGTTGGACCTTTTGAGATTATTAGAAAAATAGGACTTGTAGCCTATCAGCTACAACTGCCAGAGGAAATGGCAGGAATACATGATGTATTTCATGTATCTAATCTCAAGAAATGCTTAGCTGATGAATCACTAGTAGTGCCTCTTAAGGATATAGAGGTAAATGAACAACTTAAATTTGTAGAAAGACCTCTATAGATTTAAGACAGGAAAGTTAAGAATCTCAAGCACAAGAGATTAGTTCTGGTCAAAGTGAAGTGGGACTCCAAAAGAGGACCAGAGTATACATGGGAACTTGAATCAGAAATGCAAAGGAAATATCCACACTTGTTCCAGTAGATCTCAAGGACGAGCTCTAAAACAAGGTGGGGAGGATATAACAACCCTCCTGAAATTTTTTCGACGCCCTAATATATTTAAAATATCCCAATATGTCCTAAAATAGACCCCATACGTGAAAACGGACCCCGAATACTTTAATTTTTATTAAATTTAATTAAAAACAAGAAAATAGGGGCCCTGGCGGGCCGCGACAGACTCCACTTGAGTCTACGCGGGCCGCGACCGCCTAGGCAAATGGCGCAGCCCTGGGCTGCCACGTGTCCTAGCATCTGTCAAAGCTACCCAGTGACCAATCAAGCCTACGCCCTAGACCACCTACGTCGCAGTCCGCGAAGGCTAAAGCCTTGGGCGTCGCGGGGCGCGACGAACCTGTCGACCAGCCCTATAAAGGGAGGCCTTCGGCCTTCAGTTTCCATTCGTTCAAATTCTTCGATCTTTCTCTCAATTTTCACATAGTAGACATTATACTCGGGTATAATATCCCCTAAATAATGAAGTTCTGCTCCGTTGTAAGTATCATAACCCCTGGATACGTATTAGATACTATGCCCGATTGATCTAGGGTTCCGTAACGGCTGTCGTGGTTCTGCCCGATGTAGTCGTTGGAATGCCATCTCGGGGAGGGTATTACTAATGTTAAAATGGGTTATTATACTAACACGTGTGCATTTGTGTAAATTATAGATAATTCCCAGGAAATCCTTACAGAAAACCTAAGACAGCAATGTGAGTAATCTCCTTTTTGTAAACAGTTTTTACAAACCTTAACCATTTTACAATGAAATTTAGCAGTGATTTAGTCTTTGTAATTCTACAATTACTGCCGGTATGTTGGGGTTTTGTATACAAAATGTGGAACACGTTACCATTGGACGAAGAGTTAGCCAATGTGTAATATGACCCACCAGTCAGGATTGACAGTACTGAATGAGTAATTGGGTAGATGTAAACATTATAATCTCTCTCAATACTGTTTAAATTAATAAAACTTTTCTTGATTGAACTGGGATTCACTCACCAGTATTTCCCACTGACAAATGTTTTTAAACGCGTTTCAGGTAACACAATGTGAAATCCAATTAGAAGCCAGCTGGACAGCACTGAAGGCTTGGAAAAGTGGCTATAAAAGTTACATAAATAAAAGAAGGCGTCTATTTCAATAAAATGGGATTTATCCCTATAAATCAGTTTGTAATAAAAACTTGGGTTTCATCCCAATATGTTTATTTATATAAAATTTGGAGTTTTACTCTGATAAAATATTTCCTAACTACGGTCCTGATGTAATTTCCGCTGCCAAATTAATAAACACCGATACCACCAACACTGTTGTTCGCGGCCGCCCGTTCCTGGGACAGATATGGGGCGGGGGTTGCGACACTTCACATCCAAGTCTTGTTCAATATCCAAAGACCAGGCAAAAGTTGTTGTCACATAACATGCACCAACAAACTCCCCCTTGACAATAGCTTGCAAAGGTAACTTTAGTCTTCAGAATCTCACAGTCTTTGGTCTTTGGAAAGCGTCAGCTTCAACATGAATTCTGTCAGCAACAGACTCCCCCTAAGATGATGCATCCAATCATCAAATCTTCCAAGTTGTAGTGGTACCGGTACCCGGTACCAAATGCTCATCCCTAATTTGTAGCAGATTTAATAGTTTAAACATGCTTAGATTGGTGTTTGGATGACTTAGCGCAGAGGCATATATCTCTGCGCTAGGGGATTGTATGTTGGAAATTTGGTGAATGGATATTTAGTAAATTATAATTAAATGAAATTATAATTATTAATAAACTCTTCATGTGGTGAATTAAAGACTAAAATCTAAAGTAGAGTTTTAATGTATTTTAATTTGAGTCTTTATGTCTCAAATTAAGTCTCTAATTAAGTGAGACTTTTCACTCATCCTCAACTCTTGTATAATAATAGCTATGTGCCTCATTTGAGAAGAATGAACATCTAGAAAAATACAAGAGAAGATACAAGAAAATCACATGAATATATGGAGAGTTATTGAAAAGAAAAAAAAATACTTGAAGACCCATGTGTTGGGTACTTAGAGAGATATGTTTTCTCTATTCGATTTCACCACCGTCACATCTTTATTTGTTCTATAAGTTCAAAAATTACAATTATCCGGTGTAACCTCGGTCGCGTGGCCATCTTTAACAGTACAGACTGCTTCGGCTATTGTGCCCTGGGAGACAGACGTGTCGTCTTTGGTAGAGGCGTGAAATCTGTTTTAAGATAAGCGAGTTGAACACATGCCTCAACCAAAATCGTCAACTTTTTAGTGTGCTCTTTGTTGCAGTCTAGAAGTATTTTTCAAGACTCAAGATGATGAATACTCGAGTCTAGATGCTATCAAGTACACGTGAAGGACCCACCAGAGATGCGGCTTGAATCAAGATTGGTATATATAATTATATTTTATATTCCTTTTATTTAGTTAATGCAACCGGTATTATACTATAATATTTCCTACGAATAATGAGAGTCTCATTAATTATATTTGTAATTATATTTTATAAAAGGTGAACCTAGTTACTTAAAACAGATTTCAGTGAGATTGTTGCTACAAACTTAAAACCTTATTTATAAGAATTTTGGCTTCACAGATTTTTTTGACTTAAAATATTGATTTCATATTATTCCAAATTAGCAAATTACAAACATGTGGCAGGTAAACGGGCAACAAGCTGCGCCGCAACCCCCTTTTGAATTGCAAAACCAATCCTACTAAAGACGAAACGACCCTTAATATATATATATATTAAGGGTCGTTTCGTCTTTAGTATATATATATATATATATATATATATATTAAAGATTATGATCTTATAAATATTTTCTTTTGGGAAATATGTATGTAGTACAACTTGTTGTGTTTGGATTTCTTAAGATTGAGACACAATCTTTAAATCCTATACCGTGGTACAAACCGAATAGTTTTTGTTCAACCGTTTGGTTTTTGAAACGATTTTGGTAATCGTTAATGTTTCTAACTTTTGTGTTAGATCGGGTTTTTTAGTGTAAACCATACGTTTTTTGTAAACGTTAAATTCTCTAACATGTGTGTTAGACTGGAATTATTGGTTTAAACCATATGTTTTTTGTAAACGTTAAATTCTCTTAAGTAGAGTTTTTTTATGTCTTTAAATAAGAGTTTTATTGTTACGACCGCTTATTCATATTAATAGAAACAACAACTTATCGAAATCTAGACCTTGTAATTAACATTGTTTATAAACTTTTTAACAAAATTTGGGCATGACCCGTTTGTAAAACAAGCATACCCCCTGTTTTTACATATAATAAAACATCATCCATCAACGACCCTAGTTATATTAAACTACCCAAAAACAAAAAAAAACAAGTTTTTAAGTTTAAGACTTCTAACAAGATAAAACCAAATAACAAGACATAGACCCAAAAGTATGCATTTTAACTAGCGGAAGCGTTCGGTATAACAAGGCATAGACATGTGCTCGCCCCAAGCTCCGGATCGCCTAAAGTGAGGATTTACCTACAATCAACAACAAGGTTTTACAAGTTAGTCATCATACTTGATAATCTATAACTCTTTCGTTTTAATTCCATTCGTATATGAGCTTTCACCTTTCTTACGCATTCAACTACCCAAATTCTTGGGTTTAGCATAAACACTCTCAATGAGAGTTAAGCATATATAAAACTACCCAAATACTTGGGTTTGGCATAAACACTCTCAATGAGAGTTAAGCATACATACCCAAACCGTTTAACCGGGATGATTGCTTATTACATAAATTCTTCATCCTATCCGTATAACGGATTAAGCTTCTAGCATTTAACATAGCATACGATACCATCCGTTCAAACGGATGGAAGCTTGTTCATGAGCGACTTGTTTACTAGAACCGGTCGACTCGCATAACTTATCACAATCCTCATAATAGCCAAACCCGCAAGGGATTTGCTAGTTAGTTCTAATCACTATAACATTTTAACAATATCTAATTATGATGTTGTAACAAGACTATAAATAAGATATTTGTATGCAACGAAACATACCTCGATCTTGCGCACCTTCCGTCTTCTTGGTGCTTGTACCTTCTTCCTTTATGCCTACATTACAACATTCATTCTTTCATTTAGTCTATCCATTCATTCAACCATTTTTCCATAATACACATACATTCATCTTTCAAGCATTTTATCGAACACTTGGTAGGCATTGTAGTTAAGGTACATGGTACAAGTCTCTAAAGCATGTTCTTACTAGTTCATCATCACACAACAATTTCATTCATTCGAATTCACCTAGCTATTTCATTCTACATCAATTTCATTCATCATTCAAGTATCATGACAAGCTAATACATTAACTTCCTAGTTTTATGATTTCTCATAGTCGTCAAATCTCTACTAACTTCTTAACAAGTGGGTTTTTGCTATAATCCTCTCATGCATCCTAAAAACCAACACAATTCTTGTTCTAGGAAGAGGTTTTAACTAAGATTTCTCACTTTGGATACATGAATTCGAGTTGGGTTGAACCCTTCTTGTTACAAAGCATAATTTGATAAAATTGAACTTACCACTTTACTAGTTAGGCTTAGATTATTGGAAATCTTGAGACATGCAGAAGATTAGGCTTGAATCTCTTGATAATTTGAGGAATTTAGCAAAAGAAAGGGTTTCCCCTCCTTCTTCTTGTTCGATCGATCCCAGACACAGATTCTGTGTTTGGGATTTAGTTTGTTTTAGTAAATGTAAGTTTGTTCACCTTTGCACTTTTACCCCTTACACTTAGTTGCTATTTACAACTCTAACCTTTAACCCACATTTAACTATCATTTTGCCATAAACTTAGTCATGTTAAGTTTATTATTTATCCACACTGATTTTTATTGCGTTTTTAATTTTTTTGGGATGTTACAAGTCTACCTCCCTTAAAAGAGGTTTCGTCCCCGAAACCTGATTATTTAACAACTTTAATTATTGACATACCAAAAAGAAAAGGATAGTATTTCCTCATTTCATCTTCTGCTTCCCATGTGAGATCCGAACCCTTTCGGTGTTGCCATTGCACCAACACTTGTTTAACAGTTTTGTTGCGGAGATTCTTTACTTTGAAGTCTTTAATGGCTACGGGTCTTTCGACGTAGTTTAATCCCTCGTCCAACTCAATATCATCGAGTGGTACTAGCGATGTTTCGTCCGTAGGACTCTTCCTCAACTGCGACACGTGGAAGGTATTATGAATCCCGTCTAGAGTAGGCGGTAATTCTAATCGATATGCGACTCTTCCAACTCGAGCCAAGACTTTGAACGGTCCAATATATCGAGGACCTAACTTGCCCCGCTTGCGAAAACGGATTATACCCTTCCATGGGGACACTTTCAACAGAGCAAAATCTCCGACTTGAAATTCAATAGGTCGCCTTTTCTTTTTCGCGTAAACTTTTTGCCGATCCTGGGCCGCTTTCAGTCGCGCTCTTACCAATTTTATCTTTTCATTTGTTACTGCTATTAGATCACTTGGCGCAAGCTCTCTTTGCCCCACTTCACCCCAACATACGGGAGTTCTACATTTTCTTCCGTACAGGAGTTCATATGGAGCCATTTTAAGGCCACTATGGTAACTATTATTATAAGAGAATTCTACTAGGGGTAGATGGTCAGCCCAGCTTCCCCCAAAGTCTAATGCACACGCTCTCAGCATATCGATAAGAGTTTGAATGGTTCTTTCCGACTGGCCGTCAGTCTGAGGGTGGTAGGCGGTGCTTATGTGTAACCTCGTGCCCACACTCTCGTGAAACTTTCGCCAATAACGTGAGGTAAATCTGGTGTCCCGGTCCGAAACGATTGACACAGGCACCCCGTGTCGAGATATGATTGCATTCATATATATTTCTGCCATTATCTCGGAGGAGTAAGCCTCTTTGATAGGTAGAAAATGAGCGCTTTTCGTAAGCCGATCTACGATTACCCATATTGTATCGTGCCCCTTTTTCGTTCTGGGAAGCTTAGTTACCAAATCCATTGTTATTTCCTCCCACTTCCATACCGGAATCTCTAAAGGCTGCAACTCCCCGTATGGTTTTTGATGCTCTGCTTTCACTTGAGAACATGTTAAGCATTTCGCGACATACTTAACGATATCACGTTTCATGCCCGGCCACCAATAATTGGTCTTCAAATCCTGATACATCTTTGTAGCCCCGGGGTGAACCGAATATCGTGACTTATGAGCTTCTTCAAGTAACGCGGTCTTGACTTCGCAGAAACGGGGTATCCAAATTCGGCCAAATCTCGTTTTGAGTCCGATCGAATTTTCTTCTAATTTATCGGTCACACCTTTTAATCTTTCTTTCTTTTCATCTTCCGCTCCAAGCGACTTTATTTGAGAATCACGTATCGTCTCGAGTAATCGTGGAGTAACTATCATCTTCATGGATTTTACTCTAATGGGAGACGGATACTCTTTTCGGCTTAACGCGTCGGCTACCACATTCGCTTTCCCCGGGTGATAAAGGATATCACAATCATAATCTTTGATAAGTTCTAACCACCTCCGTTGCCTCATATTTAAGTCTTTCTGCTCAAAGAAATATTTAAGGCTTTTGTGATCCGAATAAATTGTGCACTTCACGCCATATAGATAATGCCTCCAAATTTTTAAGGCAAATACTACCGCTGCCAATTCCAAATCGTGTGTTGGGTAGTTTACTTCATGCAGCTTCAGTTGCCGTGAAGCATATGCGATAACTCTCCCCCGTTGCATCAAAACGCAACCTAAACCTTGATGTGACGCGTCTGAATAGACCACCAGGTCTTCAGTCCCATCCGGTAGTGTCAAAACCGGTGGACATGATAATTTCTCTTTTAATACTCGGAAGGCTTCCTCCTGTTCTTTACCCCACACGAACTTCTCTTTCTTCCTCGTCAGCTTCGTTAAAGGCAAAGCTATCTTTGAAAAATCCTGTATGAACCTCCTGTAATATCCCGCAAGGCCTAGAAAACTTCTTATTTCAGTCTGGTTCTTCGGAGGAACCCATTTCATTACAGCATCGATCTTTGATGGATCTACTAGGACACCCTCCGAATTGATCACATGGCCCAGAAACTGCACCTCTCTGAGCCAAAAGGCGCATTTTGAAAATTTCGCGTAAAGTTTCTCTTTACGGAGAACTTCAAGTACTTCACGCAAGTGTCTTGCATGTTCGGCTTTGCTTCGCGAGTAGACTAGAATATCATCTATGAACACGATCACAGATTTATCTAACATGGGACGACATACCCGGTTCATAAGATCCATAAACGCAGCCGGCGCATTCGTCAACCCGAAAGACATGACTAAAAATTCATAATGCCCATAACGGGTTCTGAACGCGGTTTTCGGAACATCTTCTTCTCGTACCCTAACTTGATGGTACCGCGAACGCAAATCTATCTTGGAGAACCAACTCGCCCCTTGCAGTTGATCAAAAAGATCGTCAATTCTTGGTAAAGGGTAGCGGTTCTTGATAGTTAGCTTGTTTAATTCTCTGTAGTCGATGCACATGCGCATTGACCCGTCTTTCTTCTTAACAAATAAGACAGGCGCTCCCCAAGGTGACACACTCGGACGTATAAAGCCCTTGTCTAACAGGTCTTGTAATTGTGTCATTAGCTCCCGCATCTCGGTGGGAGCCAATCTATAAGGAGCCTTCGCAACCGGCTTCGCAACCGGATTCAATTCAATACGAAACTCTATTTCTCTTTCGGGAGGAAGTCCCGGCAATTCATCCGGAAATACATCCGGAAATTCTTTCACGATTTCTACATCTTCAAGCTTCGGAAAATCTCGTTGAGCATCTACCACGTAAGCTAGGTATGCCTCACCCCCGTTAAGTGTATACTTAGCGGCTTGAACGAGGGTACAAAGTTTCGCTTCCATCCTTCTCTCTCCTTGTATAGTTATTCGTTTTCCACTTGGGGACTGAACATTTACTGTTTTGGTTTCACAATTAATTCCCGCTTGGTGTCGAGTCATCCAATCCATACCCACTATCATTTTGAATTCCCCCAGAACCATAGGTATGAGGTCGATATCAAATTCTTCATCTTCTATTGTAAATTTGCAATTTTTACAAATCTCATGCAGCATATAAATCTTACTATCAGCTATCTCTACTTCTAAAGGCATCGGCATTCGTTCGATCTTAAATGAAGGATGTTGTATGATTTCATTTGAAATAAATGACATAGTGGCCCCGGTATCAAACAAGACATAAACCGGTATGGAGTTGAGTAAAAAGATACCTGAAACCACATTCGGATGAGACTTAGCTTCTTCGGAGGTGATTTGAAACATCCTCCCTTTCGCTTTAGAGCTTTCTTCGTTCTTTCCTTCCTTCTTTGATCCTTGTTGGAGTTTTGGACACTCCGACTTAACATGCCCCTTTCCAAAACAGTTGAAGCAAGTCTTCGAGTTATCTGGACATTGAAAAGACGAGTGTCCTTCCTTCCCACACTTGTAGCACCCCTTCTTGCCTAACAAACACTCCCCGGTATGAAGCTTTCCACAAGTCTTACAAGAAGGGATACCACTTTTCGACTTATCTTTCCTTCCTTGATCTTGATACCTCCCCTTTTTGGATGGACTCGAACTTGCACCTTTCTCGTTTGATCTCTTTTCCCCACGTTCTTCTTGTCTCTTAATTTCAATTTCTCTATCCCGTGCCAGATTGATGAGCTCATCTAGGGTCTCACATTTCGAAGGAGTAATGAACTCCCTAAATTCCGCCTTTAACACCCCGTAAAAACGATTGATCTTCATCCTTTCAGTCTTCACAAAGTCCCCACAGAACTTCATCTTATCCAAGAAAGTATTGGATATTTCATTTATCGACTCGTTTTTCTGTCGGAGGCGCAAGAAATCCTCTTGGATCTTATCAATAGCCGACTGAGGGCAATGGTACCTCATAAAGGGTTCCTTGAATTCTTGCCAAGTCATCACTTGTAGTCTATCCTCCCCTATTTCTTTACTGTGTGCATCCCACCAATCCTTCGCCTGAAGCGTAAGTTGGCCAGTAGCGAACATCACCTTATCTTCATTATCACAACGACTTCGAATAAATACTGCTTCGATATTTGAAATCCATCTTTGGCATGCGATCGGGTCGATTTTACCGTCATACGTCGCGGGATGACACGCCATGAAGTCTTTATACGTGCACCGTCGTTCTTTGCTTTTGTTTTTAGACCCCTCTATTAGTTCTTTCAGTTCCTCAATCTTGCTAGTCATCATGGCATCAACAACTCCCAACACCCGACTTTCTACTTCTTGAGCTAGTCGTGGAAGATTAGCTTGCATAACCTCTTCTGCCACTTCATTGACTTTATTGTATATTGCTTCTTGACGAGCAGTATCATCGTCATCATTAACGTTTCTTGCATCAGCCATCTACACATTATCATGCTTTCGTTTAATAAAGATCACAAGCTTACAGTTTATCATTACTCATTAATCATCATTCACTTAATCCATTTCATGTCATTTGCTTCATCTCTTTTGATTCTTACGAATCCATTTTTGTTGAAATCGCTAATTATGATTACATGCACTTATTAGACCTTATATGGACACTACGTATCCATGAAATAAGCTTTCGGACAACCCGGAACACAAAATATGAGAACAAAAAATTTTCAGCAAATTGTTCTTTACGTGAGCCGTCGGCGACGGCTGGTATGCCCGTCGGCGACGGGCTTTCAATAAGGCCGTCGGACGTTTTAACCCGTCGGCAGTAAGTTAGGGCGTCGGAGATAGGGGTGCCGTCGGCGACGGGGTGCCAACCCGTCGGCGACGGGCTTTCTTTTTGCAGAAACACTGCAGCTCGTTTTTGGCTGTTCCGACTAGTATCCGAGCCCGTTTTCAACTCCCCGGGTCTCGAGATTTCTCATTTAACCCCTCTTAACACTTCATAACATAATAAACCTTAATTCTTAGTCTGTAGTGTACCATACATGTTCATATTAAACGAATGTTTAAAATTTTTACCTCTTAGGCGATCTTGGAGCGAGCACTTCTTTTGAACGAGCCATCGGGTTGAGTTCAAGCGTCGCATTTAACGCTCGAATCCCTCAATCCTTGGCTCTGATACCAACTTGTTATGACCGCTTATTCATATTAATAGAAACAACAACTTATCGAAATCTAGACCTTGTAATTAACATTGTTTATAAACTTTTTAACAAAATTTGGGCATGACCCGTTTGTAAAACAAGCATACCCCCTATTTTTACATATAATAAAACATCATCCATCAACGACCCTAGTTATATTAAACTACCCAAAAACAAAAAAACAACAAGTTTTTAAGTTTAAGACTTCTAACAAGATAAAACCAAATAACAAGACATAGACCCAAAAGTATGCATTTTAACTAGCGGAAGCGTTCGGTATAACAAGGCATAGACATGTGCTCGCCCCAAGCTCCGGATCGCCTAAAGTGAGGATTTACCTACAATCAACAACAAGGTTTTACAAGTTAGTCATCATACTTGATAATCTATAACTCTTTCGTTTTAATTCCATTCGTATATGAGCTTTCACCTTTCTTACGCATTCAACTACCCAAATTCTTGGGTTTAGCATAAACACTCTCAATGAGAGTTAAGCATATATAAAACTACCCAAATACTTGGGTTTGGCATAAACACTCTCAATGAGAGTTAAGCATACATACCCAAACCGTTTAACCGGGATGATTGCTTATAACATAAATTCTTCATCCTATCCGTATAACGGATTAAGCTTCTAGCATTTAACATAGCATACGATACCATCCGTTCAAACGGATGGAAGCTTGTTCATGAGCGACTTGTTTACTAGAACCGGTCGACTCGCATAACTTATCACAATCCTCATAATAGCCAAACCCGCAAGGGATTTGCTAGTTAGTTCTAATCACTATAACATTTTAACAATATCTAATTATGATGTTGTAACAAGACTATAAATAAGATATTTGTATGCAACGAAACATACCTCGATCTTGCGCACCTTCCGTCTTCTTGGTGCTTGTACCTTCTTCCTTTATGCCTACATTACAACATTCATTCTTTCATTTAGTCTATCCATTCATTCAACCATTTTTCCATAATACACATACATTCATCTTTCAAGCATTTTATCGAACACTTGGTAGGCATTGTAGTTAAGGTACATGGTACAAGTCTCTAAAGCATGTTCTTACTAGTTCATCATCACACAACAATTTCATTCATTCGAATTCACCTAGCTATTTCATTCTACATCAATTTCATTCATCATTCAAGTATCATGACAAGCTAATACATTAACTTCCTAGTTTTATGATTTCTCATAGTCATCAAATCTCTACTAACTTCTTAACAAGTGGGTTTTTGCTATAATCCTCTCATGCATCCTAAAAACCAACACAATTCTTGTTCTAGGAAGAGGTTTTAACTAAGATTTCTCACTTTGGATACATGAATTCGAGTTGGGTTGAACCCTTCTTGTTACAAAGCATAATTTGATAAAATTGAACTTACCACTTTACTAGTTAGGCTTAGATTATTGGAAATCTTGAGACATGCAGAAGATTAGGCTTGAATCTCTTGATAATTTGAGGAATTTAGCAAAAGAAAGGGTTTCCCCTCCTTCTTCTTGTTCGATCGATCCCAGACACAGATTCTGTGTTTGGGATTTAGTTTGTTTTAGTAAATGTAAGTTTGTTCACCTTTGCACTTTTACCCCTTACACTTAGTTGCTATTTACAACTCTAACCTTTAACCCACATTTAACTATCATTTTGCCATAAACTTAGTCATGTTAAGTTTATTATTTATCCACACTGATTTTTATTGCGTTTTTAATTTTTTTGGGATGTTACATTTATGTTACTTTATTAGAGTTTTATGTCTCTAATTAAGTCTCTATTTAAAGTAGACTCTTCATCCACCCATGGATTGATATGAACAAATAAGTCTTATAATGAATTTTGTAATCATTTGTCTTCTAACATGAGTGTTAGAAACGTTCATGAAATGCGTTAGTTTGGAAGCAATTTTTAATTGTTTAGTTTCTTACGTGCGTATTATAAATGACTTATTTATTTGAATCATATATGTGTTTTTAGCAAGTCGAATTAACATTTTGTGGAAATGTTAATATTTCTAACGTGCGCAACAGAATTTCTTTCATTTTAACATGATTGTTAAAAAATGGTTAAAATACAAATGCTTTGAAATGTTTTATGTAAACATTTTATATAAGTAATTTGTTGTAGCATTGATTTTAATGATTTGTATGATTTAGAAATAAAAGGTCATACATTGAAGTTATACATTGAAGTTGATGTTTGATTGGCTTCAAGATTTAAATCGCCATAAAGTGATGGTGTAGTTGTGTGGGATTTATCACCAACTTTAATTTGTGATTTCTAAATCCATTTGAGTGAAATTTTAATTACTAATTAAACTCTTCATATGGTGAAACTCTTGAATAGAGTTTAGTTATGACATTTGATGAGTTTTATTAGAGTTTAAGTCTATAATTATTGAGACTCTTAACTCTTCATATGGTGAAACTCTTGAATAGAGTTTTAATGATGACATCTGATGAGTTTTATTAGAGTTTAAGTCTATAATTATTGAGACTCTTAACTCATATGGTGAAACTCTTGAGTAGAGTTTTATTGATGACATTTGATGAGTTTTATTAGAGTTTAAGTCTATAATTATTGAGACTCTTAACTCTTCATATGGTGAAACTCTTGAGTATAGTTTTATTGATGATTTAATGAGTTTTAATGATGACATTTGATGAGTTTTATTAGAGTTTAAGTCTATAATTATTCAGACTCTTAACTCTTCATATGGTGAAACTCTTGAGTAGAGTTTCATTGATGACATTTGATGAGTTTTAGTGATGACATGTAATGCTTTAATTTGGCCATATTTTGTATATATAAAATGACTTAAATTTTCTAACACGTGCGTTAGAAAATGTGTATCACGAATACGAGGTTAGAGATTGTTCATAATGAATAGAAATGTTTTATGTAAACATTTAATTGCCTATGTGTGCATTAAAAATGATGAGAAATGGTTTATTTTAAAACTATATCTTTGGAAAACGTTTTATGTAAACGTTCGATTCTATAATGTAACAACTCTCATCAAATTTATTATTTCTTATTTTATTATGTCCAATAGGAAACCCTAATTGAGACCCTCAAGTAATATTGCATGACCCCTAAAATTTTAAAACAATCGGAACTAGGATCAGGACCCCCTAAAACTCAGGGGGATTCCCTAATTGATATTATCTAAACAGTTCGTTGTCGAATTCGAAATTTAACAAACCGTCGACTCACCCAAGCTAGTTGGACACGAGGCAACCCTATACTATAGGGGGTGCCCTCGCGCCACACGCCAGGCCCTCGCGCCACGCGAGGGGCCGGTTTTTTAGTATAAATTCAGGGTTGTGGCACTTGAACTTTGGCGTTGGTTCGACGTAAAAACTCGTTTCCTACACTGAGATATCGTCTGTTTACTTCAAAAACACACACAGCACAAAATTCTGCCGTGATAACAGGGTAATAACTCGATCACTGCTACGATTTAATGTCCGATCGATAAAAACCAGTCCGATGGATGTTTAAGAGTTGCCCGTATATGGGCTATACTTTGTCATTCGTCGTGAAGGTTTTGATCTCGTGAGTTGTCGTAAAAGTTGTATTAAGTTACTGACCTAGTTTTCGTGTGCATTATTATTTGATTTAGGTTAACCAAGCTAAAATCAGTAGGCTAAACGCTGCCCGTCTAAACTTGCAAGGTGAGTCATTCTCTTTTTATCAAATTGTTTTCTCAAAACTCTATTTATTTTCAAGGTTATAATTACAGGGATTAAGTCTTTGTAATCTTCAATTACTGTCGGTATGTGGGGTTTTGTATTACTTGATACCCGTCACCATTGGACAACGGGTTAGCCAATGGGTGATCTGACCATAGTCACAGATACTGTCGAGTGACAAATACCGATTTGGGGTAATTGGTAGATAGAAACAATATAATCACCCTTAATACTGTATATTATAACAATGTGTCGTTTTGTGCAACTTGAATGACTCATCAGTATTTCCCTGCTGATAAAACCTTTTTAAAACATGTTTCAGGTGATCTGATGTGATCCAGGAAAAAGTGTCGTGTAGCACTACAAGCTTGAGGAAGTGGCTCAATAAAATAAAGAAACATGTTTTTTTTGTAAAAACAGGGATTTCCCAGTGAAATCACCTTTATTGTAAATTATGGGTGTTATCCCCAATATGTGAAATAAAATAAATTGGGTATTTTCAAGTTTTAAAAGATCCTGTTAAAAATTCCGCTGCCATCATAATAATTACCACAGGGTTTCTGTCCCGCGGCTCCTGGACCGGGTCACACCGGGTCGGGGGCCGTGACAGAAAAAGGTGGTATCAGAGCCATTGATTTAAGCCAATTAAGTATTTAGAAATACTTAATTTTTCTGATTACTATTATGTGAAAATTTAATTTACAAAATTTTAACTTAGAATTTTGTGTGTTTCTTCACATATGCTAACAGCATGAATGAGTTGTCTGAAGCTCTTCAGAATATCACTATCCATTCTGCTGAAATGGAAGTTTTCGAGGGCTTTTCCGGTTATTGGGCCGACACTGAGGAACCAATAGTATTCCAAGCCCAACCTCAGGAGAAACCAAAACCGAGAAAGAGAAGAAGACTCGTAGGCTGGATGCGTGTACGTAGGAAGAAACCAGCAACACAGAAAGTCAAAAAGACTGAGGATCTGATGGATAAAGGCAAGGGAATAGAGATCGGGGAAAGTTCCAAGCAAGCCCAGGAAATGCCATCATGGGAGGAGTTGGATCGTAAACTGGCACTTAGTGAACTCATCGGACATGCCGATGGAAACCTCTTTAATTACCCAGTGGAAGCACAACTTCCAGTTAATCTGGAACCTGCTATCCCAGATCCTATTATCCACCCCCGACCTCTACCAGAAGAGCTAGAAGAATGGTGGACAACTGACTGGCAATTTCAGAACCTTTTAAATAACCCTAATACTTTTTCCCCCAATTTGACCCTGAGCCTCCTCTACATCCACCCATGAGCACAGAAAACTTGGCTGAACTCCGCCACTATGGCGAGGAGCTGGTGGATGCAGGAAATAGAATCCGAGATGTGGGGGAGAGGATATCATGGAAGTACGACGAGAGGGAACGTCGTTTTTGAGATGCCAGCTGACGGGGATGATGTGACTGTGTGGTTGTGGTTGTATAATAACAAAATAATAATAATAGTAATAAAAATATAATCCTGTAAAATAACTTAAAATAAAACTCTTGTAAGATAACTGGTGTGTACGGACCCATAGTAATATATAAAATATGGAAGTCGAAAAATCGGCAATTTTGGCTATACGTGTGACGTGATTTTTGTGTGATTATTTTGCATTTAGTCATTAATTATTTTATGCTAATAACTTATATATATATTAATTACCAGATGGAACACGCTGATAATGACCCAGTTAACGAGGTTAATCAATCTGAGCAAAACAATGAAGATCATTTTCTTAAGAGGCAAGACATAGAAAATATCGTCGCTCAAGGAATAGCCAATGCTATTCCGGCAATCGTCACTGCGGTTAAAGTCCTGTTGAGCCTTCACAAGCTCACCCTAGTAAACGCACGCGCGACGATGAATTCAGTAATAGTGTTAACGGAGGCGGCGATAACGACAACTTGATTCAAGCCCCGATACTTAAGAGAATGAAAGCTGCAACGCCTGGTTGCACTTACAAGGAATTTCTTGGTTGTAAACATGTTGAGTTCGCAGGCAATGAAGGGCAACTGCTGCACTGCGTTGGTTGGAAAAAACCGAGGCAGTAATTAAAATAAGTAAATGTGCCGAGGAGGATAAAGTCATCTATGCTTCTCACCTTTTCAAGGAAGAAGCATTAGAATGGTGGAATACGGTATTACAAGCTAAGGGAAGTGACATGGCCTATGCCATGAGTTGGGAAGAATTTAAACGTCTGGTGGAAAGAAAATTATGCCCAGAATATGAAAAGAACAAATGGCGAATAAATTCTTGAGCCACCGAATGGTGGATGTTGATTGTCGAGGGTATACTTCGAAGTTTTTCAAATATGCTCGAATTGTGCCTACTCTGGCTTCGCCAGAACCGGTACTTATTTCTCGCTACATTTGGGGTTTAATTAGCGAGATTCGAGATATTGTCAAAGCTGCTAGACCCCGCATGATCGATGATGCGGTGGAATTAGCCAACACTTTGACTGACGGACTAGTGCGTACGCGAGAAGAAAACAGAAAGAAGGAAGTGGCCCAAAAGATTACCCAAGGATTTCATGTGGGTAATAATAGAAACTTCAAGAGAAAGGGAACTAGATCATCTTCCACTCCGCCGTTCTGCAGAAACTGTAAAAAGAAACATTTTGGAAAATGCAATGAAACCTGCAACTTCTGCAAAGTTCTAGGACATCGTGAAGAAGAGTGTAGAAAGAAAACAAGGATCTGCTACAACTGCGGTGAAACTGGCCATTTTAGACCAAAATGCCCTAAATTGGTCAAACCAGCAGATAACAAGGCTAAACCTGCTGAAGGAACTAATAAGAAGAACGTAAGATCCTTCCAACTGGCCACGCAGGAAGCCGAACTGATTCCTGACGTAATAGCTAGTACGTTCTTAGTTCACAATGTTTATGCGAAAGTATTATTCGACTCTGGTGCAAACACCAAAGTTTTATAAATACTTCATTCTGCCAAGCTCTTAAGTTACCCTTAACAAAACTTAGGCAAGTTTTTACAGTAGAAACGGCAGACGGGAACTCTGTTAACATAGATACGGTTTTGCAAAAAGAAAATATAGAACTTTCAGGTCATAAATTTTCTGCTAATCAATTACCTATGAATTTAGCTGGATTCGATGTCGTATTAGGAATGGATTGTTTAGTAGCCAACCATGCTCGAATCCTCTGTGATAAGAACTCCATAGAAATTCGTGTACCCACAGGAGAAGTAATTATGATTACAGGGGATAAGCCGCGTAAATCAACGAAATTCATTTCAGTAATGAAAGTTGCTAATTATGAACGGAAGCAAGGAATAGTGTATATGATTTCGGTAATCATTAGCACTAAGGGTAAGGAACTTAAGGAAATTCCTGTAGTATCAGAATATTCGGATGTATTCCCAGAAGAACTACCAGGATTACCACCAGATAGGGAGGTAGAATTTAGAATTCATCTAATTCCAGGAACTACACCAATAGCCAAGGCACCTTATCGGTTAGCACCCACCAAAATGCTAGAATTGAAAAAGCAGTTAGATGAATTGCTTAGTAAAGGATTTATACAACCTAGTTCATCCCCTTGGGGAGCACCAGTGTTGTTCGTAAAGAAGAAAGATGGTTCTATGCGAATGTGTATCGATTATAGGGAATTGAATAAGGTTACAATCAAGAATCAATACCCTTTGCCTAGGATTGATGATCTTTTTGATCAACTTTAAGGGGCTAGATATTTTTCTAAGATAGATTTACGCTCCGGATATCATCAATTGAAGGTACAAGAAGAAGACATACCTAAAACTGCTTTCAGAACTAGGTATGGTCACTACGAGTTTACAGTTATGCCTTTTGGACTAACAAACGCTCCGGCAGCTTTAATGGATATGATGAATTGAATCTGTAAACCGTACTTGGATAAATTTGTAATTGTCTTCATCGACGATATACTTATTTATTCCAAAAACCAGGAAGAGCATTGTGAGCACCTGCATGCACTCTTAACTTTGTTAAGAAAGGAAAAGCTTTATGCCAAATTCCCGAAGTGTGAATTTTGGCTACAGGAGGTGCAATTTTTAGGTCACATGGTGAATCACGAAGGTATTCATGTAGATCCTGCTAAGATAGAAGAAATCACCAAATGGAAAGTCCCTCAATCAGCTACGGAAGTTAGAAGTTTTCTAGGATTAGCTGGATACTATAGGCGCTTTATTAAAGATTTTTCTAAGATAGCTATACCATTAACTAAGCTAACCTATAAAACAGTTAAGTTTGAATAGGGACCTAAGCAAGAAGAGGCTTTTAAGATTTTAAAGCAAAAGTTAACAAACACCCCAATTCTTGCCTTACCTGAAGGTACAGAAGACTTTGAAGTATACTGTGACGCTTCTAAGGTAGGATTAGGATGTGTGCTAATGCAACGCAAAAAAGGTAATTGCGTATGCCTCGAGGCAATTGAAAAAGCACGAGGAAAATTATACGACACATGACTTAGAATTAGGGTCGATAATTTTTGCCCTTAAGATTTGGAGACATTATCTGTATGGAAGTAAGTTTACAATTTATACAGATCATAAAAGCTTAAAGTACATATTTGGGCAAAACGAATTGAACATGAGACAAAGAAGACGGATGAAAATTCTAAGTGACTACGACTGTAATATTCAATATCACGAAGGAAAAGCAAACGTAGTTGCAGATGCCTTAAGTCGTAAGTATCATGAAAAGCAAAAGCGAATTCGTGCTCTTAGATTAAGTTTACAATTAGACTTAATGGAACAACTGAAAAACATTCAAGAAACAGCAATCAAGGATGATGCTGAAGGAAAGAAAGGAAGAATAAAAGACTTAGAGCAAGGGGCTGATGGAGTTTGGAGATTCCATAAGAAAAGAATTTGGGTACCTAAGCAGGGAGAATTAAGAAATAAGATTCTAGAGGAAGCCCATAAATCTAGATATACCATGCATCCTGGAAATAATAAAATGTACCAAGATTTAAGAAATAACTTCTGGTGGATAGGAATGAAAAAGGATATAGCTAGATATGTATCTAAGTGTCTAACTTGTTCACAAGTTAAGGCAGAACACCAGAAACCTTCAGGATTACTCCAACAATTAGAAATGCCTGTTTGGAAATGGGAACTAATAACCATGGATTTTGTTACGAAGTTGCCCAAAACCAGAAAATGTAACGACGCAATTTGGGTAATTGTGGATCGATTAACCAAATCAGCTCATTTCCTACCCATGAAGGAAACCTTTAGCATGGAAAGGTTGGCAAAATTGTATGTAGATGAAGTAGTATCCTTACATGGAGTCCCCCTCTCTATCGTATCATATAGAGATAGTCGTTTCACTTCACATTTCTGGACAAGTTTCCAAGAAGCCATGGGGACACGATTAAATTTAAGTACAGCTTATCATCCCTAAACAGACGGACAAAGTGAAAGGACAATTCAAACCCTAGAAGACATGCTCAGGGCATGTGTGATAGATTTTGGTGGGAATTGGGATGACCACCTACCCTTAATTGAATTCTCCTATAACAATAGTTATCATGCAAGCATTGAAGCTGCCCCATTCGAAGCACTGTATGGACGAAAGTGCAGAACTCCAGTTTGTTGCGCAGAAATAGGAGAAAGCCAACTATCAGGTCCCGAAATCGTACAAGAAACTACCGACAAGATCACTCAAATCAAGGAAAGACTGAAAACGGCTCGTGATCGTCAGAAAAGTTATGCAGACAATAGACGCAAACCACTGGAATTTCAAGTCGGAGATAAGGTACTCTTAAAAGTTTCTCCTTGGAAAGGAGTAGTGCGGTTCGGTAAGAAGGGAAAGTTAAGTCCAAGGTACGTAGGACCATTACCAGAAATCCAGCGAATAGGACCAGTTGCTTATCGCTTACAACAACCAGAAGAATTGGCTGGAGTACATGACGTATTCCATGTATCCAACCTCAAGAAATGTCTATCTGACGAATCCCTGTTAGTACCTCTTCAAGATGTAGAGGTAAACGAAAAGTTAAAGTTTATAGAGAAGCCACTGCAGATAGAAGACAGAAAGGTCAAGTTTCTCAAACACAAAAGACTAGTACTGGTCAAGGTCAAGTGGGATTCGAAGAGAGGACCTGAGTACACTTGGGAGCTGGAATCATAAATGAAGAGAAAATATCCCTACTTGTTCCAGTAAATCTCGAGGACGAGATTTTAATAAGGTGGGGAGGATGTAACAACTCTCATCAAATTTATTATTTCTTATTTTATTATGTCTAATAGGAAACCTTAATTGAGACCCCCACGTAATATTGCATGACCCCTAAAATTTTTAGAACAATCGGAACTAGGATCAGGACCCCCTAAAACTCAGGGGGGGTATTCCCTAATTGATATTATCTAAACAGTTCGTTGTCGAATTCGAAATTTAACAAACCGTCGACTCACCCAAGCTAGTTAGACACGAGGCAACCCTATGCTAGAGGGGGTGCCCTTGCGCCTCGCGCCACACGCCAGGCCCTCGCGCCACGCGAGGGGGCCGGTTTTTCAGTATAAATTCAGGGTTGTGGCACTTGAATTTTGGCGTTGGATCGACGTAAAAACTCATTTCCTACACTGAGATATCGTCTGTTTACCTCAAAAACACACACAACACAAAATTCTGCCGCGATAACAGGGTAATAACTCGATCACTACTATGATTTAATGTCCGATCGATAAAAACCAGTCCGATGGATGTTTAAGTGCTGCCCGTATATGGGCTATACTTTGTCATTCGTCGTGAAGGTTTTGATCTCGTGAGTTGTCGTAAAAGTTGTATTAAGTTACTGACCTAGTTTTCGTGTGCATTATTATTTGATTTAGGTTAACCAAGCTAAAATCAGTAGGCTAAACGCTGCCCGTCTAAACTTGCAAGGTGAGTCATTCTCTTTTTATCAAATTGTTTTCTCAAAACTCTATTTATTTTCAAGGTTATAATTACAGGGATTAAGTCTTTGTAATCTTCAATTACTGCCGGTATATGGGGTTTTGTATACATTACTTGATACCCGTCACCATTGGACAACGGGTTAGCCAATGGGTGATCTGACCATAGTCACAGATACTGTCGAGTGACAAATACCGATTTGGGGTAATTGGTAAATAGAAACAATATAATCACCCTTAATACTGTATATTATAACAATGTGTCGTTTTGTGCAACTTGAATGACTCACCAGTATTTCCCTGCTGATAAAACCTTTTTAAAACATGTTTCAGGTGATCTGCTGTGATCCAGGTAAAAGTGTCGTGTAGCACTACAAGCTTGAGGAAGTGGCTCAATAAAATAAAGAAACATGTTTTTGTAAAAACAGGGATTTTCCAGTGAAATCACCTTTATTGTAAATTATGGGTGTTATCCCCAATTTGTGAAATAAAATAAATTGGGTATTTTCAAGTTTTAAAAGATCCTGTTAAAAATTCCGCTGCCATCATAATAATTACCACGGGGTTTCTGTCCCGCGGCTCCTGGACCGGGTCACACCGGGTCGGGGGTCGTGACATATAATGTGCTTGTTATAACATTTTTTTCTAACATGCGTGTTAGAAAATGTTATTTGGTGAAAAACAACTTGGTGTTGTTGTGAACAAATCTAATTGTTCAAGTTTACTACTTAAATGTAGTATTTGTAACAACTTGGTGTTGTTTTGAGCGTAATTATCCAAGTTTCAAGATGAAATAGGGAACTTGTACTTACAAGTGCTTGGAGTCTTATTGAGGGAGTAGCTCAAGACATGCCATGGGATGATATTGTTGAGAAGATTTCGGTCAGATTATAAAGTGTTGAAGATAAAAGCACTTTGCTTTTGATGTCTACATATTGTCTATGCTTCCGTTTAAATTGCAAAAGTGATTGGCACTTATGATTTAGTTTCCACTGTATTATATTGTTTTGTGTTCAATATTTTTGGATAACACATGCAATTTTTTACAAAGAAATAAATCACTAATGGTTGTGACGTATAAATTATTTGTGGAAAATAATTATAACGTCGGTTATACATTGTTTAAAAGAATATGGTTTTAAATGGATAGTACATGAAAATACTTGGACATAAACAACTTGAGAGTTGTTACATTAACTAAAAGTCAAAGACAAAACATCAAATGTATAACCACATCATGAGTGAGTAATGAAAGAACGTAGTGAGTGTATTGAGATGAAATACACTAACGACATTCATGTCGACATATTTCATTAGAAGTCGTTGGAAAATCCACAAGTGTGAATTCTAACATATGAAAGTAAAAGTACTATATGATATTGTATACCTTTAATAAATCTTGCGAGATTTATAAGTAGATGCGTCTACCACTTGATGATTGTTAGATCTATTTGGAGATTTTACCTTCATTTGGGAGAGCATCCTAAATATACATATCTCCTAATAAATAACAATAGATGTGCACAAATCACTTATGGTAAAATTATGAATGCCATGTTGTTAAGTGTCGATCTAGTTGACTCTATCTCACACATAATAGTGATTGTAGACGAGAAACATTCATCTTGTTGGTGATGAATGTGTTCACCAAGTGACTTGGATTAAGACTTATGTTTAAGTACTTATGAGTCAATGGTAGATTGTTGGAGATCAAAGGTAAACAAGTTATGTTCCTTAAATGAATGATGAAATTTAGCTATGTGCTATATACAATAATTTGTAAGACCTTCCTAAATATTGATGTTTTAGGATTATGAATAAGTCTCATTATTTTGTCTTAACAAGGGATGAATGTTGCAAAGTGATATTATGATATCCTTAGGGCTGTGAAGAATCAGAATGATGCATCTTCTGTTCACATGCTAAAGTATTGTAGTCTAAAGCATGCTAGACTATTACTTGGTTAATTATGGGTCTTGACAGAGACTAATTAACTCTAAACATTCAAATGTGTATGAACACAAAAAGAATTTGTATATAGACAAAGTTGAGGGAGATTTTTCATCCATTATAAGGAAAAGACATGTAACTTTTTAAGAGTTTGTTCGAAAAGCTAATGAGGAGAACTCATTATCTAAGCTTATTCTAGATGTTAAATTAGAATTATTCTAAGTTGGTGACAAACTTATGACAATGGCATGTGTTGCTTTAAGCTCGGAAGCTTATGTAAGCTAATGCAATATGAGTTGAATTCACTGATACAATGAGGTTGATCTTGTTCAATCATATGTGTATAAATGTCGTCATAAGTGAAGTTACGAAAATGTTGATCAAACGGCAAGAAATGTGGGGGATGATCCATTTAGAAACAACCCTATAAGGGTATGTAGAAATGGTTTTCATTACCCCATCTGGATGATATCCTATAACACTTAAATGTGGGGGTGTCTTGCATTTGTATCATAAAAGTTTGGCAATAATGATTTTGTAATCCAATCTAACATTGCAAACAGACGACTATGTGGAGGACACAAAGGTCGTAGTGCATAATTGAGATGTGTTTGCCTTATATGATAAGCGTATCTTACAAAGACAAATATTATAACCAGATTCAGATGGCCACTAAGGTTATAGTCTTAGAAGTTGACAATAGGCAAAATTAACTTACGAGTTAAGAACACATCATGACAACTGATCTCAAATACGCAAAGTTATTTGTTAATGTTATGGATCCAATAACCTGAGGGTTTATTAGAGATCAAGTTGTGGAATGAGACTAAAGCCCATGGAAAAAGGGCATGTGAAGGACACCTAACTTAGTTGACTGGAGATCCCAAGATCTAAGTTCAATAGGACAACTAACTCATATGCCTAAAGGTGGTCACTGCGGGGGCATAAATGATATGCATAAGCTAGTATATGTGGTTATACATACCCTCAAAGTATAAAAGGGTGTTTAAATACGTCCTAGTCTATTCCTATGATATTCAGTGACAAAGAGTGATGCTAAGCATAATATGTGGTAAATGATTTGGATAGATCACGATAACCATAATGCTTTTAATGATCTAAGTAGAATCACCTATGTTAGAGAGAAGTGGGGTCGCTTCGAATGGAATTTAGGGCACAATTCTTAGAGCTCTCGCAGAACTAGGAAAGTGTTCCGCGGCCATTATTGGACACGAATATGAGGAGATGACCCGGCTAAGGAGAGTCTTGTGTGAAGGGCATTGTCGTCTACACAAACGGCAGACGAGTTCAAAGACATCAAGATCTACTCAGAGCTAGTGGGCTAAGTGCATTTCATGAGCGAAGGTTCAAAGGGTAACACTACCAATCGTATGCAAAACTCAACTGTCGAGGTTCCATTGAAAATTTTATGTGTTTTGAACGATCTCCATTCATGTGGGGGGTTGTTAGAAATTTGGTGAATGGATATTTAGTGAATTATAATTTAATGAGATTATAATTATTAATAAACTCTTCATATGGTGAATTAAAGACTAAACTCTTAAGTAGAGTTTTAATGTCTTTTAATTTGAGTCTTTATATCTCAAATTAAATCTCTAATTAAGTAAGACTTTTCACTCATCCTCAACTCTTGTATAATAATAGGCTATGTGTCTCATTTAAGAAGAATGAACATCTAGAAAAATACAAGAGAATATACAAGAAAATTACATGAATATATGGAGAGTTATTGAAAAGAAAAAAAATACTTGAAGACCCATGTGTTGGGTACTTAGAGAGATATGTTTTCTCTATTCGATTTCACCACCGTCACATCTTTATTTGTTCCATAAGTTCAAACACTACAATTATCCGGTGTAACCTCGGTCGCGTGACCATATTCGGCAGTACAGACTGCTTCGTCTGTTGTACCCTGAGAGACAGACGCGTCGTCTTTGGTAGAGGCGTGAAATCTGTTTTAAGGGAAGCGTGTTGAACACGTGCCTCAACCAAAATCGTCAAGTTTTTAGTGTGCTCTTTGTTGCAGTCAAGGAGTATTTTTCCAAGACTCAAGATGATGAATACTCGAGTCTAAGATGCTATCAAGTGCACGTGAAGGGCCCACCAGAGATGCGTCTTGAATCAAGATTGGTATATATAATTATATTTTATATTCCTTTTATTTAGTTACTGCAACCGGTATTGTACTATGATATTTCCTACGAATAACGAGAGTCTCGTTAATATATATTTTGTAATTATATTTTATAAAAGGTAAACGTAGTTCCTACATTGTAGTGGTGGGAGCCTCTGCGCTAGATAGAATAGTACAGAGACTAACCTCTATATATAGGCGGTCTTCATTTGTGTTTTGTAACAGTTCTCTGACACGATTGTCACAAAGTGCTATCAAATCAATCCACCAATGTTTATTTACATCTTGCATGATTAATTACTACTTTCCGTGTCTACTATGGATTTCGCACGTGGTTTTAGACGTATTGTTTAAGTCACATTCTTGATCGATTCGATTTTAGGTTTTACAAGTGGTATCAGAGCATCAGGCTCTTGATTCAATCATAGGAGAGTGTATTTGAGCTTCAAGACGTTGAATTTCGGTGATTTATGTAAAAATTTGAAACCGATTTGATGAAAATGATGAACCATAAGTTTTTGAGTGTTTTCAAACGTGTTCTCTTTAGAGATAATGAAAATTATTATTTGATTGTCTTCTTTCTTTATGATATTGTTGTTTGTTGGTGATTGGTTTATCCATTCAATTCAAAGATCTCTTTAAATTTAATGGAGAATAAGGTTGCTTTTAGGACACCTTTAAACTTTTCTATATATGATGTTCTGGGAAAGAAAGTAACATGAAATACGATGCAATTATCAATTGATTCACCTTCAAAATCCAATATAGTTTAGATCACAAGACTCGTTCCCACAAATAATAATAATAATAATAATAATAAAAATAATAATAATAATAATTAAAAAAAAATCGGTGACTACTAAATCCTCTCTTTCATGTGCCAAAACCCATCTTGGTTTTGTAACTTTGTTAATAAGTTTTTAGAAAACAGCTAACTCACACACTTGTTAATCATACTTCGGTTTAGATGTACACCACTGTTCGTTGCGGACTAGAACTCTCAACTTCATGGGAGAGACACGTTTCCATTACACCTTGATACTACGAAGCATGGGAGGCTTTGATGGTGTGCGGGGAGGACCTCCGCACAAGGCCCATGATTTCGAGTGGCATGCGATTTAAAAAAAAAATCCGATACGTATATGTTATTTTTTTTAAATAGTAAACACATACCACTTTCAATATAGGCCCATTTACAGATCATTTTTTTATGGTTTAGAATTTGACCCACTTGGAATTATGTTTATTAAGCTCAATACTGATTTGATCTTTTTTTTTAAATAATAACAAAACATAACAGAAGGACACATTTTTTCAATCTCGAACAGGGTACGTGAATTCTCGGAGACGCCTCTGCTACGAAGCTACGAGCCCTTTCATTTAACTTTGTTATATACAAGCATATCATCGTTTAAATCTTGCAAGATTCTTTGTTATACGACCATCTAATCTTAAGATTTTGTGTTGCAAGATACAAATATCCTTTCAACATTTTGTGTTATATAAGAACAGTGTATTTTTTTCCTATATATCCATTTTTTATTAATTTTAAACGTACATTAGGCAGCACGAACAATCATTGGTTCAAAAAATGTATGGTAGTTTGTTTGACTTTGAAAAGTCAGCTTTCACTTTAAAGTCTCATTTCTACACATTAAAGATTCAAGAACAATATAAAACCATGTGTATACGCTCTGTACAAGAGATTATGTGTCTACAATATCTGCATTTTTACGAACAAACAAAAAAAGAGAAGCTAAAAACACATTTTAGAAGCTTGTTTCGAACGAAACTCCCATCGCGGAGGTCTTTGGAACTTGGGTTGAAGCCGATTCGAGCCCATGAAGCATCTTGATCACATCCACGGTATCTTCAAGATAATATTTTGCCATACTCGGCTTTTGTCCAACCGTACATGCGAACACTTCAGCTATCCCACGGTTCACAACCGAACTCGAGATCTTCTCGAACATGTCCTCATCCGACCGATCGTCTCCTATGCATAACACGAAATCTAAGGGCTTTCCTTTACTATGCATGCTTGCAATTAGGCTTTCAACCACCACCCCTTTGCTCACACCCTGCAAATGTCAACATTTAACAACCTTAATTTATGTTTACATAAGATGGGAACATATGTAACAAACAAACAAATATACCCAGTAAAATCTCGTAAAACAAACAAGATGGGAAGGAATGTATGAATGAATATAACTTAAAAGTTACCTGTGGGTTCACTTCGACGATTTGTTGGCCTCGTTTCACGACCACGGGCTCGTTGGCTAGCACGCTTTCGAGGTGATCGAGTAGCTCTTTAGCTTGCCACATCCCAAAATCCGGATCGGCTTCTTGATGATGCCAAACTAAAGCACTCTCCTTTTGCTCTATGAATGAGCCATCGGTTGCTTCGGTGTAATGCTCCATCACCGGTAACGCCACTTTCTTCCACTCGACATCCACCGCTAAGCCGCCACAACATTCCCAATCCGAGTCGCCGCTCCATCTAGTCAACCAACCGTGTTCTGCAGATAACCCGAGATTCTTACATGAATCAAACCACTTGCTTAGCGAATCCTTTCCTCTTCCGCTAACGATGAACACCACGTTTTTCGGGTCGTTAGATAGTACGTTCAGTATGGAAATAACTTCTTTACTTGGAGTTTTATCAACTGAAGCCTGTGGCATCACCGTACCATCGTAATCAAGTAATATCAACCGGCTGTTTGTCTTTCTATAAGCCGAAACAATGTGTTCAACCGATAGTTTCCTGAAGTTCAGCCCGAGAGCCACAACCCGAAAGCCCAAACCGAACCCGACTCCCCAACACCGTTTGTGAAAATGCTCCTTACACGCCCTCTCGAGGTCCTGATCGAAACTCTTAGCCCAATAACCAACATCATGAGAACTAACATACTTATAATGCTTCTCGTGTCGCAACTTCTTCTCGTTATCCGGCATCATGATGGCTAAGCTCATCGCCTCGGTAACCGAGTCAATGTTCCACGGGTTGACCCGGATCGCACCACTCAAAGACGGTGAACATCCAATAAACTCTGACACTATGATCACACTTTTTCTACCCTTCGGTTCGCTAATCCCTAATGCCTTATCCAACTCGGGACTACCTTCTCTCGAAACAGTGTACTTATACGGCACCAAATTCATACCATCCCGAACCGCATTCACCACAACACACTCAGATATCGCGTAGTACGCAATCTTATCCTGTGTCGAAACTGGCCCATTCACAAACACAATCGGTTCATACCCATCTTTACCAAACCGCCGGTTAACCTCACTAGCCACTTTTTGCGTCTCGTTCTCAACTTCCTGAATATCATGACCCCGGCTTCGAGCCGGATTCAAAATCTGAACCAAAACCACCCTACCCCGTAGCGCGGGATACTCCTCCAACAACTGACCCATAGCCAAAAACTTCAAACTAATCCCTTTAAACATATCCATATCATCAACACCCAAGATCACAACTTTCCCCCCATAAACTTTCCTCAACTCCTCAACTTTTTTCGCGGTCCGGTTTGACGATTTAACCGACTCAATCTGGCCCATATGGATCCCAACAGGTAAAATCTTGATACTAACTGTCCTCCCATAGTACTCAAGCCCAATATACCCCCTCTTAGACTTATAATCAAGCCCTAACATCCTACTACAAGACGATAAAAAATGTCGCGCATAATCAAACGTATGAAACCCGATTAAATCACAATTCAACAAGGCACGTAGAATCTCGTCTCGAACGGGCAACGTTCGATAAATCTCCGACGACGGAAACGGGCTGTGCAGGAAAAACCCGACCCGAACCCGGTGAAATCTTTTTCTCAAAAAAGTAGGCATAACCATCAAATGATAATCATGTATCCAAACATAATCCTCATCCGGGTTAAAAACTTCCATCACTTTATCAGCAAATATTTTGTTGGCAGACACATAGGCCTGCCATGCTACCCGGTCGAACCGGACTCCATGGGTCCGGGTCACGGGTAACATATAATGAAACAAAGGCCATAAATAATGTTTACAAAACCCATGGTAATATTTATTCTGAATATCTACAGATAAAAAAGTGGGTACACATTTAAACTTATCCAACAATATTTGACCCACTTCTTCCTGATCCCCCGGGTCAATATCCACAGGCAAAGACCCGACGTAAACACACTCTACGTCGGGTCCGAACCCGGATTTTAACTGGAGGACTAACGAATCCGGGTCGTATTCGAATACCCATTTGTTTGATTCTCTATACGCTTTGACCGGTAACTGATTTGACACAATTATCCGGCGATCTGTAACAGATGAAACGACGTCGGATTGCTCTGTTTCTTTTTCCGGTTTAGCGGAAACGTTGTGCTCTTCAAATTCCGATAGGATTCCGGGCACCGTCATGATTCTGGGTATTCTAGGACGATCAGTTACACATGAATAGATGGAATAATCATCGAGATTTAACAGATTAAACGATGATCTGGACAACATTATTTTCTCCGAGAAAAACAGAGTATTGAATTTTGGATTTGGATTTGAATTTGAATTTGAAGGTGGTGAAGAGGATAAGAATGAAGGAGTAGAGAGACCGACTTTACTTGCTGAAATTAATAAAGAGCGTATAAAAAGTGGGGAATGGGTCGGGTCAAGATTTGACCCGGATTGTGTGTGTGTTGAACATGAATTTGTTTGTTTCATCTTCTAACTGTAACCGACTCTATCTCCTTTTCTATCTCTCTTTCATCAAGTGTTCTGACTGGATACTTTTTATAAGTGTTGGTGTTCCAGATAATGTTACAAGTTTTTGTTCATTATGTACAATATTTCATGCAGTAATGTTTTGGGTTATGGGAATGCTTATCATTTTTTTTTTTAAATCTTATGTTTGTGTATGGAGTTTCCTAAATATATTCCGATTTTACTAAATACCTTTTTAACAAACTAGTCAATAGCCATCCGCGTTGCGGGGATGTGGTGTAATATCATTGCAGAGAAGTGGCGTAAAACAATTGTAACTAGCAATCGAACGACGATCAACATAATATAAAAATAAGAATTCTAACACGAAGTGACTCATGTAACGTGACACATAGAGGAAGTAGAATTTATACGACACATATTAGAAAATTGAGGGGGTAAAAAAAACCCGATGGATCAAATGTGACCACTAAACACCGTACTAAGTAGCCACCGAACGACGATCATATCGGAGAAAAATCCAAAAGAAAAACTAATAAAAAAAAACTAAACTCATTTTAACTTTTGTGGAAAAGTTATAAAATTTAAAGTTTTATATTGAAAAACATTAAAGTTCACAAAAAAAAAATAATAACAAACCCATAAAAAACAAAATAGACACTATTCCTCATATATGTTATGGATTAATACGGCTCATTCTATACGCACCCCCCTATCTTCTGATTACACCCCCTTTGTGAGAGGAAAACTGTCGGTCCCACGCAGGCCCCACCTGTAAGTATGTGAAAGGAGGGGGTGAAAAAAGTAAATAGAGGGGTGCGTATAGTAGCACCCATTAATACATATATATGAATATGAATATATGAATTATAAGTTATTTGACTATTGTTATATTCTTCATTGGGGGTGTCCCTATGCTACCGGACAGTTTTCAGGTCGTATCGGTTTGTTTCCTTACATTATTGGTATAGTGATAGGCACCTGTTTTATATCAATTAAAAAACATAAAAACGAATATTGGTACTTATGTTGTTTGGACAGTATCAATTCTTTTATTCACAGTAATAATATGGTAAAGACACTTGATATAACTTATGTTATCCAAAAATACTCTATTGCAAATACAAGTCCGTTTTAACGAAATTTATACTGAAACGTCGAGTAAACTATAGAAACGGATATTGCTACCGGTACCATTGTTGTTAGTTCGTCACGGTAAAAAAAAATATAAATTATACTTGACCCATTTAATTTTGATTCAAACTTTAATGAAACATAAATAAAAGAGTAAACTGCCATTTTGGTCCCTGTGGTTTGGTCAGTTTTGCCACTTTAGTCCAAATCTCAAACTTATTACATCCAGGGCCCTGTGGTTTGCATTTTGTTGCCATTTTAGTCCAAATCTCAAAATATCTCTTTTTTGACTGTTTTAAGGTCCTTTTTTTGTCCTGTAGTGCAGGGGTAGTTTGGTCATTTTAATTTATTCTTTTAATTAATTAAAACAATATTAATTATATATATTATATACATATACATATACAGATCGATTGTTGTTAAACTTTGAAGATGTTCTTTGACCAAATAAACTCAAAACAATATTAATCACTTTTAATCAACGAAAACCTTCAAGTTCAGCAACTGACTCTCTCTCTTCTCTCTCTCTTCTCTAAAGTTCAGCAACTGGGTGTGAGATCTTCATCTTCTTCATCTGGATCCAGAAAATATAGATCTTGTTTGAAGACAAAACAAATCCCAAAAGCCTTCAAAGTTCAGCAACTGACTCTCTCTCTTCTCTCTCTAAATCGATTGTTGCAACCCAGATCCATCGATAATCCTCACAGTACCGATCCAGATGAAGATCTCACACCCAGCGGCGGCAGACAACGCCAAGAACGGCGGCGGTGGTGGTGGTGCTTGGCGGCGAGAGGGGGTGGTGGTGAAAGAATGAAGCAGATGGTGGGGCGGTGGTTATGGTGGTGGGTGGATTGACGGTGAAAGAATGAAGCAGATGGTGGGGCGGTGGTTATGGTGGTGGCGGTGAAAGAATGAAGCAGATGGTGGGACGGTGGTGTGGCAGGTGGTGGGTGGATTGACGGTGGTGGCACTGCAGATCTGGATCGAAATGGCAGTTTACTCTATGGTGTGTGTTGTTATGCTTGTTACTTGTTCTGTTATGCTTGTCGAAATGGCACTTTCGTGGTGTGTGTGGTTACTTGTTCTGTTATGCTTGTTCACCATGAGGCTGTGATGATTTTTATGCTTGTTCACCATGAGGCTGTGATGATTTCACCTAATCCGAGCTTGGCGTGGCAGAATCGGAGGAGGGCAAGTGCGCTTGCAACCTCTGTTTGCAGCCATGGCGGTTTTACATATCTGAGCCTCGTTTTTTCTTGAAGATGTTCTTGATTTTCTGGGTTTTGATGATGAACTTTGAAGATGTTCTTGATTTTCTGGGTTTTGTTGTTGTTGAAGAAGATGTTCTTGGTTTTCTGGGTTTGGTTGTTGTTGTTGTTGTTGTTGTTGTTGTTTTAATGATGATGTTTGATGATGTTCTTGAAGATACAGATCTGAGCCTCGTTTTTTCTTGAAGATGTTCTTGATTTTCTGGGTTTTGATGATAAACTTTGAAGATGTTCTTGATTTTCTGGGTTTTGTTGTTGTTGAAGAAGATGTTCTTGATTTTCTGGGTTTTTCTGGGTTTTGTTGTTGTTGTTGTTGAATTGCTTTAAATAAAACATAAATGACCAAAATACCCCTGCACTACAGGACAAAATAGGAGGTTGCAACAGTAAAAAAACTAGGGTTTTTGGATTTTGGACTAAAATGGCAACAAAATGCAAAACACAGGGCCCTGGATGTAATAAGTTTGAGATTTTGACTAAAGTGGCAAAACTGGCCAAACCACAGGGACCAAAATGGCAGTTTACTCTAAATAAAATTAAACACATCCAAACGGTGTATTCCAAACTTTAAATGCTTAATATTATAATGATGAAAATCACTTTTTCGAATATAGTAATAATAAAAAACTATGTGATAGCTTTAATGACACGCACATTTTTGTTTTGATCGCTTGTATTATTCACAACTTATATCGAGACTTGGATAAATATAAAACGTCGTAACGAAATACTCGAAACTTTTTAAAATATCATATTTTTAACGGTTATAAAGAAAAAAAAAACAAAATACGCTAAATGGTGATTATAATATATAATAAATTAATAAAAGAAGGTTAAGTTACTATCATATTCATTTGAATACTAAGCACCGACTATTTAAATTGTTATGTTATACAATATAAATATAAATTATTAGGTAAAGTGATTTTTATAGTGACCTATGAATAATTTACTTGCACAACATATCACTTATCTACACTGTTAACATCTTCTTTTATATTATCATAATTATAATAATCATGCCTTTTAATATTAGACACTTTAATTATCATAATCATGCCTTTTAATATTAGACACTTTAAGAAATATCAAATAGAGGAGCTCGGATAAATCCCAGAATTAATCTTAAAAATGATGATTACTCAACCTTTCGTATAATAAAAGGATAAATCATGATATACAGAAAATTATTACATACACCAAATTTATTCAAGAACATACAGAACAAATCCAAATTATTTAATTTGAGAAACTGATTTATAAAATCAACATACTAATTCTGTAACGGTTTGTAGAAACAATATAATATGTAAATTTAACACAATAACAACACTTTAGAAATTGATACAATGCTTGTTTATGTTGACTATTATTTTATTATAAAGAGTATATGTATTTAATTTTTCATGATATGAAAATAACTAAAAAAAAGTACAAAGATTCTTAGGTCAATCCTAATCCTCTTTGAATTATATATTGGAACGTTGAATGTGGAAGGATACGTCCAAGCCTAATGTCCACCGAAATGATACTTTTACAACACTATTTCTTTAAGATTATGCCAATCCTAATCTTGCAAAATAAATATGTCAAAGAAAATCTAATATTATATCCTTTTGTTTTGTTTTATACAACATTAAATAAGTATAATATAATTAGAAATCTTAATTTAATGTGAGACGCAACGAGATGGGTCGTCTTATTAGAATCTTAATTGACTTAGTGGTCGTCTTCAAAGGGTATTTGAACTACTTTTATCGTTTTGAGGTTGATTGTTTTGCTTTTGCTACATACCATCCACACAAATGGAGATTTGTTGGATAGATTAAAGTAAAGAAAGGCATGTCAATCAATTGGTGGAAAAAAGAATAATGCAACCAAAATATCAAGCAATGGTTTCCAAGACTGTAACAAAGTATTGACTTGAATTGAATAATATTTTGAGAAGAAATATATAGTTGTACACAATGTTTGAAAAACCGGTTTAAATCGGCCGGTTGAACCGGATATCGGATGTTTGGCCGGCACGAATCATACTAGTAATCTAAGGAAACGGCAAAGAATTTATATCGCTGGTAAATTGGGTTTTACCAGTTTAAACCAGTATACCGGTACCGGTTCATACCTACCAGGCCAAAGGTCAAAATTTTGAACTTTTAGTTTTTAGGTTCCAAAAAAAAGTGACTGTTTGCCTTCGTAGTTAAAGTGTAAAACTTAGCGCCCACAATTGACAATCCACATCGATTAAACGTCTCCTCACTCAAAGATAGAAAATCATTGGGTTTTTCAAATTAAGTTCTTCAACCGATCATCCAGGTTTACCGACTTTTGACTTTTGTTCAATTATTCATGTTAATTTTTATAGTGTTTGCTAAACTTTTGGATAATTTTTTGATTGTGGATTAACTTTTGAAATATTTTTTATTATGGAATGATGTAGTTTTAGATTATTTTTTGAGTTGAAATTATATTTTATGGATGAGTTAAATGCTTGGTTGGTCCCTGTGGTTTTAAAAAATTTCAGACTTGCTCGTAGTGGTTTACAAATTACACGCTTGGTCCCAAAAGTTGTCAAAAATGCACTCGGTTGGTCCCCATCCCTAACATCAGTTAAATATCTCAGTTAAGTCCATGTTAAATGACCAAAATACCCTTGCTTATTAACAAAACCCACTGCATCCACCTCTCTCTCTCTCTCTCTCTTTCTCTCTCTGGAAGGTTTTTCATCACCATCCTCATAAATCAGAGAAATCACCATCATCATCTTCAGAGAAATCAAAGAAATCACCATCATCATCTTCATTACAAACCCACACCCCATCTCTGTCTCTGGTTCTGGGAAACCATACGATCTCTCGTTCGATCTTGAAACAACCTTCTTTTTCTCTGGTGACAATTCAAACACTCCGCCACCGGATTTCACAACCGACGCCAAAAGTTCACCGGAAATTCCATGATTAACAAGCTCAAAATCGAGCTTCGGGAGGTTCTGGATCTTCGAATTTTGTTGAGGAAATACGCGATTTGGCAACACGAGATCCGGCACACGGAGTGATCGGTGGAGAAACTCCGTGAGGATTTCGTCGCTACTGAAGATCTACGGCCAGAGGAAACCGGAAAAGGCGGTGGTGCGCAGAAATCTAACGGTATATTGTAAGACGAGTGATGCGAATTCGCTAGGTTATTGATCGGAAAGCCTTATCGAATGATCGAATCACACCGGAACCGAATTACAGGTGTTTGTTTGTTTGTTAGAGGGATTTGGATTAGAATTTAATGAATTTGAGTGATAATTTTATAGAAAAATGGTGGAATTTGGGTTGAAGCAGTAATGATGAGATTGTCTGGAACATATCCCACATTGAGACCCAGATGATGATGAAAAATGGTTGGTGATGAAGATGATGATGGTGATGAAGATGATATGCAATGGGTTTTTTAATTTTTTAATTCTTAGTTTTAGGTTTTTAATTGTTCAAGGGTAATATAGTCATTTCACACATAGTTAACTGAGAAATTTAACTGATGTTAGGGCTGGGGACCAACCGAGTGCATTTTTGACAACTTTTGGGACCAAGCGTCTAATTAGTAAACCACTATGACCAAGTCTGAAATTTTTGAAAACCACAGGACCAACCAAGCATTTAACTCTTTATGGATTTATAGAGTTAATTAGTCAACACGTTTGGACCGTCCGGTACAACCCGATTCAACCGGTTGAACCATTTCTGTGTCTAACCCAGTACGATTAAAATACCGGTTTTTAAAACGTTGGTTGTACATGACTCCTAAGGTCCCAACAATATTTTCTTACACTTTAAAGTTGTTGCAACAAAATGATTATTGTGGTGATCAATTCGAACCATTGTATGTGTTTGAAGGGTTAGATGTGTCACTTGAGACTGAAAACAATAAATTAGAAAATATGAATAAAGATGCTTGTTATATAGTTAATGATGGGTGTTACATGCTTACATTAACAACTAACCCGAATTAAATAATATATTGGGAAAAAGATATAATACTTCCAAGAAATATATAGTCATTTCATAACTTAGTAGATGGAATGGAGCATTTGTGTTATGTGTTGTGACGACCAAACCCATAATTTATGAGATGATGCGATCAAAATCCTAATACTAACTGCCGAATACCCAAATCCCTGTTGACGTTCAAATGGTCTTCACTGACGTCGAAATATCCCAGCCTTCGTTGCTACAAAAAAGTAAACCGTTAGCCTCGTCATGGAGGGCCCCGGGAGGGGGATCCGTGACCAAGCTCCGGCGTGAGGATAAGTAAACTTGCCGGAGAGTATGAGAAGCTTATTCCGATGAGTATGATCACCGGAATATTTCTCTATGGTGTGAATCTAATAAATGTGTGTATATTTAATGTGGAGGAATATCGGTCGGAATAAATGAGAGAGTTATTAGTGTAATACCTTGAACCTGCCTCTTGATCATCTCCTCTCCTCCTTATATAACCCCGAGACCTTATCTCCCATGTGGGATATTTTAATGAGACGATCTAACGGATTCTGCCAGTCTTCGGGGGGCTCAGACACGTGTCTGACCCCCAACGGTAGGAGTATCACTTCATTAAATGTTTCCGGCTAAGAAGTACAGTGCCAGCGAAGATCCTCTTCATGTCACGTATTTAATGCAGCCTGTGCTTCTCTGTTCCTTTTCTTCTCGCTCATTTTCGTAGAAGGGGAACCTTAGTGGGCAAGTTAAACTGCCTTTGGGCCTTTTCTGTTGGGCCCTCAAGATAACAGCCCAAGTCAGGTAAATGGGATTCCCCATTGGCCCGTCGTCAAGTCATCTTTAGTCCCTGGTTCTGAGACCCAAGCCTCATGAACCGGGGCTGAGTCACAACTGTTCAAGGGAAGTAACTTTCTTGGGTTAAGAATGTGGGCCCGTTTTTGGCTAATCATCACTCGCCCCTCCTTTTTTCGAGGCCCATCAATCTGCCGAATATTAATGGCGGGGGTTTAATCCCCTTAATACACGTGCACCCCTTTTTTAAATTTTGAAGAGATGGTGATGTGACGGTTTTCTTCTTGTCAGTTATATCTTTAAATACCCTCATTTTTCTTTGAATTTCTTCTCAACTTCCACTGGCTTTTTCCCCTTCTTTCTTTCCCTCATATTTCTCCGATCATCATTTCCTCCTTAACTATGAGCCGTACCGGTCGTTCGGTGATTCGGTCTGTTTTGACAGCAAAGGATTTGGAGTCCTTCGTTGAGACCTACAAGATTCCCGACCATTTTTCGCCTACTCTGCCAGGTCCCGATGAATCGGCCGAATGCACACCAGATCGGATTGTCCTCTATACTTTGGCGTTTTCTTCCTGCGGTGTCCGGTACCCCCTTTCTTCCTTTAAGATAGCCTTATTGCGTCACTTTGGAGTTCATTTCTCCCAATTGCATCCTCTAGGGTTTATGAGGGTGGTACATTTCGAGTTATCTTGTGTGGCTGTTTCCGGCGAGCCGTCTATTCCCCTATTTTGTATGTTTTACAAACTGATTTCTGACGGGGACTGGTTCACCTTCGCCAACCGGAAGAATAGTGTGTCTCGGCCTTGTTACTCCTTCATGCTGACTTTCACTTACCCTAAAGAATGGATGTCACGGCCCCAGCCCCGGTTTGACCCGGCCAGGAGCCGCGGGACAGGAACCCGTGGTATTTATTAATTGATGCGACAGCGGAAGATTTAACAGGATCTTTTTAAAAACTTGAAATGCCCGATTATTTTATTTCATAATTTGGGATCAACCTCGTAATTTACAATAGAGGAATTTTACTAGGAAATTCCCTGATTTATAAAACATGTTTATTCCTTTTAACTAAGCCACCTCTTCAAGCTTGTTAGTGCTCCGTAGCACGTTTTCTTTGAATCACAGCAGGTCGCTTGAAACATGTTTTAAAAATAGTTTATCAGCGGGGAAATACTGGTGAATCATTCAGTTTGCACAAAACAACACATAGTTATAAATCACAGCATAAGAGCGATTACAATGGCTTTTATCTTATTTTTATCTGGCGCCGTGTCACCTGGTGACGATGGTCATACCACTATTGGGTCTTTCCCTAACGTTTATCACTGTTAGGATTTATTAGCCTAACCGTGAGAAATTAGTAATGTGCACAATACCCCACTAGCCAGTGATTCAAGATAACCACGACTTAATCCCTGTAATTATAACTTTTGAAAATGATTGGAGTATTGTAAAACATTTGATAAAAAGAGAATGACTCACATTGCAGATTTATACGGGCAGAGTTTAGCTTACTGATTAGCCTTGTAACCTAATTTAAAATAACAATGCACACGAACTAGGTCAGTAACTAATACAACATTTACGATAACTCACGAGATTAAAACCCTCACGACGAATGACAAAGTGCAATACTTAAACATCCATCGAATTTACGACGAATGACAAAGTATAACCCTAATTTGAGCAGCACTTAAACATTCATCGGATAGTTTCAATCGATCGTACATTGAATCGTAGCAGTGATCAAGTTAATACCCTGTATCGTAGCAGTACCCCACTAATTTGAAAGTGAATTTCGAGCAGAATATGATTGATTTTGAAAGTTTCATCGACACCAGTGAACTGCTCATGACCCGCTCTATTTATAGCTAGAATTTGGGTCTCACTCGGCCCGCGTGAGCTTTGGCTCAACCCTTACGACGCCCGTGTGGCCACCTAGTCTACGCGTAGGTCGGATTGGTTATAAGTAGGGTTACCATGTGGATGATACGTGGCCAGGATGCTTATCCGGTCGAACTTCAAGTTGAAGCGGCCCGCGTAAGGGTCTGGTCATCCTTTACGCGGCCCGCGAGAGGACCAAGAATCTTGTTTTCTTGATTTTTGATATGGATTAGGGTTTCGGGAGTCCGGGTTTCCACTTACGGGTCGGTTTGGGACATTTTTGAAGGTCCTTAGATCCTCCACACCTTATTTAAAATCTCATCCTCGAGATTTACTGAAATAAGTAAGGATACTTTCTTTTCATCTCCGATTCTAGCTCCCAAGTGTACTCAGGTCCTCTCTTTGAATCCCACTTGACTTTGACCAGTATGAGTCTTTTTTGTTTGAGAAACTTGACCTTTCTGTCTTCTATCTGTAGTGGCTTCTCAACAAATTTTAAATTTTCATTTACCTCTACATCTTGAACAGGTACTACCAGAGATTCATCAGATAGACATTTCTTAAGATTGAATACATGAAATACATCATGTACCCCAACGAGCTCCTCTGGTAGTTGTAAGCGATAAGCAACTGGTCCTATATGTTGGATTACTGGAAATGGTCCTACGTATCTTGGACTTAACTTTCCTTTCTTACCGAACTGAACTACTCCTTTCCAAGGAGAAACCTTCAAGAGTACATTGTCTCCAACTTGGAACTCTAACTGCTTGCGTCGATTGTCTGCATAACTTTTCTGGCGATCTCGAGCCGTCTTTAGTCTTTCCTTGATTTGAGTGATTTTGTCGGTAGTTTCTTGTACTATTTCAGGACCTGATAATTGGCTTTCTCCTATTTCTGCCCAGCATACTGGAGTTCTACACTTACGTCCGTATAGTGCTTCGAACGGGGCAGCTTCAATGCTTGAATGATAGCTATTGTTATAGGAGAATTCAATTAAAGGCAGGTGGTCATCCCAGTTTCCACCAAAATCTATTACACATGCTCCAAGCATGTCTTCCAGGGTTTGGATCGTCCTTTCACTTTGTCCGTCTGTTTGAGGATGATATGCAGTGCTCAAATTTAGTTTAGTCCCCATGGCTTTTTGGAAACTTGTCCAAAAATGCGAAGTGAAACGACTATCTCTATCCGATACAATGGAGAGTGGAACTCCATGTAAGGATACTACTTCATCTACATACAACTTTGCCAATTTTTCCATGCTAAAGGTTTCTTTCATGGGTAGAAAATGAGCTGATTTGGTTAATCGATCCACAATTACCCAAATCGCGTCATTACCTTTTCTGGTTTTGGGTAACTTAGTAATAAAGTCCATAGTTATAAGTTCCCATTTCCATACAGGCATTTCTAATTGTTGTAGTAGACAGGAAGGTTTCTGGTGTTCTGCCTTAACTTGTGAACAAGTTAGACATTTAGAAACATATCTAGCTATGTCCTTTTTCATTCCTATCCACTAGAAGTTATTCCTTAAATCTTGGTACATCTTATTGTTTCCCGGATGCATGGTATACCTAGATTTATGGGCTTCCTCTAAAATCTTATTTCTTAATTCTCCTTGCTGAGGTACCCAAATTCTTTTCTTATGGAATCTCCAAATTCCATCAGTTCCTTTCTCCAATTCCTTTATTCTTCCTTTCATTCTTTCAGCATCATCCTTGATTGCTGTTTCCTGAACATTCTTTAATTGTTCCATTAAGTCTAATTATAAACTTAATCTAAGAGCACGAACTCGTCGTTGTTTCTCATGATTCTTACGACTTAAGGCATCTGCAACTACGTTTGCCTTTCCTTCGTGATATTGAATATCGCAGTCGTAATCACTTAGGATTTCCATCCATCTCCTTTGTCTCATGTTCAATTCTTTTTGCCCAAATATGTATCTTAGACTCTTATGATCTGTATAGACAGTAAACTTACTTCCATACAGATAATGTCTCCAAATTTTAAGGGCAAAAATTATGGCTCCTAACTCTAAGTCATGAGTCGTATAGTTTTCTTCGTGCTTTTTCAATTTTCTTGAGGCATACGCAATTACCTTCTTGCGTTGCATTAGCACACATCCTAATCCTAGCTTAAAAGCATCGCAGTATACTTCAAAATCTTCTGTTCCTTCTGGTAAGGCTAGAATTAGAGCATTGGTTAACTTTTGCTTTAAAATCTTAAAGGCTTCTTCTTGCTTAGGTCCCCATTCAAACTTAACTGCTTTACAGGTTAGCTTAGTTAATGGTACATCTATCCTGGAAAAATCCTTAATGAATTGCCTATAGTATCTAGCTAACCCTAGAAAACTTCTAATTTCCATAGCTGACTGTGGAACTTTCCATTTGGTAATCGCTTCTATCTTAGAGGGATCTTCATGAATGCCTTCGTGATTCACCATATGCCCTAAAAATTGCACTTCTTGTAGCCAAAATTCACATTTCGAGAATTTGGCATAAGGCTTCTCCTTTCTTAACAAGGTTAAGAGTACATACAGGTGCTCACAATGTTCCTCCTGACTTTTGGAATAATTAAGTATATCGTCGATGAAGACAATTACAAATTTATCCAAGTGTGGTTTACAGATTCTATTCATCATGTCCATGAATGCTGCGGGTGCATTCGTTAGTCCGAAGGGCATGACTGTGAACTTGTTACACCCCGATTTCCACGTGTCACCGGTGGACCCAGTGGGGGAGTATCGTGACGTCATGGTTGGTAACGTAATAGTCAAACAACACAATATCAATATGCACAGCGGAAGCAAATTTAAAAAAGATATAATATAACCGAATTTATTATTGTAATATCAAGTATCACAACGTTCGATTGTTTAACCACAGAACAGATCGAAATAAAATAGAAACAACGGTTCAACAGACTTCAGGCATCCTAAGCTTGCGAGACTTTTTATTGATGCTAAGGAGACAATCCAGCCAATTTCATTTAGTACCTGCATTCAGTCTTTTTGGGAAAATACGTCAGTTTACATTGGTAAATACAATCAACCGACTCATTTTGAAAAATGATTTAAAATTGGTTTGGATGCACATGGCATAAACATTTTTATAACTTGGGAGAATTATTTAATATTATAATCTTGTGAACGAATTACATATTACTTGTGCGTTCAGTAGCCCGGATCTTGTCCGGGTTAAAGATCAATAGACACACCACATCATAGAGTTATACACTGACAGGTGTACGCCTACACCCCGTGCTCAGGTCGTGGCCCTCTCGTAAGATGATGCCAAGGATATCCGGGACATGGTCATTAACCCCCCAAAGGCTTTAAGTAACAAGACTGTTTAAACGAGCCGATCAAATTATTCAGCTACCCACTTAATGGTGGAGATTTGATGCCCGATCAAGCGGTATGCTATATACCGTAACCCAAGCCCGTGTAGGGAAAATAAGTTAAAAGTATTTACCTGAGCAAAGTGTAATTCACAATTAACAAAATGCACGTAGCTTTTACTGGTCCTCCTAATCTGGAACGAAGGTTTTATAATAACCTATTAGAATCCTAACGGGTCTTTAATTAAGCTTAAGCTTAGACCGGCTAGTTTCAAGATACGGTACGTACGCACGATTCAGCGAAGACCGGATAGAATGTGATTTAGACCCGACAAGTTTGAAGACTTGTTTAATATGGGTTTATTATTCACATTCTGGATTTTGAGATAAAACCGTTAAGGTTTGACCCGTTTCGGCTAATTTATGTAAACTTGTTACATAAACCGAACCGTACGCGTAAAAGGCGTAACGGGTATCCGTAAGAGCCATATACAGGTTTCCTAAGTTAATATGCTTCAAATATGTTGTGACATCAGTAAGATGTCTTTCATTATGCCCGAAACGCGTTTAAACACAAACTAGGCCCCGTAGGGGTAGTTTGGTCATTTAAAAGTTTATAAAAGTGTTTAAGTAACAATCTGAGTTACAGGTCTGATGTAATCAGCAAATATACTCAATTTTCTAAGTTAAATCAGTAGGATAAAGCATGTATGTGAACTTTATCATTTTTAACCAAACTATGCCCCGTAGGGGTATTTTGGTAATTTCACATAAGCCGAAAAAGCTCAAAACTGAAGTCTGAGTTTATCAACCTTTGCTTAATGTTAAAATATTATAATTTGCCTCATATATCAGTAGGTATCAACCCGGGTATGTCCAATATAACTTTGATACATACTTTGCGTTAAAAACGCTTAATAAGGCGATTAAAGGCCATTTCCGGGTTCGATACTTAAATCTGATATTTTTATATTTCCAGAAGGCTTAAAATAATTTATTTATCTAATGTGATCAGTAGCAAGAGGTTTGGAGTCTTTTAGATATGTAAAACTCATTTTATGGCCCGTAAGGGCAAAACCGACAATTACCGGATTAAGCCTACGACTACTAGTTATGCTCAGCCTAAAATTAATTAAAAATCTTTAAAAATCCCAAAATAATATATTACATCAGTGGGTATTAAGTTTGATACCAAAAAGAGGGCTTAACTAGGCTATACGCTAATTACGCCGTTTTATTAACATAAAGCTTTAATTTTGCGATAATGAGCATAACTCTCTATCTATAATTCAAACTGATGTCAAACTTTTCATACAAGTTTATATATCAGTAATTAAAGTTTCTACTCTTTTACATTTTCAAAAATCACGTTTTAAGGTAATAAGGGCATCACGGTCAACATATGAGCAATTAACGGAAACATGCATATTAATTGGATAACTAATGAGCTAAGGTGTATAATCACAGAGGGTTATTCTAACATGTAATCTAGTCCAATTAAAGCTCTGAGGCATTTCTAAAACATGCCTAAACGGGTCAGAACTGAAAGTCAAAGTGAAAGTCAAACTATGTGACTTTCGGTTCCGAACCGGGTCTAAACAGGAAATTGTCGGGTTGAACATGTTTAGACATGTTCTTACACTTATTACTAAGTTATAACAATGATCCAACAGGTTGTATATGATCTACAATGTTAATTATGCATAAATGGCATTTTAGACTTCCTGTTGACTTTTTAATTATAGGTTTGACCCGACTTTTGACCTGGTTAGAGTGGTGATCAGGGGAAACCCTTTTGAGGTTTTATTACCCACATAAATACCAACCTATAACTAATTTTAATTCGAGATATGACTGAGCCATCAATCCTTAATCTCGAAGTCAAACCGTAATTACGACGGTTTGACTTTTAGCTAAAATACTAAGCTAAACTCAATTAAAGAAAGACTAGTAGACTTACAAGAGTTCTATGCACGAAATATGATCACTTGAGGCTGCTTGATAGCTCCAGAAATGATCCAACAATGCAGAGAATGATGTGAAGAACAATGATGCACATAGTGGCCTTTTATAGTAATTTTCTCACCACAATATGTTGACACCAAGGTCTACTAGTGCCCACAACTGATCAACACTTGTTACTAGTGCTTAGGGGGTGCCTAGGGGTCGTCCACAAGTGAGAAATACCGGCCAGATTGGTTAAAATCGCGCATAACAGGCTGCTGCCTGTTTTTCTGCTTCTGGCGGTCTGATGCGGCCCGCCTGAGGGTGGTGGTTATGTTGAAGCGGGCCGCCTGGCCCTCTGATCAGCCAAAAGCATTTTCAAGCTTCCACATCTTGTCCCTTGGCTCTTCGGAAGGTCAACTAGCATTATTTCTTGCAATTTGACCCCTTATTATTTATCTATAAGGGCTTTAGGAGTTATACCCACTTTGCCAAATCCCTGAACACTTTCGGTTAACCCGAAAAGTCTTAACTTTCAACGTTTGCACTTTAACCCCTCGTACACGAATTTGATCATAACTTTCTCATACGATAACGAAACTTTATGAAATTTATATCGTGCATTCTAGTGAGCATAATTAACATTTACAAAGCTTCGGGTTTGTCAAAAGGTCACTCAGAGGTATATCTTTAAACATGTTGACACATTTAACCCCTGTAGTTTGTAATCTCTCACTTTTAGCTTCGTATGATCCATGATTTATTCGTTTGATGTTATAAACATCATGTAGGGTTATTATGAAGTATATTTATTCACTGTCGACACTTAGAACCCGTATAATCACATACTTTCCATGTTTGTCAACTTTAGTCCTTCTATAATATTTCTTTCACACGTTTAAGCATTTGACACGTGTCTACATATTATAGGACGTGAATTTTCTAGGTGTTACATCCTCACCCCCTTAAAATAAATCTCGACCCGAGATTTACTGAAATAAGTAAGGGTACTTTTCTTTCATCGTGGATTCAACCTCCCACGTGAATTCGGGACCTCTTCGGGCATCCCATTGACCTTTACAATAGGTACATGCTTCCTTCGAAACTTCTTTACCTGTCGATCTTCAATCGACAAAGGTTTTTCAACAAATTTCAAGCTCTCGTCTATATGCACATCTGTGTGTGGGATAACCAGTGATTCGTCAGCGAAACACTTTTTCAGATTGCAGATGTGGAACACATTGTGAATTCCACTGAGCTCTTCTGGTAAGTTTAACTTATAGGCAACTGACCCAACACGTTCGATAACCTCGAAAGGTCCTATGTATCTCGGGCTTAGCTTGCCTTTCTTACCAAACCGCATCACCCCTTTCCAGGGTGACACTTTAAGTAGGACTTTGTCACCTACTTCGAAGTGAAAATCCTTACGCTTAGGATCAGCGTAACTCTTCTGCCTATCCCGGGCAGCTTTGAGACGGTCTCGAATCTGGACAATCTTGTCCGTCGTTTCGAACACGATCTCTGGTCCTGATAACTGGACATCTCCCACTTCCGCCCAACAAATTGGCGATCTACACTTTCTACCGTATAATGCCTCAAAAGGCGCAGCCTTAATGCTGGTATGGTAGCTATTGTTGTAGGAGAATTCGATCAACGGTAGGTTCTTATCCCAACTACCTCCCAAATCGATCGCACACGCACGTAGCATGTCTTCCAACGTTTGAATAGTACGCTCACTCTGACCGTCAGTCTGAGGATGGTAAGCCGTACTAAAATCCAAACGTGTGCCCAAAGATTGCTGGAAACTCTTCCAAAAATGCGACGTGTACCTAGTATCTCGATCAGAGATAATAGTCACAGGTATGCCATGTAAGGCTACAATCTTATCAACGTATAACTGGGCTAACATATCGGAGCTATAAGTCTCCTTGATGGGTAAGAAATGTGCTGACTTAGTCAGTCTATCAACTATAACCCATATTGTATCATTTCCTTTCCTTGTCTTGGGCAAATTGGTGATAAAATCCATCGTCACCATTTCCCACGTCCACGTAGGAAGTTCAGGCTGTTGTAGCAAACCTGACGGTTTTTGATGCTCGGCTTTGACTTGCGCACATGTCAAGCATTTAGCTACATGGGTGGCTACAGACTTTTTCAAGCCTATCCACCAATAATTTGCCTTTAGATCCTGGTACATCTTTTTAGCTCCAGGATGAACGGAGTATTTGGAACTATGGGCTTCTTGGAGGATGACATCACGAAGTCCTCCATAAATTGGAACCCATATTCGTCCATTCAATCGTAAAATTCCGTCCTTGCTAAGAGTTAACTGCTCCTCAGTTACTACTAGCTTTTCATTAGGATAGTTAGCTTCCAACACAGCTTCCTTCTGTGCAGCTAACAACCTTTCAATCAAATTATTCTTTATCTCCATACGCTTGGCATTGATTCGAATGGGTTTAACCCTTTCCTTTCTGCTCAAGGCATCGGCGACTACATTTGCCTTGCTAGGATGGCACTTGATTTCACAATAATAATCATTCAACGTTTCCATCCAACGACGTTGCCTCATGTTTAATTCCTTCTGATTGAACAGATGCTGGAGGCTCTTGTGATCGGAATAGATCACACACTTGATTCCATAAAGATAATGCCTCCACAGTTTTAGTGCGAATACAACGACACCCAATTCCAAATCGTTGGTGGTGTAATTCTTTTCATGCACCTTTAACTGTCGTGAAGCATAGGCAATAACCTTGCCTTTTCTGCATAAGCACACACCCCATGCCAGTGTGCGATGCATCACAGTAAACCACGAACTCTTCTATTCCATCTGGAAATGTCAGTACTGGGGCGTTGCTCAACTTTTGCTTCAGAATATCAAAGGATTCTTGCTGCTTAGGGCCCCAAACAAACGTAACCTTCTTCTTAGTTAAGGAGGTTAGGGGTGCAGCAATCCTTGAAAAATTTTCAATGAAACGCCTGTAATATCCTGCCAATCCCAGGAAGCTACGAATCTCTGTAGGCGTCTTCGGCTCTTGCCAGTTCATTACGGCTTCAACCTTAGCGGGATCCACCTGGATACCACGCTCACTGACCACGTGTCCAAGGAATTGGACTTCCCGAAGCCAAAATTCACACTTGGAGAACTTGGCATAGAGCTTCTCCTGATGTAGAAGTTTGAGAATACAACGAAGGTGTTTCTCATGGTCAGCTTGATTCTTAGAATAAATGAGGATGTCGTCGATGAAAACGATGAGGAATTTATCCAAGTAAGACTTGCAGACGCGATTCATGAGATCCATGAATGCGGCTGGTGCATTAGTGAGCCCAAACGGCATCACTAGGAACTCGTAGTGACCATAACGAGTCCTAAATGCAGTCTTGTGCACGTCTTCATCTTTAACCTTCAACTGATGGTAGCCTGACCTCAAATCGATCTTCGAGAAATAACTTGCCCCTTGAATCTGATCGAACAAATCGTCGATCCTGGGCAAAGGATACCTATTCTTGATCGTGACTTTATTTAGCTCGCGATACTCGATGCACAGGCGCATCGATCCATCTTTCTTCTTGACAAACAAGATTGGCGCTCCCCAAGGAGATGAACTAGGTCTAATGAAACCTTTAGCTAGCAATTCATCTAGTTGCGTCCTCAACTCCTTCATTTCTGTGGGTGCTAATCTGTATGGTGCTCTAGCAACTGGTGCTGCTCCAGGGATGATATCGATTCTGAATTCCACTTGTCTATTTGGTGGTAAACCAGGTAGGTCTTCAGGAAACACTTCTGGGTATTCAGAAATGACAGGGATGTCTTCTATCTTCGGTTTGGGCTTATCAATAATCACTTGCGCCATGTAGATGACACACCCCTTCTTCAAACACTTGGAAGCCTTGAGCATAGTCACCTGCTCAGGCAGCCCATACTGGGTATATCCCCGAATGGTAAGTGGTTGACCAGACGAAGTCTTTATTACCACTTGTTTCTTGTTACAGACAATTTGGGCCTGGTTATGAGATAACCAGTCCATACCCAGAACTATGTCAAAATCGGCCAACTTAAAGGGAAGTAGAGACAGAGGAAAAGAATGGTTCTTAATGGATATAACACATCCATCTAACACAGTAGAGACGGTTTCTAGAGAGCCATCTGCTAACTCCACCTCATAGTTCACTTTTAAGGTTTTGACAGGTAATTTCAATAATTCACAAAACTTATTGTCTACAAACAACTTATCAGCGCCTGAATCGAAAAGTACTCTAGCAAAGACGTCATTTACAAGGAAAGTACCTGTAATAACGTTGTCGTCTAGAACCGCTTCTTTTGCGTCCATTCTGAAGACTCTAGAATTAGTCTTCTTGGCCTCTTCAGGCTTCTTGTTGTATTTCGGGCAGTTGGTCTTAATGTGCCCCTTTTCATTGCAACGGTAGCACGTTGCGTCTTTTATCTTCTTGCAATCCAAGGTTTTGTGTTCCTTGGACTTGCACAAACCACAAGCAAAAGATTTTGACTCATTATTCGAGTTCGATCCGAGTCTGCACTTTCCAAAGTGCTGTTTCTTGCAAATATTGCACTTGGGCTTCTCACCAGACCGGTGCCCATCTCTTCTTGACTCAGACCCCTTCTTGCTATCACCGTTCCCACGGTGCTTCTTGCTCGACTTTCGTGAACCATCATCTTCACGCTTCCTCTTCTCAGCCTCCTTATTCCTCAGCGATCTCTGCCTGACCGCATCCAGAGTGAGGGATAAGGAAATGTCAGCTACTGATCTAAAAGTGGCTGGCCGAGAGGCTTTCACGCTTGCCTTGATTTCGGGGGCTAAACCACCGATAAAACGAGCTATTCGCTTTGGTTCCGGGGTTACTAAATATGGAACCAATCGAGACATAGTGTTGAAGCTCGTCAGGTAAGCTTGACAGTCGAGGTTTGTCATCACCAGGGATAGAAAATCAGATTCTATCTTCTCCACCTCATGCTGAGGGCAGTAATTTTCCCTGATAAGGGCAACAAATTGATCCCACGACATATTGTACAATGGGATTTTTCCGGTGGCCTCTATCAGAGATCTCCACCATGCTAACGCTTCACCCTTAAAAGACTGCGACACAAACTTGACCACGTCTCTCTCAGCACATCCGCTGATGTCTACAACCGTATCCATCTCATCCAGCCATGTCATACAGTTAATGGCTCCCTTCTCCCCAGTGAAATCCCGGGGCTTGCAAGAAACAAAATATTTATACGTGCAACCCTTCTCACGGGGCCCTTGATTACGTATAACCTGCTGAGATGGAGCACTGTGGTTCGAGGAGCGTCGATCATCATCTTTCTTCGGGCCGTCCTTCTTGGGCGGTGGCTTTGAAGGCTGTGTAGATTGGGTCCTACTACGGGTCCCACTGTACTCTTCATACTGCCTTTCCAAAGCCTGTGTAACAGCGCCGTCTATGATTGCTTTCAATTCCGCACCCGTTAGATTAACTCGGGCTTCATTATTAACCTCCACTGGATGACTATTACCCTCGTCCGAGTTAGCCATACTAATTGAACTGTTGCAGAAAACAAGGACAATAGTTTATTTGGGAGTTTATTATATAATTGTCTTTTATGACAATTCATTAACCATGGTACAGAGACCATATTTGGTTAATTTATAAATCATATTTATTTAGGATTTCTATTATAATTTATCCTAAGTATAAAACAATAACAGTTTTATTTATGGCACAAAAGGCCTAGTCACGTGGACACTTTTAATTTAATCTATGATTTCAGAGAATCAAAACATTAAGGTATACTGGCACAATAGGCCTAGTCACAAGGACAATTATTAATTATATGCTAGGATTGCAGAGAATCAAAGCATTTGAGGTTTGAACCTAGTTCATTACCTTTATTTGACAGGGAGTCATAACTACCACTGTCTTTTGGCTCATATGGAAATGAGTAGGGCCCGTAGGCACATATTACCACGTATGGTTAAAATGTGATCATCTTAATTAATGATGTAAACCCAGGATTCAGAGATCATTAAACCAGGTTAGGAATCTTCTAAAGAATTCCCTTATAAAATGACGTATGTGATTTTTAATAAATCACGTCTGCCAGGAGTGTTAACATGTTTACAGATGTTAACAGGGATTTGAATCTTTTAAACAGGTCTTACCATCATGGCCAGGTCTTTATAATGACACTCAGGCTAGGTTTCACTCTTAAGATTCTTGTTCAATATTTAAGTAGGCAGATTATTATTAAAAGGAATGATTTTGATTTATTTATTTCATTTAAAATTTATTTATGCACAAAATGACAAACATGAAATTTATAAAAACAAACATTCCATTAATTTATTCAAATAAAATTTATTTATGCACAAAATGACAAACATGAAATTTATAAAAACAAACATTCCATTAATTTATTCAAAATATTACATACTGCCCTAAACGGGTCTTTTCAACAAACAATTACCCACGTAGGGGTCAATCAACATACTTGTCCACGCAGGGACTTTAAACAAACATAATAGTCCACGCAGAGGCTTAAAAAATATAGGAATTATAGGAAATACAGGCCCACGCAGGGGCTTAACAACAATTGGAAGGATTTAGTGATCCTTCTTGTTCTTCCCTTTGATCAAACTAGCTAATCCTTGGAAGAAAGTCTGTCTCTCCCTACGGTCCCTGTGCACTTCCCGTTCAACCTGATCCATCCTCTGAAGGAGTTCTTCACGCTCAGGTGGGGAGAACCTTGGCGGCTGAGATTGAGCCCGTATGATAGGCCTAGGTGGTATCTGGTACCTATGTGTTGGGTACCCAACTCCCCATGGAGCTCCATATGGTCCTTCCGGGTGCAGGGCATTGTAGTTGGCTGCCACCAAGTAAGGGTCGGCCTCTGCGTACCCATAGTTGTTGTGGACCGGCGGCTCGAACGGGTTGTATGCCATGGAACCTGTATACGCTGGGATTGGGTTATCAAAACCCATTGGCGGCGGCTGCGACATCGCTGGGTTGGAAGGTCCACCCATTTGTGGGTCCTCCTGATGTGGCGGGTAGTGGCTGCCACTTGATTGACGTGGGGAACTGAAATGGAAGTCCCCTGCTCGTGTCGACATGCGGGCACCGGTTCTCCTACGCCTTGGCGGTTGAGGAGGTGCCGACTGAACTGGTGGCGGTGGAGGTGGTGGCGTAACTGCCACAAATCGGGAATCCCCCGAGGAATCTTGATGCTGCTGCTGCTGCGGGTGCTGCTGCTCATGAGGCGACGAGTTGTGAGGAGGTGTGTAGTACCACTCGTGCCGAGTGAACATGGCTTGGAAGCTGTCTGGACCACCATAGGGTGATCCGTGGAAAGACGATCCGTCGGAGATCTCGATTGGATGATTTGGAGTGCCACTTGCGGGTTCGACGGGATCAGTATCCTCGTCCATGTCATCCGCGTGATCGCCAGAGTAGTGATCGTCTGGCCCCAGTGGGTTAAAACCCACGGGTTCTTGCACGAAGCCTACCGGATTAAAACGGCCCCGAAAGACTAGGGTGGGGTCCCCGAAAGAATGATGAGACAGGGATCGTTGTAATGGTATGAAGGAAGGCTGAGGGTTGTTCGGCTCGTAGTCCGGTTGTGGCCCATACGGGTTTTGGACCGGCGGTGTAGAGCTGTGTGATACCGATCTTCTTGCTGGTTCAAACAGGTTTCTTCTGTTTTGGCGTGGATCGTCACTCTCCGTGGTAGACGGAGCTCGAACATTTGAGGGTCCTGCCTCGTTGTCGTTGGGGGCGGTAATAGGCCCCTTGCCTCGTCCTCTCCTACGGAAGAATCTTGGAGGCATTTTGTCCTGTCAATACAATATAAGATAACAATACAAAATATAAAATTTAAAGAACAAAACAAAAACCGAATAAGGTGGAATTTGTCCTATGTTATATGTCTAGACTCGAAGGTTTAGAAATGTGCAATTGTGCAACTGAGATTAAACACAAAAGGCTAGTGTTTAATTCACTCAGTGTTGGCTCTGATACCAACCTGTCACACCCCGATTTCCACGTGTCACCGGTGGGCCCGGTGGGGGAGTATCGTGACGTCATCGTTGGTAACGTAATAGTCAAACAACACAATATCAATATGCACAGCGGAAGCAAATTTAAAAAAGATATAATACAACCGAATTTATTATTGTAATATCAAGTATCACAATGTTCGATTGTTTAACCACAGAACGGATCGAAATAAAATAGAAACAATGGTTCAACAGACTTCAGGCATCCTAAGCTTGTGAGACTTTTTATTGATGCTAAGGAGACAATCCAGCCAATTTCGTTTAGTACCTGCATTCAGTCTTTTTGGGAAAATACGTCAGTTTACACTGGTAAATACAATCAACCGACTCATTTTGAAAAATGATTTAAAATTGGTTTGGATGCACATGGCATAAACATTTTTATAACTTGGGAGAATTATTTAATATTATAATCTTGTGAACGAATTACATATTACTTGTGCGTTCAGTAGCCCGGATCTTGTCCGGGTTAAAGATCAATAGACACACCACATCATAGAGTTATACACTGACAGGTGTACGCCTACACCCCGTGCTCAGGTCGTGGCCATCTCATAAGATGATGCCAAGGATATCCGGGTGTAGGTCCTGGATTTGATCCGTATCGATTGCGAATCGAGCGTGAACGTGCGGAATCCGTGCACACTCGTGACCGAACACACAAGAACGTACAATTTTAACGTGATTCTATTGATATGATGTCGTGTACAAAGCCGAGAATCACACGGAGAGATTTTCTCTCTCTAGACTTTATCTCTCTAGAATAATCTCCCTAAGTCTCCAAATGAGCAAAAGTCTTGACTCTAACACTCTAACCCCCTATTTATAGGCTAAGGATTATAAGGATTTCTCCTTAATTACAAGTTTGCCACCTTGCCCTTTATTACTAGATATTACAATAAAATGCTAGAATTCTTCTGTTTCTGCTACGGCTCGGATTGACGGAGGCGATAGACATACTGCACTAACAGACTCCCCCTTGGATATTGCCGCAGTCAATCCGTAGTCAAACTCGTTGCGATTTTTTTTTCTCTCTCTCTCTAAGTCTTCTTGAAGCTTTATCATCTCTTCAGCAACATAGACTCCCTCTTTCTTGAACAGAATCCCGGTGGATCTGTCTTGAGCTTTAGCTCCCCCTTTCAGTAAACTCTTCTGGCTCCCCCTTTCGTCAAGCTCCTGTGCTTTGGGATCGACACCTGGCTTTCCGTATACAAGCTCCTTCAGGATAGTTTCCTGGCTTTTTGAATCCACGCTTCCTCTTGCGTTGAGCTCGTCTTCAGACTCCCCCTTAGACTTAGCTGTCGGGATCGTAATCTGGCCTTCACATGTTCACAAGTTCAGGATCAATTCCTGGCTCTAATCTGCATATGCTCAGGATTTGAAACCTGGTTAACCTGCAAATCCTCTACCCATAACATAAGTTTCACAAATTTATAACACTTAGATTTAAGAAACTTACTGGTAGAAATCATTCATTTATCAACCTGTATAGTTACATCAAGTTCAAGTGAATGACCTTGATTAACTAAACACACAGTCTTTCAAAACATTTGTATATAACATTCAAAGTTTTTCAACAAACTTTCCCAACCCAATGTAGTTCATCATGTTTAGCACTTGAATTTTGAAAATCTGCTTTCCAACATCAGTTGTCGAAAATCTTTTTGTATTTTTCAAAACTTTATGCTAAAACACACTAAAATCTTTTTGTATTTTGAGTTTAAAGATATGCAGTAAAGAAATATATACAAACAAACAATATTTTTGTGAGTTTGTGTAAGAGGATCATATCAGTTCATGAGACAGATCACTAGCACCGTTGAGCTTTTAACACTTTAAGTTCTAAACGATTCACGTTGATTGACGATATGTTTGTCCTCTTAAGCTCAATCTAAAAACTTTTGAAATGCTTACCGATACGTTAAGGTATATTAATTTTGCACTAAATTCTTATGGACCCCACGATCTCAGCATATCCCCTCATCATGCAATACACTAACTCAAGTAATGCCTTTAAACTTTCATCAACTGTGATATGTGCGAAAATAATGCAGAATGTTTAAACATTAACAATCAGGTCGATACTTCCGTATACGCAGAGAAAGTCCAATGTTTAAACAAAATAAGAAAAATAAAACAAGTTGAAGTTGTTTAGGCTTTAACCACCAGGTCGATACTTCCGTATACGCAGAGGAGGTCCAAAGCTTAAACGAAACACCAAAGAAAATAAAGCAGAACGTTTAGGCAATAACATCCAGGTCGATACTCACGTATACGCAGAGGATGTCCAATGCTTAAACAAAATAAAGAAATCAAACAAGTTTAAATCTTTGCAAAATGAAATGCACAATCACAGTGACTTTTCAGCAAAGTTGTGAAAGTTCACAAACTTAACCGGTTTTATGTCTTTCGACAATCAGCGATTACCGAGCAGGCACACAGTCAAGAAGGACAAAACTAAGTACTATGCTTTCAACCATGTTTTCCACTAGAACTAGGCTTTTTCATTTATGTTTGTATCGTTATTGCAAATCTACTAGTCTAGCTGAGCCTACCGACACATCTTTAGTGAGACCGTTTATCACATTTGACATTACATTTCTTTAGCATGCTGTGATAGTCCACTGATTTACTATCATTTCCTCTTTTTCACAACAAACTCATTTTGAATTTTTCAATGTTTTTGGCATTTTCAAATTTTCTAATTTTTTTTTTTAAAATTTTCTCCCCCTAAAATCAAAATATGTTTCAATTTTGATTTTCAAAGGAAAATTTGAAAACAAACTGTACAAAGTAAAGTGACAAACTGATATCGAATCACTTCAATTCGCCATTCACTCGGCATAAACAATCAGAACTCCCCCTGACAACAAACTATTTTCCTATTTAGATTTCAAAACACTTAAGTTTGTTTTAATCAAAATGGTTTTTCCGGAAAATTAGTTTTGTTTGTCTTTTTACAAACTCGGGGTTTCATCACATTGTTTACCTTTATCCACTTATCGGAAAGATAAATCAAGTACAACTTAATGTCCTTGATTAGTCTTTTGTGATTCGAAATATCACAGTTACCAACCAGTGAATTTCTCAAGAAATATGCCGATTCCTGTTCCACACTTACCAACCTGGGAACTCCGGCAAGTCAGGTTTTTCTATTTAAAAAGTTTCACCCAAGCCTGACTGTCCTTGGGTGATTTAGAATTCTTGTTTAACAATGGTGGAAAATTTGCATCATCCATTGTTAAACCTGAATTCTCAGATTTTACCTCAACACTAGGCTCCTCTGGCTTTGATGAACCAGAATCATTGCCTGAACGTGGCTTGTCTGACTTTGATGAGCCAGATTCATCGCCTGATGGTGGCTTGTCTGACTTTGAGACGTCAGATTCATTGCCGACCATTTTCTTCTTCTTCTTTCCCTCTTTCGTCCTCAGATTTGTATCTGATGAATCCGTTTTGCTTGCCTTTTTAGTTGAGGAAATCGATTCATCAGAACTTTTTATCGGATTACCAGTTGTATCCGAGGACAAAATCCTCTCAAGATATTCTCTCGCCTTCTTTCTTTTCTTCCTCAGTTTGTCTTTCTGCCCTTGAGAAAGTTTTACTTTCTTTTCTTGAACTTTCTGTTCTTGAACTTTTGGTTCTTGAACTTTTGGTTCTTGAACTTTTTGTTCTTTGGGCTTGACATTGACTGGTTTCTTTGCCATTTTCTGAGATTCAGCCCTCAATCTTCCCTTTGATCTCATTGGGCAATCTCTGGCAATATGTCCTCTGATGTGGCATTCATAGCACCTTCTCGTTTCGAATCTCTGACTTTGGCAGTTAACAGCAATGTGTCCTTGATAGCCACAAGTGTAACACACTCTGTTATCATACCTCTTCTCTCTTTCATATCGTATACCATCTTCATACCACACACTTAGATCATAGCATTGATTTGCCTTGTGGTACTCATGTCTCCTCTTGTATCCTTGATTTGGCATTTGAGCACTGTGGTCAAACCTGCACCACTGATTACCAACTTTTTGTGAGTGTTGATTTTTAAATTTTTGTGATTTTTCAAAATGATTGGATGACTGAACTGATGATCTTTTATTTTCTTTTTGAAGATTTTTCGAATTTTTAACGTTTTGTTTTTGTTCTACATTCTTCTTAACAGGTTTTTGCTTTGAGCATTCACCTACTTCAGTAGAATGTAAAACAGTATTTTTGAATTTTTCTTTTAATTCCAAAAATATTTTTCTTTTCTCATTTTTCTCATTTTCTTCATCAGTTTTGTCATCACAATCTTCAATTTTGACTTTGTCAAAATTTGTGACATTGTCACTTATTGGATCTTCATTGATCGGTTTTGGACAAACATATGATGCAGAAGTCACAAAACTTTTCAATTTATTCTCTAAAACTTTGATTTTTTTTCTATCAGATTCAGCTTCTTTTTCAAGTCGAATAATCATCTGACGATGGGAATTGATTACCTTTTGCTTTTCAACATTGTTCTTGCTAAAAACAGATCTCCCATCTTCAAGAATTTTTATTTGACTTTGAAAATCTTTTTCAATTTTTATTTTTTCATTTTCAAAACTTTTAATTTTATCTTGAAAAACAGAATTTTCATTTTCCAAAACTTTTATTCTATTTTCAAAAACTGTTTCTCTATCTTTTAAAGCCTTATTTTCTAATTTTGCCCAAAACACTTTTTCATGTTCTAAAGTGTTTAGCTTATTCTCAAAATCTTTTTCAATTTCCAACTTTTTATTTTCAAAATCTTTTTCTTTTTCTTTAAAAATTTTGTTTTCTAATGACAAACTCTCAACATTCTTCAAAAGTTTGTCATTTTCAGATTTTAGTTTTTCCCAGTTTAAGCGCAAATCCAAAATCTTTCCATCATCCGCTTTCTTCTCGTCTTTCAAAGCTTTGTTTTCCAATGTCAAATTTTCCACATCTTTCGAGAGATTGACATTTTTTTGATTCGGATTTTTCGCATTTTGAGCACCCAACTTCACTTTTTGAGGTTTCATCCTTCTTTGATTCTTCATTCTTTGTCATTCCTTCTTTAATCTTTTTGATTAATTCAAGAAATTCAACCAAACTCATATTTTCTGAGTTTCTTTCTATTTCATCTATTAACTCTTTCTTTTTCTTTTTCTCTTCTTCATCTCCCCACCATTTTCTTTGTCTCGCTTCTTCTTCCTCGGCAAATTGTTGGGTAAGAGCATCAACATCGAGGGAATCTGGGTTAATTGCAATGTTTCCTTGAGGATCAAGGTAACACTCTCTGTCGGCATCCCACCTTTTTGCTCTTTTAGCTTCTTTGTAAGTGTTATAAACTCTGCTCATTCTGGCTTGGGCTTTCATTCTTCGGTTGACGAATTTTTCTTCTTCAGTTCTAGTGTCTTTAAAAGGAATAGGTTCGGATTTTGCCATGATTTTATAACCTTGAATTTCCTCGGAATATTCTGCAAACAATCAAACAAACAATCAGTTCGTAACAATATGCGTTGATGAAATCAATCTAAGACTCGTGTCGAAGATTTGCGAATAAATGTTGTTCGGTGAGTTATCCGACTGAATTTCTTGTTGAATTCTTGACCTTAATGAATGAGCTTTAAATTTCAAGATAATATCACAAGCAAACAGTCAAAGTACAAAACGACAATTAGTGTATGCACTTAACAATCACCGCCTTGACAACCTTTATACATATTCTCATGCAAACTTTGAATCAAATCACGAGCAGTTTATATCAAATGATTTCTATTTGACCGCAATAGTTAGACTTTAATAAAATGTTTTGGCCAAACAGTATAGTGGGCTGACACTTTGATCAGAGTGTTCACGTGGTGTATGGGATAAGATCTCAAGTATGATTGGGCCGCCCAACTTTAAATCGTATGCAAACTTGGCCCGTCAATTTGTCAAATGCTCTTTTTATTGATTTAATTGAAACCAACAAACAATGTCACGTGAACTGATCAAGTATAGACAAATGGGTCGGTGCTACTCAACAGCAAGCTCTAAATCCGATTGATTTCAAGTTCCGATAAGAGGTTCTGACAAAATGATATACGCTTAGGTGATATGAAGTGACACGGATTATTGTTCGTGCGGACAAGTGTCCGTCCGGCTGGTCAAATAATAGTCAACACGGATTGCTATCCGCTCGGATGGTAATCCGCTCGGATAGTGATCCGCACGGGTGATGATGTTATCCGCGCGGACAAGTTGTCCGTGCGTATGGCAAGTCAACAAGTCAACACGTATAACTGAAAGTAGTCCGTGCGGGTAAGAATGATGCTATACGCACGGGTGGGCTATCCGTGCGTATGAATAATCCGTATGATGTGTGTTATCCTCACGTGTGACACAACTCTTATACAACCAACAAACAATATCACATGCTCTTGACTTACACAATTTCACATGTTCACCTAAAATGCAGAATGATCACGTGCAAACTGAGAATTCAAATAAATGTCATGTGCGACTGACTATTCTAACCAACGTTGACTTGATCGGGTGAAATATTGTGACACGTATTTGTTGTCCGTGCGTACAGGTCAACAAATTGTCAAAGCGGATAGTTATACGCGCAGGCGACTCAACCGCACGTATAGGTCAACAATCAGTCAACGCGGATGGTCATACGCACGGATGGCAATCCGTGCGTGTGACATCAAGAACAACAGCAACCGTATTCATCATTTTTCGAACAAAAAATTTCAGATTTCTCAAAAATTACTTCGAATTAACTTCTGAAATTTTGTAGGTTTGTATATTAATGAATTTCGCACAACATATTCAAATTTTATCCGTTTTTAACCGTAAAAAGTTGATCAATTTTGCGTTTTTCAGTGAAAACCGTTAAAAACGTGAACAAGTAGTAGAATATGAAGAATTTGACGAAAATCAGATCTGAAATCACTGAAATCTGGTACGAATCTTGTTGTTTGATCGCGCAATCGAGCTTCCTGCTCTGATACCAATTGTAGGTCCTGGATTTGATCCGTATCGATTGCGAATCGAGCGTGAACGTGCGGAATCCGTGCACACTCGTGACCGAACACACAAGAACGTACAATTTTAACGTGATTCTATTGATATGATGTCGTGTACAAAGCCGAGAATCACACGGAGAGATTTTCTCTCTCTAGACTTTCTCTCTCTAAAATAATCTCCCTAAGTCTCCAAATGAGCAAAAGTCTTGACTCTAACACTCTAACCCCCTATTTATAGGCTAAGGATTATAAGGATTTCTCCTTAATTACAAGTTTGCCACCTTGCCCTTTATTACTAGATATTACAATAAAATGCTAGAATTCTTCTGTTTCTGCTACGGCTCGGATTGACGGAGGCGATAGACATACTGCACTAACACCGGGACATGGTCATTAACCCCCCAAAGGCTTTAAGTAACAAGACTGTTTAAACGAGCCGATCAAATTATTCAACTACCCACTTAATGGTGGAGATTTGATGCCCGATCAAGCGGTATGCTATATACCGTAACCCAAGCCCGTATAAGGAAAATAAGTTAAAAGTATTTACCTGAGCAAAGTATAATTCACAATTAGAAAAATGCACGTAGCTTTTACTGGTCCTCCTAATCTGGAACGAAGGTTTTATAATAACCTATTAGAATCCTAACGGGTCTTTAATTAAGCTTAAGCTTAGACCGGCTAGTTTCAAGATACGGTACGTACGCACGATTCAGCGAAGACCGGATAGAATGTGATTTAGACCCGACAACTTTGAAGACTTGTTTAATATGGGTTTATTATTCACATTCTGGATTTTGAGATAAAACCGTTAAGGTTTGACCCGTTTCGGCTAATTTATGTAAACTTGTTACATAAACCGAACCGTACGCGTAAAAGGCGTAACGGGTATCCGTAAGAGCCATATACAGGTTTCCTAAGTTAATATGCTTCAAATATGTTGTGACATCAGTAAGATGTCTTTCATTATACCCGAAACGTGTTTAAACACAAACTAGGCCCAGTAGGGGTAGTTTGGTCATTTAAAAGTTTATAAAAGAGTTTAAGTAACAATCTGAGTTACAGGTCTGATGTAATCAGCAAATATACTCAATTTGCTAAGTTAAATCAGTAGGATAAAGCATGTATGTGAACTTTATCATTTTTAACCAAACTATGCCCCGTAGGGGTATTTTGGTAATTTCACATAAGCCGAAAAAGCTCAAAACTGAAGTCTGAGTTTATCAACCTTTGCTTAATGTTAAAATATTATAATTTGCCTCATATATCAGTAGGTATCAACCCGGGTATGTCCAATATAACTTTGATACATACTTTGCGTTAAAAACGCTTAATAAGGCGATTAAAGGCCATTTCCGGGTTTGATACTTAAATCTGATATTTTTATATTTCCAGAAGGCTTAAAATAATTTATTTATCATATGTGATCAGTAGCAAGAGGTTTGGAGTCGTTTAGATATGTAAAACTCATTTTATGGCCCGTAAGGGCAAAACCGACAATTACCGGATTAAGCCTACGACTACTAGTTATGCTCAGCCTAAAATTAATTAAAAAATATTTAAAAATCCCAAAATAATATATTACATCAGTGGGTATAAAGTTTGATACCAAAAAGTAGGCTTAACTAGGCTATACGCTAATTACGCCGTTTTATTAACATAAAGCTTTAATTTTGCGATAATGAGCATAACTCTCTATCTATAATTCAAACTGATGTCAAACTTTTCATACAAGTTTATATATCAGTAATTAAAGTTTCTACTCTTTTACATTTTCAAAAATCATGTTTTAAGGTAATAAGGGCATAACGGTCAACATATGAGCAATTAACGGAAACATGCATATTAATTGGATAACTAATGAACTAAGGTGTATAATCACAGAGGGTTATTCTAACATGTAACCTAGTCCAATTAAAGCTCTGGGGGATTTCTAAAACATGCCTAAACGGGTCAGAACTGAAAGTCAAAGTGAAAGTCAAACTATGTGACTTTCGGTTCCGAACCGGGTCTAAACAGGAAATTGTCGAGTTGAACATGTTTAGACATGTTCTTACACTTATTACTAAGTTATAACAATGATCCAACAGGTTGTATATGATCTACAATGTTAATTATGCATAAATGGCATTTTAGACTTCCTGTTGACTTTTTAATTATAGGTTTGACCCGACTTTTGACCTGGTTAGAGTGGTGATCAGGGGAAACCCTTTTGAGGTTTTATTACCCACATAAATACCAACCTATAACTAATTTTAATTCGAGATATGACTGAGCCATCAATCCTTAATCTCGAAGTCAAACCGTAATTACGACGGTTTGACTTTTAGCTAAAATACTAAGCTAAACTCAATTAAAGAAAGACTAGTAGACTTACAAGAGTTCTATGCACGAAATATGATCACTTGAGGCTGCTTGATAGCTCCAGAAATGATCCAACAATGCAGAGAATGATGTGAAGAACAATGATGCACATAGTGGCCTTTTATAGTAATTTTCTCACCACAATATGTTGACACCAAGGTCTACTAGTGCCCACAACTGATCAACACTTGTTACTAGTGCTTAGGGGGTGCCTAGGGGTCGTCCACAAGTGAGAAATACCGGCCAGATTGGTTAAAATCGCGCATAACAGGCTGCTGCATGTTTTTCTGCTTCTGGCGGTCTGATGCGGCCCGCCTGAGGGTGGTGGTTATGTTGAAGCGGGCCGCCTGGCCCTTCTGATCAGCCAAAAGCATTTTCAAGCTTCCACATCTTGTCCCTTGGCTCTTCGGAAGGTCAACTAGCATTATTTCTTGCAATTTGACCCCTTATTATTTATCTATAAGGGCTTTAGGAGTTATACCCACTTTTCCAAATCCCTGAACACTTCCGGTTAACCCGAAAAGTCTTAACTTTCAACGTTTGCACTTTAACCCCTCGTACACGAATTTGATCATAACTTTCTCATACGATAACGAAACTTTATGAAATTTATATCGTGCATTCTAGTGAGCATAATTAACATTTACAAAGCTTCGGGTTTGTCAAAAGGTCACTCAGAGGTATATCTTTAAACATGTTGACACATTTAACCCCTGTAGTTTGTAATCTCTCACTTTTAGCTTCGTATGATCCATGATTTATTCGTTTGATGTTATAAACATCATGTAGGGTTATTATGAAGTATATTTATTCACTGTTGACACTTAGAATCCGTATAATCACATACTTTCCATGTTTGTCAACTTTAGTCCTTCTATAATATTTCTTTCACACGTTTAAGCATTTGACACGTGTCTACATATTATAGGACGTGAATTTTTGAGGTGTTACATCCTCACCCCCTTAAAATAAATCTCGACCCGAGATTTACTGAAATAAGTAAGGGTACTTTTCTTTCATCGTGGATTCAACCTCCCACGTGAATTCGGGACCTCTTCGGGCATCCCATTGACCTTTACAATAGGTACATGCTTCCTTCGAAACTTCTTTACCTGTCGATCTTCAATCGACAAAGGTTTTTCAACAAATTTCAAGCTCTCGTCTATATGCACATCTGTGTGTGGGATAACCAGTGATTCGTCAGCGAAACACTTTTTCAGATTGCAGATGTGGAACACATTGTGAATTCCACTGAGCTCTTCTGGTAAGTTTAACTTATAGGCAACTGACCCAACACGTTCGATAACCTCGAAAGGTCCTATGTATCTCGGGCTTAGCTTGCCTTTCTTACCAAACCGCATCACCCCTTTCCAGGGTGACACTTTAAGTAGGACTTTGTCACCTACTTCGAAGTGAAAATCCTTACGCTTAGGATCAGCGTAACTCTTCTGCCTATCCCGGGCTGCTTTGAGACGGTCTCGAATCTGGACAATCTTGTCCGTCGTTTCGAACACGATCTCTGGTCCTGATAACTGGACATCTCCCACTTCCGCCCAACAAATTGGCGATCTACACTTTCTACCGTATAATGCCTCAAAAGGCGCAGCCTTAATGCTGGTATGGTAGCTATTGTTGTAGGAGAATTCGATCAACGGTAGGTTCTTATCCCAACTACCTCCCAAATCGATCGCACACGCACGTAGCATGTCTTCCAACGTTTGAATAGTACGCTCACTCTGACCGTCAGTCTGAGGATGGTAAGCCGTACTAAAATTCAAACGTGTGCCCAAAGATTGCTGGAAACTCTTCCAAAAATACGACGTGTACCTAGTATCTCGATCAGAGATAATAGTCACAGGTATGCCATGTAAGGCTACAATCTTATCAACGTATAATTGGGCTAACATATCGGAGCTATAAGTCTCCTTGATGGGTAAGAAATGTGCTGACTTAGTCAGTCTATCAACTATAACCCATATTGTATCATTTCCTTTCCTTGTCTTGGGCAACTTGGTGATAAAATCCATCGTCACCATTTCCCACTTCTACGTAGGAAGTTCAGGCTGTTGTAGCAAACCTGACGGTTTTTGATGCTCGGCTTTGACTTGCGCACATGTCAAGCATTTAGCTACATGGGTGGCTATAGACTTTTTCAAGCCTATCCACCAATAATTTGCCTTTAGATCCTGGTACATCTTATCAGCTCCAGGATGAACGGAGTATTTGGAACTATAGGCTTCTTGGAGGATGACATCACGAAGTCTTCCATAAATTGGAACCCATATTCGTCCATTCAATCATAAAATTCCGTCCTTGCTAAGAGTTAACTGCTCCTCAGTTACTCCTAGCTTTTCATTAGGATAGTTAGCTTCCAACACAGCTTCCTTCTGTGCAGCTAACAACCTTTCAATCAAATTATTCTTTATCTCTATACGCTTGGCATTGATTCGAATGGGTTTAACCCTTTCCTTTCTGCTCAAGGCATCGGCGACTACATTTGCCTTGCCAGGATGGTACTTGATTTCACAATCATAATCATTCAAAGTTTCCATCCAACGGCGTTGCCTCATGTTTAATTCCTTCTAATTGAACAGATGCTGGAGGCTCTTGTGATCGGAATAGATCACACACTTGATTCCATAAAGATAACGCCTCCACAGTTTTAGTGCGAATACAATGGCACCCAATTCCAAATCGTGGGTGGTGTAATTCTTTTCATGCACCTTTAACTGTCGTGAAGCATAGGCAATAACCTTGTCTTTCTGCATAAGCACACACCCCATGCCAGTGTGCGATGCATCGCAGTAAACCACGAACTCTTCTATTCCATCTGGCAATGTCAGTAATGGGGCTTTGCTCAACTTTTGCTTCAGAATATCAAAGGATTCTTGCTGCTTAGGGCCCCAAACAAACTTAACCTTCTTCTTAGTTAAGGAGGTTAGGGGTGCAGCAATCCTTGAAAAATTTTCAATGAAACGCCTGTAATATCCTGCCAATCCCAGGAAGCTACGAATCTCTGTAGGCGTCTTCGGCTCTTGCCAGTTCATTACGGCTTCAACCTTAGCGGGATCCACCTGGATACCACGCTCACTGACCACGTGTCCAAGGAATTGGACTTCCCGAAGCCAAAATTCACACTTGGAGAACTTGGCATAGAGCTTCTCCTGATGTAGAAGTTTGAGAATACAACGAAGGTGTTTCTCATGGTCAGCTTGATTCTTAGAATAAATGAGGATGTCGTCAATGAAAACGATGACGAATTTATCCAAGTAAGGCTTGCAGACGCGATTCATGAGATCCATGAATGCGGCTGGTGCATTAGTGAGCCCAAACGGCATCACTAGGAACTCGTAGTGACCATAACGAGTCCTAAATGCAGTCTTGTGCACGTCTTCATCTTTAACCTTCAACTGATGGTAGCCTGACCTCAAATCGATCTTCGAGAAATAACTTGCCCCTTGAAGCTGATCGAACAAATCGTCGATCCTGGGCAAAGGATACCTATTCTTGATCGTGACTTTATTTAGCTCGCGATAGTCGATGCACAGGCGCATCGATCCATCTTTCTTCTTGACAAACAAGATTGGCGCTCCCCAAGGAGATGAACTAGGTCTAATGAAACCTTTAGCTAGCAATTCATCTAGCTGCGTCCTCAACTCCTTCATTTATGTGGGTGCTAATCTGTATGGTGCTCTAGCAACTGGTGCTGCTCCGGGGATGATATCGATTCCGAATTCCACTTGTCTATTTGGTGGTAAACCAGGTAGGTCTTCAGGAAACACTTCTGGGTATTCAGAAATGACAGGGATGTCTTCTATCTTCGGTTTGGGCTTATCAATAATCACTTGCGCCATGTAGATGACACACCCCTTCTTCAAATACTTGGAAGCCTTGAGCATAGTCACCTGCTCAGGCAGCCCATACTGGGTATATCCCCGAATGGTAAGTGGTTGACCAGACGGAGTCTTTATTACCACTTGTTTCTTGTTACAGACAATTTGGGCCTGGTTATGAGATAACCAATCCATACCCAGAACTATGTCAAAACCGGCCAACTTAAAGGGATGTAGAGACAGAGGAAAAGAATGGTTCTTAATGGATATAACACATCCATCTAACACAGTAGAGACGGTTTCTAGAGAGCCATCTGCAAACTCCACCTCATAGTTCGCTTTTAAGGTTTTGACAGGTAATTTCAATAATTCACAAAACTTATTGTCTACAAACGACTTATCAGCGCCTGAATCGAAAAGTACTCTAGCAAAGACGTCATTTACAAGGAAAGTACCTGTAATAACGTTGTCGTCTAGAACCGCTTCTTTTGCGTCCATTCTGAAGACTCTAGAATTAGTCTTCTTGGCCTCTTCAGGCTTCTTGTTGTATTTCGGGCAGTTGGTCTTAATGTGCCCCTTTTCATTGCAACGGTAGCACGTTGCGTCTTTTATCTTCTTGCAATCCAAGGTTTTGGGTTCCTTGGACTTGCACAAACCACAAGCAAAACATTTTGACTCATTATTCGAGTTCAATCCGAGTCTGCACTTTCCAAAGTGCTGTTTCTTGCAAATATTGCACTTGGGCTTCTCACCAGACCGGTGCCCATCTCTTCTTGACTCAGACCCCTTCTTGCTATCACCGTTCCCACGGTGCTTCTTGCTCGACTTTCGTGAACCATCATCTTCACGCTTCCTCTTCTCAGCCTCCTTATTCCTCAGCGATCTCTGCCTGACCTCATCCAGAGTGAGGGATAAGGAAATGTCAGCTACTGATCTAAAAGTGGCTGGCCGAGAGGCTTTCACGCTTGCCTTGATTTCGGGGGCTAAACCACCGATAAAACGAGCTATTCGCTTTGGTTCCGGGGTTACTAAATATGGAACCAATCGAGACATAGTGTTGAAGCTCGTCAGGTAAGCTTGACAGTCGAGGTTTGTCATCACCAGGGATAGAAAATCAGATTCTATCTTCTCCACCTCATGCTGAGGGCAGTAATTTTCCCTGATAAGGGCAACAAATTGATCCCACGACATATTGTACAATGGGATTTTTACGGTGGCCTCTATCAGAGATCTCCACCATGCTAACGCTTCACCCTTAAAAGACTGCGACACAAACTTGACCACGTCTCTCTCAGCACATCCGCTGATGTCTACAACCGTATCCATCTCATCCAGCCATGTCATACAGTCAATGGCTCCCTTCTCCCCAGTGAAATCCCGGGGCTTGCAAGAAACAAAATATTTATACGTGCAACCCTTCTCACGGGGCCCTTGATTACGTATAACCTGCTGAGATGGAGCACTGTGGTTCGAGGAGCGTCGATCATCATCTTTCTTCGGGCCGTCCTTCTTGGGCGGTGGCTTTGAAGGCTGTGTAGATTGGGTCCTACTACGGGTCCCACTGTACTCTTCATACTGCCTTTCCAAAGCCTGTGTAACAGCGCCGTCTATGATTGCTTTCAATTCCGCACCCGTTAGATTAACTCGGGCTTCATTATTAACCTCCACTGGATGACTATTACCCTCGTCCGAGTTAGCCATACTAATTGAACTGTTGCAGAAAACAAGGACAATAGTTTATTTGGGAGTTTATTATATAATTGTCTTTTATGACAATTCATTAACCATGGTACAGAGACCATATTTGGTTAATTTATAAATCATATTTATTTAGGATTTCTATTATAATTTATCCTAAGTATAAAACAATAACAGTTTTATTTATGGCACAAAAGGCCTAGTCACGTGGACACTTTTAATTTAATCTATGATTTCAGAGAATCAAAACATTAAGGTATACTGGCACAATAGGCCTAGTCACAAGGACAATTATTAATTATATGCTAGGATTGCAGAGAATCAAAGCATTTGAGGTTTGAACCTAGTTCATTACCTTTATTTGACAGGGAGTCATAGCTACCACTGTCTTTTGGCTCATATGGAAATGAGTAGGGCCCGTAGGCACATATTACCACGTATGGTTAAAATGTGATCATCTTAATTGATGATGTAAACACAGGATTCAGAGATCATTAAACTGGGTTAGGAATCTTCTAAAGAATTCCCTTATAAAATGACGTATGTGATTTTTAATAAATCACGTCTGCCAGGAGTGTTAACATGTTTACAGATGTTAACAGGGATTTGAATCTTTTAAACAGGTCTTACCATCATGTCCAGGTCTTTATAATGACACTCAGGCTAGGTTTCACTCTTAAGATTCTTGTTCAATATTTAAGTAGGCAGATTATTATTAAAAGGAATGATTTTGATTTATTTATTTCATTTAAAATTTATTTAAGCACAAAATGGCAAACATGAAATTTATAAAAACAAACATTCCATTAATTTATTCAAAATATTACATACTGCCCTAAACGGGTCTTTTCAACAAACAATTACCTACGTAGGGGTCAATCAACATACTTGTCCACGCAGGGACTTTAAACAAACATAATAGTCCACGCAGGGACTTTAAGCAAACATCATACCTGACGTGCTTGTCGTGGTTCACGCAAATTTAATCCCAATAACAACTATAGATAGCGGTAATAGGGTATCGAACTCAGGGAGTATGTGGAAAGTGTGTTGATTTTATAGCTTTGCGATTAAACTACAATTAACCTAATTTGCAGAAATTAAAATTCAAGAGTTGATTGTTTTGATTTTAAGAACTAATATTAACTAATTAAATTGCAAATCAAAGAGTGTTTTTGTAAACAGATTAGGAACAAGCGACCATCCTAGATTTCAGGTTTTAATCCACACTAATGTTTATGCTTAACTAGAAAGAACCACATAGACATGGCTCGTGTTTGATTATCTGTTTGTGATGAAATAGAACTAAGTACTCGGATTATAAAATGCGAGGTTGTTACTCGATGATCAATTGACAATTATCCAACCCTAATCCCTCCCATGATATCTCGATTGCCAGCGGCACCAAGAACGTATGGTTTAGATTAACATCAAACAATAATCAACAATTTACAAACAAATATCCAAACACCATAATAACTCAAACAAACATTCAAAGTTATTATTCTAGAAATTCAAGCACAAACATAGTGTTTCAAAAGCAAACCTTACATCTAGGATGATCACCAAAAGTTTAGCCACGCATGACTTGGTACATCATCTTCACACAACAATTAATGTTCATACGAATCGAATACACAAACCAAATGTTAGGAATTGTTTAGAACCAAGCAAGAACAAGCAAAATCGCCCCCAATGTCTACCAAAAACGTCCAATGATGAGAATACTTGAAAAGACAAAATAAAAACTGACTTAATGAGGCAGTTACACGTTTTCTCGCAGCCACCACCGTAACTTACGGCTCCACCGTAAGTTACGGTGGCCTTCAATGTTTTACGGTACAAACAACCTGAGTTACGGTGGGAATCAAGTCAAAATCCGGTCCACCGTAAATTACGGTAGGACCGTAATTTACGGTGATAACTTAATTGTTTTGCTTTGCTTCCAATGTCACATGTGCCGCCCAAAACACCAATCAATAAAATCCACAAGGCTCCTTACCGTCAAAGCCCATGTGCATATGTCGGCCCATTGTGCAGCCTCTTTCCTTCCAGCATGTGCCGCCCCCAAAGACCAAAAACCCTCAAAACCATTCCTCTTGTTCACGTGAATCATCATTAGAGTGGGCCCTCCACACGTGTATTATTCCCTTGTGTCGATGAGATGATGATGATGTTTCTTTGACTTTTGATCACCTTCTTGTCTGCGTATATATATATTGAGAACGGTGACTTGATGTGTTGCCTCTTCTTCACGTGATGTGAATACATGTTGATGGAAAGTCAAGCCCCTTGTTGACTTCGATGATGATTATGTTGGTGTTTCAATTAATGTATTATAATATCCAACTCAATATTCCAAACAACCACATGTGCAATGCTTTGTATATTCTAACCGTAGCCTACGCGTTCCAATTTAACCGAATTAAGCGATTTACCTGTAAAACACACGAACACTCGTAGTTATCACATTCACAATACATAACCGTGTAAAATATGGAATATGCACGTATTTAGCTAATTTAAGGGTTGTCCTACGGACCACCCGTCACATCCCCCCACTTACCCGTTGCTTGTCCCAAGCAACCGATTCAAAAACTATTTCAAAACCACAAGCGATCAACATGCAAACCAAGCTAAAATGTATCGTCCTTTTACTAACTTTCAATCATACCACAAGACACACCCCTCACAAAAACTCTCGGTGACAAGAAATATTAGCACATAATGCTAAACCACTCAATGCGCGTGTGTGTGTTTGTGCGACAATAAGCTTGTATAAAAATCAAGTCTCCTCCTATTGAGTATTTAGCATGCTTAAAAACCAAAGGGACTTGCGGGTTGCAACGGGGCTAGGTGTAAAGATAGGAAAATAGTGGAATACATATGAAAGAGCTAATTGATTTGACCCGGTTTTTATTTCTACCACTAAACAAAGCAACATTCAAATATATACACAACTTCTTCAACATTTTCAACTACTATTGCAACCAATCACTTCTTTTTGTATTTTTCTCATATTTTTCTCTTTTTTTTTCTTTTCTTTTCTTTTTTTTCTTTTTTTCATAACACATCAAACTCAACAATATATACAAGAACATCAATACTACAAACTAAATCTCCTAAACCGGGTCATCTCAAAAGGTAAAATTTTTGTAGAAAGTAGGCTCGGGTCACAATCGAATGGTCTAAGGCTCAACATGGCTTTCTAAGGACCAAACCCCCACCCCTCACAATACCAAGCTCATATATGTAACGTATGAGGTCCAACCCACCAATCCCGCACTCTCACACATCTAGACGAGGCATTCCTAAAAGTCCCCCTATCATTTCCAAAAGCATGCTAATTCTAGGATTTAACAAGTATTCACACACAAGTTCTATTAACACAACAACACACACCGCCACTCAAACAATGAAATATCAATAACAATCATGTGTGGCTCAAATCCTCACCAAGAAAAGACTAGGAATGGGTGTCGGTGTGTCAAATGGCACAATATCAAGTTTTCAAATTTTAACAATTTTCGCTCGGATTTACAAAATTTTTAAAACTATAAAAAATTTCCCCCATCCCCACACTTAGGATACATTGTCCCAATGTATGGCTTTGAGGGAAGGATCGCTTTTAACCCACAACATCAGCCTTTGCTTAAACTCTCAAACCCCAAATTTCTTTTCTTTTTTTTTTATCATAAAGCAAACGAACTAACTACCAATATTTCAAAGCTAAAGAACATAACAAGACTAAGGAAAGAGTACATTGACCTGGTGAAGTTTGCTGCAACAGATGTTGTAGATAATCCGACTTCCTATCACCACCTTCACCCAAATATCCGTACATCTTCCCCACACTTGAATGTCGCCATGGCCCTGAAACATAGAAAGATAAAAACAACAAGATCAATATAAAACCCCGGGTTGCCTCCCGAGCAGCGCTAAGTTTTGAGTCTTCAGCCAGACCGAGCCACCCCCATTTATGGTGGCTCAAAGAATCGGTTCCTGCCATCTCCATCACTTCCTTGTGCCATTGAACAAAATACATCTATCTTGTTTTGACTCGATGGGTAATCAAATACACTCTTACTCGCACCCATATATGTTTCTTCACGGTCCGGTGGGTGCTTTTTTCTCATTCGTGGTAACACAATTTTCATACAATCACTAGACTCACCACCCTTCCTTTCAATGGACTCATAACTAATCCCTCTAGTTTGAACATCAAAGTACAACCTACGGTTCTTTTCAGTCATGGTAATAATCTTGTCTCTACAATTAATTTGAGCATTTGCTGTGTATAGAAACGGTCGACCTAAGATTACCCTTTGTTGTGATGCCATGTTGGTAGAAGCATAGTCCAAAACTAGAAAATCCACCGGGTATTCAAACTCTCCCAACTGAATCTTAACATTCCTAACCATTCCCCGTGGACGCCTCCAACTTCCATCCGCCAAGCTCACCATGGTGTCTATACCTTCAAGTGGACCAAAGTCGTACACATCGTATAGATCGCTTGGTAGCACACTCATGCTTGCCCCGTAGTCCAATAACGCGTGTGGGATTTTTAATTTTCCCACACGGATAGGCACGATTGGCGCTTCATACTCTTTATCATTCTCGACTTCGTCATCTTTTTCCAAACCTGCATTCACTTGATACGAAGAAGTTAGTAATGTTTCATTAAATTTAGTATTTGGAACGGTGCTTACCACATTGATGTTAATGCTTTTTGTGTTCTTGGGATTTGTCACCGTGTCACTTTGTAGTTGACCTTTTGCTTTCTTCAATATCGCCACGTCACTTGCAAGTTGACCCATTTGAGTGGTCAACGATTGGATGCGTTTGTCACGAACCTCGTCCTTTTGCATCCGAACCTCATCACGTTGGTTCATTCGTTGCATTTCAATTTGCATCGCCTTCAACATCTCCATCATCTCATTTCCACCCGAAGAGCTTTGACCCGTTTGATATTGCCTTTGAAATCCTTGGTTTCCTTAGAAATTCGGGTTAGCTTGATTTGAAGGTTCCCATACCGAAAATTTGGGTGGTTCCTCAACCCGGGGTGGTATGTGTTAGAATTCATGTTGTTGAAATTTCTACCACCCCCTCCTTGACCTTGAACCGCATGAACCTCTTCATATTGCCCTTCCACCATCCCTTGGAAATTTTCAGCCGCATGACCTATTTCATTACACAAAGCACAAACATCATAAATTTGGTTAGTAGTTTGAACATTACCATCATCTATGGCGTGCACTTGAGGTCGGGCAATGGCCGGTCGGGCTCTCCTCGATGCTTGAGCCTTTCTTTTCGAGGTAATCACCATGTTCTCTAAGAACTCCCAATCGTCATTCTCATAGTTTGTGCCAAAAGTCCCACCGGTAATGGACATTAAATCGCGAGCATCTTCGGCACTCAACCCCTCATGGAAGGCATTCATCAACTCCCAAAGTTCAATCCCATGGTGAGGGCAATTCTTTATCATCATATTGAATCGTTCAAACGCCTCATGGAACATTTCACCATGTTGTTGTTGGAAGCTCCTTAACCCCTTTCTAGCATCATTAGTCTTTTGGGCGGTATAAAATTCGTCTAAGAAAATTTGTTGCATCTCCGCCCAAGTATAAATAGATGCTGAAGGCAAAGTGTAGAACCACTTCTTTGCCTTGTCCTCCAAAGAAAACTGAAATAGGACCAACTTGACATCATCGGCCGAAAAACCTTGACTTCCAAAAGTATTGCAAATTGAGTCATAGGCCTCTAAATGGAAATACGGCTCCTCCGTTGCTAGCCCTTTGTATTTCGGCAAACTTTGCAAAGAATTCGTTCTTACTTCAAAGGTTCTCCCTTGGTTGTTGTGAGGGATAACCACCGGTGAAGGGTTTTGAGTAATGATCGGCCTGAAATGTGCTTCTATTCCCCGTGCTTGTTCCCTAAGATGCCTTCTTGGAACACCCAATCGACCCCTTGGACGAATAGGACCCATAGGTCTTGGTCGAATATGTTGCGGTATAAGTTGTTGTTGTTGTTATGGCACTCCACCTACACTTGCCATCCCTTGAGATTGACTTTGCACATAACCGAACTCTCCTTGATCGCCATAACCTTCATAAGCGTACCCATCTTCACCATAGCCCTCAAAATCTTCGTAACCTTCCTCATATCCATCTCCCCCTATACCCGAAGTTTGCCCAATTGGAAGGGTTGAATATTGAAATCCCGCTTGGTTCGATGGTCTAAATGTTGAAGTAGCATGGACAATGGTTGTATTTGGTGGTATTGAATAATGGGAAGATGATTGACCGGAAACTGGGAAGAAATGAGTGAGTGGTGGAATCGTAGTAGATGGGCTAAAGGAAAGATTAGGTTCATTTTGAGTAGTAATTGGTTGTGTGGTGTTAGATGGTGTAGTGTCATGAGATGGAGTAGGAATTGTAGTGGAATTTGGTATCGTTTGACCCGTTGTGGGTGGTACTTGTGTTTCGTCCATGATATTTCTTGGTGTAATGGGTGAAGTAGGTGAACCAATGATTCTGTTTTCGCGTAGTAAAACTCGATTTTGCCTTAGCGTTCTTTCGATTTCCGGATCAAATGACAATGGTGAAGCTTTGTGAGAGCCTCTAGTATGCATGCACCTATAGAACCTGCACACTAAACACACCAGTGTAAACCCGAAAATAACAAAGCAAAACTAACAAACTGACACACGTTGCGCACTACTCCCCGGCAACGGCGCCAAAATTTGACGTGCTTGTCATGGGTCACGCAAATTTAATCCCAATAACAACTATAGATAGCGGTAATAGGGTATCGAACTCAGGGAGTATGTGGAAAGTGTGTTGATTTTATACCTTTGCGATTAAACTACAATTAACCTAATTTGCAGAAATTAAAATTCAAGAGTTGATTGTTTTGATTTTAAGAACTAATATTAACTAATTAAATTGCAAATCAAAGAGTGTTTTTGTAAACAGATTAGGAACAAGCGACCATCCTAGATTTCAGGTTTTAATCCACACTAATGTTTATGCTTAACTAGAAAGAACCACATAGACATGGCTCGTGTTTGATTATCTGTTTGTGATGAAAGAGAACTAAGTACTCTGATTATAAAATGCGAGGTTGTTACTCGATGATCAATTGATAATTATCCAACCCTAATCCCTCCCATGATATCTCGATTGCCAGCGGCACCAAGAACGTATGGTTTAGATTAACATCAAACAATAATCAACAATTTACAAACAAATATCCAAACACCATAATAACTCAAACAAACATTCAAAGTTATTATTCTAGAAATTCAAGCACAAACATAGTGTTTCAAAAGCAAACCTTACATCTAGGATGATCACCAAAAGTTTAGCCACGCATGACTTGGTACATCATCTTCACACAACGATTAATGTTCATACGAATCGAATACACAAACCGAATGTTAGGAATTGTTTAGAACCAAGCAAGAACAAGCAAAATCGCCCCCAATGTCTACCAAAAACGTCCAATGATGAGAATACTTGAAAAGACACAATAAAAACTGACTTAATGAGGCAGTTACACGTTTTCTCGCAGCCACCACCGTAACTTACGGCTCCACCGTAAGTTACGGTGGCCTTCAATGTTTTACGGTACAAACAACCTGAGTTACGGTGGGAATCAAGTCAAAATCCGGTCCACCGTAAATTACGGTAGCACCGTAATTTACGGTGATAACTTAATTGTTTTGCTTTGCTTCCAATGTCACATGTGCCGCCCAAAACACCAATCAATAAAATCCACAAGGCTCCTTACCGTCAAAGCCCATGTGCATATGTCGGCCCATTGTGTAGCCTCTTTCCTTCCAGCATGTGCCGCCCCCAAAGACCAAAAACCCTCAAAACCATTCCTCTTGTTCACGTGAATCATCATTAGAGTGGGCCCTCCACACGTGTATTATTCCCTTGTGTCGATGAGATGATGATGATGTTTCTTTGACTTTTGATCACCTTCTTATCTGCGTATATATATATTGAGAACGATGACTTGATGTGTTGCCTCTTCCTTACGTGATGTGAATACATGTTGATGGAAAGTCAAGCCCCTTGTTGACTTCGATGATGATTATGTTGGTGTTTCAATTAATGTATTATAATATCCAACTCAATATTCCAAACAACCACATGTGCGATGCTTTGTATATTCTAACCGTAGCCTACGCATTCCAATTTAACCGAATTAAGCGATTTACCTGTAAAACACACGAACACTCGTAGTTATCACATTCACAATACATAACCGTGTAAAAAATGGAATATGCACGTATTTAGCTAATTTAAGGGTTGTCCTACGGACCACCCGTCAATACCCACGCAGGGGTTAACGGAAAAATAGACCCACGCAGGGGTCAAAACAACACACATAAATACCCACGCAGGGTCTTAAACAAATATAGGAATTACAGGAAATACAGGCCCACGCAGGGGCTTAACAACAATTGGAAGGATTTAGTGATCCTTCTTGTTCTTCCCTTTGATCAAACTAGCTAATCCTTGGAAGAAAGTCTGTCTCTCCCTACGGTCCCTGTGCACTTCCCGTTCAACCTGATCCATCCTCTGAAGGAGTTCTTCACGCTTAGGTGGGGAGAACCTTGGCGGCTGAGATTGAGCCCGTATGATAGGCCTAGGTGGTATATGGTACCCATGTGTTGGGTACCCAACTCCCCATGGAGCTCCATATGGTCCTTCCGGGTGCAGGGCATTGTAGTTGGCTGCCACCAAGTAAGGGTCGGCCTCTGCGTACCCATAGTTGATGTGGACCGGCGGCTCGAACGGGTTGTATGCCATGGAACCTGTATACACTGGGATTGGGTTATCAAAACCCATTGGCGGCGGCTGCGGCATCGCTGGGTTGGAAGGTCCACCCATTTGTGGGTCCTCCTGATGTGGCGGGTAGTGGCTGCCACTTGATTGACGTGGGGAACTGAAATGGAAGTCCCCTGCTCGTGTCGACATGCGGGCACCGGTTCTCCTACGCCTTGGCGGTTGAGGAGGTGCCGGCTGAACTGGTGGCGGTGGAGGTGGTGGCGTAACTGCCACAAATCGGGAATCCCCCGAGGAATCTTGCTGATGCTGCTGCGGCTGCTGCTGCTCATGAGGCGACGGGTGGTGAGGAGGTGTGTAGTACCACTCGTGCCGAGTGAACATGGCTTGGAAGCTGTCTGGACCACCATAGGGTGATCCGTGGAAAGACGATCCGTCGGAGATCTCGATCGGATGATTTCGAGTGCCACTTGCGGGTTCGACGGGATCAGTATCCTCGTCCATGTCATTCGCGTGATCGCCAGAGAAGTGATCGTCTGGCCCCAGTGGGTTAAAACCCACGGGTTCTTGCACGAAGCCTACCAGATTAAACCGACCCCGAAAGACTGGGGTGGGGTCCCCGAAAGAATGATGAGACAGGGATCGTTGTAATGGTATGAAGGAAGGCTGAGGGTTGTTCGGCTCGTAGTCCGGTTGTGGCCCATACGGGTTTTGGACCGGCGGTGTAGAGCTGTGTGATACCGATCTTCTTGCTGGTTCAAACAGGTTTCTTCTGTTTTGGCGTGGATCGTCACTCTCCGTGGTAGACGGAGCTCGAACATTTGAGGGTCCTGCCTCGTTGTCGTTGGGGGCGGTAATAGGCCCCTTGCCTCGTCCTCTCCTACGGAAGAATCTTGGAGGCATTTTGTCCTGTCAATACAATATAAGATAACAATACAAAATATAAAATTTAAAGAACAAAACAAAAACCGAATAAGGTGGAATTTGTCCTATGTTATATGTCTAGACTCGAAGGTTTAGAAATGTGCAATTGTGCAACTGAGATTAAACACAAAAGGCTAGTGTTTAATTCACTCAGTGTTGGCTCTGATACCAACCTGTCACACCCCGATTTCCACGTGTCACCGGTGGGCCCGGTGGGGGAGTATCGTGACGTCATGGTTGGTAACGTAATAGTCAAACAACACAATATCAATATGCACAGCGGAAGAAAATTTAAAAAAGATATAATACAACCAAATTTATTATTGTAATATCAAGTATCACAACGTTCGATTGTTTAACCACAGAACGAATCGAAATAAAATAGAAACAATGGTTCAACAGACTTCAGGCATCCTAAGCTTGCGAGACTTTTTATTGATGCTAAGGAGACAATCCAGCCAATTTCGTTTAGTACCTGCATTCAGTCTTTTTGGGAAAATACGTCAGTTTACACTGGTAAATACAATCAACCGACTCATTTTGAAAAATGATTTAAAATTGGTTTGGATGCACATGGCAGAAACATTTTTATAACTTGGGAGAATTATTTAATATTATAATCTTGTGAACGAATTACATATTACTTGTGCGTTCAGTAGCCCGGATCTTGTCCGGGTTAAAGATCAATAGACACACCACATCATAGAGTTATACACTGACAGGTGTACGCCTACACCCCGTGCTCAGGTCGTGGCCATCTCGTAAGATGATGCCAAGGATATCCGGGACATGGTCATTAACCCCCCAAAGGCTTTAAGTAACAAGACTGTTTAAACGAGCCGATCAAATTATTCAACTACCCACTTAATGGTGGAGATTTGATGCCCGATCAAGCGGTATGCTATATACCGCAACCCAAGCCCGTATAGGGAAAATAAGTTAAAAGTATTTACCTGAGCAAAGTATAATTCACAATTAGCAAAATGCACATAGCTTTTACTGGTCCTCCTAATCTGGAACGAAGGTTTTATAATAACCTATTAGAATCCTAACGGGTCTTTCATTAAGCTTATGCTTAGACCTGCTAGTTTCAAGATACGGTACATACGCACGATTCAGCGAAGACCGGATAGAATGTGATTTAGACCCGACAAGTTTGAAGACTTGTTTAATATGGGTTTATTATTCACATTCTGGATTTTGAGATAAAACCGTTAAGGTTTGACCCGTTTCGGCTAATTTATGTAAACTTGTTACATAAACCGAACCGTACGCGTAAAAGGCGTAACGGGTATCCGTAAGAGCCATATACAGGTTTCCTAAGTTAATATGCTTCAAATATGTTGTGACATCAGTAAGATGTCTTTCATTATGCCCGAAACGCGTTTGAACACAAACTAGGCCCCGTAGGGGTAGTTTGGTCATTTAAAAGTTTATAAAAGAGTTTAAGTAACAATCTGAGTTACAGGTCTGATGTAATCAGAAAATATACTCAATTTTCTAAGTTAAATCAGTAGGATAAAGCATGTATGTGAACTTTATCATTTTTAACCAAACTATGCCCCGTAGGGGTATTTTGGTAATTTCACATAAGCCGAAAAAGCTCAAAACTGAAGTCTGAGTTTATCAACCTTTGCTTAATGTTAAAATATTATAATTTGCCTCATATATCAGTAGGTATCAACCCGGGTATGTCCAATATAACTTTGATACATACTTTGCGTTAAAAACGCTTAATAAGGCGATTAAAGGCCATTTCCGGGTTCGATACTTAAATCTGATATTTTTATATTTCCAGAAGGCTTAAAATAATTTATTTATCATATGTGATCAGTAGCAAGAGGTTTGGAGTCGTTTAGATATGTAAAACTCATTTTATGGCCCGTAAGGGCAAAACCGACAATTACCGGATTAAGCCTACGACTACTAGTTATGCTCAGCCTAAAATTAATTAAAAATCTTTAAAACTCCCAAAATAATATATTACATCAGTGGGTATTAAGTTTGATACCAAAAAGTAGGCTTAACTAGGCTATACGCTAATTACGCCGTTTTATTAACATAAAGCTTTAATTTTGCGATAATGAGCATAACTCTCTATCTATAATTCAAACTGATGTCAAACTTTGCATACAAGTTTATATATCAGTAATTAAAGTTTCTATTCTTTTACATTTTCAAAAATCACGTTTTAAGGTAATAAGGGCATAACGGTCAACGTATGAGCAATTAACGGAAACATGCATATTAATTGGATAACTAATGAACTAAGGTGTATAATCACAGAGGGTTATTCTAACATGTAACCTAGTCCAATTAAAGCTCTGAGGCATTTCTAAAACATGCCTAAACGGGTCAGAACTGAAAGTCAAAGTGAAAGTCAAACTATGTGACTTTCGGTTCCGAACCGGGTCTAAACAGGAAATTGTCGGGTTGAACATGTTTAGACATGTTCTTACACTTATTACTAAGTTATAACAATGATCCAACAGGTTTTATATGATCTACAATGTTAATTATGCATAAATGGCATTTTAGACTTCCTGTTGACTTTTTAATTATAGGTTTGACCCGACTTTTGACCTGGTTAGAGTGGTGATCAGGGGAAACCCTTTTGAGGTTTTATTACCCACATAAATACCAACCTATAACTAATTTTAATTCGAGATATGACTGAGCCATCAATCCTTAATCTCGAAGTCAAACCGTAATTACGACGGTTTGACTTTTAGCTAAAATACTAAGCTAAACTCAATTAAAGAAAGACTAGTAGACTTACAAGAGTTCTATGCACGAAATATGATCACTTGAGGCTGCTTGATAGCTCCAGAAATGATCCAACAATGCAGAGAATGATGTGAAGAATAATGATTCATATAGTGGCCTTTTATAGTAATTTTCTCACCACAATATGTTGACACCAAGGTCTACTAGTGCCCACAACTGATCAACACTTGTTACTAGTGCTTAGGGGGTGCCTAGGGGTCGTCCACAAGTGAGAAATACCGGCCAGATTGGTTAAAATCGCGCATAACAGGCTGCTGCCTGTTTTTCTGCTTCTGGCGGTCTGATGCGGCCCGCCTGAGGGTGGTGGTTATGTTGAAGCGGGCCGCCTGGCCCCTCTGATCAGCCAAAAGCATTTTCAAGCTTCCACATCTTGTCCCTTGGCTCTTCGGAAGGTCAACTACCATTATTTCTTGCAATTTGACCCCTTATTATTTATCTATAAGGGCTTTAGGACTTATACCCACTTTGCCAAATCCCTGAACACTTCCGGTTAACCCGAAAAGTCTTAACTTTCAACGTTTGCACTTTAACCCCTCGTACACGAATTTGATCATAACTTTCTCATACGATAACGAAACTTTATGAAATTTATATCGTGCATTCTAGTGAGCATAATTAACATTTACAAAGCTTCGGGTTTGTCAAAAGGTCACTCAGAGGTATATCTTTAAACATGTTGACACATTTAACCCCTGTAGTTTGTAATCTCTCACTTTTAGCTTCGTATGATCCATGATTTATTCGTTTGATGTTATAAACATCATGTAGGGTTATTATGAAGTATATTTATTCACTGTTGACACTTAGAACCCGTATAATCACATACTTTCCATGTTTGTCAACTTTAGTCCTTCTATAATATTTCTTTCACACGTTTAAGCATTTGACACGTGTCTACATATTATAGGACGTGAATTTTCGAGGTGTTACAGAACTCGTAATGACCATACCTAGTTCTGAAAGCAGTTTTAGGTATGTCTTCTTCTTGTACCTTCAATTGATGGTATCCTGAGCGTAAGTCGATCTTAGAAAAATATCTAGCTCCCTGAAGTTGGTCAAACAAATCATCAATTCTAGGTAATGGGTATCGATTCTTAATTGTAACCTTATTCAGTTCTCTATAATCTATACACATTCGCATCGAACCATCCTTTTTCTTTACAAACAACACTGGAGCTCCCCACGGGGATGAACTAGGTTGTATGAATCCTTTACTTAGTAATTCATCTAATTGTTTCTTCAATTCTAACATTTCAGTGGGTGCTAACCGATAGGGTGCCTTAGCTATCAGTGTAGTTCCAGGAATTAGATGAATTCTAAATTCTACTTCCCTATCTGGTGGTAATCCAGGTAGTTCTTCCGGGAATACCTCTGGGTATTCTGATACTACTGGAATTTATTTGAGTTCTTTACCCTTAGTGTTAATGATTACCGAAATCATATACACTATTTCTTGTTTTCTTGAATAATTGGCCAACTTCATTACTGAAATGAATTTCAGTGGCATTCGTGGCTTATCTCCTGTAATCACCACTAATTCTCCTGTAGGTGTATGAATCTCTATGATATTTTTATCACAAAGAATTCGAGCATGGTTGGCTACTAACCAATCCATTCCTAACACTACATCGAATTCGGCTAATTTCATAGGTAACGAGTTTGCAGAAAATTTATGACCTAAGAGTTCTATCTTTTCTTCTCGCAAAATCTTATTTATGTGAACAGAATTACCGTCTGCCGTTTCTACCGTAAAAATTTGCCTAAGGTTGGTTAAAGGTAAATTAAGAGCTTGGCAGAATGAAGTATTTATAAAACTTTGGTTTGCACCAGAGTCAAATAATACTTTTGCATAAACGTCGTGAACTAGGAACATACCAGCTATTACGTCAGGAATTAGTTCGGCTTCCTGCGTAGTTAGTTGAAAAGCTCTTACGTTCTTCTTTGTAGCTCCTTCTGCAGGTTTGGCTTTGTTGTCAGCTGGTTTGACTAATTTCGGGCAGTCTGGCCTAAAATGTCCAGCTTCTCCACAGTTGTAGCAAACTGTTGCTTTCTTCTTTCTGCAATCTTCTTCTTGATGCCCCAGGATTTTGCCGAAATTGCAATACCCTTTGCATCTTCCAAAATGCTTTCTTTTCCAGGCCTTGCAAAATGGAACTGTGGAAGATTGCCCAGTTCCCTTTCTCTTGAAATTGCCACTATTACCTACACGGAATCCATGGGTAATCTTTTGGGCTGCTTCCTTCTTCCGGTTTTCTTCTCTTGTGCGTACCAGCTCGTCAGTTAGGGTGTTAGCTAATTCCACAGCATCGTCAATAGTGCGAGGTCTCGCAGCTTTAACAATATTACGGATTTCGCCAATCAATCCCCAAATATAGCGGGAAATAAGTACCGGCTCTGGCGAAGCCAGGGTTGGTACGACTCTCGCATACTCAAAGAATGTCGAAGTATACCCTCGACAGTCTATACCCATCATCCGATGGTTCAGGAATTTATTTGCCATTTGTTCTTTTTCGTATTCGGGACAAAATTTTCTTTCCATTAGCTGTTTAAATTCTTCCCAACTCATGACATAGGCCACATTTCTTCCTTTGGCTTGAAGTGCCGTATTCCACCATTCTAGCGCCCCTTCTTTAAAAAGATGCGACGTATACATGACCTTGTCTTCCTCGACACATTTACTTATCGTAATTACTGCTTCGGTTTTCTCCAACTAACGCAGCGCCGCAGTCGCCCCTTCATTGCCTGCAAATTCAGCTGGTTTACAGGCGAGAAATTCTTTATAAGTTCAACCAAGCGTTGCAGCTTTCATTCTTTTAAGAATTGGGGTTTGCAGTATATTATCGTTATTGTTGTTAGTATGATTGCCGCCTCCGTTTATGCTATTACTGAAGTTGTCTTCATGAGTACGTTTACTAGGAATAATTTGTTGAGGTTCAACAGGTTTCTGGGCAGCAGCCAGGATTGCTGGAATAGCATTGGCTATTCCTTGAGCAACGATATTTTCGATATCTTGCCTATTCAGAAATTGATCTTCCTGGTGTTGCTCAGATTGGTTAAATTCGTTAACTGGTTCATTACTAGCGTGTTCCATCTGGTAATTAATATATATATAAATTATTAGCCTAGAATAAATAACGATTATATGCAAAATAATCACATAATTTCACAACACACGTATTGCCAAAATTGTCGATTTCTCGACTTCGATTTTTTTTATAGATTATATTATGCATCCGTACACACTGTTATCTTACAAAAAGTTTTATATTTAGTTATTTTACAGAATTTATATTTTTACTATTATTATTATACAACCACAGCTTCACATCCAAACTTTCCCCCCGTCAGCTGGTACCTTAGACACGACGTTCCCTCTTGTCGTACTTCCAGGAGATCTGTTCTCCTACCTCCCGTATCCTATTCCCTGCATCTATCAGCTCCTCGCCAAAATGGCGGAGTTCAGCTAAGTTTTCATTACTTATTGGTAGGTTTGGTGCAGGCTCTGGGTCGAACTGAGGGAAAAAGGTATACGGGTTATTTTGGAGGTTTTGAAATTGCCAGTCGTTGGTCCACCATTCGTCCATTCCTAGAGGTTGGGTGTGGATCAGAGGTTCTGGGATGGCTGGTTCCAAGTTTATTGGAAGTTGGGTTTCGGCAGGATAAGGATAGAGGTTTGTATTAATAGGCCTAAGGATATCACAACTTGCCAGTATGCGATCTAATTCCTCCTGCAGTGGCAATTCCTCGGCTTGCTTAGAACTTTCCCCAATTTCTATTCCTGCTTGCCTAGAACTTTCTCCAATTTCTATCCCTTTTCCTTTATCATTGGGATTCTCTATCTTGGGAACTTTCCTAGTTGCGGGTTTCCTTCTGCGCACACGCCTCCAGCCCACAAATCTTCTTCTTTTCTTTGGCTTTTGTTTCTCTGGAGGTGGAGCTTGAAATTCCATAGGTTCCTCCACATCAGCCAAGTAACCAGTAAAGTCTCTGGAAACTTCTATTTTCACCGGATAGAGATTGAGATTCTGAAGAGCATCAGACAACTCATTCATGCTGTTTAGTATTTATGAAGAAACATACAAAATTTTAGTTTAAAATTTTGTAAATTAAATTTTTACATAATCACAGAATAGCAATTAGAAAATTATTAATTACGAATATCTAATAAACCATTTTATTGAAACAAAATATTTATTTTTAGTACAACTAAAATTTTAAAGTTTCGGGATTGTAGGTGATATGGATGCTAGTACTGGGTTAGGGTATTTAAAAGTTAGCATTTACTGCTATAGTGGCTAACATATAGAGATCTGCCCATTTTTCATCTAACTTGTCTTCCCATGGTGGGTTATTGCCTATTTCCTGAGTTTTCTTATTCATTACTCCCTTTGGTTGTGACCTCTTTACTTTCTCTTGACTTTTTCTAATAATCCAACTTCTTTTATTAGGGGTAAGTGGTTTCTCAAACTGTGCCTTACGAACAAATATTCCCTCCTCAGTATCTGCTGAGTATCTTGAGGAATTTGATTGGGATGAAATTCCCTTATCTCTCGGTGAACTATCTAATTTAAGATAGATATCCGAAATTCTTTGCTTACCCATACTGTAACTAACAAGTAGTCAGTTAAAAACACATAACTACAAAATGATAATCAGGAAAATTAAGAATTTCTAAATACTTAATGGCTTAAATCAGTGGCTCTGACACCACCTTTTCCTGACACGGCCCCAGCCCCGGTTTGACTCGGTCAGGAGCCGTGGGACAGGAACCCATGGTATTTATTAATTGATGCGACAGCGGAAGATTTAACAGGATCTTTTTAAAAACTTGAAATGCCTGATTATTTTATTTCATAATTTGGAATCAACCCCGTAATTTACAATAGAGGAATTTTACTAGGAAATTCCCTGATTTATAAAACATGTTTATTCCTTTTAACCGAGCCACCTCTTCAAGCTTGTTAGTGCTCCGTAGCACGTTTTCTTTGAATCACAGCAGGTCGCCTGAAACATGTTTTAAAAATATTTTATCAGCGGGGAAATACTGGTGAACCATTCAGTTTGCACAAAACGACACATAGTTATAAATTACAGCATAAGAGCGGTTAAAATGGATTTTATCTTATTTTTATCTGGCGCCGTGTCACCTGGTGACGATGGTCATACCACTATTGGGTCTTTCCCCAAGTAGTGACGTTTATCACTGTTAGGATTTATTAGCCTAACGTGAGAAATTAGTAATGTGCATAATACCCCACTACCCAGTGATTCAAGATAACCACGACTTAATCCCTGTAATTATAACTTTTGAAAATGATTGGAGTATTGTAAAACATATGATAAAAAGAGAATGACTCACATTGCAGATTTATACGGGCAGAGTTTAGCTTACTGATTAGCCTTATAACCTAATTTAAAATAACAATGCACACGAACTAGGTCAGTAACTAATACAACATTTACGATAACTCACGAGATTAAAACCCTCACGACGAATGACAAAGTGCAATACTTAAACATCCATCGAATTCACGACGAATGACAAAGTATAACCCTAATTTGAGCAGCACTTAAACATTCATCTGATAGTTTCAATCGATCGGACATTGAATCGTAGCAGCGATCGAGTTAATACCCTGTATCATAGAAGTACCCCACTAATTTGAAAGTGAATTTCGAGCAGAATATGATTAATTTTGAAAGTTTCGTCGACACCAGTGAACTGCTCATGACCCGCTCTATTTATAGCTAGAATTTGGGTCTCACGCGGCCCGCGTGAGCTTTGGCTCAACCCTTACGCTGCCCGCGTGGCCACCTAGTCTACGCGTAGGTCGGATTGGTCACAAGTAGGGTTGCCATGTAGATGAAACGTGGCCCGGATGCTTATCCGGTCGAACTTCAAGTTGACACGGCCCGCGTAAGGGTCTGGTCATCCTTTACGCGGCCCGCGAGAGGACCAAGAATCTTGTTTTCTTGATTTTTGATATGGATTAGGGTTTCGGGGGTCCGTGTTTCCACTTACGGGTCAGTTTGGGACATTTTTAAAGGTCCTTACAATGGAAGAGTAGGTTTATCTTTATTTCTGCTGCCATGCTACCGGAGTCTCCACCACCGAGGGATACCGAGGCTGCTATTGAGGACAGTGTTTCTATTCTGTCTGCTGATGAAATCGTCCAATGGAAGTGAATGTATGAGAATCCAACGAGAGCCTTTACTTTCTCTGAGGGGATCTTGGCTATGGGAGGGCTGAGCCCTTTCTATTCAGTTCGAACCAAGGCTTTTTTTCGGCAAAAAATGTATCCTTTCGCTCTTGATTTGCTGTATTTGCCTTTATTTTTTGGGGCTTTGTGTAGTCATCTTTAGTGTTTCTCCTGTGTAGAGTTGACTTTGTGGAGATTGCTTCAAGGGGATTCTAAAGATTTTAAGTTCGTGGTTGGTGATGAGGTTGAACCTGGTTTGAACCGGGGTGTTGAGGTACAGGTTACCGGAGGGTCTGCTCAGGCAGGGGGCTCTGTTGCTGTGGAAGAAGGTGAGGGGACTTCTTCTGATGGAGAAGAGAGTTCCCCAGATCCTCCTCAAGTTAAGCATTCTAGTCATGATGATGAGGAAGACCTGGAGAGCCGTCTGGCTCGTAAGAGGAAAGTTGTTAGCCCCAAGCCAGTCCCTGCCCCTCGTGACATCCGGCTGAGGCTCCGGAGCGCCAGTGGGCAAAAGGCCCCTCCTGCGATGAAAGCTGCTTCCGAACTTCCCCCTATTGAGGTTAAGGGCTCTTTGTCTAAACATATGCGGTCCTCCAGATTTTTGAGTGAACCTTTGTTGGTGAGTTCATTTTTTATCTCTTATTCTAGATTTGCTTTGCCTTGATATGTTCTTAATGTTTCCTCCTCTTTTTGCTTTGGGCAGGGAAGTTCTCATGCTCCTATCGAAATCCCTACCGCCCCTCCTCTTCTCGTGTTAGGGATAAAACTCCGGAGGTAAGTGCTGCTCGTATTACTCTGGCTTTTGAGATCTCTCCTCATCATGCGACCGGGACCAGCAAACCTTCTCAATTTGAGGGCTTTGCTTCTCAAATCCCCTTGGCTCCCCTGTTTGCCGATGCCCTTCCGTTCCCCTATGTTCCTAAGTGGAAAATTACTCACTATTCAGTGGTGGGGACCCCTGAAACTGCCCGAGACTTCTTGACTCATGTTGTCCCTCCCTCCCATAGGTTTATGAATTCTGCTTTGAGAGATGATCTCTTTGATGATCAGTACAGCATGTCACTCTGTGAGGGGCTTTTCAGGGGCGTCAGCATGTTGCAGCGGGTTGATGATCTGAGGAAGGAGAATGAAGGACTCAAGAATGACCTTAAGACTTCTCAATCTGTTGCTGCTGAGCTCTGATGTCAAGTGGTTGAGGCTGAGCGTAGACTGCAAGAAGAAAAGGTGCATAACCTTTCTCCCCTCTCCCTTTTTTTTTGATTGCTTTTGGATTTCTCATGATGTCTTTTACTCATGGGGCTGGAGCTATGCTGGAGCGGAGGGAGCAGCTTGGGAGAGGGAGATGGCAGCTTTGGTAGAGGAGAAGGAGGAGTTAGCCGTTGAGCTGAAGCATCAAAGGAAGCTTGACTCTGATTCTCAGAAAGATCTAGATGTGATGTATGCTGAGTATGGAATGACATCTGATGATAACCAGAGGTTGGCTAAGGAGAAGCATTGGTTGATCACTGAGGGCTTCGAAGCCTTTCTTACTGCCGTCTCTCAATTGGAGGAGTTAAAAAATGGTCTTGAGCAGGTTTATAGGGCGTATCGGGATGTTGGATATCAATCGGGCCTGAAGGATGGGTACATTTACTCTGCTCAGGGCTTGGACAGGAAGGAAACCCCGCTTTATAATTCCAAGGCCAAGAAGCGGCTGTCTAAGCTGGATAAGGAGTTTGGGGGTAAGACCCCAGCCCTTCTTGAAAAGATCTTGGAGCATCCTATGATATCCATTGATGAATTGAAAGCCCTGCTCACTCCTGCTGGTCCCTCGTCTCCGAAGTCTTTGTCTGGGGGTGGCTCCCAGTAATTTCTGAACATTAACCTACTTCAATATGGTTGTAATCTAAACAATTATGCACTCTAGGGTACTCTTGACTTTTTGATGCTTGGGGGAGAGTCTTTGTGTGGGGGCTCTTCCGGTACTTAATCGTATGACTTATGACTGTATCTTGTTGTCTTGTTTTTTGCTGTTTTTGGTATGTTTTTTTTTTTGCAGGAGTCTTTGCCGGGAATCGGGCCAGCATTTTTCTGAAGACCTTTAGTTGTTTGTAGTATGTTTACGAAGAACTCTGTTTGGTCTGTTTACCAGCCCTTCTGACTTGTATATTAGCTTTTCTTTTGGTGCCAATAGGGCTTTCTGTTGTATATTCGTTTTGTAGCTTATACACGAAAAACTTCTTTTTGTAGTTTGTTTACAAAAGTATGTTGTGTTCATGGTTTGCTTTATAAACCAGGATTGTATGTTCGAGGACAATTGCTAGACAAGTCTATAATGTGAGATTATGTCTTTGGCTTGTTTGTCCGTTTTCTTTGGGTTAGCTAGACCCTGTTTTTACCCCACAATCGGGCGTTTGATATGTAGGGCATACATTGTACACGTGTGTTTGTTTGTTATTAGGTTTATGGTTTTCCTGGGCACGTCTGCCTTGGTATAACACCTGTTATATTGCCAAAAGGGGACAAGTGAGTTGTCCATTCTCATTCATTTCTTGGGGACCAAGTCCTCCAGTACAAGTTTTTACAAAAGATTTTTCCTTGGGGTAAGCCCCTAACTAACAGTTAATCATTACAAAAGTGGCTCCCTGGCCGTTTTTCCTAAAAGACCTTTTTATGCCTCATATGTGTTACTTCCTCAGTTGCATGAGGTTCCATGTTCTTGGGACCTCTTTGCCTTGAAGCGTTTCCAGCTTGCAACTTCCTTTGCCGTTTGCCCACGTAACCCGGTAAGGTCATTCCCAGTTGGGCCCTAGCTTTCCGGTGTTCTCCTGTAGGCTAGCTTCGTTTGCTCTAAGACCAAATCCCCTGGGACGAGATTGATTTTTTTCATTTTGGCATTATAATAGCTTTCGAGCTGCTTTTTGTACTTAGCCTCCCTTTCTGTTGCCACTTCCCTTCTCTCTTCAAGCAAATTCAGGTTCATCCGGAGGTCTTGCTCGTTTTTGGCCTCCCTGAGCTTCATTCTGGCAGTTGGGGACCCTATCTCAGCCGGGATGACAGCCTCCGTCCCATAAGTTAAACTGAAGGGAGTTTCCCCGTTGCAGTCCTTGGGGGTGGTCCTATATGCCCATAGCACAAATGACAATTCCTCCAGCCATCCCTTTTGTTTCCTTCCGAGTCTCCCTTTCATCCCCTTGATAACGCTTTGATTTGCTCTTTCCACTAGCCCATTGCTCTGGGCATGGGCGACGGAGGTAAACACCTGGTGTATGTGCATCTGCTCGCACCATGGCCTGAAGGGTTTTCCAGCAAATTGAACACCATTGTCGCTCACCAATTCCTTCGGGACCCCGTATCTGCAGATTATGTTGTCTAGCACGAACCGTCTCTGTAGGATCGTTTTCAGACCCAAATGAGTTGATCAGAAGGGTTTTACTCAGAATGAAAGGCGGAAACAGACATTCTGAGGTCAATTCAGCTAGATTTACCCTTTAAACTGTCCGTATATTGATTATAGATCAATTACAAATCTGTGGACACTTCGGCAGCACTTCGTTACACTGACCGGAACTATTACAAATGAATCAGCACTCAAGGTATTTATAGGTGGAGTGATTTCGTTTGAAAGTGTCAAGATGCATTTCAAACGAAATTACTTTAGTTAATTTCGAGTCTTCGGTTGTCAAACCTTCAGTCTTTATCAGTCTGCTCGCACTCTCCAAAAATTCTCCATTGTAAGCATCCTCAATCAATCTCTTTCTCTTTCTTGTAATCTTCAGGATCTGAAACTGGCTCTACAATCTTCAGACTCCCTCTTGATATCCTCAGACTCCCCCTTTCGCTAAACTGGGATCGCAGTCTGGAATTTACTTTCCACAGGTTCTCAGATCGTAACCTGGCACTCATCTAACTCAGGTATCGGAACCTGGCTAACCTGCACAAATCTCTACCTAAAAATAAGTTTCACAAATTTAAAATTTTGCAAATTTAGACACCACTTGCAAGTATCATTCAAAAATGATTTAATCTTTGATAACCACTTGAAAACACAGCTTCTTCATACATTCTTTCCCAAACCTGTTCATCAAGTTTAGCACTTGGAATTTGAAAAACAGCTTTCCAACATCAGTTGTCGAAAATCTTTTTGTATTTTTCAAAATTTATGCTAAAACACACTAAAATCTTTTTGGATTTTTGAATGAACAGAAATGCAATAAAGAAATATTTACAGACACTATTTTTGTGAGTTTATGTAAGAGGATCATATCAGTTTTTAAGACAAATCACCAACATCATTAAGCTTTTAACATTTTAAGTTCTAAACGATTCACCTTGATTGACGATATTGTTGTCCTCTTAAACTCAATCTAAAAACTTTCAAAATTCTTACTGATACGTTAAGGTATATTAATTTTGCAATAAGTTCTTATGGACCCCACGATCTCAGCATATCCCCTCATCATGCAATACACTGACCCAAGTAATGCCTTTAAACTTTTATCAACTGTGATTTGTGCAAAAACAAAACATAATGTTTAAACATTAACAATCAGGTCGATACTTCCGTATACGCAGAGAAAGTCCAATGTTTAAACAAAATAAGAAAATAAAAATAAGTTGAAGTTGTTTAGGCTTTAACCACCAGGTCGATACTTCCGTATACGAAGAGGAGGTCCAAAGCTTAAACGAAACACCAAAGAAAATAAAGCAGAACGTTTAGGCAATAATATCCAGGTCGATACTCACGTATACGCAGAGGATGTCCAATGCTTAAACAAAATAAAGAAATAAAACAAGTTTAAATCTTTGCAAAAAGAAATACACAATAACAGCGACTTTTCAGCAAAGTTGTGAAAGTTCACAAACTTAACCAGTTTTATGTCTTTCGATAATCAGCGATTACCGAGTAGGCACACAGTCAAGAAGGATGAAACTAAGTACTATGCTTTTGACCATGTTTCCCACTAGAACTAGGCTTTTTCATTTAAGTTTGTATCGTTATCGCAAATCTACTAGTCTAGCTGAGCCTATCGTCACATCTTTAGTGAGATCGTTTATCACATTTTATCTTTCCATTTCTTTAGCATGCTGTGACAGTCCACTGATGTACTATTATTTCCTCTTTTTTACAACAAAACTCATTTTTGATTTATCATGTTTTTGACTTTTTCAAATTTTCAAATGTTTTTGGATGTTTTTGGATTTTCTGAAATACATACTCCCCCTAAAATACAAAATCATTTAAAGGAAATTTGAAAACAAACTATACAAGTAAAGTGACAACTGCTATCGAATCACTTCTATTCGCCATCCACTTGGCATAAACAATCAGAACTCCTCCTTACAACAAACTATTTTCCCATCGATTTCAAAACACTTAAGTTTGTTTTAATCAAATGGTTTTTCCGGAAAATTAGTTTTGTTGATTGATTTTACCATTTGTAGGTTAGGGGTTTGGGTCATCACATTGTCTACCAACCAAATACCACTTGTAGGAAAATACAAGTACAACTTAATGTCCTCGATTTACCACTAGTAGGTAACAACCTTTTTCAACCACATGACTTACCAACCAATACCTCATGTAGGTTGAATTCTCAAAATGCCGATTCCTACTCCTCACTTACCAACCTGGGAGTTCCGACAAGTCTCACTTATCAAAAATTTTCAATTTTTCAACAAACAATATAAGAATGATGCCGATTCATGCTCCACGATTACCAACTTGGAAGCTCCGGCAAGTCAGATTTTTATTCTTTGAAAAATATAGACACCCAGGCCTGACCATCCTTGGGTGTAACCACTTCTTTTTCATTCTCACTTTCAACAGACTTGTGAACATTCTTTTTGGATGCATAGAATTCTTTCACTCCTTTGGCCTTACCATCGACCATTTTTCCAAAAATGTGTTTCACATTTCCATTGAAAGTTTTTTCAACATCAAATTTATTCTTCTCAGAATAAAATTGATTTGAAATTTCAACTTTTTAGATTTCAAATTCTCAGTCCGCAATGGTGGAAAATTCTCATCATCCAATGGCGGAATCGTTTTCTCCTTTTTCATAACAACCTGTGGCTCCTCTAATTTTGTGGAATCAGATTCATCACCAGAATTATCACTTGAATTCTTAACAACCCATTTTTGGTTATTAAGTTTCTCTTTTCTCTTGAAAACATTTTTCGAACATTCACCAACCTCATAAATTGAATTCTCAAAAACTTTGAATCTGTTTGTTGGTGGTTCGGTTTTCTCAATAACCTTTTCTTTCAGTTTACCAGAGACTCCCTGTTTTGTTTGAATTGTCTTTGGACAATTTCTGGCAATGTGACCAGCTATTTTACATTGGAAACAGGTTCTAGTCTCTATCTTCTTTTGAGCAAAGCTTTTCTTCATTTCATCTTACTTCTTGGCAAGGAATTCTTTGTTTGTCTGCTTTCTGAATGCTTGCTCCTTCTCTTCTTCAGTCGTTTTTCCTGAAACAAAAACAGTTTTTGGTTTATAAATTTTCTCTTTTTTATAATTTTTTGGTGGAATAAAACCCAATCCATTCTTTTTGAAATTACCGTTATGGTTTGGTTTCTTTTGAAAACCTGTACCAGAACTGTAACCCTTTTTCTTGTTTAAACGTTGTTGCACTCTTGAGGTGTAAGGGCTTGGTTTTTTAGAAAGATTTACATCTTTTATTTCAGAAATAATAATTTCTGTTAGTATGAAAACCTTTTTAATCATTTCTGGTTTAACACCTCTTATTGGAAAAGCCTCATCAGAATATAATTTGTTAGAATCTTTCAAAGTATATGCTACGTTGATTGATTCGTCATCCAAATTAGATTTTGATAACAAAAACTCTTTATTATACACCCGTTTTCCCTGTTTGGCCTTTTGACTTGACGTGTCGGACTTTGACTTTGACTCTGATTTTGACTCTGACATTGACTCCTCTGTTTCGTCCTTATCCAACACCTGATCGACCACCTTTTTTATTAATTCGGACTCATGATCAGTATCGGACGACGTGAAAGTGACATCTATACTTTCTGGCAAGTTATCCGACGACTCAGACTCCCACTGTAAATTTGTTGCCTTTTCGACTCTTTCAGAATTAGGATTTCGAGGAGAATATCCATTTCGACCGGGGGTGCACATTTGTTATAGACAACACTTGGTTTCTTACCAGAAATCTTCACTTCATCATCTTCTTTTGTTTCGGACTTCTTCTCTTCCGAAATCTTTTCTTCTTCAAATGTCTTCATCCCTTCCACAATGGGGTAAATCCTGTCAACAACAAAAGTAGAGCATGAGTAACTTTTTAATAATCTGTTAACTCTCTCAGTTTCAATTCTCTCAGTTTCCAGTTTCAGCTCAAGCTCAGCACACTTTTCAGTGTAATAGTTGACATTGTCAAGCTGTCTCATGTATGCCCCTTTGAGTGTATTCATTGCTACAGCTTGTTCACTGTTCGACTCGGTGTACTTATTCATCTCTCTGTTCAAAACATCATATGATTCTTTTAGCCTTTTTATATTGTGTAACAGCTCATTGTTTTGCTTTATCAGAGAATCACAATTTATACACTTCTCAGGAGCTTTGACTGCATCAGCATCTGTTTTGATTTCAAATTCTGGAACTTCTTTGACTATTCTCACTTGAACTTCTTCAGCTCTTTTCTTTTTCTCTGCTTCAGCTTGTCTCTTTTCTTCTTCTTCTTCTTCTTCTTCTTCTTCTTCTTCTTCTGCATATTTCTTCCATTTCTCTTCTTCAGCTTTCGCAATTTGTCTATATTTTTCTGCCCAATATTCATCAGAAGCATTAGCAACACAACATTTATGATTTATAGATTTGTTCGGATCATAATCATCAGAGTTGAAATTTTCCCAGCTAAATCCTTCAGGTAACTTTTCATCATCTTGATTAATTAGGCATGCTTTGTTGTCGGCTGAAATATATTTGTCCCAGTTGAAATTTTCTTGATTCCCCAAACATGCTCTCTTTGAATCTTCAATTTCTTTTCTTCCATGAGCTGTTTGTGCCTGTTGTTGTTGATGTGGCTGTTGAGCAACTTGATGATATATCGCTTTTCGATAGTAGTCATTGTTTCCAAAGGGATTTTGAGCTCCACTTGCTTCACGATTGGTGCACTCCCTCTTGAAATGCCCTTTTTCCCTGCAACAAAAACAAGTAACTTTAGACTTATCAAATCCTAAAGTTGAAACATTTGCATCGCGAAAATCATCTCTGCCTGTAATTTGTTTAAACTTTTCAGCTCGTCTCAACACGCTAGCCATACACCATTTTATATCCATCAATTCCATCTCCTCAACATCAATTTAATCGTAATCCTCTTTTGTTAGCATTGGATTCCCGATCCTTCCTGTAACTAAACCTCCATAGGATTCAAGCACAGTTACCAACAAAGACATGTGGCTTTTAGCAACTTCCTTGGTATAATTCTGATCATTTTCAAGGTTCAAAGCAATGTTTCATTGAAGAACTTTGCCACGTTTTGTTGTAGAAAAATGTGGATCAAATGTTGGAAATGAAGTGAATCCAGTTTTGCTGCTTGATCCCTGAGATGAACTTTCTGAAGAACCTTTTACATTGAAAGCAGTTCCAACTTTTGGAGAAAGATTTGTCTTTTCACTAACACCACCTTTGAAATACAATCCGATGTCTTGTTCTCCATCCATAATTCTTCATTCTAGCGATCTTTCTTTGTTCCATCTCTTGAGCTTCAAGATGTTTGATGAACCCACCCAGTGTTAGCTCACTGTATTCCTTTCTATTATTCCTCAACATCATCAGAAACATTCCCCAAACATCATGTGGTAATGCATCAGCCAGTTTCTCAATCAACTCATCTTTATTTTTGTTGATGCCAAATCTTGTCATATTTTTCACCAAATTACAATATCTTTCAATAATCTGCTTGGTGCTTTCTGTTCTCAAACCACGGAATAGATCAAATTCTTTCTTCATAAGTGACATCTTGTTCCTGAGCATATCCTCACTACCAAGGGACTTTGCTTCTAATTCTTTCCAAATTGAATGTGCACTACCGTTGTGTTGAAGAAGAATCAAGATGTCCTCTTTGATCGCTTGTTGTAACAAACTAACCATCAATTTTTCATCTTTATACTTCTTTTTCTCATCAGGACTCATTTCTCTAATTGGTATTTTCACTCGATTATCTCCTACTGGTCTTTCATATTGAACCTCGGTATGTTCCCAAGCATCCAAATGATATGCTTCAATCCAGTTACCAAACCGTTCAGACCAACCATTATAATCATCAATATCCAAAAGATTAGGCGGTTTTTGGGTTGTCCCCGTCTCATTTTCAAGCAATGTACTTTGAGTAATAGTCATTGGACTAGCAAAAGCGTTATAAAACTCGTTCTCCATGTTTTGATTTTCAAATGTTCACAAACAAACTGTTTCAAACGAAATTACGATCTTCAAACAGAATCACTCTCCTCAAACGAAATCCCTGATTTTGTTTGAACCTTCAAGCGGAATAACAAACTTGAAACGGAATTATCAAATTCAAACGAAATTCCCAAACGATATACGGTCCTCAAACGGAATTACTCAAACAGTTCAAGCGGAATACATGTTTCAAACGGAATTAACATGTATTTTCAAACGAAATCAGTCTCAATGTACTCCTTCAAACGAAATCAGTAGGACAACTCAAACGAAATCAGTGTGATGTCATCATTTCGATCCAAATTTTGTCCAATTGATCAAGTGTTAAGCTGATTTTAGTTCTGAAACTCTCAAGGGTTTGTTAAAACACAGTTACGCACACATTATGTAAAGATTAGCCGATTTTAACCATGAAAACTTGTTTAATTTTGAAAGAAGGTGTAGAAAAACATAATTTGCAGCTGAATTGGTATGAACTCTTCCTCCTGAGCTCTGATACCACTTGTAGGATCGTTTTCAGACCCAAATGAGTCGATCAGAAGAGTTTTACTCAGAATGAAAGGCGGAAACCGACATTCTGAGGTCAATTAAGCTAGATTTACCCTTTAAACTGTCCGCATACTGATTATAGATCAATTACAAGTCTGTGGACACTTCGGCAGCACTTCGTTACACTGACCGGAACTATTACAAATGAATCAGCAGTCAAGGTATTTATAGGTGGAGTGATTTCGTTTGAAAGTGTCAAGATGCATTTCAAACGAAATTACTTTAGTTAATTTCGTTTGAATCATCACATGACATCTTCAAACGAAATTAGCTCAAACATATGTAAACTCGCTTATTTTCCTCGTATAACGTGCCCTCATCTATCATTCTACATACAAGAATCGATACAAGACGAAGTCGACAGACGCATGCACCAATAGTCTCATCTACTCCCCGGTTATTTTTGCCAAGGACCTTACCTCTATCCACTTGGTAAAATAATCGATGGCAACCACCACGTATTTAACCCCTCCCGGGCCTTCTGGGAATGGCCCGATTATGTCGATGGCCCATTTCTGGAAGGGACAAGACGTTGAAACAGGTATTATTGGGTGTTTATGGCGGTGCGTCATGGGTGCATGGACCTGGCAATTGTCACATCTCTTGATCTCTTCTTATGATGTCTCGTACATTCTAGGCCAATAGAATCCCGCATTCATTGCCTTTGCCACTACTGTCCTTGGCCCAGAATGCATTCCACAAATCCCCTCATGTGTTTCTCTGATCACGTACTTAGCCTCTTCATTATCGACGCATTTCAGGGATGGGCGCAAGTATGACCTTTGGTAAAGTTCTCCATCAATCAACTCATATTGTAAAGCTTTGACTCTTACCTTCCTGGCCGCCCAGTCTCCCTCGGGTAATGTTTCGTCTCTGAGGAATCTTACAATCGGTGTCATCCATGTTTCTTGTGCGTCTTTGATTGCAGCCACCTCTTCTGTGTCAAGAGAGGGGGAAGTTAGGACTTCCACTTTGACATCTCTTACTAGGTGGTCAAACGCCATGGAGGCCAGCTTGCTGAGGGCATCAGATTTCCTGTTTCTCCCGCGGGGGATATATTCTAACTTAAAGGTCTGGAAAGCCTTGGCTGTTTCCTTTACCTTTGCCACGTACTGAGCCATTGTGCTATCTTTAGCCTCATATTCCCCCTGGTACTGCTTGACCACTAACTGCGAGTCCGTACTGGCCTCCACATGTTTTGCTTTCATCTTTTTGGCTAGTCTCATCCCCGCTAAAAGGGCTTCGTACTCTGCGGTGTGGTTGGTATTCTCAAAGTCTAGCCTGATGGCGTAGGTTAGCTCAACTCCCTCAGGACTGATCAACATAATGCCCGCTCCGCTACCCTCTTCGCTGGAGGCCCCATCTGTGAGCAGTTTCCACACTGCCTCGTCTTCCTTCTCTTTCTCTTCCCTCTCCAAGGCTTCCCACTTTAAAAGTTCTTTTTCTTCATCCTCAGGGACTTCTGCCAAGAAGTCAACCAGTATTTGTCCCTTTATGGCTGTTATGGGCTTGAATTCCAAGGAGTGTTCCCCGAGCTCTACTGCCCATTTAGCTAGTCGACCCGATAACTCGGCCTCCTTAGCACTTTTTGGAGTGGCTGATCCGTCATTAAGGTGACCTTGTGTCCTTGGAAATACCTTCTGAGTCTCCGAGATTCAAAAACAAGAGCTAAAGCTAACTTCTCCAGGGGCATATAATGTTCCTCAGGACCCTTGAGGGTCCTGCTGATGAAGTATATTGGTATCTGCTTTCCTTCCCGTTCCACAGTCATAACCGCACTTATGGTCATTTTTGAAGCAGACAAGTATAAAAGCAGATCCATCCCCGGGTACTGGGGTTGCTAAGGTTGGGAGCTTACAGATGTAATCTTTCATTTCTTGAAAAGCGGCTTCTGCTTCCGGGGTCCACTTAAACCTGTCTGTCTGGAGACAATCCTTCAGAACCTTCATGAAGGGAAGAGTCCTGTTGGCTACCTTTGATAGGAAACGGTTCAAGGCGATTATACTCCCGTTCAGCTGCTGGATGTCCTTCAGGGACCTTGGTGATTTCATTTCGGCTACCGCTTGAGTTTTCTCCGGATTAGCTTTAATTCCACCCTTAGTATCCACTACTCCCAGGAATTTCCCTTGTTCTACCCTGAAACAGCATTTCTCGGGGTTTAGCTTCATATTCACATCTTGCATGGCTCGAATGGTTTCGGCTATATTGTCTATCATAGCCATCTCGGTTAGGCTTTTTATGACAATGTCATCGACATATACCTCCAAGTTCCGTCCCCGTTGCTCTCTGAAAAGCGTATTCATGAACCTTTGGTAGGTGGCCCCCGCATTTTTTAGCCCGAAGGGCATTTTGGTGTAACAAAATGTTCCTTTGTCTATGATGAAGGCGGTTTTCTCTTCGTCCTCCATTGACATCTGAATTTGATGATATCCTTTGTAAGCGTCCAGGAAGCAATTTAGGGGGTACTGAGATAAGGAATTCACTTGGGCGTCTATCTCCAGGAGGGGATAGCAGTCCTTGGGGCATGCTTTATTCAGGTCTTGAAAGTCAATGCACATCCTTCACCCCCGTCTTTCTTTTTGACCATGACTGGGTTAGCAACCCAGGACGGGTACTTCACTTCTCTTACTATTCCGGCTCTGAGCAGCTACCTGGTTTCTTCACAGGCAGCCCTCCTCTTGTTGGCGCCCATGCTCCGTTTCTTTTGCTTGACTGGTTTTGCCCAGGTGTGTGTACTGAGTCGATGTTCGGTCAGACTTCTTGGGATTCCTGTCATGTCTCAGTGCTAAAATGAAAACACGTCTATGTTAAGGAGAAGCAGCTCCTTGAGAGCACCTTAACTGTCTGCTCCGGGAGCCTGTCACAAAGGACCCACTCTTCGACTCCATCCTTTTGGGGTTTCTAAGATATTTCTCCCTCAGATACAGAAGAAACTACTTCATATGCAGATTTTACCCAATCCAAGCCTTTTGGTGTTTGGAACACTAGAGCTCCGTGTGGGGTTGATGCCTGTGTTTGCAGATCTCCAATCCCAGGCCTTCCCAGGATTGCATTGTATTTTGAGGGTGCTCGGACCACTGTGAAAGTTAAATTTATGGTTCGGACTCGATCTCCTACCCCGACTGTAAATGGGAGTCTGATCTTTCCCAAGGGGTGTGACACACTGTTGTTGAAACCCGCTAAGGGGATAGAGTCCTCCTCGAGCCTATCCCTTACGTCCCTGTCGAATCTGAGAAAACAATGCTCATATATTACCTCTACCCCGCTTCCCCCGTCCACATGTATTCTGCCCACCTTGTGGCCAGCTATTACGGCTGAAATGTTAAGGGGGAGTCGCTGCACCTCGTTCTCCTCCAGGTGTGGCATCAAGATGGGAGCTTTCATGCAGTCTGGGGAGCCCAGAATTCTGGCCTTTACACTCCTGGTGGTCTCAAATTCATCCCTCCTCTGAATCATGTCTACATCTGCCCTTCCAGGCTCCCTCACATCTTTCCCCTTGCGGTCCCCTCCTTCCTTTATTTCCTTAACCAAGTGGGCCAGTTTACCCGTTTTTACCGCGGCCTCTATTTCTCTCTTTAGATACATACAATCATCAGTTTTATGGCCGAAGCACCTATGGAAATCACAATATTCGTTCGGTTGTGCCTTTGGCCCTGGTTTTATGGGTGGTGGTCTTGGGAAGGAGTTCTTCACCCTCTCAGTGGCTAGTATTTCACTTGGAGTTTTGGTGAGAGGGGTGAAGCTGTTGGAGTAGGGGAATGGGCCTCTCCCCCGAAGCCTATATGGGGAATACAAGGGCCTCGTTCTATCATGCAACATTCTATCAAGAGCTGGTTTTCTTGAGTAAGGAGTACCTTTTTCGGGAGGTTTTGCAGCTGGGTTGACCCTTCGGGGTGGAGTGTCCATCTCTTTAGCTTTGCTGACCGTGTCATTGCCCCTGACGAAGGCCCTAACCTTGTCCATAAGGTTGTCAAATGAGTGTGGGAACTCCTCCCCCAGCTTCTCTCATAGTTGTGCGTGTTTTAACCCATTTATGAAACTGCTGATCTTCATGACCTCCGGGACATCCTTGATGTTCATGCTTTCCTTGACAAACCTCTCCATGTATTGATCTATCCGTTCGCTGTCCCTTTGCCTTATATGCATGATTTCGTTTGGGTTTTTGATCACTTTCCTTTGTTGGCCAAAGTTCCTCAGAAACTTCTCGCTTAGCTCTTCATAGCTGTCGATTCCTCCGGGGGGAATGCTGTCAAACCAGAGCCTGGCTCCCTCCGTTAGAGTTTGCACAAACATGTGGCACCAAACTGGCATGGGCCATCGTCCCAGCTGCCCTGCACCTTTGAAAGCATGGAGATGGTCCTCAGGATCTCTTGTCCCGTCGTACCTGTCGAAGTTCGGAGGTAGCTTCGTCTTAGGGGGCATGGGTGCTTCAGCTATCCTCCTAGTGAACTTTGAGATCTCAGCTAGGTCCCGAGGGAGGTAGGGCTGATCCAGATTATCATCGTTTCGATTTTCCTTCTCCTTTTCTTTTCCCTTCTGTTTCTTCCCTGTAATGAGATCTTCTCTCTCCTCCGAGGACATCTGCCTTAGGGCTGTCATGAAGGTTTCCAGAGGGTCATTGCCACCGTTTTTGCTTTGTGGATCCACCCCTTCCTGGTTGGGTGGTGTGTCGAAAGATAGTCTGGCTCTGAGGCTGTCAAGTTTCTCTTGCCTTTCTAGATCCTCAAGATGCTTTTTCAACTTCTCTCTGTGCATGGCGACAAAATCTAGGGTAATGGCTTCCTCTCTTTCCAGAATTTCCACCTGATTTTCGTTCTCTTCCTCGTGGGTTATGTCTTCCACTGTGACCTTATCATGCTCGTTCTGCACCGTCTGGATGGTACGTGAGCTTGGTGGTGTTGTCATGTTTTTTCTCATGAAATGGGCTATCTCAACGTCGGAGTTTTGGAATGGGAACACCAGCTAGGCTGTAATGTCTCACGAATGGCGCCAATGTCGAATACCCAAATCCCTGTTGACGTTCAAAGGGTCTTCGCTGACGTCGGAATATCCCAGCCTTCGTTGCTACAAAAAAGTAAACCGTTAGCCTCGTCACGGAGGGCCCCGGGAGGGGGATCCGTGACCAAGCTCCGGCGTGAGGATAAGTAAACTTGCCGGAGAGTATGAGAAGCTTATTCCGATGAGTATGATCACCGAAATATTTCTCTATGGTGTGAATCTAATAAATGTGTGTGTATTTAATGTGGAGGAATATCGGTCGGAATAAATGAGAGAGTTATTAGTGTAATACCTTGAACCTGCCTCTTGATCATCTCCTCTCCTCCTTATATAACCCCAAGACCTTATCTCCCATGTGGGATATTTTAATGAGACGATCTAACGGATTCTACCAGTCTTCGGGGGGCTCAGACACGTGTCTGACCCCCAACGGTAGGATTATCACTTCATTAAATGTTTCCGGCTAAGAAGTACAGTGCCAGCCAAGATCCTCTTCATGTCACGTATTTAATGCAGCCTGTGCTTCTCTGATCCTTTTCTTCCCGCTCATTTTTGTAGAAGGGGAACCTTAGTGGACATGTTAAACTGCCTTTAAGCCTTTTCTGTTGGGCTCTCATGATAACAGCCCAAGTCAAGTAAATGAGATTCCTCATTGGCCCGTCGTCACTAACTAACATACCACAAGAGCCATTCATATAAATAACTCAAAACTCATAAAAACAAGTTTGACCACCTTGCATTCACTTTTATATCAAAAGCACTTATTGAAGTATAATTGATCATTTGAAATCATGTTTAGTCAATTTGGTCAATACTATTTTCCATTGTATTTGTTTATTTTGCCATAATGTATTTATCTGATTATAAACTATATTCTCATACACATTGTAGAGCTAAGGCCCCCCTCTAACTCTCTACTCTTCACTTTCGGTGCATAGGGACGAAACCCCCTTGTTCAACTACAGGAAAAAGGTCCACGAAATAACTGCCTTGCTTAATCAAGTGGGTGAGGCACCCATTAAAAATTTTCCTAAATAGAAACCTTTCAATTTTCTAAGTAGTCCTCCATCTTTAATTATAGAGAAAATTACGTTGGTTGACCAAGAGGGTTTTCAATTTTGTCACTCTCCTGCGTCCTTGGAAGGACCACTGAGCATGGGATGACTCGGCGTATCATGTTTAGGGCTGTTCAAAAAGCTCGCGGCTCGGAGCTCGCTCGAAGCTCGCTCGGATTTAGCTCGGAAAAAGCTCGCTCGATTTGGCTCGGTTTAAAAGTGAGCCAAGCCGGCTCGGCTCGGTTAGAAAGTGAGCCTAGCTCGGCTCGGCTCGTAACGAGCCGAGCTGGCTCGGTTCGGCTCGCTTCGTAGCTCGGCTCGGTTTAGCTCGAATTATTTTACTTATAATAAGTTTTAATTTTATATACATTATAATATATTACAAAAAAACTGATTATTATTTACATGTATATAGGTTTGTAATTTCATATTTATGGCATATTTGAAGATTGATTACCATACTAATGAACTAATATTGTATTTTATTGAAATGAAAACTTATTTTGCGTTGTTAAACTTGATTTTGGTTTGAATTGTATTAGTTTGAACTTATTTTGAATATATTCTTTTAAATTATTGAATAATATTTTAGGGTATTAAATTTTAAGAGGTATATATTAGTTTTTTTTTTTAAATCAAGCCAAACCAAGCCGAGCCGAGCTAGCTCGGTTTAAAACCAAGCCGAGCCCGAGCTTAGATTTTCAGCTCGGTTTCAAATCCGAGCCAAGCCAGCTCGGTTTATAATCGAGCCGAGCCCGAGCCTGGCCTGGCTCGGCTCATGAACAGCCCTAATCATGTTGAAGAGTCCATGTATCTGTAGGAACCGTTCATGTAATTAAATAAAATAAAACAAATTTTATTAATACGATTACAATTCAGAAATAAAGGAAAGCAGAATTACAAAACTATTACAACTGAAATAAAGGAAAATACAAGAAATAAGATGAAGCAGAATGGCTGAGGCACGTGATCACACGCTTCCCTTAAAACAAATTCCGAGCCTCCCAAGAGTACTCGTTTTGTTTCCCAGGGTACAACAGCCGGAGCAGCGTACTGCCGGAGATGGCCTACAACCCGAAGGCTACCTTGAGAAGAGCAAGAAGAAGATCAGAAGATTGTTGAGAATACTTTGCATAGGCTGTGTAGTTGCTGGTGTTCTTCTGAAGTGGGTATGGAGCTGTATATATACAGCTCCTAAGTCGAAACAGTCAAAAAACGAATTAACGAGAGGTTTAAATTGCATTAAACGTCTTCAATGCAATTTAATACGTCATTTAATTCTCAGTCAAAGCCAGTTAACTCGTCAGTTACGAAGCTGGACTGAAACTGCTCTATTATTCAATGCTGGAAGCTTTCTGCGCGCGCGCCCAGGTGTGCACGCATGCGCGGTGCGGCCTCTTGGCTCACAGCCATGTGCGCATGCGCCACGTCACCATGCGCGGTGCGTCCTCTTGGCTCACAGCCATGCGCGCATGCGCCACGTCACCTGTGAGCCTATACGAGCGCACCACACAGTCGCGCCGTATTGGCTCACTCTGGTGCGCCGCGCACGACACCGCAGGACCCATGCACCATGCGTGCACCCGCGCATCTCCGTGCCATGTGTACTCGCGCGCGCATGCGCATGACTGCCACGTCATGCGCCGCATCACCTACTACTTGGTCCTTGCAACCCTTGTGCTCCACCACGCGCACGTGGTCAAAAATTCAAAGGCGGCTCTCAAGCGGCTCGCTGCGATGCGAGCGTGCGAAGTGCAAAGTGCGCCATCAAAGCGCCACATTGCGCCTCATCGCCCACGCCACGCGCGCGCGCGAGCGTGTGCGAGTGCGAGTTAGGGTGCTCCGCACCCTTCGCGAGGACACTAGTGTGTGCTTCCATGAAACAATAAGGATGGAAAGTTCCCACTTAAATACCCCTTTAAGTTCCATCTCTCATCCGATGTGGGACAAGGTGCTACTTTCCCTTTTGTTTCAGCATTGAATGTTCCAAACACCCAACTTTGAGCATCGATATCTCATTCATCTTAGCTCGGTTTTGGACGTGGTTTAGTTCGTTGCGAAGGTCTTCCAACATAGAACACAAACCCACAAATAAATATATAAAACCCGCTCATTTTATTATATTTATTTCTACCCAAAAATAGGAAAAAATCATTTTCCTATATTTGTGAAAAATGCTATTTTCACCTATTTTTCCAACAATCCCCCACATGAAAAATGCTATTTTCATCAAATTTCCAACAATCCCCCACATGTATGGAAATGGATCTTTTCCTTACACTTTTCAATGATAAACTTCGACAGTTGAGTATTGCAAGATAGGTAGGTTGAAGCCTTTGAACCTTCTTTTGTGAAGCGCACTTAGCTTACTAGCGGTGTGTAGACGCGATGTCCTTGAACATACCCCCATTTGTGTAAACGACAATACACTTCACACAATACTCTTCCTGGTTTGGCCAACTCCTCATTGTCGTGTCCTATTATGGTCCTGGAACACTAGCCTGGTTCTGCGAGAGCTCTAGGATTTGCGCACCCCACAAATCCATTTGAAGCGACCCTACTTCTCTCTAACATAGGTGATTCCCTGAATCATTAAAAGCATTATGGTTATTTGATTTCCCGTAATCGTTAACCTTAATATGCTTAGCCTCACTTCAATGTCACTGATTGGAATGGACTAGGAAGTATAAATAACTCCCTTTTTAATTAGTTTGGGGTACTCCCCCACAGTAACTCCGTTTGGTAATATGATTAAGTTGTCCTATTGAACTTAGATCTTGGGATCTCCAGTCAACTAAGTTAGGTTTCCCTCATATTCCCATTTACCACGGGCTTTAGTCCCATTCCTCTTGACGACGTTTCTACTAACTCTCTGCTTAAGCCTTTTGTAAACGGGTCCGCAATGTTATCCGCTGATCTTACATAATCAATTGTGATAACACCCGTTGAGAGTAGTTGTCGTATCGTGTTATGTCTACGTCGCATATGCCTTGATCTGCCATTGTACATCAAGCTTTGAGCTCTACCAATCGCTGATTGGCTATCACAATGTACACATATGGCTGGCAAAGGCTTTGGCCATCTTGGAATATCTTCCACGAATTGACGTAGCCATTTCGCCTCCTCGCCTGACTTATCCAAGGCGATAAATTCAGATTCCATTGTGGATCTTGCTATGACCGTTTGCTTAGAAGACTTCCAAGCAATAGCAGCTCCTCCAAGTGTAAATACGTAACCACTTGTTGATTTGGAATCTTTATTATCCGATATCCAATTTGCATCAGTGTATCCTTCGATCACTGCTGGTTGTCGGGTATAGTGCAGTCCATAATCTCTTGTGTATCTTATGTATCTAAGCACCCTCGTGATAGCTTTCCAATGATCCGCGCACGGATTACTGGTGTATCTACTTAGCCTACTCACCGCGTAAGCCAAGTCGGGTCTAGTACATGTCATTAGATACATGAGACTGCCAATAATTCTTGAATACTCTAACTGAGCAACTCCATCTCCTTTATTTTTCTTGAGATGTTGAGAGGTATCAACTGGAGTTCGAGCTACACTCTTATCTTCCGAGTTGAATTTTTCAAGAATTTTATCCACATAGTGAGATTGACTTAACACAAGACCATCTTGGGTTCTTATGATCTTTACCCCAAGAATCACATCCGCTAAACCCATCTCTTTCATGTCGAATCTCGCTTTCAACATGCTTTTAGTAGCTTTGATAATTTTATCATTACTCCCAATGATAAGCATATCGTCTACATAAAGGCATAAAATCACATAACCTTCATTTGTGTCTTTGAAATAAACACATTTGTCGCACTCATTTATTTTGAATCCATTGTCAATCATGACATGATCAAACTTTTGGTGCCATTGTTTTGGTGCTTGCTTCAAACCATACAAAGATTTGACGAGTTTACATACTTTACCCTCTTGACCAGGGGCGGAGAAACCTTCAGGTTGCTCCATGTAAATCTCTTCTTCTAAATCGCCATTTAGAAATGTGGTTTTAACATCCATTTGGTGAACTTCCAAATTTCTTAAAGCCGCTATAGCAAGAACCAATCTAATCGAGGTTATGCGCGTCACAGGCGAGTAGGTATCAAAATAATCTAGACCTTCCTTTTGTCTAAATCCTTTAATCACCAACCTAGCCTTGTATTTATCAATACTTCCATCAGTTTTCATCTTCCTTTTGAATATCCAACGATATCCAAGTGGTTTGCAACCAGGTGGAAGATCTACTAACTCCCAAGTATGATTTTGCAATATAGAATCTATTTCATTTCTTATTGCTTCTTTCCATTGAGGTCCTTCTGAAGAAGAAACCGCTTCGCGATATGTATTGGGCTCGCCCTCAACCATATAGCTAACGAAGTCTGGACCGAAAGATTTTTCAACCCTTGGCCTTTTGCTTCGCCTACGGTCACTTTCTTCAACCTCAGGTTGTTCATGTGTCTTATCATGAACTACCTCATCAACTCGTCTAGATGAGCTTTCACCTACTTCAAAATTAGGTATTGGTGACGTTGCATGTGTTTGTCTTCTCAAAGGAAACACATTTTCAAAGTAAGACACAACGTTAGGATTCACCTCCATGATAGTGTTTACGTGTACATCAGGATTCTTGGACTCATGTACAAGAAAGCGATGTGCACTACTTTGATGCGCATACCCAATAAATATGCAATCAACAGTTTTGGGTCCTATCCTAAGAGCCTTAGGAGGTGGTACAATCACCTTTGCTAGGCACCCCCACACTTTCAAGTATTTATATGAAGGCTTTTTCTTTTTCCATAACTCATATGGAGTCTCGTCTCTCTTTTTCAATGGTATCTGTCACACCCCGATTTCCACGTGTCACCGGTGGGCCCGGTGGGGGAGTATCGTGACGTGGTTGGCAACGTAATAGTCAAACAACACAATATAATAATGCACAGCGGAAGCAATTTAAAAATAATATACAACCGAATTTATTTATTGTAATCAAAGTCACAATATCCGGTGTTTATCCACAGAACGGGTCGGAAACAAAATAACATTTATGGTTCACATACTTCTGGCATCCTAAGTTTGCGAGACTTCTATTGATGCTTAGGAGACAATCCAGCCAAATTTCGTTTAGTACCTGCATTCAGTCTTTTGGGAAAATACGTCAGTTTACACTGGTAAATACATTCAACTGACTCATTTTGGAAAATGATTGAAAATTGGTTTGGATGCACGTGGCATAAATCATTTTATTTAACTTGGGAGAATTACTTAATATTATAATCTTGTGAACGAATTACATGTTACTTATGCGTTCAGTAGCCCGGAACGTATCCGGGTTAGAGATCAATAGACACACCACTTTAAGTGAGTTATACACGGGAGTACGCCTACACCCCGTGCTCGGGTCGTGGCCATCTCGTAAGATGATGCCAAGGATATCCAGGACATGGTCATTAACCCCCCAAAGGCTGTAAAGTAAACACATCTGTTTAAAACGAGCCGATCAAATTATTCAACTACCCACTAAGCGTGGAGATTTGATGCCCGATCAAGCGGTACGCTATGTACCGTAACCCAAGCCCGTATAGGGAAAATAAGTTAAAAGTATTTACCTGATGCAAAGTATAGTCACAATAATCAAATAGAAAGTAGCTTTTACTGGTTCTCCTAATCTGGAACGAAGGTTAAATATAACCTATTAGAATCCTAGCGGGTCTTTAATTATGCTTAAGCTTAGACCGGCTAGTTTCGAAGATACAGTTCGTACGCACGATTAAGCGAAGACCGGATAGAATGTGATTCTGACCCGACAAGTTTGAAGGCTTGTGTAATATGGGTTTATTATTCACATTCTGGATTTTGAGATAAAACCGATAAGGTTTGACCCGTTTCGGCTAATTTATGTAAACTTGTTACATAAACCGCACCGAACGCGAAATAAGCGTAACGGGTATCCGTAAGAGCCATATACAGGTTTCCTAAGTTAATATGCTTCAAATATGTTGTAACATCAGTAGGATGCCTTTCGTTATGCCCGAAATGAATTTAAACACAAACTATGCCCCGTAGGGATAGTTTGGTCATTTTAAAGTTTGTAAAAGCGTTTATATGTTCAACTGAGTTACAGGTCTGATGTAAACAGCAAACATACTTAAATTGATAATTTATATCAGTAGGCTAAAGTATATATGTGAAATTTATCATCTTTGACCAAACTATGCCTCGTAGGGGTATTTTGGTAATTTCACATAAGCCGAAAAGCTCAAAAACGAAGTCTGAGTTTATCAACCTTTGCTTACTGTTAAAATATCATAATTTGCCTCATATATCAGTAGGTATCAACCCGGGTATGTCCAATATGATTTTAAGACATACTATGCGTTAAAAACGCTAATTATGGCGATTAAAGGCCATTTCCGGGTTCTATACTTAATTCTGATATTTTTATAATTCCAGAAGGCTTAAAATAATTTATTAATCATATGTGATCAGTAGCAAAAGGTTTGGAGTCGTTTAGATAAGTAAAACTCATTTTATGGCCCGTAAGGGCAAAGCCGACAATTACCGGATTAAGCCTACGACTACTAGTTATGCTCAGCCTAAAATTAATTAAAAATCTTTAAAAATCCTAAAATAATATTTAACATCAGTGGGTAAAAGATTGGATATCAAAAAGTATGTTTAACTAGGCTATACGCTAATTACGCCGATTAATTAACATAAAGCATTAGTTTTGCGATATTGAGCATAACTCTAAATCTATAAGTCAAACTGATGTCAAACTTTGCATACAAGTCTATATATCAGTAACTAAGGTTTTTACACTTTTACATTTCCATAAATCACGTTTTAAGGTAATAAGGGCATAACGGTCAACGTATGAGCAATTAACGAAAATATGCATATTAATTGGATAACTAATGAACCAAGGTGTATGATCACAGAGGGTTGTTCTAACATGTATCCTAATCCAATTAAAGAGCTGAGGCATTTCTAAAATATGCCCAAACGGGTCAGAACTGAAAGTCAACGTGAAAGTCAAACTATGTGACTTTCGGTTCCGAACCGGGTCTAAACAGGAAATAGTCGGGTTGAACAGGTTTGAACATGTTATTACACTAATTACTAAGTTATAACAATAATCAAACAGGTTATATATGATCTAGATAGCTAATTATGCATAAATGATATTTTAAGCATTATGTTGACTTTTTAAGTAAAGGTTTGACCCGACATTTGACCTGGTTAGGATGGTGATCAGGGGAAACCCTTTTGGGGTTTTATTTCTCACATAAATACCATTCTAAAACTATTTTTAATTCGAGATAAGACTGAGTCATTAGTGACTAATCTCGAAGTCAAACCGTAATTACGACGGTTTGACTTTTAGCTAATTAACTAAGCTAAACACAACTAAACAAGAACTAGCAGACTTACAAGAGTCCAATGCACGAATTATGATCAGATGGGATTGTTCCTTAGCTCCAGAAATGCTCCAATGATCAGTTGCAAGTGTGAGAATGAATGTTGCAACATGTTGTGCTTTATATAGTGAAGAACTCACCATGATTGGTTGACAACTCACTCTAGGATTAACCACAACCATCCAACACTTGTCCCTAATGTTCTAGCACAGTTAGGGGTCTTTAAATAATGATAAAAACCGGTTTAATGGGTTAAAATCGCGAAAGACAGGCAACAGCCCGTTTTTTCGGAGCTGGGCAGACCCTGCGCATCGTAGGGACATCAGGCCTACGGTGCGTATGGCCTCTTCAGGGGCTGTTTGCTTGTTTCTTCATTAATTCGAAAGGGCAGTCCACTTGCACGGCTTTGGGGCCTCAATTTACATTTAGGGACCTTCACAAAGTGCCTAATACTGTATGATACCCCACCACATTGGTTTGTTTGCTTTGGATTCAATAACAAGACCCGAAAACAAAGGTTTATCGTTGCTTTTTCTTCGTGAGGTCTTATCATGCTTTTGAAATTCCTTTATTTGCAATAATTCTCTGAATTGAGGGTATAAAAGATGTGTAGTAACATTATATCGGGTCTTGGGATTTATAATTGAGGTCGTTCAGAGGTAACAATTTAACATGACGCCACTTTAATTCCTACCAAAACATCTTTATTAAATCCGAGTTTTCAACGCGTTTTGTCTTACATGACACGTGTCGTTTTATTATTAACCCGAAATTTTCGAGGTGTTACAGTATCTTGTTCAAAAGATAATTGGCCGAAAGAATGGCCTCCCCCCACATTTCCTGGCTCATCCCAGAACTTATCAACATGGCGTTCATCATTTCTTTCAATGTGCGGTTCTTTCGTTCCGCCACGCCATTTGATTGTGGAGAATAAGGAGGTGTACACTCATGTACAATGCCACTTTTTGCGCATAAATCGGCAAAAGGTGCAACATATTCACCTCCTCGGTCGCTTCGCAAAGCTTTTATCTTCTTTTGAAGTTGATTCTCAACTTCATTCTTATACAAGATAAATTTACTTATTGCTTCATCTTTACTTTTTAGTAAATATACATAGCAATATTTAGTACTATCGTCAATAAACGTGATGAAGTACTTATTTCCACCTCTTGTGGGTACCGCTTTTAAATCACAAATATCAGTGTGAATTAAATCAAGGGGTTCGGTTATTCGTTCAACCGATTTCGATGATGTTCTTGTAAGTTTGGATTCTACGCAAGTTTCACATTTATAGTGTGAATCAATATGGAATGTTGGTATACAATTTAAATTGATTAAACGGCGTATTGAATTAAAATTAACGTGACCTAATCTACCATGCCATTTATTCGAATCAGAAAACTCAAGCATATAAATAGAAGTAGTAGCAATTTTATTCATGTTTTTCTTGACTGCCATTACATTCAATTTAAACATACCATTTTGGGCATAGCCCTTGCCTACATACATTCCTCGTTTAGTTAGTACAAATTGATCGCTCTCAAAAACTAAACGAAATCCAAACTTATTAAGCAACCAACCCGAGACTAGGCTCTTGCGCAAGTCTGGGACATATAACACGTTGCTTAAAGTGAGCTCCTTCCCTGAAATCCACTTCAAAATCACCGTTCCTTCACCCTTGATGTCCGCGGTGGCTGCATTTCCCATGTACAGCTTCTCATCTCCCGCAAGCTCCTTGAAGGTGGTAAAAAAGCTCCTATCTGGGCACACATGACGGGTCGCTCCCGTATCAATCCACCATCCTTTTGGAGTGTTGGTCACAGCATTGACCTCATCCAACATTGCGGTTTTGTCGGAAATCATTGCCACCAAAGGCATTCCGTCTTCATCCACCATGTGCGCACGCTCACGCTTTGGTTTCTTGCATTGGTTAGCCCGATGCCCCGGCTCGTCACAGTTGTAACAAGTCCCTTGGAACGTCTGAGGTTTCTTTTTCACAACCCCTTTCTTTGGTCCAAGGTTGCTAGCCTTTGCTTTCCCTTTGTCCTTTTTCCCCTTACCCTTCGCGCCTTTAGAGGATTGCCCATGCTCAACCAAATTTGCGCTAGCACTAGACTGCGCAAGGCTGCCTTTTTGGGCAATTCTATTGTCCTCTTCAATCCGAAGACGAACAATAAGGTCCTCTATAGTCATCTCCTTTCGTTTGTGTTTAAGATAATTCTTAAAATCAACCCAACTAGGAGGTAACTTTTCAATCATCGCTGCCACTTGGAATGTCTCGCTAAGTGTCATGCCTTCCGCAAAGATGTCATGAAGTATAATTTGGAATTCTTGGACTTGATTCATAACCGTTTTAGAATCAACCATTTTGAAATCCAAAAAACGGGCTACCACAAATTTCTTTGTGCCAGCATCCTCTGTTTTATACTTCTTGTCCAAGGCATCCCAAAGGTCTTTGGAAGTCTTGACATTGTAGTACACGTTATACAATGCATCCGAAAGCCCGTTTAACACATAGCCTCGACAAATGAAATCCGAGTGCTTCCATGCCTCTACCGCGCTCAGAGCCTGAGCGCTGGTCTCCCCTTCCGCAGGTTGGGGAGCGGATTCAGTTAAGAACCTCGCAAGGTTCATGGTGGTAAGGTAGAAGAACATCTTCTGCTGCCACCGCTTGAAGTGTAGACCCGAGAACTTCTCGGGTCGTTCAGCGTGATTGGCCACTGTGGACGCTCCCACAGTGGTGGCATTAAGGGGGGGTTCTCGTCACAACATTTGTGGTGTTGTTGACGTTGACATTCTCGGTCGACATGCTGAAAAATTTAAATTAAAATTTTAGTCAAAAATTCTGATTTACGCACAAACCAGAAGGAAACTACTAAATTTTAATTTTACCACAATTTACTGTTTCGGCTTCTAAGTCCAACTTTGAAGACCAAAAACAGAAAATTTATAATTTTTAGAACTTACTAATTGGCTTCTAAGTCCAACTTTGAAGACCAAATCAGAAAGTTTAGCAAATTTTAGGACAAATTCTGAAGTAATCAAAAAATGTTTTCAACCAAAGTCGCTCCTTTGAAGATGAAAACAAAAAAAATTGTTTTTAAAACACAAACTGAGTGAAAACAAAACTGGTTTGAATCATAAACAGAATGGTTTTGTTACACGAACGGTTTTAAAAATTTGTTTTAAGATTGTAGGAACCGTTCATGTAATTAAATAAAATAAAACAAATTTTATTAATACGATTACAATTCAGAAATAAAGGAAAGCAGAATTACAAAACTATTACAACTGAAATAAAGGAAAATACAAGAAATAAGATGAAGCAGAATGGCTGAGGCATGTGATCACACGCTTCCCTTAAAACAAATTCCGAGCCTCCCAAGAGTACTCGTTTTGTTTCCCAGGGTACAACAGCCGGAGCAGCGTACTGCCGGAGATGGCCTACAACCCGAAGGCTACCTTGAGAAGAGCAAGAAGAAGATCAGAAGATTGTTGAGAATACTTTGCATAGGCTGTGTAGTTGCTGGTGTTCTTCTGAAGTGGGTATGGAGCTGTATATATACAGCTCCCAAGTCGAAACAGTCAAAAAACGAATTAACGAGAGGTTTAAATTGCATTAAACGTCTTCAATGCAATTTAATACGTCATTTAATTCTCAGTCAAAGCCAGTTAACTCGTCAGTTACGAAGCTGGACTGAAACTGCTCTATTATTCAATGCTGGAAGCTTTCTGCGCGCGCGCCCAGGTGTGCACGCATGCGCGGTGCGGCCTCTTGGCTCACAGCCATGCGCGCATGCGCCACCACACAGTCGCGCCGTATTGGCTCACTCTGGTGCGCCGCGCACGACACCGCAGGACCCATGCACCGCATCACCTACTACTTGGTCCTTGCAACCCTTGTGCTCCACCACGCGCACGTGGTCAAAAACACAAAGGCGGCTCTCAAGCGGCTCTCAAACGGCTCACGGCGAAGTGCGCCATCAAAGCGCCACATTGCGCCTCATCGCCCACGCCACGCCACGCGTGCGCGCGAGCGTGTGCGAGTGCGAGTTAGGGTGCTTCGAACCCTTCGCGAGGACACTAGTGTGTGCTTCCATGAAACAATAAGGATGGAAAGTTCCCACTTAAATACCCCTTTAAGTTCCATCTCTCATCCGATGTGGGACAAGGTGCTACTTTCCCTTTTGTTTCAGCATTGAATGTTCCAAACACCCAACTTTGAGCATCGATATCTCATTCATCTTAGCTCGGTTTTGGACGTGGTTTAGTTCGTTGCGAAGGTCTTCCAACATAGAACACAAACCCACAAATAAATATATAAAACCCGCTCATTTTATTATATTTATTTCTAGCCCAAAATAGGAAAAAATCATTTTCCTATATTTGTGAAAAATGTTATTTTCACTTATTTTTCCAACAGTATCACGCTCCTTCGGAAGAGTCCACCGACGTTTCGGAAGAGTCACCGACGCTTCGGAAGAGTCACCGACTCATCCCATAAAACATGTGGGACACGTGTCGGACACGTGTCAGCTTCTAGGGACATGGACACATCAACATAACATGCGGACTCTTCCGAAGCTCAGTGGTCCTTCCAAAGACGCAGGATAGTGACAAAATTAAAAACCCTCTTGGCCAACCAACAATTTCGTAATTTTCCCTTAATTATAAGCTTCATAATATCAAAAGCTTTCTCATTCTCGCTTTTCAGTTTTTTATTTGGCACTAAACACTTCAAAAGTCAAATTCTTATTGAAACACTTAGAAAGTTTGAATTTTAGTATTATTGTTACTCGTTACACTACGTTGGTTCAAATATTTAAAAGGTGAAATTGTTTTATGTTAATTGTTTGATTTTAAATAAGCCGTTGAGTTCTAGGTTCTAGTTACGATAAATCATTTTCTAGGAAGATTAATGTTGTCTAAGAGAAGATGTATCGATCGTCTGACTAGTGCGGGAGATACGCATGTTACGAGGTGGAACAAGTTGGCGCATAGGAAAGTGAACGTATATGTGTGGCGTATGTTGTTGGATCGTGCAAGGTATCAATATTTGGTCTATTATGTACCCCCTCTTTCTTTATTGGTAGAGATTGTGAAACACATGTTTGGAGATTGCTTAATTGCTGCTAGAGTTTAGAGTGGTATTGGGAGATGGCTCGGTATTTCTCTTCCAGATTGTACAATCCTCATTCCATTTATTCCTGGTTGGGTTTGAACTCATTGCCTATAGTTAAGAATATCATGATTCAAGCCATAGATTGAAACAATATTATGCATGGTCGTCAAAATGTTAATAAAGCATTGATTCTTGATTCGGTTATCTCAGAGTCGTTTTTTTGTTGTTCATTTTGTTTTAGTAAATTCAAAATTGGTTGGATCGAGTGGATGAAGAATCCTCTCCATTTAATGTAATTGGTTTGTTTTGTTTAACAATTATAATCAGAGGGAATACAATGTATTGATTTGTATTTTCTGTATATTACAAGAAGAGAAGACAGCCTTTATTTATAGGCTTTACAAATAAGTAATTCATAGAAAAGATAACAGTTGATGAATTGATGCTTGTGATTTGGCCCTTTGATAAATATGGAGATGGAGATGATGCTTGAATTTCCTCAAAGAATACTTTCCTTTCTAACATTGTGTTCCTTCCACACTAGTGATTTGCTAGCTAATGTGTGGTTTATAAAGTTTACCTTCTATCTATTAGTTGAGAATTTTAATCTATGTAACTTGATTGTTGGCTTGCAATTGCAACTATTGTTAGATCAATGGTAGTTTGTTTATATGTTTTATATTAAGATTTTTTTTTTCTATTCCATCCCAAAGTTACTTATGTTCTACGAGTATGATTTTCTCTGAGATGTTCGAGGCCCAGTAACTAGATTATTAATTAGGTTATTATTATAAGTGTTTTAAACCAAATCAAACGAACACAAGCATGGCCTTGTTCGTATTCCTTTGTTAAGGATATAATGTGTTTATGAACGGTCCATGATCACTTACCGAACGAGATTTTATGTTTTGTGTTCGTTCATTAAGGAAAGGAATGTATTCACGAACACAAATGAAATCGGCGAAGACGGCAGTAGCTATAGGTGGATGGTGAGAGGGAGGGGCGCTAGACATTGAAGCCCTAATCGTTGAACGAATGTCGATAGTATTTTTCGATGTGAATAATGAGAAGGAAAGTTGAATGGTACATAAACAAGGTGGAGATAGAGTTTCCTATTTTATCTGCTCGAGTAATGAGATAAATAAAAAATTAAAGAATATAAAAAGTTCAGATAAAATAAGTAAATGCTAAAAAAATCTTTAATGAACAAATTAATAAACGAACATGATCGTTTCTCACGAACATATTACCAAACGTTCACGAACACAATTGAACGAACGAAATATTTGTTCGTGTTTGTTCATTTAACTAACCGAACAAAATTTCTTGTTCATATTCGTTTATTAACTAAACGAACGAACGTAAACAAACTTTCTGCTAAAAAGTTTACGAAATGTTTATTGAACGTTCGATTTATTTACAACCCTAAGAATAAACTATCTTCTCTCTCTTCAACGGGAACAGGTTATGTATTAGGCTACACGGTATGGTGATGGTCCTCCCTTGGAGGATGATCCGTCACGTAAGCGCCACGTAGAATGTGCGTGAGGATGGGCAAAGAGGATGGAGACACGGAAATGGGGGGATGATCCTAATATATATATATATAGGGGAATGCTAAAATGAGAACCACCTCGAGTTGTAAGAACCGTGAGAACTACACCGTAGGGGGCGCGGTGGACCAATTTTTTTTCATAAACGTAAATGCATGTATTATAACAACATTTGTAAAAAAAAATTCGTGTGTGTAGTTTTGAGCACCACAAGTTTGTGTTTACGGGTACCGGAAAATTTACGGTACCCGTAAACACAAACTTGTGGTGCTCAAAACTACACACACGACATTTTTTTTTGAATTTTTTTTACAAATGTTGTTATAATACATGCATCTACGTTTATGAAAAAAAAATTTGGTCCACCTCACCCCGGATCAAGTAGTTCTCACGGTTCTTACAACTCGAGGTGGTTCTCATTTTAGCGGACACTTATATATATATATAGTTAAGTTCCTGTGAAAATAAAATAAACGTACGAATTGAAAGAAAGTCAAAAAAAGTGGCGGTGACATTTTGGTAATTATCAGCAACTTCAATTTGAGCTTCTGTAGGGTAATTTTGTAAAAGTTCATGTAGAGTAATTTTGTTCGTGTAGGGTAATTATCAAAATTGTAGGGTAATTATCAAAATTACACTACCCCCCCCCACCCCCAAAAACCTAAAAAAACCTAAACCACCTCCCCATCCCCCAAAAACCTAAACCCCCCCCCCCCCCCCCCCCCCCAAAAAAAAAAAAAAAACCTACCCCCCCTAAACTAAAAGCTAAAAACTAAACCATAAAGCTAAACCCCATAACTAAATGCTAACAAAATTACTCTACAAGACATTTTCCAAAATTACTCTACAGAAGTCAAAATTACTCTACTAGAGTAATTTGATAATTACCCTACATTTCCCAAAATTACTCTACAGATGCTCTAGAGTAATTTTGAAGTTGCTGATAATTATCAGATTGCCACCCGCCACTTTTTGCTTTTTCTCCAGTAATTTGAAGTTGCTGATAATTACCAAAATGACACCGTCACTTTTTACTTTTTCCCTCAATTCGTACGTTTCGTACGTTAATTTTTGTTTTTATTTGATCCTTTACCTATATATATATATATATATATAAGTTGTATGTATATGTGTGTGTGAGTGTGCTTTGCCTTGTAGTGGATCGTCCAAACGTCCACAAGTCGACGAGGAGGACGCTGGAGGATCGGCGACGAGAGGGGCGAAATGGCTGGAGGATCAACGACAAAGGGGGGCGGACCTCCATACCGTGGAGCCTTAGTTTGGGGTAGTTGAAGAAAATATCTTTTATTTTCTTTTCTTTTATTATTTTCTTTCCAAAGCGATAAGAAAGAATATATTACTTAAAACTCGAGAACGTAATCTTTGAAAGTTTGATGTCAAGTCCCTACAAAATCTCTTGTTTACCGATCTTTCGCTTTTCTGACAAATATGTTCACATTCAGGTCCAAACCGCAAGCATATCCATATTTTGTTCCTATCAGTCTTATCACCACAATCATAACACGTATTTTTAGAATAAAATATGTTCATCAACAAAACAAGTTGAACACATCGTTTTATAATAAAAGATTAACTAGGTTATAACCCCGTATATTATACGGGTTAAGTAAATGAAAAATCAAATAGTTAAAAATGAAGATTTAACAATGATAAAACGCTATTTTTAAGACGTTTTTCTGATATCCAAACAAATTTTTATGTCATGTATGATCAAAACTTGTGATGTTTGTCAAGTTTATAAATATGAAAGCATTTGAAATATCGATTAGAAAATAAACTGTATCATCGACTTTCTCACGAGTTTTAACAGTCATGTGAACATATATTTTATAACCCAAATTTTATTTACATAATAGTGGTCTTAATTTATTAGTTCTAAAAATATTGAAATGTCCAAATTAGGCATATAGCAATTAGCCAATTCGATAAACTTATAGGTACAAATTAATATTTAAATTAAGAGTAAATTGCAGTTTTACCCCCTGAGGTTAGGGGCCATTGGCACTCTTACCCCCCCTAAGGAAATAAATGCAAAATTACCCCCTACTGTTACCTCTTATGTCGCACAATTACCCCCCGGGCTCAAATATGTTGACCGGTCAATAAGAGTCAAAGGGTAAATAGGTAATTTCACGTTCATTAGTATCTTATATAGTATAATAACCCTTAAACTCAACACTATTTCACAATCTTACCCCCTAAGGTTCTTCACTTCCACCTCCACCTCCATCTCCGATCAATCCACCACCGGCGATCAACCGGCGATCCATCCACCACTGCCACAACCGGCTTCCACCTCCACCACCGGCTTCCACCTTCACCTCCACAACCGGCGACCACTTAACCATGAGTGAATCAGAGAACCCCATCCTTCCACCTCCACCTCCGGCGACCACAATGGCGAGCATACCTCCGCCGACGCAGCTGGTTCCCGGCGACCGATCATCCTTTTTATCTCTGCTGTCAGGTATAAAATCGATCTTTGTGAAGAAGTTAGAAACAGGGGGTTATTGAAACACCATCTTTCTTTGTTTGCAGTGGACATGAGGGTTCGTTTTTCACTCCGCTCGATTGTGGTTTCCGTGGTGGTGAAAATGCGGGGCCGCCCTTTCTTGCACTTCCAGTTTCCTCCGCAGCAGGAAATGGTTGTGTAGTTTACTTATGAACTCTAATGTATTAGGATGTTTTGGGTTAATATGTAGTGTAGTTGACTGTTAATGTGGGTTATATATTAGGATCTTTTGGTATGCTTGATCATAGACTGACTGTTAATGTTGGTTTTTGGTATGCTTGATCATAGACTGACTGTTAATGTTGGTATATGAAGCTTGACTTGTACAAATGTGGGTTATATTTCATAATGTGGGTTAAACAGGCTTGTACAAATGTGCATGGGTCAATAGGTGTATTATGAAAGTCAAACAGGCATATGGGTAATATGGATATGCAGTTTGACTTATGAAAGTCAAATAGGTCAATAGGTGTATGTTGAAGATCAAACAGGCTTCTACAAATGCATATGGGTAATGTGGATGTGCAGTTTGACTTATGAAAGTCAAACAGGCTTGTACAATGCATATAGGTCAATAGGTGTATGTTGAAAGTCAAACAGGTTTGTACAATGCATATACAGGTTTGTACAATGACTGCCAAGGTCAATAGGTGTATCAATAGGTGTATGTGAAGTTTGGCTTATGGAATTCAAATGCTGAAGGTTCTTCATGGTTTTTGAATTGACAGTGAACCTAGTTGGACATGTGAACCATTTTTTGCTGACAGTGAACCTGGTTTGTATCAACAGGTGTATCAACAGATGTAAGAACATGGTTATGGCAGTTAAATGATCTTACATGATCAAAATGTGCATTTGATAGTTTGATTAGGATATACATTTTGTGCATTTGATCAACAACCTGTTAGCAATCATAACAGTGGTTTGATACATTGTTAGTAGTCATAACAGCTTCTATGGTGATTAATAGTCACCACATATTCTAGTCTGGTTAATAGTCAAAATGTGCAGCAGGTATGCTTAATCAGTGGTTAATAGGTGTTTATATGATTCAGAAGCAGATTACATGTATGCAACAGGTATGCTTGATTCCTAATTATGTGTTTATATGATTCAGAAGCAGATTACATGTATGCAACAGGTATGCTTGAGGTATGCTTGATGATTGAAGAAATAAAACAGATTACATGTGAAACACTTTCAGAATTAGGTGTTTATATGATTCAGAAGCAGATTACATGTGAATTGATTCAGAATTAGGTTTCAGACCATAGAACAGGTTAAGATTTATGATTATAGAATCCTAGATCAGGTTTTTGATTTTGGCGGGAAGGTTTTTAGAAGTTGCAGGGGGTAATGTTGTATCTTAACTCAAAGTACAGGGGGTAATAAGCAAGGACAAATTAGTAATTTCCCAATGGGGGGTAATTGTGCGACTTAACAGAAATGTTGGGGGGTAAAATGGAAGGGTAATATAGTCATTTCAACTAAGAGTCAACAGATCTGTCATTGACTTTCAAGCCGGGGGGTAATTGTGCGACATAAGAGGTAACAGTAGGGGGTAATTTTGCATTTATTTCCTTAGGGGGGTAAGAGTGCCAATGGCCCCTAACCTCAGGGGGTAAAACTGCAATTTACTCTTAAATTAATTAGATAAGTATAAATTATCGGTAATTATTAAATTATATAACTTTAAAATTTAAATATCTGAACGTAAGTTGCATTTGTGGATAGGTTTATTAGTATTATAAAGAGTTAATTACATAGTTAGTCCTTGTGGTTTGTACAAAATAACATACTTAGGTACTAATAGTTTAAAATCACCTTCTAGGGTATTAACTTTTCATTTTGTAACATTTGGAGGTATTAACTTCTAGGGTATTAACATAGTTAGTCCCTGTGGTTTGCACAAAATAACATACTTGGGTACTAATAGAATGTGATTTTAAACCTACAAATAACGTTAATACCTCCAAACGTTACAAAATGAAAAGTTAATACCCTAGAATGTGATTTTAAACTATTAGTACCTAAGTATGTTACTTTGGGCAAACCACATGGACTAACTATGTAATTAACTCTATTATAATTGTAGTTATTATTCTTCTTGCATTTTAAATAGTTGTTTGTATTTTATTAATTTGAAATACTACGTCATATTTTCTGCTCATTTCAAGAAAGATCACACATGGTAAACATCATACGAATAATTAAATTAAGCTTAAAATAATAGTGTTTATTTCTATTATGTGATCAGTGCAAGCATAGTAAAATTTCCCATGTATTAGAATATTAAGACCATCCGTAGTCGTCAAAATTGTGGGCGTTTTTGTTGAATTCTACACCCCAAAACGCCCCCAAGCCCGCTACCTGGGCGTTTTTTTTTCAAAAAAAAAAATCGTTTTGACATTGTTTTTTTCCACACCGTATTCAAAAGATTTGGCCAATCACTGCTATTCTAGTTTTTCTTTGTCCAATAATGGATTTTGATGTTTTTTTTATTTAATTTTATTTACACCCCTTTTTTAACATAATGTCCATATCCTCACTACACCCATTTTAGAAAAATGTCCCATAATGCCTCATTGTTTACTGGACTGTCATATAGCGCACAACACCCATGAATAGAGGCGTTATTCATGTGTACCATAACTCACCGCAAGGAGCTCCTAAAAATCATCTTTCATCCTCTTTTTATAGAATCAGGACATCATCTCGTCCATAGCCAATTAGCCATTTAATGAAGCAAACTGTAAAATTTCGGTCAAACTACTTTTAATTATAATATAATAATTATTATTTTTAATTATAATATAACGATTAAATTGAATTTAGACCTGTACGAAAGTCTTTCTTTTGATATTTCTTAAATGTTTAAAATATATATTAAATTTAATAATTTAAATTAAATAATAATTATCTATAATTAAGGATGGTCTAGAATACTGACAAATGTCCTCAAAGTGGTTTATTTTATTATAGATTATAGATTATAGATTACCTTTAACATTTTTTTAATGATAAAAATATGAGCTAATATCGAAACTACAAAAGTATTGGCAGACACTAACCCGATATTATTTTTAACAGTTAGGCATGTAAATGAACCGAAAAACATGAATAAATGCATGTTCGTGTACATTCAATTTATTTTAACCAAACACGAAAACGGACACATAATCAAACAATTTTCTTGTTCATGTTCGTTCATTAAGAAAATGGGTGTATTCGTGTTCGTTTATGTTCATTCATTTAAAACATAACAAACAGTTCACAAACATAAACAAACACAAATGAACATATTGAACAACCATAAACTGACACAAATGAACATAAATGACCAAACATAAACAAACACAAAAGAACATAAGTAGCTATATATATATATATAGGGCCAGGATTTAGAGAAAACGGTGAAAAGTGTGAGAACGGAGAGAACGGTTATGGATCGTCATATTAAAACAATCTATGGACTAGATGACGCAGTGGCGTTTTCATAAATAAAATCACTTTTATTAGTGTGGCGCGCTTCATTAAGGGTAAAAAAGTCTTTTGACTTCTCTACACAAAACGTCCTCTCATGAATAAACGCCATTAAATTACCGCCTTAACCTACATAGCACACACCATCCTAATCTAAAACGCCATTAGATATAAAACGTCAAACTTAATTATAATAAAATTCCGCCCAAAAAAACCGCCAAAAACATCCTATATATACAACAGCTCAGACCTTCCATTAAAACACACAAAACCCCAAACGTCATATTTAATATATACCATTCGTCTTAGAAACGCCAAAAAAACCCAAACATCAAATATCCTCTAAACTAAAACGTTTATTTGAAATTCAGTTTGGTTGTCGGTGTTTTGGTCAAAAATTACCTAAGCAATTAAGTGATCAAATTAGTTAAGTGAGGTAGTGTGCTAAAATTTATATGTGAAAAATGTGTTAACCAAATTAGTTGTGAAAACAGTTTCAGGATACGGCTCAGGATATAGAGCTGTATCCACAATCAAACAATGAGCGAAAATGTAAAGATTGACACGTGATGTACGAGGAAAGCCCTTGATCAATCTAGATCGCCGGCATAAAACCTCGGGAGCTGACAATCGCAGCTGCCTTGTTATTCTATTGCTTCAAATATCAGGATACAGTGCAGGATATGGCGCAGATCAATGCTAAGTGGTACAACGATTACAAGTGTTGAGTGTTTGTGCGTGATAGAAAGAAAAAAGAAGTGTGAGTTCGAGAGTGGAGAGTCAAGTGTGTGTTCCTATTGATCTGGCCTCCTATTTATAGTTACAAGTAACAAACTAACTCTCCTATTATTCCGGGATGCTGGGAATATTCCATTCTGAACGTTGGGGGACTCTTTCTACTTGTTTTCCACGTGCTTATTGACTACAAAACCGGGTCTTCAGCTCATATAACCGTTACAATGTCAATAACATTAACCAACATCCGATATTCTCGCGGAATATGCCTTTCTGACCGTTACAAGACCCATTCTTCCACCATCAACGTCCATTTTTCAACCACCTTGAGCGAATCTTCAGGTAGATCAAGTCTTTTAACGTTGGTACCTTGCAACCAACGTTTTACAAGCCAATCGTTAGTAATAGTCAGGATACTACCTCAGGATATTACCAATATCCTGGCCCGGTATCCTGATACGGTATCCTGATCTGGTATCCTGATCTGGTATCCTGATCATATACAACTAATAAAAAATCAAGATACAAAATCAGGATATGGGCTCAGAATTTCACCCATAACAATTGTCCCCAAAAATATAACTGTTGGATATCATGATTCCAACGGATATATTTTTATTTTTATTTTTTTTAGTCATTCCAACATGTCTGGTAAGGATATCTGTTTTAAATATTTCTGCATAGGTTTGGTTACTTCAGAATACTATCATGTAATGAAATTAGAATTACTCCCTTTACGCAGATTCCATCAAGGACCCTGCTACTTTTGATCCAGATGAGCTGGACAGCTTTTCTAAGCCTGTCTTGGTGAAAAAGGAGCCATATGTTGCCATCAGCTCTAAGCCCTCTGCTGCTGCTGCCAAAGGTTTCTCTTATGGTGACCTTTGCTTCATGGAATTCATCGAGTCCATGATCTCCTTCCCTAATAAGGTAAGTATCCAGATCCTGTATCTCGTACACATATACTGAACCTGTATCCTGGTTAGTTTGTCTTTAGTGATACCTGTATTTTGTAGGGTCTAAATTATCTGGTCGTCCTGCACTTAGAACAATTTTCATTTCCTGCAAGTAGAATAGTTTGATAGTTGAAGGTGGAGGGATCCTGTGTTTTCAGGATGAAGCCTTCAACTGTTTATGTAAATATGCTTTAAAAACTTAATTGTGTTCTTGGTGAATGGGTCTCTTTTTGAGATGAAACCAAGAATACAATTTTTTGGACCAATAATAATAAACTAACCTTTTCGACCTCATCTCCGTGTTATATGTTATTTTGAAAAATTTGTTCTGAATATCCTGATCAGGATACTGGTATGATACTTAATTGCTTTGTCACCTTTGTTCAGAATGTTTGACAAAAACTTAGTTAAATACAAATTTTCATAAAAACTTAACTTACTCAGATAAGGCCTTCAAACTTAGGAAAAGTAAGAATCCATACCAGAAACACCTAGGCAATAATCTTCATTCTTAAACCTTTGAATCATTCGCAATGTCCCCGGTGGGATATAATATTGGCATAGGTTTCCTTCTTGCTCCAGCATAAATGTCCCCAGTAGGATATAGTATCAGCATACGTCATGTTCCATCACAGATGTCCCCTGTCTGTGCAGGACCAGTATGTTGTACCAGGATATGATCCTTTAGCAATTCTTCAACCAGTTGTTTAAACTTAGCAACCTTTTTTCAAAAATTTATGTAGACTTGTAAATGATTATGTTTTTTGAAAATATACTTTGGGATTATCCAAAAACTTTGTATTTTATTGGGACTAAACCCATTTTCCAGGCATTTAAGCCGGAGTATAAGAACCTCAAGACTTGAAAAGGTGAAAACCTTTAAGTCTTTGAGTTTTGCTGGGGATTTTACCCACGTTTCGTGCGCTACAGGCGAGGGTGTGGAAACCCCAAAACTTAGAAAGGTGAAAACCTTTAAACCTGGGGAAAATCCCAAATTTTCATGCGCTACAGGCGGGAGTGTATAAACTCCAAGACTTAGAAAGGTGATAACCTTTAAACCTTAGAGAGTATGAAAATACCCTTTCGTGAGGGAGGGTGATCAATCCTCATATACCTTTAGGATTCAGGATATAGCCAACAGTAACGAAATTGTCAGCCACTTTTACATGGACTGGTCCCGCCACCTTGAACTATTCCCGAATAACTTGCGCTCCAGGCGGGGTGTTTAAACCCAATTCAGAAGAAAGGTGAATACCTTTAAACCTGTGAAGGGATCAGTATCCCTTATACGTGAGAGAGGGGGCCAATCCTCTAATCTTCCGAAGTATCCTGAGTAAACATCCTGGAGCTATATCCTGGAGCATATACTGCAAAACATCCTTAAACTAAGGTGGGTGTTAGCTTGGCTAACACCCCTCCGATGCTTAAGTTAGTATTGGGTTCAAAGCAATAAATAATATTAAACACATTAAAAGAGATAACATTCATACCATCCTGAGTTAGAAATTAAATTCCCAACTCACTTGAAATAGAGCTTCAAATGTATAGCATTCCAGGATCTCGGTAACATATCCCCCTCCATATCCTTGAGTCGGTATGCACCTTTTCCTGATTCTGATTCGATCTCATATAGCCCTTCCCATTTCGGAGCCAACTTTTCATCAGCAGGATTGGTAGTATTCTGAAAAGCTTTTCTTAACACCCAATCTCCAACTTTGAACCTTCTAATCCTTATATTCTTGTTGTATGTTCTGGATATCCTTTGTTGATATGCCGCCATTCTTAGCCTTGCTGCATCCCTTTTTTCATCTATAGTATCCAAATCTTGACATAAGGCTTCAGGATTCTATTCAGGATCCTGTAGGATAGATCTTGCAGTAGGTATTGCCATTTCCGTTGGAATCATTGCTTCTGCTCCAAATACCAAGGAAAATGGGGTTTGACCGGTTGCATTCTTTACCGTTGTCCTATCAGCCCACAAAACAAAAGGTAATTCTTCTGCCCATCTTCCTTTTTTTTGGCTCCAAGTCTCATCTTTAAGTTATTGACAATTATCTTGTTTGAGGATTCTGCTTGTCCATTCGCTTGAGGATGTACCGGAGTGGATGTGATCATTTTGATTCCCCAACTCTTGCAAAAGTCAGTAGTCCTCTTACTTATGAACTGAGAACCATTGTCACAGATTATCTCAGCTGGTACTCCGAATCTGGTCAGGATATTCCTCTTTATGAAGGATACTACTTCTTGGTCTCTAACTTGAACAAATGCTTCGGCTTCAACCCACTTAGAGAAATAATCCGTCATTGCTAGCATGAAGACTTTTCCTCCTGGAGCTTTCGGTAGCTTTCCCACTATATCCATACCCCACTTCATAAATGGCCAAGGGGAAACAATAGGATACAATGGTTCAGCAGGTTGATGCAGTATGTTACTATGTCTTTGACATGAGTCACATCTTCGAGCATATTCTGCGGCATCTTTTCTCATTGTTGGCCAATAATATCCTGTCCTTAATACTTTTGAGAATAACGACCTGCCCCCAGCATGGTTACCACAATCCCCTTCATGTATATCCTGAAGTACTTCCTTGGCTTCAGGATCCTCCAAACACCTCAAATACGGTCCTGCAAGAGATTTTTTGTATAAAATATTATCTATAATAGCGAATCGTGATACCTTCATCCTAAATGCCTTAGGATTTTCATTTCCGGGGATGTGTCCTTCTTTGAGATATTTCATGATTGGGGCCATCCAGGATTTAGGATCTTCTTCGAGATGTTCTACTCCAGGATCCTGAATACCAGCTACCTCTTTATCCTGAGGATTCGTTGCAGGATATAGGACATGTAGTATTGGTATTTGCGTCCCTTCAGGTATCCTGATCGATGATCCCAGATTTGCTAAGGCATCTGCTTCAGCATTATCTTCCCTTGGTACCTGTTCAAGTATAAAAACATCGAAATATCCTGCTAATTTTTTGAGAATATCGAGATATTCGATTAATTTCTCTCCCTTAACTGCATAGGATCCATTAAAATGGTTAGTAATTAACAAAGAGTCCACGTATACTTGCAAATTTTTGATACTCATGCTCTTAGCCAACTCTAATCCTGCAATTAAAGCCTCATACTCTGCTTCATTATTAGTAGCAGGAAATTCACACCTAATAGCCTGGGGTAATATGTCCCCCTGTGGCGATTTTAGTAGTATTCCTAATCCTACTCCTCTTACATTAGATGCACCATCAGTATATAATGTCCAGGATCCTGAGGACTCTCCTAGCTGTTGAACTTCTAGATCTACCTCATCCTGAATGTCACTACTAAAATCAGCCACAAAGTCAGCTAAAGCCTGAGACTTTATGGCATTCCTAGGTTCATATACTAAATCATAAGCACTCAACTTTACTGACCACTTGGCCATCCTGCCTGACATTTCTGGTTTCCTGAGCACATTTTTGACAGGATAATTTGTTTTAACATGTATCCTATGTGTCTCGAAATAATGCCTAAGTTTCGTTGATGCCATAATTAATGCTAGTATCAATTTTTCTAAATGAGAATACCTAGTTTCAGCATCTAACAAACTTTTACTAACATAATAAACAGGATACTGCTGACCTTCATGGTCTTTTATAAGAACGGCACTTACAGCATTCCCTGATACAGCAAGGTACAGGGATAGTGGTTCACCATTTTCCGGCTTCATCAATAGAGGTGCGGTTGAGAGATACCGTTTCAAATCCTGCAGGGCTGCTTCATGCTTTTCCCCCCATTCGAATCTTTTGTTCTTCTTTAGGATATCATAGAAGTCTTTGCATTTCTCTGAGGATCTTGAGATAAATCTGTTTAGAGCTGCTACTCGGCCTTTTAATCTTTGTACATCCTTCATATTCGAAGGTGATTTTATATCCAGGATAACTTTAATCTGCTCCGGGCTTGCCTCTATCCCCCTTTTCGTCACCATATACCCAAGAAACTTTCCTGCCCCCACTCCGAAATGGCATTTAGCAGGATTCAGCTTCATGTTGTATTGATCTAGGATATCAAATGCTCCTTTAATATCCTGAAGGTGATTCTGAGCTTTCTTTGATTTTACCACCATATCGTCAATGTACACCTCCATGGTGTCCCCCAGTTTGTCTTTGAACATCATGTTTACCAACCTCTGGTATGTTGCACCTGCATTTTTCAAACCAAAAGGCATAGCTGTATAACAATAAATACCTGTTGGTGTCATGAAAGCGGTATCCTCCTGGTCAGAAGGCTCCATTTGGATCTGTTGAAATCCTGAGGATGCGTCCATGAAGGTCAGCATTTCATGCCCGGCAGTGGCATCTACCATTGCATCAATGTGGGGAAGAGGAAATGGGTCTTTAGGACAAGCTTTGTTCAAGTCTGTGTAGTCTACACAGACTCTCCATTTCCCGTTTTTCTTCTGTACCACAACTACGTTTGCTAGCCATCTTGGAAACTTGACTTCTCTGATCATTCTGGATTTTAATAATCTTTCAACTTCCTCCTGGATAATCATGTTCCGCTCAGGAGCAAACTTCCTTCTTTTCTGTTGCACAGGCTTAAACGATTTATCAATTCCAAGCTTGTGAGTGATAATATCTTTGGATATGCCTGTCATATCCTCATGCTTCCATGCAAACGTTGACATCCTGCATTTTAAAAAGTTAATTAACTGCTCTTCAATATCCTGAGGGATATTGGTCCCTACGAGCACCGAGATATCAGGGTTATCCTGGTCCAGGATAACTTTCTTCACATCCTGCTCCGGATCCTCCACGATATCATGGGCCCGCGTCTTTAATTGCTATGCTGCACTAGGTTTGGCTGAGGATTTCATCGAGGATGAGTAGCACTCTTTCGCCTCCTGCTGATCACTATCAACTTTGACCACTCCCCAAGGGGTAGGTATCTTGATGCATTGGTGATATGTTGATGGCACGGCCTTCATATCGTGAATCCACGGTCTTCCCAATATGATGTTATAGCAGGATAGAGAATCCATCACACAGAAACGTTGTATCGAATTAACTCCTTCAACGTATACTGGCAACTTTATCTCTCCCACTGTGTTTCTAGCCTCTCCACTGAATCCAACAAGCACGGTAGACTTTGAAGTGATATCCATTGGAGATACATTCATTCTCTTCAGAGTTTCTAGTTGGATTATGTTGACGGAGCTGCCATTATCAACCAGTATCCTGCGCACAAAATGGTTAGCCACATATAACGTTATTACCAGAGCATCATGGTGAGGATCCTGGACAGTATCCCTGTCATCTGCATCAAAAGTGATAACTTTGTCAGTTGTGAGGGTAGTCATCCTGACAGGTCTGTCTCCCCTTTCAGCCTTGGCTTCCTTTGCATGTCTCTTTGCTGCCGAATACGAAGTTCCACAAATGTCGGATCCCCCCGAAATGAAGTTGATTATCTTGGCATCCGCGGGAGGTGATGCTGCTCGTTCAGGATCCTTCTCAGTATCCTGACCCTTATTCTTCTTTTTTCCTAAGAGATCTTTCAGATATCCCTTGCTTAGAAGATAGCTTATTTCTTTCCTTAGAGGAATGCAATCCTCAGTCATATGTCCGAAATCTTCGTGGAAAGCACACCATTTTGACTTATCTTTCCAGTCAGCCTTTTGTTGATTCTTTCGAGGCCACCTAGCTTTGTCTCCTAAGCCCTACATAGCATACATTAGTTCAGGTATATTAACAAAAAAGCAGTATTCAGATAAGTCAGGATATTCTTCAGGATCCTCGTCTTCAACAGCATTCACTTTCTTTTATCATTTCTGCCATATGGCCTGGAGCGATATGGCTTATACGAGGTCTCCGATTTCCTGTTAGTTAATTCATAGGTTGAGGTAGAGTTCATCCTCTCCTGCATCTTCTTGTCATCTTCCAGACGGATATACCTCAAAGCCCTGTTACGAGCTTCGTCGAGATTCCTGCAGGGATTCATTACAAGATCCTGATAAAACTGAGAATCCTTTTGTAACCCCATCTTAAAAGCTTGCACAGCCGTTGCAACATCAAGATGTGGGATATCCAAGGATTCTCGACTGAATTTGTTCACATAATCCCTCAAGGATTCCTGAGGCCCTTGAGTTATCCTGTAAAGATCACTGGTTAGTTTCTCAAAACTCCGACTACAAGAAAATTGACTGTTAAATAAATTAACCAAATGAGCAAACGAAGTAATTGAGTGAGGAGGAACGTTCAACAGCCATTTTAAGGCTGATCCTGTCAGAGTAGAACCAAATCCCTTGCATAAGCATGCTTCCTTGAGCTCCGGAGGGATAGGGTTAATCTCCATTCTTTCCCTATACTGAGCAATATGCTCTTCAGGATCCGTAGTCCCATCATACAGCTTCATGTTGGGAGTCTGAAATCTTTTTGGGATTTCAGCATCACAGATGGGATATGCAAAGCGAGATATCCTGTGGCTGTCTCGGGATACTTCCGGAATTGGCTGGACTACTCCAGGTACACTGGATATCATGTCCTTCAATTTCTGGAGCTCCCTGGCAAATGTTGACGTCATACCTGCATCCTTCAAAGAGCCATTATTGTTAGTAGCAAGAATATTATTATTTGACACATTACCGTTCTGAGGATTTTGGCCAAATCCTGAAGCATATCCTGAACTTCTCACAGTCGATATTCTGACCGAAGAGGGTATCTCAGGGGTATGATTCTGAGAATGGCTTGGGACGATATTCCCCCTATTATCCTCAGTGTAAACCGCGGAACTGAAGTTCAAAGCCCTGGGCTGTATAGGAGTGACAGTTTCTTCAGCGGGTCTACTCGAGCTAGCTTTTAAGAGTTGTATTTCTCTTAATAGCATTTGGTTAGTCTCCTGTTGCTGCCTCATTTGTTCCTGCACACTTCCAAATAAAGTCAAAATTTCATCATTAGAGGCTAAAATTGGAGCAGATCCCTAGACACTCCGAGTAGGGATAACATCTTGAGATTGTGAAGAAAATGGCATCCTTGGAGGAGGTGGTGGAAGCACCGAACCAATAGTAGAAGAGGTTGTAGCAGACATAGTGGAAGAGCTCATGTTTGATCTTGAGGCCATTATGGACAATTTGGCAAAAAGTTTTGAAAATAGAAAGCCGATTAGCGATTTCACAAAAAAATTTAGTAAAGAGAGCACCACTTGCCCCACAGTGGGCGCCAAATTGTTTTGGTCAAAAATTACCTAAGCAATTAAGTGATCAAATTAGTTAAGTGAGGTAGTGTGCTAAAATTTATATGTGAAAAATGTGTTAACCAAATTAGTTGTGAAAACAGTTTCAGGATACAGCTCAGGATATAGAGCTGTATCTACAATCAAACAATGAGCGAAAATGTAAAGATTGACACGTGATGTACGAGGAAAGCCCTTGATCAATCTAGATCGCCGGCATAAAACCTCGGGAGCTGACAATCGCAGCTGCCTTGTTCTTCTATTGCTTCAAATATCAGGATACAGTGCAGGATATGGCGCAGATCAATGCTAAGTGGTACAACAATTACAAGTGTTGAGTGTTTGTGCGTGATAGAAAGAAAAAAGAAGTGTGAGTTCGAGAGTGGAGAGTCAAGTGTGTGTTCCTATTGATCTGGCCTCCTATTTATAGTTACAAGTAACAAACTAACTCTCCTATTATTCCGGGATGCTGGGAATATTCCATTCTGAACGTTGGGGGACTCTTTCTACTTGTTTTCCACGTGCTTATTGACTACAAAACCGGGTCTTCAGCTCATATAACCGTTACAATGTCAATAACATTAACCAACATCCGATATTCTCGCGGAATATGCCTTTCTGACCGTTACAAGACCCATTCTTCCACCATCAACGTCCATTTTTCAACCACCTTGAGCGAATCTTCAGGTAGATCAAGTCTTTTAACGTTGGTACCTTGCAACCAACGTTTTACAAGCCAATCGTTAGTAATAGTCAGGATACTGCCTCAGGATATTACCAATATCCTGGCCCGGTATCCTGATACGGTATCCTGATCTGGTATCCTGATCATATACAACTAATAAAAAATCAAGATACAAAATCAGGATATGGGCTCAGAATTTCACCCATAACAGTCGGTAAGGTTTCGCTCAATGTAATGAACAAAATCCTTAAGTGAGGATATTGTCCATTTCATTGAGTAAAATCTTATTAACTTTATCATTAACTTCCATCAAATTTATAACACCAAAACATACAAAACATTATTGAGATTTGTTCTCAATAAGGTTTAGCTGTATGGGGTGGACAACATTTTTAGACATTCTTCTTAACTGAGGATTAACAATGTTGTTCATCTCATACAGCAAAACATTATTGATTTTAGCATGATCAAATTTAGAGGTTTAAGGTACTTTTATTTAGTGGCGTTATTTTTCTCGGTAAAACACCAAAAAGTTAAAAAATCAAACATTGTTCCTTGGAAATTCAATATTGTTCTACGCGAAAGTTTCGCCTAATGGATTGTTAGCTGAAGGGTGTAACTCAATAACATTTTGCTGCATGAGATGGACAAATCTTCAAGAAAAAGAGGCTGATTTCAGACTTTGTGCTTCCACACTGCAACAAAAAAGCAACTTCAAAAACAAAAAAATCAGAATGAATCATACGAAAGTCGAAACAGCCAGTGAAGATGCTTCAAAAGAAGAAAGAGACTGGTGACAGTGAAGATTTGGAAGATCAATTGTTTATATTTTTTTTTAATTTTCTTTTTCAGTTGATTGTTATATAATAACGCCATATATAATAAAAACGCCACACACCCAAATACTTGTCAAAACGCCATCATGCCATAAAACGCCCCAAAAACTCCCAAACTATAGTAAAATTACTTTGGACAAGTATTATAAAAAACACAAAAAATAAATAAAAAAAATAAAAACCAAACTTGAAAAGGTAACCAGAAACAGTAACTACAAAACAGTAAAACTGAAGCGACGGAAAATTTGTTATATTAAATCTAAAACGCCAAACTTGAAAGGTGGGACGTGTTACAGACTTCAGAGATAAAGCTTATAAAAAACAGTAATTACAAACAGTAACTGAAACGACAAATACTTTATTATAATAATGCACCGCCTAACCTACGCACCAAAGATGTAACATCCCTAAATTTATTAAACTATATATATGTTGTTACACATGTATAAGTTATAATAATTATAAGATAATAGTGAGAATAGAAACTAGGAAACCTAACCTAGTTAAAAACATTAAATAGAAAAGATGGGAAATCAAAGTGTTTCAACATTTTCTATAAAACTTGGAAACAAGAGGGGTCAAAGATGCAAAAGATGCAAAAGATGAAAGTTGTTTTGTTATAAGGTTGGATAAACATCAGAACACACATTTTCATGTGTGTCCTGATCGATTAGAAACCCCAGGGACGAACACCCTCTTTTCCAAACCCTAAATTCTGCAATTTCATTCAAAATCAAGGAATCAAAACCAAACTGAAGGTGATTCAAGGCTAAATAAGTGATCTTCATACTTAATATAACAAAAGGTATGCTTAATCTTTGAATATGATGATGTTGTGATGATCTTAAATTCTCATAACAGAAATTAGTAATGAATTAACGGATGTTATGATTAAATTATGATGAACATAAGTCTAGGAATTAGTAATTGATATAAATTTATTCATTCATGTTATAATTCATGAGTTTCACTACTTGTTATATAAGGGTATATGGGTTTTTATAAAGAATTCATGTAGTCTTGAAAAATTGGATGTTGATTGATGATTGTGATATAATTTCTAGTGTGATTATAGTATTCTTGATGTATGAATTGAAAAACTATGCTTAAACATGGTTAAGGTTACTAATCAAGCACATGATAGTGTTAGAATGCTAAGTATGCACACTAGATGCTCGATAAAATGCTTGAATGAATCGAATATTGAACCGTGAGTTCTAAACAATATATTCAAATAAAATCATGTAGGTGATTTGGGTGGATCATCAAGTGGGCAAGGCGGAACGGATAACCGCTTAAAAGGAAAGCTCTAAAGGTATGTGGCTATTCGCCTCGTAATATCGTGCTTAGTATTTTTACGTTGAGTACTTGAATGATAAGCAATTTATTGTAATGTTGGATAATACTAAAACGGAGGATTTCGTTTGTAGTATTCAACATGAATAAGTATAAAATTCGAACTATAGAAATACGGCAAGTGGTGGATTCCACTTGAAAGTTTAAACGGGCCAAAGGGACTCGAATATTACATGTTTGATTCACAAAAGGGCGATGGATTTCGCCAGTGAAATCAAACCGGTTAAAATCATTGAAGGATTGAGTTTTGATAAGATAAGGTGTTAAATGTCGCTAAATAAGTTAAATCAAACAAGTAGAATATATGTACCTTAGTTTCGGTATTTGAGGTTGTTGTATCATGTGTCGAAATGTAAAAATATGATAAGGCATCGTTCCTATATCACTTTGAGTGCATAAATGCATTTTATGTCGCAATAATGTAAACGGGTCGAATAAATAGAAAGATTTCTATAAATCAAGTGTGTAAAGGCAGAAATTTTGTGAAATCATTTAATTGCTTTTTATTCCACGATATAGATTGTCTAATTACGGTCGTGTAGAAAGAAACGTGACTCAAAACGGACTAGAAACGAACTAGTTATGACGTTTTTCTTGAAAAGGCTCTTAGCTGGGAAATTGCAGGTTTGGAAAACAAACATGCTGTTAAAATTGTACCGCCGCGTCATGCGACTGAAGAACAATCTCATCGTCGCGTCACGCGACAATGCTGGCTGGCCGCGACGGCTGGAGCCAATTCGGTCGCGCCACGCGACCGTAGCCCAGATCAGCGAAAATTGTTATTTTGCTTGGTTTGCTATTTCGGACATGTTAGATCACATTATAACATTATAAAGATTGATATTTGATGTCTTTTTATCACAGGTAGCTATATGAACTTGCGGATGTAGATCAAGCTTTGTAATCGAAACCGAACGCATGTATAAAGATGCTTCCGCAAATGAATCTAGTGCTTTTGTCACCAAACGTTTTAAATGTTGTGTTTACTTTCATTAGTACTTATGGGTTGTAAGTTTTCAAAGAATCACGTATGTTAAGTTTCTTACATTATGTTTTGGGAACCATGTAGTAAGATTTTGAAAACCTTGGAAACTTATATAAATATTGTTATGTTAATGTTTTAAAAAAATCAAAAAGTTACTAAATGATAAAGTAAGCATGATAGGTCTTACAAGTTGGTATCAGAGCCTCGTTAAGACATAGCGTGTTCGGTTCAAAGCTTGATCAAGACATCCGGTAAGAGTTACTTATAAATAAGTTCAAATGTATAGAATTAGATGATACTCGAATCCGGGAAATACACTAAGTGAAGAAACACTAGATAAATGACCGGAATCAAATTATCTAGGGGGTTTGGATATGCATAAAGGGGGTTGTTCTCTCTCGTTTGATTCGATTGCAACTGGTCTTCTTCTCCGGTAAACTCTGCAAAACAAGACACCGTTAGCCTCATCAAGGGGAGAGGAGGGGTTCTCTCCTTGACCCGACTCCGGTGTGAGAATAAGTATGTGTTTATGAAGAAGAAGAGGTATTGACGAAGTGTGTATAGCTTGAATTTCATACCTGAATTGTTCTCGTATTTATAGCCGGGAGTTTGGGCGGGAAAACCCGTTGATGAAATATTAACGGAAGATGCTAACCCCGTGAGTGGTTACATTTCCTTCCGTTAATCTTCTCGATCCGACATGAATGCACACGGATCGCTCTTTTGATCTCCGGCTAGGGAATTGCCACATGGAAAGTGGACAAGTGTAGGTTTTCCTCCAATTCCCTGCCATCTTTGTGATTTTAGGGAGGCCTGAGATGAGGACACGTGTCCAGACAGTTATAACCGTCTAGTGGTGCACGATTGAGTCCTTCTAGCAGATTATTCCATAATCTGATGTGATTCTTTATCATGTGGCATCACTCGAGTAAATAATACCCAAGTCTGGGTATTATTAAGCGGAAGTGCTTAACTTAGGATTTTCATCCTTTGTTTATGGGTGGAAGCGCAAGGATTTATGATTTCCTTCCGGCGCGCAAGTGTTTGTCTGCTTATCTGCTTCTTAAGCCTTCTTTGTAGGACCAGTGCGTGGCCGCGCAAGGTCTGAAAGATAAGGTTGTGGTATGATCCCAAGTATTTATTATGAGGCCTTTGGGACCTTACCCCTTTAAGTCCCCCCAGTCTAGTGTTGCTCTTATGCAAATAAGTGGAGCACTGGACTTTGTGAGAGAGATATTTTGGGCGCGAGAGTAGGGAATCTTCTGTGGGAAGATTTACTTTGCTTATTATGGGGATTTTGAAAATCTTTGACTTTAGGTGGGGATGGTACAGTGAGGACTGTATGACAGGCTGTCATTGTCAGGTGTACCTTACTGATCGTGCTTTACACGCGCGCGTGAGCTCGCGTTTGAGTTGATTCTTACTTGCCTCTGTCGCTTGGGTAATTGCGTTAGCCGAAAAAGGTGTTGTGGCAGTTACCAATGCTATTAATGGCGGTGAGTATATAAGTTTGTTTGGGTTGCCTATTTGTGTTAATCATTACGTTGTTGAAAACCTTTCCTCTTCCTATCTTCGTTATCCATTAAGAACGAATTTACCAGTTCTTCCTCTTATGTCAACCAGAGAATATCACGAAGACTTATCTAAAGAGATGTCTGCTGAACTTCCACCGTTAAAGTGGCCTAGGGCAACTTTCGATGGATTGATTCAAAACTTTAGATTTCCGGAGAGCCGGGGTGCCCTGTATCCTGAAGAGGGTCAGACAGCAGCAGATGCTCCGGCTGGGTATATCACTCTTTTTTGGGATTTCTTTTGTGAAGGCAACTTTCGTTTGCCCGTAACAAATTTTTTTTGAAATTCTTGGGTATTATAAGCTTCATATTTCCCAACTGCACCCTATTGGCATGGTTAGAGTTCGGCATTTCGAGTTTGTGTGTCGGATAATGCATATTGAACCGACAGTTCCTCGATTTAGGGTTTTTCATCAAATGCACTGTACCCAAGGGTTTTATTCGTTTGTCCATAGGGCATCTGCAAAGAAGATTTTGCAGCATCCTCCAAAATCTTTCCACGATTGGAAACAAAATTTTTTTTTTATCAAGGCAGGTGTGATTCCGATGAGGATGGTTCTAAGGGGGAAAGAAGATGTCCCCATTGAAATGATTCAGACCCCTGTTGACGAGAATTGGTATCAGGATCTGAAGGACGTTCCTAACATTGTCTTGCCGGAAAAAGCCCTTGTTGGTGCGAGTATGAATTTGAATTGGAGGATGGACCGGGAAGACAAGCCGGTGTATACGGAAGATGGTCAATGTAAGATTGGGGGTTTATCCCCTCTTCCTTCTCCTCCTTTCTTTTTTTTTTATTTTATTTTTTACTTGCTCTTCTTCCCTTGCAGTTGTGTCGCGGTATGTTGTTGCATTTAAGAGAGAAGGCGGAAAAATGGGCACCATTCAGAAGAAGCCTGATGAAGAGCTTTGGTACCATCGAATTATGAAGAATTTTGTTCTTCCGCAGGATGCAGATCTGTCTGCACAACCTGCTGTTGGTGCTGGTAAGTTTGCGCATATTGTTTGTTGTCTGCTTTCTGTTGCGTGTCTGAGTAAATTGTACTTTGCGCTTTCGTAGGTGAGTTGACAAATTTGGGCATAGGCCCTGAGAAGAAGAAACGCGCGACAACCAGTAATGTTGCGCCTAAAAAGAGTGACGCTGAAAAAACTCATTCCTCCAAGGTCAAAAATGTTGAGGGAGAGAAGAAAGGTACGCGCCATTCCTCTGACTTCTGGTGTGATTATGTGGTGGTTTCTGACTCTTTGGAGGGTCTTGCGTCTGCAGTTACTGTTAGGAGGCCGAAACCTGAATCGAGGGATACTGTTGATATTCTTCCATCCAACCCAGATGATCCTATTGACTTGGAATCCAGTCCTGAGCACTTGGTGCGAAAGAAAGCGGGTAAAAGGAAACAGACTGATGCTGAAGCTGAAGGTCAGTCCTCAAAGAAGATCCAGAGGAAGAAAATTACTAGGAAAGGCAATCTGGACGCGTTTATTTCGGAGTCTGCTCCTAGTAAGTGTTACCTTTACTTCTTTTCTTTATGCGCAGTATATATTTACAAACTTTGTTTTTTTTAGAAGTCTCTGTTTCTCCTATTCCCGTGGAGCCAACGCCTGTGGTTAATGAAGAACTCCCACCCTCTCCTCCGCGTGCTTCCATTGTTGATCAGTTAAAGACTACTGAGGGTCCTGAGGGTGGTGTGGAGAAGACTGTTGAGGCTGACAAGCCTGTTGATGTTACTGCAGAAGTCAAAAAGGTTGTTAGTCCATGGGTTGCGGATGGTGCTGGTAATCAACGAACTCCTGAAGCTGTTGCTCATGACTTAGAGAAACAGAAAACTGCTGAGGAGATTCCTGCTTCAACTTTTTCTCTACAACCTTCTGATATTATACCTGAGCGTGTTGAGAAGGTTACTGTTGAGGAGCAAGGTTCATTTTCTGGTACTGACAAGAATTCTCCAATCTGCCCAGAGGAAACCCTGGGGGATTACTATTACAGAACTTATTCAGAGAAAGATGCTTTCGAGCTTCATGCCCCTGTTTGGAATCTGAAGAAGGGTGATACTTTCTCGGATTGGCGCGTGTGCCGGGATTGGTTGTAGGGGATATTTCCGCCTGGGGAGATTAAGTTTCAAGAAAGTCGTCTTCATGATCAAACTTATCATGCTTATCTTGAGGAGACTGCTTCTCACGTTTCTACCACTCATCGCATAGTGCGTGAGTGGCATAGTATGCATAAGGAGTGGGAGGCTTTCCGGGTGTCAAAGAAGAAGGTTGCTGATGATGAAAACTGCTTGGCTCAAATTAAGAGCTAAGTTGGAAGCTGATCAAGCCAGGTTTGAGGCTGATCGGAAAACCGAGGAGTGGTCTGTTGCGGGTTGGAAGAGGAAAGCGGAAGCCGAAGCTGCCCTCCTTTCCGAAGAACGTAAAACTGGAAAAAAAATTTGTGAAAAAGATAATGCTGAGAAGGTGAATCTCCGCAATGTTATCAATAATCTCAAGGCTGAGATTGAAAAATTGAAGAAACAGGATGCGGAGGTTGAAAAGTTGAAAAAGGATAAGGCTGATGTGGAAGCTGCTCTAGAAGAGGCGCGTTCTCATAGAGAGTGCAGCGAGCAACGAGAGGTACAAGCTTGCGCCACTCTCGCTTTTAGAGATAAAGAGTTAGAAGAACTTATTGCTTTGCTTTCTGACCAGGAACAACTTAAAAAGGATCTAGAGCTTGCGGATTTCGAAAAGGCTGAAACCTCCCGCCGTTTGACTGAAACCGAAGAGAAACTGGAAAATTCTGAAACGGCGCGGACCACAGCGGAAAGAGAGCTTGAACCTTTAAAGAGTGCCATGGCATGGCTGAAAGATCGTGGAATTGCATGTGTAAGTTTCTTTCTTCTTTTCTCCTCTTTTTTTTTTCTTTTTTGTGAAAATGTTTTGCGCTCTTTCTTTTCGTTCATATTGCCTTCTTCTCCTATAGGTTGCTGAATTAGTGTTGAATTCTTAAGAGCTTGATAAGACGGTTGCGCTCTTGGTGATTGCCGCGCGAAATGACGGGTATACCCAAGGCTACACTGAGTGTTCTCAGCATGTGAATAGTGCTTTGAAGGTTGATTGGGATACTAGCAGGTCCGCGACTTATGGCGTTAACACTGGTGCTGAGCTTACAGCTTTGAAGACAGAATTCAACAACTTGCAGCTTCCCGTTATGGATCTTATAAATGTTGCGCTGCAATCTGACGATTACGTAGCACAACTAAAGGAAATCTTTCTGGATGAAGGTGAAGATTTAGCGTAGGTTTCTTTTGAATTTCTATTGAACAATTTTCTGTAATATTTGGGATGTGTATCCCTTTCTTTGTTAATGTGCTGTTACGTAAGTAACTAAAACACTGCCGTGTTTGATAGTTTTTAAGACGTATTTGTACGCTGAGAATAGTATGTCGTGTTTTTTAGTTTACAAGATTTTGCATGAGTACAATTACTTTGATTGAGTAAGGCGAATGAAGTTGGTATAAAGCTCATGTGTGAACGTATGGTCGTTTGTGACGTAATCACTGACCGTTCATGAGGCTTTATTTTATATTTACCATAATGTTTTTGCGCTTACTAAAAGAAATTGCATGCACTTTGTAAGAAAAACACAAGAATAATAGAAACTTTGCTGTTTATTTCGAGATAGGGCATAGAGGCCATTACAAAGTTTTTAATAAATATACGAGACTTAACTTACTCTATTCTCCCGCTTTTTCTTGATAAATCATGTCTTTCTGAGCGGAGACCATAGAGTTACTCCTTAATTTTTCGCCCTTTTGCTCGGGCCTTCCTCGCCTCGAGTTATCTGTTTTATTTCCTTGCGCACATTTTGTAGTAGATGTGTGAGTTCGCCGCTTTTAAGGGCCTTTTCAATCTCTGTGCACAAGGAAATGCAATTGTTGGTGGTATGACCACTGTCCTTGTGGTATTCACAATACTGGGCTGGGTCTTGTCCACGCTTGTTTTTCATGGGGATCGGCGGTTTGAACTGATAATCTTCAGTGCTTAAAACTTCCGCGGGGGTTTTAGTTACGGGAGTCCATTGTCTCTCCCTGTTCTCTTGCTTGGTTTCCCTTTGCGCGGTAAGTTTATTGATCGTTGCCCGAGCATCTTCGGATGAATGGTTTCCTGAGCCAGAGTCATGCCATCCTTTCTTAAATTTCCTTCCGCCACTTGAGCCTAAGTTGGAGGGTCGGTTATGTGGTGGTGGTGGCCTATTACTGGTAAGGTTCTTTTCTGTTTGGGCGTAAACCTTAGCCGCTGCCATCACCTTTTCCCAGCTCTTTGGGAGACCTTCTGTCCCAGACAGGACCTTTATCATATCATCGCATCTGACCGCATATTTGAACTGTGCGCGAATCAGCTGCTCATGGACTCCTTCGATCTCCAGTACTTCCTTGTTATATCGGGTGATAAAGTCCTCCAAACTTTCGTCATCATGACGCCAAATGTTCATCACATCTGACGTGTCTCAGATAGATCGTCGTTGCTGGCTGAAATGAGTCAGAAATTTCTCGCGCAGATCTTTCCATGATGTGATTTTCCCGATGGGTAAATTATCAAACCAGATTCTAGCAGCGCCGGTAAGGGTCTGTACGAAAAGATGGCACCATAATGGTAGGGTCCAGCCACCTACTAACCCTGCGCTTGTAAAAACCCTCAAGCGGTCGTCAGGGTATGTCAGCCCATTGAATTTACCCACGTTGGACGGTAGCTTGGCTTTTTCAAGTGGAGCCAAAGCTATTTCCATGATAAACTTTGAATTTTCCGCTGCTTCCGCAGGACGGTAAATCAAATCGTAGTTGTGTTCAGCCTCGGGATTGTAAACTGCACGAGGTTTACACTTGTTATAATTCAACCGACTAAACACACTGACGTTGTCACCTATACGGTAGGTTGGATCGTCTTCACTGGTGTAGGTGTTTCGGTGAGAAACCAACCTAGTGTGAACTGATGCTCTCCGGTGGGAGTGTGACTCGTCTCGATGCTCTCGTCGACGGCTCTCAGATTGGGTATACTCATATCTCGATGGAGATCTGGAGTATACCTCTGTGTCTTCGATATGAGACGGGCCCTCACGTTGAGAAGCATGAGCACGGGAGCCTGGCCTTTGCGACTGAGTTTGGAGAGCAGTCTGTGCACACAACTGTATGTATACGGCATTTAGTGCCCCTTGAGACCTGACGTACCAGGAGATTGGAGTTTCTCCTGGAGGCAGAATTGAGTGAACAGGGATCTCTGGCTGTATCCCTGGAGTGATAGGTTCATTCACACGATTGGATTACACCTCGTTGTCATCCGAGGCATCCTCTGGAATTCCTTCAACCTGAAAGTTGTTACCGACATTTGGTCGAGGGCCAGTTTGCCGATGAGACGAAGTTTCTTCCATATGCAAATGGAATCAACAGGGTGAATCGAAAAACGAGAAAAAGTGGATGAAACAGAGAAAAAAAACGGTGGGCGCCAATGAAGAAACACTAGATAAATGACCGGAATCAAATTATCTAGGGGGTTTGGATCTGCATAAAGGGGGGTTGTTCTCTCTCGTTTGATTCGATTGCAACTGGTCTTCTTCTCCGGTAAACTCTGCAAAACAAGACACCGTTAGCCTCGTCAAGGGGAGAGGAGGGGTTCTCTCCTTGATCCGACTCCGGCGTGAGAATAAGTATGTGTTTATGAAGAAGAAGAGGTATTGACGAAGTGTGTGTAGCTTGAATTCCATACCTGAATTGTTCTCGTATTTATAGCCGAGAGTTTGGGCGGGAAAACCCGTTGATGAAATATTAACGGAAGATGCTAACCCCGTGAGTGGTTACATTTCCTTCCATTAATCTTCTCGATCCGACGTGAATGCACATGGATCGCTCTTTTGATCTTCGGCTAGGGAATTGCCACGTGGAAAGTGGACAAGTGTAGGTTTTCCTCCAATTCCATGCCATCTTTGTGATTTCAGGGAGGCCTGAGATGAGGACACGTGTCCAGATGGTTATAACCGTCTAGTGGTGCACGATTGAGTCCTTCTAGAAGATTATTGCCATAATCTGATGTGATTCTTTATCGTGTGGCATCACTCGAGTAAATAATACCCAAGTCTGGGTATTATTAAGCGGAAGTGCTTAACTTAGGATTTTCATCCTTTGTTTATGGGTGGAAGCGCAAGGATTTATGATTTCCTTCCGGCACGCAAGTGTTTGTCTGCTTATCTGCTTCTTAAGCCTTCTTTGTAGGACCAGTGCGCGGCCGCGCAAGGTCTGAAAGATAAGGTTGTGGTATGATCCCAAGTATTTATTATGAGGCCTTTGGGACCTTACCCCTTCACTAAGTAAAAAAGGTAAGGCAAGATACGTACTTGACCAAACCTAAAAAGAAATACACATTACTTGTGATTAAGTATGTGTAATATAAATTTCCATGTAATAAGGTGGAAATAAATTAAATAGTTATTGATTATCTATTGTGAATATTTCAGTCAGAGAAATGGCTGGTGAAATCGGAAAGGAATCAACATCTCATGTAACTGAAGAGATGAAAGCTACTATTTCCTAGGAAGTCGGAAAAGCTTTAGAAGCTAGTCTACCGCAGTTCATCGATAGGCTACAAACTACGCTTCTAGCGGTAATAGACGATAAGATGAATGAAAAGAAAGATGCGGGTAAATCGAAAGCGTGTCCATATAATAAATTTATGGCATGCAAACCCCCGTTCTATTATGGTGAAGTTGATCCGATCGTTTGTCAACGATGGATTAGCGACATCGAAGTGGTATTCGAAAGAACCCATTGTGATGAGACAGATTTCGTGGCATACGGAATTGGTCAGTTGAGGGGCCAAGCCAAGGATTGGTGGGATAATCTGAAGAAGGAACATGGAATTGAGGCCACGAGAACTATGACGTGGGAAGAATTCAAAACTCCGTTCCTTAGACACCATAGTCCGAAAGTTGTGATCAATAGGATTAAAGAAGAATTTATTCAGCTAAGGCATAGTGGTGAGTCGATAGAGAAGATTACAGGAATCTTCCTAGATAGGCTCAGGTTTTGTGATGAGCTGGTTCAGACTGAAGAACAGAAAATATATTATTATTATTATAATATGTTGAGCGCGGAGTATCAAGAGTTTATGACTCCTTCAAAATACGGGCATCTTACGGAGATAGTGAATGCCGCACGTGAAAGGGAAATTGAGCTGAAAAAAGCAGATTGAAAGGGGTGAGCGAAGGGTGTTTAAAAAAACCCAACTCCCGTAAAGAAACAAAAGCTGAGTGAAGCTCCGAAGAAAGGAGTTGAAAAGGGAGGAATACTTCCATGCTAAATTTGTGGAAAGAATCACAAGGGTGAATGTTATTTTAAGAACAAACCATGTCCTACTTGCGGTAAAGTGGGACATATGGTTGCGAATTGCCCAGGAAAGGTGTCGGTATGCTATAAATGTTATAAACCGGGACATAAAAAGTCTGAGTGCCCGGAGTTAGCTGGAACCAAAGACACCACTGATGTAAAGCCTGATGCCCAGAAAGCAAAGGCTAGATCTTTCCACATGACAGCTGCTTAGGCTAAAACCGAACCTGATGTTGTTTCAGGTATATTCCTTGTAAATTCAATTCCAGCACGAATTTTATTTGATACGGGTGCAAATAGATCATTTATATCACATCGATTTATTCAACACCCTACATTCACGTTAACAAAATTACCTATACCACTAGAAGTAGAAATAGGTGATAATAAAAGTTTTATTGTTTGTGATATGTGTTGGAATTGCAAACTGAGCATTGACGATGAAGAATACTTTATTGATTTAATTCCCATGTCAATGGGAGAATTTCAAGTGGTAATCGGGATGGATTGGCTAGCTTGATATCACGCGAAAGTAATATGTAACCGTAAAGAGATACAATTAATGTCTCCAAGCGGGAAACATGTTACTATTTATGGGGAGAAAAGCTGTAGCCCCATAATTTGTTCTTTCATCAAAGCTTGCAAGCTGGTTCGACATGGATGTAAAGCGTATATGGCCTACATACATGATTTAAATAAAGAGGCTCCAGAAATCAAAGATATACCAGTAGTACGGGAATTCGAAGTTGTTTTTCCGCAAGATCTACTGGGATTACCACCAGAGCGTGAGGTGGAGTTTGGTATTGAATTAATCCCGGGCGTGAAACCGGTAGCTAAGGCTCCATATAGATTAGCGCCGTAGGAACTACAAGAATTGCTGTCGCAATTACAAGATCTTTTAGATAAAGGATTTATTCGACCGAGTGTTTCTCCGTGGGGAGCGCCAGTATTATTTGTAAAGAAGAAAGACGGAGGTATGAGGATTTTCAATGATTACCGGGAGTTGAAGAAACTCACGGTAAAGAATCGATATCCGCTTCCCAGGATCGACGACTTGTTCGATCAGTTACAAGGCGCGAGTTGGTTTTCGAAGATCGCTTAAGATCGGCTTATCATCAGTTGAAAGTCAAAGAAGAAGATTTACCCAAAACATCATTCCGAACGCGTTAAGGACATTATGAATTTTTAGTAATGTCTTTCGGATTAACTAATGCACTTGCGGCTTTCATGGATCTTATGAACCGAGTTTGCAAGCCAATGCTGGATAAGTCGGTAATTGTTTTCATTGGCGACATTCTGGTGTATTCAAAAAGCGAATCAGATCATGAATGTCATTTGCGTGAAGTACTTGAAACGCTTAGGCGTGAAAGACTTTATGCAAAATTTTCAAAATGTGCTTTTTGGCTACATGAGGTACAGTTTCTAGGGCATGTTATTAGTGCCGAGGGAGTTTCGGTAGATCCGTCCAAAATAGAAGTTGTGTCGAAATGGAAACCTCCAAAGAATCCATCAGAGATTAGGAGTTTTCTAGGTCTTGCGGGTTATTACCGTAGATTTATACAAGATTTCTCCAAGATCGCAACTCCATTAACTAAATTAACCCGTAAAGAGGAGAAGTTTGATTGGGGTAGTGCACAAGAAGATGCCTTCCATATCCTAAAAAGAAAGATCGACTAGTGCCCTGGTACTAACGTTACCGGATGGGACAGAAGACATGGTTATTTATTCAGACACGTCCCAGCTTGGTCTTGGGTGTGTACTTATCCAGCTAGGAAAAGTGATCACATATGCCTCCAGACAATTAAAGATTCATGAAAAGAAATATCCGACACATGATCTAGAATTGGCGGCGGTAGTCTTTGCCTTAAAAATATGGAGGCATTATTTATACGGGGTGAAATGCACTATTTTCACTGACCATAAAAGTCTCAAGTACTTCTTTGTTCAAAAAGAGTTAAATATGAGACAACGACGTTGGTTAGAAACGGTGAAGGACTATGACTATGAAATTCATTATCATCCCGGAAAAGCCAACATAGTTGCAGATGCACTGAGTAGGAAAGAAGAATATTCACCTATTCGGGTGCAGTCGATGCAGTTAATAGTAACCTCAGAGTTACTCGAACGAATCAAGGAAGCGCAAAATGAAGGTGTAAAAGAAGAAAATGTGAAGAAAGAAAGAATAGTGGGTCAACTCAAAGACTTGCAAAATAATAGTAATGGATTGAAAACCCGTTTCAACCGAATTTGGGTTCCAAACACTTGCAATGTTAAAACTCTTCTTCTTGACGAAGCCCATAAGTCCCGCTATTCTATTCATCCTAGAGCTACCAAGATGTATAAAGATTTGAAACAAAATTATTGGTGGCCTGGAATGAAGCGAGACATCGTGAAATATGTGGAAAGATGCTTGTTGGTGCAGTTGTTTGTCGACTTCATCTTCGTTCGAGTCTTAGATTAGAACTGATAGATCAAGGCTTGTAGTATGAGAAATTAGGAGGTTTTAGGGTGTATTTGAGCTGATTTCTCTTGAATGACCTGATTCCGCTTGAAATGTCAAGTGACACTTTCAAGCGAAATCAACTTTGATGATTTCGCTTGAACTGTCATATGGTTTCCTTCAAGCGAAACCCTAGTCCTATATATAGCCTTGAAGCGAATTCAGTTGTAATAAGTTCTTGTTTCCGACGCCGATGTGCTGTCGAAGTGTCTCCAGCTTTGTAATCGAGTTTTGAGCAATACAAGAGACAGTTAATAGTGATTCTAGTGTTATACAAGCTAAACAAAGACAGAATCAATGAATTCCACCTCTGATTCTGTCTGAGCACTCTTCTGATCGACTCGTTAGGTCGTTTCACGATCCTACATGTGGTATCAGAGCTCAGGAGGAAGAGTTCTTACCGTTTAGCTCGTTTTCGCTGGAAAATTCTGATTTCTACACCTTCTTTTCACAATTGAACAAGTTTTTATGGTTAAAATGGACTGATTTTCACATATAGTGTGCGAAACATTGAATTAACAAATCCTTGAAAGAATCAGACCTAAAATCGGCTTAATACTTGACCAATTTTGCAAAAATCAGATCGAATTGATGATGTCAGCACATTTCAAGCGAAATTAGCAATTTGATTTCGCTTGAAAACGTGGTTTCGCTTGAATTTTGACCTCATTTCGCTTGAAATTGAGGTTTCGCTTGAAATTTCACCTTATTTCGCTTCAAGTTGATATTTCGCTTGAAGTGCATATTGCTTCAAGCGAAATCAGTATTTTTGATTCAGGGTTATTTCGCTTGAGAGGTATTTCGCTTGAAAGTGTGTTTTGAGTGAAATTTGTCGGGACTGTTTGAAAAATGGCAATGATGTTTGATGAAAAAGAAAACGATTATATTGAAAGTTTAAATAGTTGGTATATGAGAAATTTAGATGATTGTTATAGAAATGTAGATGTGAGTACTTGGGTTAAAAGTTTTGAACATTTTTTGTGTCGCAAAGATGAAACATTGGATGATTTGGAAAGACGTTTTGAGATTGTAACAACAAATTTGAGGAAAAATGATATTAGAATCTCAAATGATGATCAGATATCGAAATTGGTAGATGCATTACCTGCTAAATGGGATGAATTCTTGATTGAACTAAAAAGGAAAGAATTTTTTCCAGAACTTTATCCAAAACAGTTCTTCAATGAGGTTAATGCAGAGTTTCGTAAGGAATATAAGAAAAAGAAGGAAATGATGAATGAAGTGGAAAAGAATTTACAAAAAATGGATTTGGATGTAATTGCTGAAATAGATAAAAGAATTCGTGTGTGTCTTGCAACAAAGAGTATTTTGAAATATGATATTAGAAGGAAATATTATATCGACGAAAATATGAATCATTTTGATTTCGTTAAACTCTTTTGTGCAGGAACATATAAGATGGAAACAAAGGAAGTTCCAAAGAATGAAGAATCTGTGAAGATTGGATCTTCGAATTCCGAATCAGTATGCACTAAATGTAAAAAAATTGAAGTTGACAATGCCAAACTCTTGAAGGATGCGGAAAGTTTGACATTGGAAGTCAAAAAGATGAAGGATGAGAAGCAATATGATGATAAACAGATTCTTGTTTTACAGGAAAATTATGAGAAATTGAAATCACAAAATGTCAAACTGTTAAATAATTTGGACAGTTTGATATTAGAAAATAAAATTTTGAAAGAAAAAGAAAAAGTTTTTGAAGATGAAAAATTTAAAATTGAAAAAAAAAATTCAAAGTCAAATGAAGGTTTTAGAAGATGAAAAATCAGTTATTTTTAAAAATAATCTTGAAAAACAGATTGAAATCAATTCTCATCTTCAGAAAATCATTCGACTTGAAAATGAAGCTGAAATTGCTCGGAATAAAATTGATGAGCTTGAGAAGAAATTGAAAGGTTTTGAGACTTCGTCATCAACACCAGATTATCCATGTCCAAAACCGATCAATTCTATTCCAATAAGTGACAATGTCACAAACTTTGACAAAGTCAAAGTTGAAGATTGTGATGAGAAAACTGATGATGAAGCTGAAAAAAGAAAAATATTTTTGAAATTAAATGAAATGTTTTAAGGAACCGTTCTACATTCTACTGAAAAAGGTGAATGCTCAACGCAAAAACCTTTAAAGAAGAATGTGGAACAAAAACAAAAAGATAAAAAGCCAAAAAATCTTCAAAAAGAAAATAAAAGCTCATCAGTTCAATCATCCAATCGTGATAAAAAACCACAAAAATTGGAAAATCAAAACTAAAAAAATGTTGGTAATAAGTGGTGCAGGTTTGACCACAGTGCTCAAAAGCCAAATCCAGCAAACAAGAGGAATAAGGATTATCACCAAGCCAAACAGTGCTATGATCTGAATGTTTGGGCTGAAGGTGGTGTTTGGTACGATAACATAGTGTGTTACACTTGTGGTGTAAGAGGACACATTGTTGTTAACTGCCATAATTGGAGTTATGAGACGAGAAGATGCTTTGAATGCCATATCAAATGTCACATTGCCAGAGATTGCCCAATGAGATCAATGGAAAGATCGAGGGCTGAATCTCAGAAAGTGGCAAAGAAACCAGTCAATGTCAAGCCCAAAGAACTGGAAGTTCAAGAACTGAAAGTTCAAGAACAGAAAGTTCATGAACAGAAAGTAAAGCTTTCGCAGGGGCAGAAAGACAGACTGAGGAAGAAGAAAAAGAAGCCAGAGAGTATCTCGAAAGGATTTTGTTCTCGGATTCAGCAGTCAAAGCAAATAACAGTTCTGATAAATCGTCTTGCTCTCCGAAGAATGACAAGTCTAGCAAAACGAATTCATCAGATACAAATCTGAGGACGAAAAGGAAACAAAAGAAAGAAAAGAATTCACATCATGGTGATGAATTTGTTTCTTTGGAAATAAACGAGCCACGCTTTGGCGAAGAATCTGACTCTTCAAAGTCAGACAAGCCACGTTCAGGCGATGAATCTGGTGTGATAAAGCCAGAAGAGCCATTTGTTGTGGTAAAAATTGAGAATTCTAGTCTAACAATGGATGATGCAAATTTTCCACCATTGTTGAACAAGAATTCAAAATCACCCAAGGACCGTTAGGCTTGGGTGAGTCTGTTTAAATAGAAAAACCTGACTTGCCGGAGCTCCCAGGTTGGTAAGAGTGGAGCAGGTATCGGCATCTTTCTTGAGAAATTCACGAAAGTGATTTCGTCTTACATGTGGTAAATCAGGGACATTAAGTTGTACTTGATTTTCTACAAGTGATTGTGTTCAATATTTGGTAAATTTTTTAAGTGATTGAAGAAAACAAGGTGATGAATGATCCCCATGTTTGAGAAATGACTCACAAAACTTATTTTCCGAAAAAACCATTTTGATTAAAACAAACTTAAGTGTTTTGAAATCACCATGGGAAAATGTTTTGTTGTCAGGGGGAGTTCTGATTGTTTAAGCCAAGTGAATGGAGAATTGAAGTAATTCTCATCATGTTGTCACCTTTCTTGTACAGTTTGTTTTCATATTTCCTAAAATGTGTTTGCATTTTAGGGGGAGTAAGAAATTTAGAAAATCCAAAAACATTTGAAAATTTGAAAAAGCCAAAAACATGATAAAATCAAAAATGAGTTTTGTTGTAAAAAAGAGGAAATGATAGTACATCAGTGGACTGTCACAGCATGCTAAAGAAATGGAAAGATAAAATGTGATAAACGATTTTACTAAAGATGTGATGATAGGCTCAGCTAGACTAGTAGATTTGCGATAACGATACAAACTTAAATGAAAAGCCTAGTTCTAGTGGGAAACATGGTCGAAAGCATAGTTCTTAGTTTTGTCCTTCTTGATTGTGTGCCTACTCGGTAATCGCTAATTGTCGAAAGACATAAAACCGGTTAAGTTTGTGAACTCTCACAACTTTGCTGAAAAGTCGCTGTGATTGTGCATTCTATTTTGCAAAGATTTAAACTTGTTTTATTTCTTTATTTTGTTTAAGCATTGGACATCCTCTGCGTATACGTGAGTATCGAACTGGATGTTATTGCCTAAACGTTCTGCTTTATTTTCTTTGGTGTTTCGTTTAAGCTTTGGACCTCCTCTGCGTATACGGAAGTATCGACCTGGTGGTTAAAGCCTAAACAACTTCAATTTGTTTTATTTTTTCTTATTTTGTTTAAACATTGGACTTTCTCTGCGTATACGGAAGTATCGACCTGATTGTTAATGTTTAAACATTCTGCTTTGTTTTTGCACAAATCACAGTTGATAAAAGTTTAAAGGCATTACTTGAATCAGTGTATTGCATGATGAGGGGATATGCTGAGATTGTGGGGTCCATAAGAATTTAGTGCAAAATTAATATACCTTAACGTATCGGTAAGCATTTCGAAAGTTTTTAGATTGAGTTTAAGTGGACAACAATATCGTCAATCTATGTGAATCGTTTAGAACTTAAAATGTTTATAGCTTAACGGTGTTGGTGATTTGTCTTATAAACTGATATGATCCTCTTACACAAACTCACAAAAATAATGTTTGTAAATATTTCTTTATTGTATTTCAGTACATTCAAAAATCCAAAAAGATTTTAAGTGTGTTTTAGCATAAATTTTGAAAAATACAAAAAGATTTTTGACAGCTGATGTTGAAGAGCTGATTTTCAAAATTCCAAGTGCTGAACTGGTTTGGGAGTGTGTGTGCTAAATTGAGAAATTTTTGTTTTAAGAAAGAAGTTGAAATTAGTTGATCAGGGTTATTAATTTGAACTTGATGTAACTATTTCTAGTAAGTTTTTCTTATTGATTTAAGTAAAAACTTATGTTTTGGTTGAAAATTATGTAGGTGATGAGCTTAAACAGAGTTAAAGCCAGGATTTGATTTCAAAGGCGATAGCTAATTCCAGACTGAAAATCCTAGCTTGATGAAAGGGGGAGTCTGACGAGGTTAGAGCTAGAGAAAAGATCCGGGTATATGATTCCAGGAGAAATTCCTGAAGAAGACCGATCAAGATTGAAGAGTCGTCATGTTGAAGACTCTCACTGAAGATTCCGTCAACATTCAAGGGGGAGTCTGTTGGTTCAGTTGTCTGTCGACTTCATCTTCGTTTGAGTCTTAGATTAGAACTGATAGATCAAGGCTTGTAGTATGAGAAATTAGGAGGTTTTAGGGTGTATTTGAGCTGATTTCGCTTGAATGACCTGATTCCGCTTGAAATGTCAAGTGACACTTTCAAGCGAAATCAACTTTGATGATTTCGCTTGAACTGTCATATGGTCTCCTTCAAGCGAAACCCTAGTCCTATATATAGCCTTGAAGCGAATTCAGTTGTAATCAGTTCTTGTTTCCGACGCCGAGGTGCTGTCGAAGTGTCTCCAGCTTTGTAATCGAGTTTTGAGCAATACAAGAGATAGTTAATAGTGATTCTAGTGTTATACAAGCTAAACAAAGACAGAATCAATGAATTCCGCCTCTGATTCTGTCTAAGCACTCTTCTGATCGACTCGTTAGATCGTTTCACGATCCTACAATGCTTAACTTGTTTACAAGTAAGAGCAGAACACCAGAAGCCTTACGGTAAACTTCAGCCGTTAGATATTCCGATGTGGAAATGGGAACACATTACAATGGATCTGTTAACTAAACTACCAAGAACATCACGTGGATTCAATGCAATATGGGTAGTAGTTGATAGATTGACCAAGAGTGCTCATTTTATTCCAATTCGAGAAACATACACTTCTGAGAAAATGTCGGAAGTATACACAAATGAAATTATATCTCGTCATGTGGTACCAGTGTCTATCGTATCAGATAGAGATACACGCTTTACTTCCAGTTTTGGCACGATTTTCAAGAAAGGATGGGTACTAAGCTATTTATTAGTACCGCATATCATCCGCAGACCGATGGACAGAGTGAAAGAACTATTCAAACACTCGAAGACATGCTGCGAGCATGTATTATCGATTTTGGTGGTAGTTGGGATATCTATCTACCACTAGCTGAATTTTCATATAATAACAGTTATCATTCTAGTATTGGAATGGCCCCGTATGAAATGCTTTATGGCAGAAAGTGTCGAACCCGGTGAGCTGGGATGAAGTGGGTCCATGAGAACTGGCTCACAAGGATATAGTCAGGATCACTAATGAAAATATTGAAGTGATCCGGACTCATTTAAAAGCGGCTCAAGACCGGCAAATGTCCTACGCGGATAAAAGTCGAAGACCGATTGAATTTCAGGTGGGTGATATGGTTATGCTTAAAGTATCTCCGTGGAAAGGGGTTATTTGATTCCGGAAACGGGGAAAACTGAGTCCAAGATTTATTGGGCCATTCAAAATCACAGAGCGTGTCGGTAAGGTAGCACACCGATTAGAATTGCCAGAAGAGTTGAGCGGTATTCATAGCACTTTCCATGTTTCATATCTACGAAAGTACTTAGCTGATGAAACGAATTACGTCAGCTATGACGACATTGAAGTTGATGATAAACTTAATTATGTCGTAAAGCCTATCGAAATTCTTGATCGAAAGGTCAAAGGCTTAAGACATAAGGAAATCAACCAAGTTAAAGGTAGATGGGAACACCGGAAGGGGTCGGACACCACTTGGGAGTCCGAAGAAGAAATTAGATGTTTATACCCTTCCTTATTCGGTACGTATTCCGATTTCGAGGACGAAATCCTTTTTAAGGGGGATAGACTCGTAACACCCCTAAATTTATTAAACTATATATATGTCGTTACACATGTATAAGTTATAATAATTATAAGATAATAGTGAGATTAGAAACTAGGAATACCTAACCTAGTTAAAAAAATTTAAATAGAAAAGATGGGAAATCAAAGTGTTTCAACTTTTTCTATAAAACATGGAAACAAGAGGGGCCAAAGATGCAAAAGATGAAAGTTGTTTTGTTATAAGGTTGGATAAACATCAGAACACACATTTTCATGTGTGTCCTGATCGATTAGAAACCCCAGGGACGAACTCCCTCTTTTCCAAACCCTAAATTCTGCAATTTCATTCAAAATCAAGGAATCAAAACCAAATTGAAGGTGATTCAAGGCTAAATAAGTGATCTTCATACTTAATATAACAAAATGTATGCTTAATCTTTGAATATGATGATGTTGTGATGATCTTAAATTCTCATAACAGAAATTAGTAATGAATTAATGGATGTTATGATTAAATTATGATGAACATAAGTCTAGGAATGAGTAATTGAGTATAAATTTATTCATTCATGTTATAATTCATGAGTTTCACTACTTGTTATATAAGGGTATATGGGTTTTTATAAAGAATTCATGTAGTCTTGAAAAATTGGATGTTGATTGATGATTGTGATACAATTTCTAGTGTGATTATAGTATTCTTGATATATGAATTGAAAAACTATGCTTAAACATGGTTAAGGTTACTAATCAAGCACATGATAGTGTTAGAATGCTAAGTATGTACACTAGATGCTCGATAAAATGCTTGAATGAATCGAATATTGAACCGTGAGTTCTAAACAATATATTCAAATAAAATCATGTAGGTGATTTGGGTGGATCATCAAATGGGTAAGGCGGAACGGAAAACCGCTTAAAAGGAAAGCTCTAAAGGTACGTGGCTATTCACCTCGTAATATCGTGCTTAGTATTTTTATGTTGAGTACTTGAATGATAAGCAATTTATTGTAATGTTGGATAATACTAAAACGGAGGATTTCGTTTGTAGTATTCAACATGAATAAGTATAAAATTCGAACTATAGAAATACGGCAAGTGGTGGATTCCACTTGAAAGTTTAAACGGGTCAAAGGGACTCGAATATTACATGTTTGATTCACAAAAGGGCGATGGATTTCGCCAGTGAAATCTAACCGGTTAAAATCATTGAAGGATTGAGTTTTGATAAGTTAAATGTCGCTAAATAAGTTAAATCGAACAAGTAGAATATATGTACCTTAGTTTCGGCATTTGAGGTTGTTGTATCATGTGTCGAAATGTAAAAATATGATAAGGCATCGTTCCTATATCACTTTGAGTGCATAAATGCATTTTATGTCTCAATAATGTAAACGGGTCGAATAAATAGAAAGATTTCTATAAATCAAGTGTGTAAAGGCAGAAATTTTGTGAAACCATATAATTACTTTTTATTCCATGATATAGATGGTCTAATTACGGTCGCGTAGAAAGAAACGTGACTCAAAACGGACTAGAAACGAACTAGTTATGACGTTTTTCGTGAAAAGGCTCTTAGCTGGGAAATTGCAGGTTTGGAAAACAAACCTGCTGCTAAAATTGTACCGCCGCGTCACGCGACTGAAGAACAATCTCATCATCGCGTCGCGCGACAATGCTGGCGGTCTGCGACGGCTGGAGCCAATTCGGTCGCGCCACGCGACCGTAGCCCAGATCAGCGAAAATTGTTATTTTGCTTGGTTTGCTATTTCGGACATTATAGATCACATTATAACATTATAAAGATTGATATTTGATGCCTTTTTATCACAGATAGCTATATGAACTTGCGGATGTAGATCAAGCTTTGTAATCGAAAACGAACGCGTGTATAAAGATGCTTCCGCAAATGAATCTAGTGCTTTTGTCACCAAACATTTTAAATGTTGTGTTTACTTTCATTAGTACTTATGGGTTGTAAGTTTTCAAAGAATCACGTATGTTAAGTTTCTTACATTATGTTTTGGGAACCATGTAGTAAGATTTTGAAAACCTTGGAAACTTATATAAATATTGTTATGTTAATGTTTTAAAAAAATAAAAAAGTTACTAAATGATAAAGTAAGCATGGTGGGTCTTACAAAAGACATCCTATAAAATGACACCTCTCAGCAACATCCATTTGATCACATCAAAAAAACAAACGCGAATATTCCTAAATACCACTCACTGTAAAACGCCAAAAATTTAAAAAAATCAAAGATGGCTAATATGCTTTCTTGGATATTCTGTATTGTTCTTCGTGAAGTTTCACTGAATGGATTGTTCGGTGAGGGGAGTAACTCAGTAAGATTTTGCTGCATGAGATGGACAAATCTTCAAGAAAAAGATAGTGATGACAGTCATATGTCATTTTATGTTCTTTGTTCTTGAAGAAGGCTTGGATGAAGAGAAGAGATCAATAACACTGAAGAGTGGGATGATTATAAAGATGAAGATCAACTTGAAGAGCAAAGCGAAAAACCCAGTCACACGTCATAGATCTACGTCCCCAAACATCCACAAAAGCCACTTCAACAGACGAGCAGACAAAATAATCAGACAGGTGGGTTTGTTAAGTTTTACATAAAACGCCAAGTATTTGGTAACAGTTCTTGTGAATTAAAGAAGAGAGAAACTGATGACAGTGAAGATTGTGAAGAGAGATCCGATTAGGATTTTTAAATTATTTTTTTCGCTTCTATGTTTTTCCCCTGAGGTTGTAATATAATTTTCCAATTGTAAAACGCCAAGATACCACAAACGCCAAAATGTATATAAAAAATAATAGAACAATGGGTCATGTTGTCTAAAACGCCTTTGAATCTAAGAACAAACAATGGGGTGTCATCCTAAAAAGTCCTGGCCATACTTAGTATGGATGAAGCCATTCAGAGAGATATTCTGGCCCTTAGGGTTCCAATGGCCTACGATTTGAAAAACGCCATAAACACCAAAATATTAATACAATGAAACCATTAAAACGCCATGTAATTATTGAATTTGGTTAACGCCAAAAAATCTTAAATGCCAAAAACAAATCAATATTGTGAAAAGCGGGAAATAAAATGAAAAAAAGCCCATACGCCCTAATTATATTGCGTGCCACGTGTTGGACCAGGATGCGTTCTCACCGTTCTCACACTTTTGGGCGTTTTCTCCTGATCTCGTACCTATATGTATATATATATATAGGATCAGGATTTAGGGAAAATGGTGAAAAGTGTGAGAACAATAAGAACGCTTATGGATCGTCAGATCAAAACAATCTATGGACTAAATTGGCGCGATGGCGTTTTCGTAAATAACATCAATTTTATTACGTGGACGCGCTTCATTAAGAGTAAAAAGGTCTTTTACTGCTCAAATTCAAAACACCAAACTAAAATGAGTAACACACCGTTCAAAACGAATAAAACACCATTAATACAAAAACGCCAAAGCTTAATGATAAAATGTGTTGCAGACTTAGCAGGTAGAAGAAACAAATAGTAACTGAAAAGTCAATTATTAACTTTTATTAGAAGAAATTCCCTCCTAAACTACGCGCCAAAAACATCATTATATAAATGACGTTACCATCGCTTCCATAATCACTTCCATTGATCATACTAAAAACACCATCTTTAACCAAAACGTCAAAATGGAAACTATCGTTTCATAGAGATACACCCTCAGAATCAGAAGATTCGTAATACGTTTTCACAACAGAAGAAGAGTGTTTGTTAAAACAATCAAAGCCATTTTGAAAATGGAAGAAGAGGTACAGAGGGGTATCCTATCGCTTGGCATCCCTCTTGATAACGAATGTGATGAAACACATAAGGTTATGAGAAGATTAACCAGAAAATTTGGACTAAGCAAAGCAAATGCAAAAATGGACCCAATCATCACATCATGGCGTTTTGATGAAGATATAGACATGGTCACCGTTATATGTGACACCGGAGCGCAGGAAGACTACATGTTTGAAGACATCATGACCAAGCAGGGGGTTGGGTTCCTGGAGGAGTTACACAATGCCACATGTTTGAACACAGACATGAACATAAAAATCGCGTTGATGCGGGACATGTTCAAATGGAGGCTTCAAAATCTTCAAGAACAAGAAGCCAACGAAAGTGAAAGTGATGACTTGAATGAGAGACTTGAAGAAGACTCCGAAGAAGAAGATGAAGGAAGTGATGGATACTTCTCAGACAAAGTCCCTTCTGACGAGGAGTTTTAATTTTTTTTTGTTTTCTTTAATGTAATTTTTTTTTTCAAATAATAAAATACTATATTTCTCTCATTAGTTACAAAACGTCAAAAATGCCACAAAAGCCATTAAATACAAAACACCAAATAATAAAAACTATTTTTGTTGTGTAATTTTTCTGTGTTAGTGTATTTTATCATCTTGGTCTACAAAACGCCATTAAATATAAAAACGCCAAACTTGGAAGATGGGACGTCTTACAGCCTTAACAGATAAAGTTGAACAAAATAGTAACTAAAAATGACAGTTACTTTATTACTAGCATTTATTATAATAATCCCACCTAAACTATGCGCCAAAAACATCCTATAAAGAGAAACGTCTCTGCACAATTCATCATACCCAAAAACAACGCCATGTTTCCTAAAAACCACTCACTTTAAAACGCCAACAAATAGTAAAAAAAACCACAGACGGCAAACCTCGTTTCTTGGATATTAAGTATTGTTATGCATGAAGTTTCACTGAATGGATTCTTACACGGGGTGGTTATCTCTATAAGATTTTGCTGAATGAGATGGACAAATATTCAAGAAAAAGAGCCTGATTGTTCTTGATGAATATATGGATGGCATGAAGGGATCGATCCCAGTGTAAATGCTATTTTGGACTCCATGATCATAAAGCATCCACACAGACTTTGATCTACAACATGTCACCAAACAACAATAGATCACACCAAAATAAAGGATGCCACTGATCAACTTCGTCTAAATGACAGGCGTTATGTAGCAAAATCGACATCTAGCTAAGGTATTCAAAGGTTCAAGGCATAAAAACTTCAAGAAGAAGAGACCGATGACAGTGAAGATTTGGATGAGAAATTGGATTAGCATATTTATTTTTTTTCATTTTCTATTTATTTTTCATTTTTAAAGGATCATTTTCTGTTGTTTGTTATCTAATTCTCCACCGATAAAATACATTATATCTGTAAAAAATGTTTATAAAACGCCAAAACACTACAAACACCAAATGCCTAATAGTATGAAAACTGTGAGAACGGATCCTGACCAAACACGTTGTTGCTATATAAAACGCCAAAAATGCCAAAACTTATAATGAAATTACTTTAACCAATTATTATTAAAAACTCCAAAAATTAACTAAACGCCATTAAAACAATGTATAAAACAATGTGCCATCTTTATCTAAACGCCATTAAATACAAAACGCCAAACCCTGAAAAGATGGGACGTGTTACAGCCTTAACAGAGTGAAGCTCAACAAAAAAAGTAACTGCAAACACTAACTGAAACGCCGGAAACTTTATTACTAACATTTATTATATTAAAAGTCACGCCATCGTAATTGAATTTGTTTATCTTTTCAAAACGCCATAATTACCTGTCACATTATAGGCCTGCATCCTACGTGGCACGACAATTGATACACAAAATACACATAAAAAATTACTAATGTTTTTAGCGCAAAAAACATATATCTACCTGGCACCAAAAAAAGCTCATTATATAAGTAGAACATGTAAACAAAAGCTTAACACTCCACACATTCACTAAACACCCCACAAATTGTCTAAACGCCATACAACTTAAAAAAAATGGCTCAGGTTATTGCATGGAGGTTTGAGAGGTCAGAGAGACGTTTCGTCCTAAAGTTCTCTGATAGGAGAAGGGTGAAAGTCAAGACAATCAAGGCCATACTTAGTATGGACGAAGCCGTTCAAAGGAATATTCTAGCCCTTGGGATTCCAGTGGCCTAAGACTGTGAAAGGACTCGAACGGTAATAAGAAGATTAAAGAGAAAATTTCCAGCAGATGATGATGATGATGATGATGATGATGATGATGATTTTGACGATACTGATCTACCAAAAGTTACCAGTTGGAGTTTGGATGAACAATCAAGAACGGTGAACGTGAGTTATCAACACAGGGTGGATTATTCATTGACAATGGACGAAGTGCTGAACACAGATAGACTACATCTTCTTGAACAACTCTGTGATTTAACAGCTTCGAACGATGCATGATCCAGCGTTGTGATGATATTTAAGTATAGGATGCAACAAAGACGAGACGAGATTATGGCGTTATATGCCAATGCACAAGATGATGATGATGATGATGATGATGATGATGATGATGAGCCTGATGAACAAAGCGATGGTTACATCTCTGATGTAATACCATCCACAGAAGACTATTAGTTTTTGTTTGATTTCGTCTTAGTTGTACTCTGTTAAATTACTAATGAATTTAGAAACACCATGAACGCCAAGAAATTTACCTTTATAACGTATATGGGGTTTATTGAACTGTTGAAATCTAAAAAACGCCTAATGAATTTGGGAACGCCATGGACGAAAAGAAGTTAGAATTACTAAGTGATTTTAATGAATTTGGGTACGCCATAAACGCTAAAATATTTACTATGTAATACAAAAACGATTAATTCATTGAGGCAGATCTAAAAAAACAATAAAACGCCAGATAGTTATTGAATCTAACTAAACGCCAAAAAAATCTTACACGCCAAAAAATGAAGCGGTGTTGTAAGACGCATTGAAAAAAGAATGTAAAAGGACAAAAGAGCCCCTCTTCCCTTCATTATATCGCGTACCATGTGTAGAGCCATGATCCGTTCTCACCATTCTTACACTTTTAGGCGTTTCTCCTGATCCCGTTCTATATATATATATATGTAGGGTAGGTTTCTAGAGTGAACACCAGTGTATTTGTGTACTGAGTGAACAAATCTTGGCCATTAATTTACACTTGTGTATTGATAATCAAGGGCTAGAATTCATTCACTAGTGTTCACAATTAAGGGGGTTGTTCACAAATGAACCTAACCATATATATATATATATATATATATATATATATATATATATATATATATATATTATATAGGGTCAGGATTTAGGGAAAACGGTGAAAAGTGTGAGAACTGTGAGAACACTTATGGATCGTCAGATCAAAAAAATATGTGGACTAGATTGGCGCGGTGGCGTTTTCGTAAATAACATCAATTTTATTACTTGAACGTGCTTCATTAAGGGTAAAAAAGTTTTTTTACAGCTCAAATTCAAAACGCCAAACTAATGAGCAAGACGCCATTCAAAACGACTAAAACACCATTAATACAAAACGTCAAACCTTAATGATAAAACGCGTTGCAGACTTAGCAGGTAGATGGAACAAACATTAACCGAAAGTCAATTATTAACATTTATTACAAAAATTTCCCTCCTAAACTACGTGCAAAAAATTTCATTATATAAACAACGTTACCATCGCTTCCATCATCACTTCCATTGATCATACTAAAAACGCCATCCTAACCAAAACGCCAAATTTAACCAAAACGCCAAAATGGCAACCATCGTTTCATGGAAATACACCCTCAGAATCAGAAGATTCGTGATCCGTTTTGATAATAGAAGAAGAGTGTTTGTTAAAACAATCAAAGCTATTTTGAACATGGAAGAAGACGTATAGAGGGGGATCCTATCACTTGGCGTCCCTCTTGATAACCCCTGTGATGAAACACATAAGGTTATAAGAAGATTAACCAGAAAATTTGGACTAAACAAAGCAAATGTAAAATGGACCCAGTCATCATGTCATGGCGTTTTGATGAAGATACAGACATGGTCACCGTTATATGTGACAACGGAGCCCAGGAAGACTACATGCTTGAAGACATCATGACTAAGCAAGGTCTTGGGTTCCTTGAGGAGTTACACAATGCCACATGTTTGAACATAGATATAAACATTAAATTGGCATTGATGCAGGACTTATTCAAATGGAGGCTTCCAAATTTTCAAGAACAAAAAGCCAATGAAAGTGAAAGTGATGACTTGGATGAGAGACTGGAAGAAGAATCCGAAGAAGAAGACGAAGGGAGTGATGGATACTTCTCAGACAAAGTCCTTTCTAACAAGGAGTTTTAATTTTTTTTTCTTTTGTGTAATTTTTTCTGAGTTTGTTATGTACTTTTCAAATAATAAAATACTATATTTCTCTCATTAGTTACAAAACACCAAAATGCAACAAAAGCGATTAAATACAAAACGCCAAATAATAAAAACCATTTTTTCTGTGTTTTAGTTAGTGTATTTTATTATCTTGTTCTACAAAACGCCATTAAATATAAAACGCCAAACTTGAAAGATAGGACGTATTACAGTCTTAACAGATAAAGTTGAACAAAACAGTAGATACAAACAGTAACTAAAATGACGGATACTTTATTACTAGCATTTGTTATAATAAAATCCCGCCTAAACTACGCACCAAAAACATCCTATAAAGACAAACATCTCAGCGCCTTCCATTGATCACACCCAAAAACAAACGCCATGTTTACTAAATACCACTCACTTTAAAACGCCAAAAAAGTTAAAAAAACCACAAATGGCAAACCTCGTTTCTTGGATATTCAGTATTGTTCTGCATGAAGTTTCACTGAATGCATTCTTAGGTGAGGTGGGTAACTCTATAAGATTTTGTTGAATGAGATTGACAAATCTTCAAGAAAAAGGGACTGATGATAGTGATATGTCATTTTGTGTGCTTTGTTCTTGAAGAAGGTTTGGATGAGAAGAAGAGACCGATCCCAGTATAAATGCTATTTTGGACTCCATGATGATAATGAGGATGACAACCAAATAGCATCCACACATACGGGCATCGATCTATGTCTCCAAAAATCCACAAAACCACTACAACAACAGATCACACCAAAAACCAGGATGCCATATTTTACTGACTGATCAGCTTCATCTAGAGCGGGGCATTATGCATAAAACAATGTGTCATGTTTATCTAAACGCCATTAAATACAAAACGCCAAAACCTAAAAAGATGGGATGTGTTACAGCCTTAACAGATGAAGCTGAACAAAAAGTAACTACAAACAGTAACTGAAACGACATAAACTTTATTACTAACATTTATTATATTAAAAGTCATGCCATCGTAATTGAATTTATTTATCTTTTCAAAATGCAATAATTACCTGTCACATTATAGGTCTGCATCCTACATGGCACGACAAATGATACAAAAAATACACATAAAAAATATAATTACTAATGTTTTTTAGCGCCAAAAACATAGATCTACCTTGCGCCAAAAAAATGTCATTATATACGTAGAACATGTAAACAAAACTTAACACGCCAAACATTCTCTAAACACGCCACACATTGTCTAAAATGCCATACAACTTAAAAAATGGCTCAGGTTATTGCATGGAGGTTTGAGAGGCCGAAGAGACGTTTCGTCCTAAAGTTCTCTGATAGGAGAAGGGTGAAAGTCAAGACAATCAAGGTTATACTTAGTATGGATGAAGCCGTTCAGAGGAATATTCTGGCCCTTGGGATTCCAATGGCCTACGATTGTGAAATGAATCAAACGGTAATAAGAAGATTAAAGAGAAAATGTAGGATCGTTGTACGACCTGACTGAGTCGATCAGAAGAGTTGTTTATCCGAATCAAAGGCGGAATCAATGACACGGACGCTCGATGTAATTATAATGTCTCTATTATTGATTTAACACTTATTTACAACATGGAGACGATTCGGCAGAGCTTCGCTACTCAGATCCGAAAGTTACAAATGAACAAACCAAGTGCCCTATATATAGTGTAGGTGATTTAGTTTGAAATGGACATAGCCATGTTCAAACGAAATTAAGAAGGTTAATTTCGTTTGAACTTGTCACTTGTCAGTTTCAAACGGAATTAGCCTAAAACCCATAAAACTTAGTTTCTAGCAACTCGAGCACTGGTTATCCTATCCTATCTCATTACATGACTCGATACAAGACGAAGTCAATAGACATAGTGCACTAACAGACTCCCCCTTGGATATTGACGAAGTCTTAAGTGTCTAATCTTTATCATGACACATCTTCAGTCTTGATCAGTCTTCAAACTCTGTCTCTTGCTCTAACACTGTAAACATCTATCAATCTTTCTTCAATTCTTCAGGCTCCCCCTTTCGTCAAGCTTCCGTGCTTTAGGGATCGACACCTTGATTTTCGGTTTACAAGCTCCCCCTTGCTTTTGAGATTGTCTTCAGACTCCCCCTTAGACTCTGCTATCAGGATCGTAGTCTGGTACAATATCTGCAATCACTCAAACATTTATAAGTAACATCATTCCAAATTTCAGCTATCCAGGAATTTTAACCTGGCTCACTCACTCAAACTAAACTAACACTTTTCATGAATATTGGCAGTTTCATCGAATCAAATCGGAAACTAGCTCTATAACAATATAAGCATCCAAATTCCTCACAATTTATCATCTATGTCCAAACTAATGACCTTGGAGATATCACAAACTGTTTTTGATTTTTATAAAAACTTCAAGTTTCAAATTAATGAACTTGTTTTATTTTTCAGAAACACAATCAGCATACTTAGATTTTGAAACTCAGCACTCAGACATCGGTTGTCGAAAATAAAGCAGAAATCAAAATCTTTTTGTGATTTTCTGAAATGTAAAGCAGTAAAGAAATATTTACAAACATATATACAAGCAATATTTTTGTTTGAGTTTGCGTTAGAGGATCATATCAGTTTTTGACAAGTCACAAGTACCGTTGAGCTTAGTTACACATTAAGAATTAAACAATTCACTTAGATTGTCGATATACTGATCCTCTTAAATTTTCACACAAACTTCAACTGATTCAGGATACGAATTAGATGTATTAAGAACTTAAACTCATTCATGTGTCCCACCTCTTGAATATACTCCCGTATCCAGATCCCAATATTCAGTCTTACATGTGAGTATACCTAGATGATATCTGTATGTGACAACTGGCCCAAACCGGTAATTTCCGTACACATTAATTATTGCTTAATGGCTGCAATTATGAGTTTAATTGTCAGCAATGTCTGAACACATGATTAAACAAGTGAATTCATGCACGTTGTATACTACAAAATATTGCTTTATGCATAAACGAGAGCGTTGCGTCAGAATAATAGTAAACTCACCGGTAAGACACACTGTGTCGACTGAACTGCAGAAAGCAGCCAGACAATAGAATTGAGGCCTAGGTGTAGGTCCGACAACAAAAATACATTAAAACCCTAGAGTATATGTAAGGGTTTAATTTATAGACATTGCGAAAGCAAAAACAAGCACTAAAAAGCACCCGAAACGCACTTTAAGTGCAGAAATTACATAATTCAGCAATAATTCAGCATTTAGACACATAAATATTATGCAGAAATGTCGTTTTATTATCCAGAATATTTCCCTAAGTATTGGGAAATGAAAGGATACAAAAAGGGTACTTAAAAGACCCTAAAAAGTGCGATTTAGCACTTTAACGAACCGGTGTCTAACCGAACAATCGGATATTACCCGGAACACCAAAATAATGCTAGAAGCATTGTTTTTATTTTCCTAAGCTAGTTAGGGTCCCCGAACACCCTAACACACTACACATTATATAATATACCATAAGGCACTAACTAGACCTTGGATTTCCAACTAATAACTAACTAGTAGTTAGAAATGTTTCACTAAACCCCCCCCCCATATGTTGGACGGTTGGGAGACCATATCCCCACATGGGATCTCTAGTTCATATTTTATTAGATTTGCCATGTCCTTTTGAAACATAATATCCAAGAGATATTGAGGAAATATGGATATAAAACAAGTCTTATGGTTCTAGCCTTTCATTCAACAACACAACACCACTTCACACTCCCTCTCCCTCTCTTATAACTCACGGCCAAACACCCCTTCCACAAACATCCATTTTCAAGTTTGATTCTTGCCATTCCAAGATCATTCAAGCAACAAGGGTCACGTATTAGGAGTCTTGGAGCAAACGGAAGGCGAAGGACCTCTCTACTTTGCTTTTATCCACCCCTTTTGCGCTTAGAATCTTCCCTAGCCTTGAGCTAGAGGTATAACACTTAGAACTCGTATTTAATCTATTCTAAAGTGGTTAAAAGGATTTGTGTTGGTTAAATCTCGTTAAAATGCGAAAAGATGCACAAAAGTCTACTAAAAGCATGAAAAATGGTGGTTAATAGCTCATATGTTGTGTAAATGTTGTAGTAATTGAAATATATGGTTATCTAGACCCGATCTATGATGTGGTAGCTCGGATCATCATTTAACCCGGTTTGGTAAGATCATGGATCTTAACATAAAGCTATTCTAGAAGTAACAAGGGTTAAAAGGTGAAACCCTACCACACATAAACCATGAACTTGTGTAAAAATGTTTTAACTTGTACAAAAGTGTTTAAAACTAGTAGATCTATGTATCTACAAGTGGTATTTTCAAAAGACCAAGCATCAAAAGAAATCACATGTTCTAAACCGGATCTTACACAAACAAAAGTGGTTTTTGTGAACAAATAAGTGTGTGGATACTTGTGTAACAAAAGTGTTAACGAAGAAATAGTTTTCGTAAAAACCGACTAGAAGTTGTAAAACTTCATATTCTTTAAAAATAAAGTTTTTAAGAAGTTAAACTTATTTTTAAAGATAACAAGACTTACTAAATGTGCTAGTAAGTTACTACACATTTTTGTAAGTATCCAAGTTCATGAAATTAGTGATTATTGTTGACGGATATTGTTGATAATTGTTGTTGATGATTGATAATGATTTAAAAGAAAATAAACACACGTTTTGAAAACGTGGGAAACCTCCATTTTTAGGGGAAACTCTGTCAAAATTTTTATAAATTTTGACACTTAGAAAAATATAAGTTTTTGAGAAACTTATTCCCTAAAAATGTGTTTAGAAGTATTACTAAGGTTTCCCTAATTTTTGGTGATAAGAAATGAGGAATTCTTCAAGAATAAAATGGATATTAAGTATATATTTTTGAAAGAAAAATATATATTATTTGATCACCAACTTATGTGCTAGTGTATTAAGACTTAAAAATACACTAATTACTCTTGAGGAGTAGAAATATAAAAATACACATACAACATACAAGATACATAATTCGGGTGCAAAGTGCAAAACACAAAAGACTTATATTTATTTTTGGAGAAAATAATATAAGTAAGATTCGTAGTTAAAAATATAGAATATTTTTAACACAAGAAAATATACACAAAAGAGAGTGACTGTACTTGTGCGACGCAAGTCTAGTGACTAACGTTAAGAAAACGCGTATAGGTTACGACGTTAATTAAGCAAATCCGGTGGAGTTTACGACGCTAGGAACGCAAAGTTGTGAGTTCATGCTCCCCCTTTTTTCTTTAACTGTTTTCAGTTTTCATAACTTCGGGGGTGGAATACATGTACAAATGTACAATATTTATGATTGGTATGATATAAATACAAGAAGCGCACTTGGTAAGAATGAGAACCAAGTATGAGGCGCTATGAGAAATGATAACAAGAAACACGCTTGGTGAGAACGAGAACCAAGTAGGATGCGTTATGAGAAATAGTGTCACGAATAGGGTACAGAAGCACCATTAATCAACGTATACATTCAGACCGCAGAACAAAAGGTTAGATCTAACGGGTGCCTGGCAGCCACACTCCCGGTCGGGGCGAGAATCGAGGAGTGCTTTTGTGTCTCAGAATATACCAATTAAATGCCTTAGGTTTGGTGGCTTCCTATGACGTGTCACATATTAATGGCTTTGCAACCCATTAACAATCCTGATATTTACAGGAATATTTTAATTACATGAAATTCATACCATACTAAAAATTGATGAATACTTGAGTACGTGGGGTACTCAAGAAAAGATTGAGTTATACTTGAAGTACGTGGGGTACTCAAGAAGAAATTGAATTATACAGATGTACGTGATGTACACTTGAAACTGGATTTATATATGAAAACTTGATTTACTTACAAACTATGTTTTCATACAAAGTATACAAACATGAAATACAAAACTGCATGAATTCACACCAACTTTATGTTGACGTTTTTCCAAAAACTCACATGTATTTCAGGTAACTAGGATGGATGTGCGCGTGGTCTAGCTTATGCTCGTGGATGTCGCTTGTGTTTCACTTTAAATAAAGTTGTAAACTTTTAAGACAATGTTTTATGCGACTTAGCGATGTAAACGCTAACGTATGTTTTCAAATTATGGTATTTGAATGTTATTTTACGAGCATGTAGCATGTTTACTCTTCGTATGCAATGAGAACCTTTCATGATCACACCTCGTGCTTCCGCCGCAGAAAGGGGTGTGACAGATTGGTATCAGAGCTGCGATTGTAGTGAACCAGGATTCCTTCTCGAGTCTAGTCTACAATCTCTAGGATCCATTCACGAAAACAATTTTCAAAGAGTTTTCATTGCATAAAACGTCCCGCGAAATCCACTACCTGAAACTGTCTACATGAGTCTAGAAAAGACACTATGAGACTTAGAGTGCACTTGAGTAGCACTTGTCGTTGGCTAGAGATTACTTGCAATTATGTGTGATAATTAGCATGTACTAGAAGTAGAATGTCACGAGTATACGTGACTTTATCTGAAAGCAATGGCCTACCTGAAGGAAGAGACACGAGGATGAAACGAACTGTGCGGACTGTGCAAGGAGTTACGTAATTATGGATGCATACATAATTATGGAATTCAGTGCACAGAAACCACAGCAAGTCTTGTCACGTGTGGATTCCCTCAGTGCAAGCCTACTAAGTACTCTGCTAAGAGTAATAATTGTTTGATGTCACTTGTGTGGTATATATACCTGTGAATATATATGTACTACTGTCTAGTGTGACGATATCAAACAAATGCCTAACCCTGCTGTGTTATGTTCTGTCAGAACATGGCACCCAGGAAAGCTGTGAATGCTCGCAATGACGATCAACCCCCTCCTCCCGCACTGCCAAGAACTGCTGAAGAGCTGGACGCTCTACTAGAGGAAAGGATCTCCGCTGCTATCGCCCAGTACGAGGCGAACCGAACTCAAGACAGTGGTGGACCAAGCAACGCTAGGCGTAATGGGAATGGAGATTCGTCTGGAGGCAATGCAGCTCAAGGCTGCACTTTCAAACAGTTCCTCGACTGCAAGCCGATGAACTATGATGGCACAGGAGGTGCAGTAGCATTTGTGCGCTGGACGGAGAAGACTGAAGCTACTTTCCGCATGAGCAAGTGTACCGCGGATCAACAAGTCACTTTTGCTACTGGGTTATTCGTCGATGAAGCTCTGACTTGGTGGAACCTGCAAGCCCAAACTTTGGGTGATGACGCCGCTTATGGCCTCACTTGGGAGGAACTGAAGGAAAGGATGAGAGAGAAGTACTGCTCTCGTGCGGAACTCCAAAGGCTGGAAACAGAGTTCTGGCACTTGACTATGGAAGGTGCTGACATCAATGGTTACACTCGAAGGTTCCACGATCTGTCTAGAGTACTTCCCTACATGGTGACTCCCGAATTCAAGCGTGTTGAACGTTACATTTGGGGACTGGCCTCAGAGTTTCGTGGCATGGTGACGTCGGCCAAACCACAAACAATCACCGAGGCTGTAACTCTGGCTGTCAGCCTTACTGAAGATTGTGTTCGAATGAAGAAGCTATCACTAAACCCAACAGAAAATGCCGAGACGCATGCTGAGTCGTCCGGTGACAAAAAGAGAAAGCATACAAGTTTGAACCAAACTACTCGCAACAACAAGGGTTTCAACAAGAAGCGCGACACTAATCCGCCTCAGGAGATGAAAACCCATGCAACCAAAGCATACCAAGGCTCCATGCCTAGATGCCAAAAATGTAAGTATCATCATGATGGAGCTTGTCGCATTCCAAGGTGCGACAAATGTGGTAAATTGGGTCATCAAACAGAAGACTGTTGGGGAAAAGGAAAGAACCGAAATGGGAACGGTGCTGGTAACAAGAATGGCAACGGGAAAGGGCAAGGATGCTTCAAGTGTGGAAGCAATGATCATTTCATGAAGAACTGCCCAGAGAGAAACAACGCTCCGGCTCGAGCATTTGTGATTGGAGCAAGAGACGCACGCGAGGACCCTAACGTGGTCACCGGTACGTTTCTCATTAACAATCACTTTGCATCCATATTATTCGACACTGGCGCCGATTATAGCTTCATGTCTGTGGAATTTAAACGCATACTCGGAATAGAATCTAGTAGATTAGAAATTCCTTATTCCATAGAACTAGCCAATGGTAAACTTGTTGAATCGGGCGAAGTTGTTAGAGGCTGCACACTAGAACTTGGCGAACGAAATTTTAGCATCGACCTCTTACCTATTCAATTGGGTAGCTTCGATGTAGTGGTCGGAATGGACTGGTTGTCCAAGAACAAAGCTGAAATTATTTGTCATGAGAAAATCATTCGCATCCCTTTAGCGAATGGTGAAACTCTCATCGTGCATGGGGAAAGACGAAACGCGCCTCTACGAATCATCAGTTGTATGAAGGCACATAAGTGCTTGAGGAAAGGATGTGTCGCCTTCCTAGCACACGTTATAGACAAGAAGGCTGAGGAGCCGAAACTCGAAGACATTCCTGTGGTGAAGGAATTTCCTGATGTGTTCCCTGAAGATCTGCCAGGACTACCTCCGCAACGACAAGTCGAATTCCACATAGACTTGGTTCCAGGAGCCGCTCCTGTAGCCAAGGCTCCATATCGACTTGCGCCATCCGAAATGCAAGAATTATCTACACAACTCCAGGAGTTGTTGGATAAAGGATTCATAAGGCCAAGCTTCTCACCCTGGGGAGCTCCAGTATTATTCGTGAAGAAGAAGGATGGAACACTGCGGATGTGTATCGATTACAGGGAACTGAACAAGCTCACGATCAAGAATCGGTATCCACTACCGAGGATTGATGACTTATTTGATCAACTGCAAGGATCAAGCTACTATTCCAAGATCGACCTTCGATCTGGGTACCATCAGCTGAGAATCCAAGATGAAAGTGTGCCAAAGACTGCATTCAGAACGCGCTATGGGCACTACGAATTTCTTGTGATGCCATTTGGATTGACGAACGCGCCAGCGGTCTTTATGGATCTGATGAACCGCGTATGCAAGCCATATCTCGATAAATTCGTGATTGTATTTATCGATGATATCCTGATTTACTCGCGAACGAAAGAAGAGCACGAGCAACATCTCAGAACCATCTTGGAGCTACTGAAGAAAGAGAAGCTTTATGCAAAATTCTCGAAGTGCGAATTCTGGATTCGCGAAGTACAATTTCTCGGTCACGTGGTAAATGAGAAGGGCATTCATGTAGACCCGTCCAAGATTGAAGCAATAAAGAATTGGGAAGCTCCCAAGACCCCAACCGAAGTCCGTCAATTTTTGGGCTTAGCGGGCTACTATCGGCGATTCATTGAGAATTTCTTGAGGATAGCTCAACCGCTAACGACCCTTACTCAGAAAGACAAGAAATACGACTGGGGTCACAAACAGGAAGAAGCCTTTCAGCTACTTAAGGACAAGCTCTGCGATGCACCGATACTATCGTTACCCGAAGGCACTGAAGACTTCGTGGTATACTGCGACGCCTCACGACAAGGCTTGGGTTGCGTGCTCATGCAACGCCAAAAAGTCATCGCTTATGCTTCAAGACAACTGAAGGTTCACGAGAGAAATTATACCACTCACGACCTGGAGCTGGGTGCAGTGGTATTCGCCTTGAAGATTTGGCGACATTATTTATATGGTACTCGATGTACAATCTTCACAGATCACAAAAGCTTACAACACATATTTGATCAGAAGGAATTGAATATGCGCCAGCGACGTTGGGTCGAGCTGCTGAATGATTATGACTGTGAGATTAAGTACCATCCTGGAAAGGCAAACGTTGTAGCAGACGCGTTGAGCCGAAAAGAAAGGGTTAAGACCCTAAGGGTTCGAGCATTGGAAATGACGATTCGAACGAACCTCACTGCACGCATTAGAGATGCACAACAAGAAGCTCTTAAAGAAGAGAATCGTAAGGCTGAATACCTCCGGGGTGCATTGAAGTACATGGTGCCAAACGAAGAGGGAGCCTTATACTTTAAGAAGCGTATTTGGGTTCCACTCTATGGTGGCATACGAGAAGTCATCCTTAATGAAGCCCACAAATCGAGATATTCGATCCATCCAGGATCGGACAAAATGTATCAAGACTTGAAAGAATACTATTGGTGGCCGAGACTCAAAAGCGACGTTGCTGTTTATGTTGGAAAATGCCTAACCTGTGCCAAGGTTAAGGCAGAATATCAGAAACCGTCCGGCCTACTACAACAACCAGAGATTCCCGTATGGAAGTGGGAACAAATCTCGATGGACTTCATAACGAAATTACCCAGGACCCCGAGAGGGCACGATATGATATGGGTAATAGTTGATCGATTGACGAAGTCTGCGCATTTCCTACCAATCCGAGAGAAGGATAGCACTGGAAAGCTGGCAAAGATATACTTAAGAGAAATTGTGGCCCGTCATGGAGTGCCAATCTCAATCATTTCAGACAGAGATGGACGCTTTGTCTCAAGAATCTGGCAATCATTTCAGGAAGCCTTTGGATCTCAGTTAGATCTGAGCACGGCATTCCATCCGCAAACAGACGGCCAGAGCGAACGGACAATACAAACGTTAGAAGATATGCTTCGCGCATGTGTCATGGATCTAGGCGGCAGCTGGGATACTCATCTACCTTTAGTTGAGTTTTCCTACAATAACAGTTATCATACGAGCATAAAAGCCGCGCCGTTCGAAGCTCTGTATGGCCGCAAATGCCGATCGCCCTTATGTTGGGCAGACGCTGGAGATAAACGTATGGTTGGTCCTGAACTTGTACAAGAGACAACCGACAAGATTGTGCAGATCCGAGAGTGCATTAGGGCGGCTCGAGAGCGACAAAAGAGCTACACGGATCCAAATAGAAAATCGGTAGATTTCAAGGTGGGAGACAAAGTGTTGTTAAAAGTCTCACCATGGAAGGGCGTAGTCAGATTTGGAAAGCGTGGAAAGCTGAATCCACGATATATCGGACCATTCAGAATTCTGAAGAGAATTGGTACCGTGGCATACAAGTTGGAGTTACCGGAAGAACTTAACGAAGTACATGATACGTTTCATGTATCCAACCTGAAGAAGAGTCCAACGCAAGAAAACGTGATCATCCCGATGGATGAAATACATATTGATGAAGCCCTCCGATTTACAGAACAACCCGTTGAGGTTACTGACTGGAAAGTCAACAAGACCAGGAGGAGCAGTGTGAAGCTTGTCAAAGTACGTTGGAGCTCTAAGCACGGACCCGAGTACACATGGGAACGTGAAGACCAGTTCAAGAAAAAGTATCCCCACCTATTCAAGAAGACTCCAGCGAGAGTTAGTTCAGTCTGAATTTCGGGACGAAATTCTTTTAACGGGGGGAGACTGTGACAACTGGCCCAAACCGGTAATTTCCGTACACATTAATTATTGCTTAATGGCTGCAATTATGAGTTTAATTGTCAGCAATGTCTGAACACATGATTAAACAAGTGAATTCATGCACGTTGTATACTACAAAATATTTCTTTATGCATAAACGAGAGCGTTGCGTCAGAATAATAGTAAACTCACCGGTAAGACACACTGTGTCGACTGAACTGCAGAAAGCAGCCAGACAATAGAATTGAGGCCTAGGTGTAGGTCCGACAACAAAAATACATTAAAACCCTAGAGTATATGTAAGGGTTTAATTTATAGACATTGCGAAAGCAAAAACAAGCACTAAAAAGCACCCGAAACGCACTTTAAGTGCAGAAATTACATAATTCAGCAATAATTCAGCATTTAGACACATAAATATTATGCAGAAATGTCGTTTTATTATCCAGAATATTTCCCTAAGTATTGGGAAATGAAAGGATACAAAAAGGGTACTTAAAAGACCCTAAAAAGTGCGATTTAGCACTTTAACGAACCGGTGTCTAACCGAACAATCGGATATTACCCGGAACACCAAAATAATGCTAGAAGCATTGTTTTTATTTTCCTAAGCTAGTTAGGGTCCCTGAACACCCTAACACACTACACATTATATAATATACCATAAGGCACTAACTAGACCTTGGATTTCCAACTAATAACTAACTAGTAGTTAGAAATGTTTCACTAAACCCCCCCCCCCCATATGTTGGACGGTTGGGAGACCATATCCCCACATGGGATCTCTAGTTCATATTTTATTAGATTTGCCATGTCCTTTTGAAACATAATATCCAAGAGATATTGAGGAAATATGGATATAAAACAAGTCTTATGGTTCTAGCCTTTCATTCAACAACACAACACCACTTCACACTCCCTCTCCCTCTCTTATAACTCACGGCCAAACACCCCTTCCACAAACATCCATTTTCAAGTTTGATTCTTGCCATTCCAAGATCATTCAAGCAACAAGGGTCACGTATTAGGAGTCTTGGAGCAAACGGAAGGCGAAGGACCTCTCTACTTTGCTTTTATCCACCCCTTTTGCGCTTAGAATCTTCCCTAGCCTTGAGCTAGAGGTATAACACTTAGAACTCGTATTTAATCTATTCTAAAGTGGTTAAAAGGATTTGTGTTGGTTAAATCTCGTTAAAATGCGAAAAGATGCACAAAAGTCTACTAAAAGCATGAAAAATGGTGGTTAATAGCTCATATGTTGTGTAAATGTTGTAGTAATTGAAATATATGGTTATCTAGACCCGATCTATGATGTGGTAGCTCGGATCATCGTTTAACCCGGTTTGGTAAGATCATGGATCTTAACATAAAGCTATTCTAGAAGTAACAAGGGTTAAAAGGTGAAACCCTACCACACATAAACCATGAACTTGTGTAAAAATGTTTTAACTTGTACAAAAGTGTTTAAAACTAGTAGATCTATGTATCTACAAGTGGTATTTTCAAAAGACCAAGCATCAAAAGAAATCACATGTTCTAAACCGGATCTTACACAAACAAAAGTGGTTTTTGTGAACAAATAAGTGTGTGGATACTTGTGTAACAAAAGTGTTAACGAAGAAATAGTTTTCGTAAAAACCGACTAGAAGTTGTAAAACTTCATATTCTTTAAAAATAAAGTTTTTAAGAAGTTAAACTTATTTTTAAAGATAACAAGACTTACTAAATGTGCTAGTAAGTTACTACACATTTTTGTAAGTATCCAAGTTCATGAAATTAGTGATTATTGTTGACGGATATTGTTGATAATTGTTGTTGATGATTGATAATGATTTAAAAGAAAATAAACACACGTTTTGAAAACGTGGGAAACCTCCATTTTTAGGGGAAACTCTGTCAAAATTTTTATAAATTTTGACACTTAGAAAAATATAAGTTTTTGAGAAACTTATTCCCTAAAAATGTGTTTAGAAGTATTACTAAGGTTTCCCTAATTTTTGGTGATAAGAAATGAGGAATTCTTCAAGAATAAAATGGATATTAAGTATATATTTTTGAAAGAAAAATATATATTATTTGATCACCAACTTATGTGCTAGTGTATTAAGACTTAAAAATACACTAATTACTCTTGAGGAGTAGAAATATAAAAATACACATACAACATACAAGATACATAATTCGGGTGCAAAGTGCAAAACACAAAAGACTTATATTTATTTTTGGAGAAAATAATATAAGTAAGATTCGTAGTTAAAAATATAGAATATTTTTAACACAAGAAAATATACACAAAAGAGAGTGACTGTACTTGTGCGACGCAAGTCTAGTGACTAACGTTAAGAAAACGCGTATAGGTTACGACGTTAATTAAGCAAATCCGGTGGAGTTTACGACGCTAGGAACGCAAAGTTGTGAGTTCATGCTCCCCCTTTTCTCTTTAACTGTTTTCAGTTTTCATAACTTCGGGGGTGGAATACATGTACAAATGTACAATATTTATGATTGGTATGATATAAATACAAGAAGCGCACTTGGTAAGAATGAGAACCAAGTATGAGGCGCTATGAGAAATGATAACAAGAAACGCGCTTGGTGAGAACGAGAACCAAGTAGGATGCGTTATGAGAAATAGTGTCACGAATAGGGTACAGAAGCACCATTAATCAACGTATACATTCAGACCGCAGAACAAAAGGTTAGATCTAACGGGTGCCTGGCAGCCACACTCCCGGTCGGGGCGAGAATCGAGGAGTGCTTTTGTGTCTCAGAATATACAAATTAAATGCCTTAGGTTTGGTGGCTTCCTATGACGTGTCACATGTTAATGGCTTTGCAACCCATTAACAATCCTGATATTTACAGGAATATTTTAATTACATGAAATTCATACCATACTAAAAATTGATGAATACTTGAGTACGTGGGGTACTCAAGAAAAGATTGAGTTATACTTGAAGTACGTGGGGTACTCAAGAAGAAATTGAATTATACAGATGTACGTGATGTACACATGAAACTGGATTTATATATGAAAACTTGATTTACTTACAAACTATGTTTTCATACAAAGTATACAAACATGAAATACAAAACTGCATGAATTCACACCAACTTTATGTTGACGTTTTTCCAAAAACTCACATGTATTTCAGGTAACTAGGATGGATGTGCGCGTGGTCTAGCTTATGCTCGTGGATGTCGCTTGTGTTTAACTTTAAATAAAGTTGTAAACTTTTAAGACAATGTTTTATGCGACTTAGCGATGTAAACGCTAACGTATGTTTTCAAATTATGGTATTTGAATGTTATTTTACGAGCATGTAGCATGTTTACTCTTCGTATGCAATGAGAACCTTTCATGATCACACCTCGTGCTTCCGCCGCAGAAAGGGGTGTGACACTGTAAGGGGTTAAATTGCGAAGAACCATGAGAGCTCAGGTCAGAACTTCCGTTCAGCAGAGAGATGACGGCTTCGACTTTTGGTGTGTCCCCTTTAGAGGATCTTTTCTTCAACAGCAATGACTATCAATTTTATTGTTTCATCATTTTTGCTGAGGGCAGCGCTATATTTCAAGCAAGAAGAAAGTATTATACGGGGACTAGGCCATTGCTTCCGCAAAATCAGAAGTCCCAGGATAATACCCCAGATATCACTGAGTATAAAGACCTAGTATCTCAGAAAGAGGGACCTTTCAAACGAGATTTCAGGGGTTACCTATATATCCAAGTAGTGTTCCCCATGAAATAAGCAAGTTTGAATTTAGATTTATATCCCGAAAAAGTTTACTAAATGTATAAAAACCTATCGGCATATGTCACGGTCCCCGACCCGGTTTGACCCGTTTTGGGAGCCGCGGGACAGAAAATCCCGTGGTATTTATTTAACAGCGGAAGACTTTTATCAGGATCTTTTTAAAACTGAAATTTTCCCGATTATTTTATTTCACAACTCGGGATAAAACCCCGGTAATTTACAATCATAAGATTTCACGGGGAAATATTTATTTTGCACAACATGTTTCTTTATTTTATATTGAGCCACTTCCTTAAGCTTATAGTGCTTCACGGCACTTTTCATAACGGATCACCTGAAACATGTTTGAAAAAGGTTTTGTCAGCGGGAAATACTGGTGAATCATTCTTTTTACTAAAACGACCCGTTTGTTATAATTTACAGTATTAAGGGTGATTACATTGTTTCCATATATCAACCAACTACCCACAATATTTGTCACTCGACCGGATCTGTGACTATGGTCATATCACCCATTGGCCACCCGTTTGTCCAATGGTGAAGATTATCAAGTAATGTATACAAAACCCCACATACTGGCTGTAATTTGGTGATTACAAAGACTTAATCCCTGTAATTATAACTTTAAAAACATTTAAGAATTTATAAAGTAATTTGATAAAAAGAGAATGACTCACATTGCAGATTTAATTAAGCAGAGCCTAGCCTACTGATTAGCCTTTTAACCTAAATTAATAACATGCACACGAACTGGGTTAGTAACTAATACAACATTTACGATAACTCACGAGATAAAACCTTCACAACGAATAACAAAGTGCGATACTTAAACATCCATCGATTTAACGACGAATGACAAAGCATAAACCCTAATGTGGGCAGCACTTAAACATCCATTGGATAGTTTAATCGATCGGACATTGAATCGTAGCAGCGATCGAGTTAATACCCGGTATCGGAGCAGCGCCTCACTAATATTGAAGTAATTTCGACCTCAGAGTACTAAAACTTCGTTTTTGAAAGTTTGTTTCGACACCAACAGACTGTGCATGCAACAAGCTATTTATAGGTGAATTTAGGGCCTTACGCGGCCCGCGTAACCCATTCCTTATATCTTACGCGGCCCGCGTGGCCGCCCAGTCTACGAGTAGCCTTGACCAGTCACGAGTAGGTTAGCCAGGTGGTCGCTACGTGGATCCGGAACACTTATCCGATCAACACAGGTTTGACGCGGCCCGCGTAAGGTATGCTTAACCTTTACACGGCCCGCCTGAAGACCATACTTCTTGTTTTCTTGGTTTTTCATGCACAGTATGGTTTCAGGGGTCCGGGTTTTTACTTGTGGGTTGATTTATGACATTTTTTGGAGTCCTTACATTCTCCCCACCTTATTTAAAATCTCGTCCTCGAGATTTATTGGAATAAGTGAGGATATTTTCGTTTCATTTCTGATTCCAGCTCCCAAGTGTATTCAGGTCCTCTCTTTGAATCCCACTTGACCTTGACAAGTACTAACCATTTGTGTTTGAGAAACTTCACCTTTTTGTCTTCTATTTGAAGAGGTTTCTCAACAAATTTTAGCTTTTCGTTTACCTCTATATCTTGGAGAGGTACTACCAAAGATTCGTCTGATAGGCATTTCTTGAGGTTGGATACATGAAATACATCATGTACTCCGGCTAACTCTTCTTGTAGTTGTAAACGATAAGCAACTGGTCCTATACGTTGGATTACTGAAAATGGTCCTACGTACCTTGGACTTAGCTTTCCTTTCTTACCGAATCGAACTACTCCTTTCGAAGGAGAAACTTTTAATAGTACTTTGTCTCCTACTTGAAATTCCAATGGCTTCCGTCTATTGTCTGCATAACTCTTCTGACGATCTCGAGCCGTCTTCAGTCTTTCCTTGATTTGAGTAATCTTGTCTGTCGTTTCTTGCACTATTTCAGGACCTGACAATTGGCTTTCTCCTATTTCTGCCCAACAAACTGGAGTTCTGCACTTTCTTCCATACAGTGCTTTGAATGGGGCAGTTTCAATACTTGAATGATAACTATTGTTATATGAGAATTCAATTAATGGTAAGTGATCGTCCCAATTTCCACCAAAATCTATTACACATGCTCTGAGCATGTCTTCTAGAGTTTGTATCGTCCGTTCACTTTGCCCGTCTGTCTGAGGATGATATGCAATGCTTAGGTTTAGTCGAGTTCCCATTGCTTCTTGGAAACTAGTCCAGAAATGGGAAGTGAAACGACTATCCCTATCCGAAACAATGGAGAGTGGAACTCCATGTAAAGATACTACTTCATCTACATACAACTTTGCCAATCTTTCCATGCTAAAGGTTTCTTTCATAGTTAGAAAATGAGCTGATTTGGTTAATCGATCCACAATTACCCAAATCGCATCATTACCTTTTCTGGTTTTGGGTAACTTAGTAACAAAATCCATTGTTATGAGTTCCCATTTCCATACATGCATCTCTAGTTGTTGTAGTAAACCTGAAGGTTTCTGATGTTCGGCTTTTACTTGTGAATAAGTAAGACACTTTGAAACATATCGAGCTATATCCTTTTTCATTCCTATCCATCAAAAATTATTTCTTAAATCTTGGTACATTTTATTGTTTCCAGGGTGCATGGTATATCTAGATTTATGGGCTTCTTCTAAAATCTTATTTCTTAATTCTCCCTGCTTAGGTACCCAAATTCTGCTTTGGTGGAATCTCCAAATTCCATCAGCTCCTTGTTCTAATTCCTTTATTAGTCCCTTCATTCCTTCAGCATCATCCTTGATTGCTGTTGCTTGAACAGTCTTCAATTGTTCCATTAAATCTAACTGTAGATTTAGTCTGAGAGCACGAACTCGCTTTTGCTTTTCATGATATTTACGACTTAAGGCATCTGCAACTACATTTGCCTTTCCTTCGTGATACTGAATATCACAGTCGTAGTCACTTAGGATTTCCATCCATCTCCTTTGTCTCATGTTTAACTCTTTTTGCCCAAATATGTACCTTAAACTTTTATGATCTGTATAGACAGTAAATTTACTTCCGTACAGATAATGTCTCCAAATCTTAAGGGCAAAAATTACGGCTTGCGTTGCATTAGCACACATCCTAATCCTAACTTTGAAGCATCACAGTAAATTCAAAATCTCCAGTTCCTTCTGGCAAAGCTAGGATTGGGGCATTTGTTAACTTTTGCTTTAGAATCCTAAAAGCTTCTTCTTGCTTAGGTCCCCATTCAAACTTAACTGATTTACAGGTTAGCTTAGTTAATGGTACAGCTATCTTGGAAAAATCCTTAATAAACCGTTTATAATATCCAGCTAAACCTATAAAACTTCTAATTTCCATTGCAGATTGCGGAACCTTCCATTTGGTAATTGCTTCTATTTTAGCAGGATCTACATGAATACCTTCGTGATTCACCATGTGTCCTAGGAATTGCACTTCTTGCAACCAAAATTCACACTTCGAGAATTTGGCATATAGCTTTTCTTTTCTTAACAAAGTTAAGAGTGCATGCAAGTGCTGACAATGTTCGTCCTGACTTTTGGAATAAATAAGTATATCGTCGATAAAAACAATTACAAATTTATCCAAATACGATTTACAGATCCTATTCATCATGTCCATGAATGCTGCAGGTGCATTCGTTAATCCAAAGGGCATGACTGTAAACTCGTAATGAACATACCTAGTTCTAAAAGCAGTTTTAGGTATGTCTTCTTCTTGTACCTTCAATTGATGATATCCGGAGCGTAAATCTATCTTAGAAAAATATTTAGCTCCTTGAAGTTGATCGAATAGATCATCAATCCTAGGTAATGGGTATCGATTCTTAATTGTAACCTTATTCAATTCTCTATAATCAATACACATTCTCATCGAACCATCCTTCTTCTTTACAAACAACACTGGTGCTCCCCACGGGGATGAACTAGGTTGTATGAATCCTTTACTTAGTAATTCATCTAATTGCTTTTTCAGTTCTAACATTTCTGTAGGTGCTAACCGATAAGGTGCCTTAGCTATCGGTGTAGTTCCTGGTGATAATCCCGGGAGTTCTTCGGGGAATACATCTGGGTATTCTGAGACTACAGGAATTTCCTTAAGTTCTTTACCCTTAGTGCTAATGACTATCGAAATCATATATACTATTCCTTGTTTTCATTCATAACTAGCAACTTTCATTACTGAAATGAACTTCATGGGTTTTCGTGGCCTGTCTCCTGTAACCATGATTATTTCTCCGTTAGGTGCACAAATTTCTATGGAGTTCTGGTCACAAAGGATTCGAGCATGGTTAGCTACTAACCAATCCATTCCTTACACAACATCAAATTCGGCTAATTTCATAGGTAATAGGTTTGCATGAAATTTATATCCTAAGAGTTCTATATTTTCTTTTTGCAAAACCTTATCTATGTTAACTGAATTCCCATCTGTTGCTTCGACTGTAAAAATTTGCCTAAGGTTGGTTAAAGGTAAGTTAAGAGCTTGGCAGAATGAAGTATTAACAAAACTTTGGTTTGCACCAGAGTCAAATAATACTTTTGCATACACGTTGTGAACTAAGAACGTACCAGCTATCACATCTGGAATGAGTTCTGCTTCTTGAGTGGTTAGCTGGAATGCTCTGACATTCTTTTTAGTAGCTTCGTCGGCCGTCTTGGCTTTGTTATCTGATGGTTTGACCAATTTAGGACATTCTGTTTTGAAATGCCCATTTTCTCCACAGTTATAGCAGATCCTTGTTTTCCTTCTGCAGTCTTCTTCACGATGTACTATGGCTTTGCAAAAGTTGCAGGTCACATTACATCTTCCATAATGTTTCTTTCTGCAATTCTTGCAGAACGGTGGATTTGAGGATTGCCCTGTTCCTCTTCTCTTGGAGCTGTTATTATTACCCGTACAAAATCTTTGGGTAATTTTCTGAGCCAGTTCCTTTTTCCTATTTTCATCTCTTGTGCGTACCAGTTCGTCTGTTAGGGTGTTAGCTAATTCCACAGCATCGTCAATAGTACGAGGTCTAGCAGCTTTAACGATATTATGGATTTCGCTAATTAATCCCCGAATATAGCGAGAAATGAGTACCCATTCTGGCGAAGCCAGTGTTGGTACCACTCTAGCATATTCAAAGAATGTCGAAGTATAGCCGCGACAATCTACACCCATCATTCGATGATTTAGGAACTTATTTGCCATTTGATCTTTTTCATATTCGGGACAGAATTTTCTTTCTACCAGACTCTTAAATTCTTCCCAGTTCATGGCATAGGCCCTACTTCTTCCTTTGGCTTGAAGTATTGTATTCCACCATTCTAGTGCCCCTTCTTTAAACAAATTTGATATGTATATGACTTGGTCGTCTTTGGCACATTTACTTATTATAATTACTGCCTCGGTTTTCTCTAACCAACGCAGTGCTGCAGTTTCTCCTTCATTGCCTGCAAATTCAGCGGGTTTACAAGCAAGAAATTCTTTGTAAGTGCAACCAGGCATTGCAGCTTTCATTTTCTTAGGGAGTGGAGCTTGCCGTGAATCATTATCATGATTGGTATGATTACCGCCTCCGTTTATACTATTACTGAAGTTATCTTCAGAAATACGTTTACTAGGAATGATTTGTTGAGGTTCAACAGTTTTCTGTGCAGCAGCAATTATTGCTGGAATAGCATTGGATATCCCTTGAGCGACGATATTTTCTATATCCTGCCTAGTCATAAATTGATCCTCTGGATGTTGCTCAGATTGATTAACCTCGTTAACTGGTTCATTATTAGCGTTTTCCGTCTGATATTTAATACATATAATTTATTAGTATTTAAATAAATAACAATTATACACAAAACAATCATACCAATTTCACAACACATCTAGCCAAAACTATCGATTTCTCGATTCCCATTTTTATATATATTATGCATCATTACACACCATATCTTACAAAGTTTTATATGTAGTTATTTCACAAGATTATATTTTAGTATTTATATAACCACATTTTCATAACCCTACTCTCTTTCCTCAGTGGGTATTTCAGTAACGACATTCCCTCTCGTCATATTTCCAGGAGATCTGTTCTCCAAGTTCCTTGATCCTATTTCCTGCATCCACCAACTCCTCGCCAAAGTGACGGAGTTCAGCTAAATTCTCATTGCTCATAGGTGGGTTTGGTATAGGTTCCGGGTCAAACCGAGGAAGAAAGGAATAAGGACTGTTGAGCAGGTTTTGGAATTGCCAATCATTAGTCCACCATTCATCCATTCCTAGAGGCTGAGTGTGGATTATAGGTTCTGGGATTGCTGGTTCCAAATTCATTGGAAGTTGAGTTTCAATAGGATGAGTAAAAACTTTTTCATTGACAGGCTTAATAGTATCACAGCTTGCCAATATAAAATCTAGCTCCTCCTGCAATGTCATTTCCTGGGTTTGATTAGAGCTTTCTCCAATTTCCATCTTGGGTTGTCTAGAACCTTCCCCATACTCCATTTCCATTTGCCTAGAATATTCTCCAAACTGTATTTCCATCTGCCTAGAATCTTCCCCGTCTTCAATCCCCTTCCCTTTGTCTAAGGGATTTTCTCTTTTAGGAATCTTCCTAGTTGCAGGTTTCCTCCTGCGCACACGCCTCCATCCTACAAATCTCCTCCTTTTCTTGGGCTTGGGTTTCTCCGGAGGTGGAGCGTTGAATTCTATAGGTTCTTCTATATCTGGTATATACCTATTGAAATCTCTGGAAACTTCTATTTTTACCGGATAGAGATTTAAATTCTGAAGGGCTTCAGACAAGTCACTCATGTTGTTTACCACATATGCAAAATAAAAAAATTACTAAGTTAAAAAAAATTATACAAAAATTCATAAATATCCTTTAATTATTATTGCATACCGTGGGACTAATTAAATACAAAAACAACTGAAAATTAAAAACACACTAGGGTTTACTGTAAACTTATTTATTTACTGGGTAAGGTTTCTGGACTGTAGGTGATAAGGGTGCTAAAACTTGATTCAGAGTATTTAGAGATTTGCATTAACTGCTACAGTGGCTAACATATAAAGATCTGCCCATTTTTCATCTAACTTGTCCTCCCAAGGAGGGTTACTGCCTAATTCTTGGGTTTTCTGATTAATTCTCCCTCATTTGGATTTCTTTTGTTTCTCTTGACTTTTCCTAACAATCAAACTTCTTTTATTAGGAGAAAGTGGTTCCTCATATTGTGCATTACGAACAAATATTCCTTCTTCAGGATTTAAATAGGGTTTTGAGGAATTTGTTTGGGATGAACTTCCCTTCTCGTTTGATGACCTATCTAATTTAAGATAGATGTTTGAAAGCTTTTGCTTACCCATACTGTACACAAATATTCAAATAATAAAACACATAAAAAAATGACAAGTAATAAAATTAAGTATTTTCTAAATAGTTAATTGGCTTAAATCAGTGGCTCTGATACCACTTTTTTTTTCTGTCACGGCCCCCGACCCGGTTTGACCCGTTTTGGGAGCCGCGGGACAGGAAATCCCGTGGTATTTATTTAACAGCGGAAGACTTTTATCAGGATCTTTTTAAAACTGAAATTTTCCCGATTATTTTATTTCACAACTCGGGATAAAACCCCGGTAATTTACAATCATAAGATTTCATGGGGAAATATTTATTTTACACAACATGTTTCTTTATTTTATATTGAGCCACTTCCTTAAGCTTGTAGTGCTTCACGGCACTTTTCACAACGGATCACCTGAAACATGTTTGAAGAAGGTTTTGTCAGCGGGAAATACTGGTGAATCATTCTTTTTACTAAAACGACCCGTTTGTTATAATTTACAGTATTAAGGGTGATTACATTGTTTCCATATATCAACCAACTACCCACAGTATTTGTCACTCAACCGGATCTGTGACTATGGTCATATCACCCATTGGCCACCTGTTTTCCAATGGTGAAGATTATCAAGTAATGTATACAAAACCCCACATATTGGCTGTAATTTGGTGATTACAAAGACTTAATCCCTGTAATTATAACTTTGAAAACATTTAAGAATTTATAAAGTAATTTGATAAAAAGAGAATGACTCACATTGCAGATTTAATTAAGCAGAGCCTAGCCTACTGATTAGCCTTTTAACCTAAATTAATAACATGCACAAGAACTGGGTTAGTAGCTAATACAGCATTTACGATAACTCACGAGATAAAACCTTCACAACGAATGACAAAGTGCGATACTTAAACATCAATCGATTTAACGACGAATGACAAAGCCTAAACCCTAATGTGGGCAGCACTTAAACATCCATTGGATAGTTTAATTGATCGGACATTGAATCGTAGCAGCGATCAAGTTAATACCCGGTATCGGAGCAGCGCCTCACTAATATTGAAGTAATTTCGACCTCATAGTACTAAAACTTCGTTTTTGAAAGTTTGTTTCGACACCAACAGACTGTGCATGCAACAAGCTATTTATAGGTGAATTTAGGGCCTTACGCGGCCCGCGTAACCCATCCCTTATATCTTACGCGGCCCGCGTGGCCGCCCAGTCTACGAGTAGCCTTGACCAGTCACGAGTAGGTTAGCCAGGTGGTCGCTACGTGGATCCGGAACACTTATCCGGTCAACACAGGTTTGACGCGGCCTGCGTAAGGTATGCTTAACCTTTACGCGGCCCGCCTGAAGACCATACTTCTTGTTTTCTTGGATTTTCATGCACAGTATGGTTTCAGGGGTCCGGGTTTTTACTTGTGGGTTGATTTATGACATTTTTGAGAGTCCTTACAGCATATCATCAGTGAGACTGTTTAACGCTATTTAATCATTACATTTCTTTAGCATACTGTAAATGTCTACTGATGTACTATCATTTCCTCTTTTTACACAAAAACTCAATTTTTTAATTTTATCATGTTTTTTGCTTTTTCAATTTTTCAAATTTTCTAATGTTTTTTGATTTTCTGACAATTTTTCTCCCCCTAAAATGCAAAACCATTAAAAGAAAATTTGACAACCAATACTGATAGCTTTGTCTCGCCATCCTTTTCTGCTTAATGTGCTCTGTTTTGCAGAAAATCTAATATAAAGTACCCCCATGATTTACAACCCATTGATTTTCGACAGTTTGAAAACCGTTTTTCAATCTTGTGAAAGTAATCATGTTTGTTCCGCCGTGAGGGTTTCGGCCTATTCAAGCAACATTTTTTTTTAAATTTTTGAATTTTTTACAAACTTAAAAACAAACATATTTTTGGTTTTTCAAAAATTTTTTACAAACTAAAACAAATTTTTGGTTTTTAAATTTTTCAATTTTTAGGGTTTTTTAAATATTGTTTATTTATGTACAGAAGACAAACAAACTCCCTGTTCAACCAAACCAAGGTCCAACAGCCTTCTCTTCCTGTGCCAGGCTGCTCCAACATCCATTATCACAGTCTTCAATTTTCTTCGGAAGCACCTGCACATTCAAATTACTCAATTACTTGAACAATTTAGCCCAGGTCTGTTTAACCTTAGGCATTTCAACACAATATGCTTCATTCAATTTAGGAAAATCTTTGTCAATCTAAACAAAGACATTTTCAGTTTTAACTTCAATTTTCTCATCTTTTACTGAAGACTCTTGTTTCTTAACACTCCATGTTTGTCCTTTCGGAGTACCTCTTTTGTAAAAATGTGAATCTTTTTGAACATTTTGACTTTGAATAACAACTTTTGGTTTCCAAAACTCTTGAGGTTTTGTCATATCAACTGTTGTTTTCCAACTTTGAGTTGTTCGGACTCTGGGTGTGTGAGAATTCCAGGTCTGGCTAGACTCAAACCTATTCGGGTTTGATTTCCAAGTTTGGTTCGAAACAAACTTGTTTGTGTTGTATCTCCAAGTTTGTTTGGAATCAAATCTAGTTGACCTGTGTTTTACATCCTCAAATTTCTGTTTCTCAACCTTTTCAGACTTCTTTTTGTCAACATCCACAGATTTCAGATTCATACACTTTCGTGCAAGATGTCCTATTTGATCACATTTAAAACATGTTCTTTTTTAAACATCTTTGACCTGTGGTTGTTGCTTTTTCTTTTGAGCGAAAAACTTTTCATTAGACTGTTGTCTAAATTTGAATTTTTCCTCTTCTTCAAAACTTTTTCCTTGAACAAAACTCATTTTTGCCTGATAATTCGGCGTTTCATTTCTTTTCCAATTATGTTTCTTTTTATAACCCAGCCCAACCTTCATGTTTTTCTTTTTGTAACCAGGTTTGTTATAAAAAGTTTTCTGACACTTACCTGCAAACTTTGGAATCTCAGATTTTTCAATCTCAACCATTTTGAAAACTTTTTCAATCTTTTCTGAAATCACATTCTGAATCGGGAATACAACATCTAAGAATAATTTATCCGATCCAATCATGGTATAAACCAATCCTTTTGAATCATCATTCAAATTTTTCTCGAATTTTGAATTTTTCAGATATTCATCCTGAAAATTTCCTTCATTTTCATCTTGTGATTCAGATTTACCTATTTTGATGGTATAAATCACATCGATGTTGTCGGGTAACTGGTCAACCATGTTTATTGCTTTTTCCACTTTCTCGCCATCATAGAATGTATAATTATTCTCCAACGGTGGTGGAACTTGATGGTATTCAGACCCAACTCCCTTTATGTTCTTTTCTGACTCTTTTCCATCGGGTGTGATGTTGAAAATACGTTCCAGAATATATGACGACGAATGGTAACTTTGCAATTTATTGACCAACTTTTCTTTATCTGCCAATTCTTGTTTAAGCTTAGCAACATCATCAATATACTGATTTAAAACTCTTTGTTTATCTTCAAATCTAGCTTCAAGAAATTTAGTGTTTCTCTGACATACACACAATCTATCATTTAGACTTTTGACTTTACTTTTTAAAACGCCATATGCTTCTTTTACAGTATGATATGATAATTCCATTCCATCATATTCCTTTTGCAACTCTTGGATTTTGTTATCTTTTGTAACACATTCGTTGCAAACAGCTGAACATTTTTCTTTCAATGTTTTATTTTCTTTTTCAAAATCATCACATTTTTGTTTTAACTTTTCATTTTCTTGTTTAAAAAACTTTTCATTTTCAAACATTTCATGACATTTATCTTTGAAAATCTTTTCTATTTTAGTGAATTCTATATCTCGTATTTTAAACTTTTCATCTTTTTCAGTACAAGCACTGCACGTTTCCATGCATTTCTTGCATTGTTGTTCAGCTTCATTATCAATTTGATCAGAAGTATCAGTTTGAGTAGTTACCTCAGTGATTAGCATTATGGTTTCCTTTGCTCGTGAACTCTGAACTTCTTCAAACTCCTTTTGTTTCTCTTCAACAGCTTCCTCAAATTTCTCATCAACTTTCTTCACTTCATTCACCAATTTCTCACTCTCATTTACAATCTCTTTAACTGTCTTCTTCTTCTTGTCCAGACTAGCAAATATCACCTTTCGAATGCCTTCTTCAACCTGCTCTTTATACCTTGGAATCTCTCTAAGGCCTTTGCACCACACACTTACAGTAGGTATAGCTGCAACTAATGCTTCAAGGTCAACCTTCTTCGGATCAACCGTCGGGTTTCCCTGGGGATCAACATAGCATTCCTTTTCTTTGCTCCATCTGCCAGCTAGTGTTGCTTCTTTGTAAGCATCATACACATCATCCAATCTAAGACGAGCATGTCTTTCTTCACGAGTTAATCTTATTTCAGCAACCATTGCTTTACCACCTTCAACACCTTTATCATGTTGACTCCAGTCATATCCTTCATCATGATGGATTATGATTCTGGGTTCTTCTGACTCATCAAAGTATTTATCCCAATCGAAGTTTTTAAGGACAGATTGTTTAGATCCTTCAAAATCATCATCTAAACTATCTTCACTTTGATCACACAGTGACAAAACAGCTCTCTTCTCTCTAGAAGATCCTTCGTCAATTTGCTTTCTGGTTGGCTGCTCGTTATTCTTGTGATAGATAGCCTTTTTGTAATAATCCTCATAAAAAGGATTCACACTTTCATCGGCTCTGTTGCTTGTACATTCTCTTTTGAAGTGCCCCTTTTATTTACACTTGAAACAAGTGACTTTGTTCTTGTCAAAACCTAACTTCATTTCTGGACCATCCAAGCATCTTTTGCCAGTAATTTCCATGAATCTTTGAGCTCTTCGAATAACGCTCGCCATGCACCAACGAATATCCATGAGTTCCATTTCTTCAGGATCCACTTGATCGTAATCTTCTTTTGTCATTTTTGGATTTCCGATCTTTCCTGCAATTAAACCTTCATACGATACCAGAATAGAAGCTAAAAATCTCATGTGCTGTTGAGCAAACTCATTGTTCAGAAGTGGAGAATTTTTCCAATCAAAATTTGAATCTGATTTTGATTATCCTGATGCAGATGAGGAGTCATATCCTGGATCATAACTTGAAGACGTGTTCTTTGATGAATCACCATTCTTTTCTGCACTAAAACCAGTTTTGATCCTTGGAGATTCAATGTTTTGTAGCATCCCTCTGTGATAGTACAAACCAACATTCTGTTGATAATTCGAACTAGACACTTTGTTTTGTTTTTCAATCACAGATCATGTCGCTCTATTTTTTCAATTAGAGTGTCTAACGTCATCTTATCAAATTTATCATCATTTTTTAACACTATCACATAAGTTTTCCAATCTTCTTCATGTGGTAATGCCTCAACTAGTTTATCCATCATTTCTTCTCTCCCTTTGTGAATTCCAAACCTTTCCATTTCAATCTTCAGATGACAGAATCGTTCTATCATTTGACGGACTGTTTCATTCTTCATGCAGCTAAACAAGTCAAACTCTTTCTTTAACAGCGATATTTTGTTTTTCTTGATATCTTTCCCACCTTCAGCTTTCAACTTTAATGCTTTCCAAATTGACTTAGAAGTTTCACCATATTGAAGTAATGAGAAAATATCCTCTCTAATTGATTGTTGAAGTAAAGTTTTCATTCTCAGTTCAGCTGAATGTTTCTTTTTATCATCTGCTGTGAAATCTTTAAGTGTGATCAATTCAAGTTTTTCATTTCTTGGTTTTTCATATCCAATGGTCAAACAAACCCAACTATCATATGCATAAGCTTGCACCCAGTTTTCAAATCTTTCATACCACCAGTGATAATCTTCGATATTCATTAGAGTTGGTGGTCTCTGATGATTTCCGTACACTTTATCATGATTCAAACTCTCCGATATCACTTTTGTAGCTTTATTTGGAGTTATTGGAGTATCTTCTGACGTAAATGCATTATAAAACGTGTTATAAAACTCTTCACCAAAATCCGACATCTTTGCAATGCTTCTTGAATAACCTGGAGAAAAAACAATCACACAGACACAATCAGTTTAAACAATATTAAACAACTTGAAATAGACTGACACTCGGTTGACGTGAAATGATCTTGACACAAAAATTCCACTTTCAAACGAAATTGCACTTTCAAACGGAATAGCAATCTTCAAACGAAATTATGTTTCAAACGAAATCACTTTGTTGACTCTTCAAACGAAATCACTTGATTGGCAACTTCAAACGAAATCACTTGATTGGCAACTTCAAACGAAATCACTTGACATGACAATCTCAAACGAAATCAGCAGTTATCTGACGTCTTCAAACGAAATCAGTTGGCTTTCAAACGAAATCACCACTTTGAAACGAAATCAGGTGTTAAACTCAAACGAAATTAAGATACTTGTTCAAACGAAATTACGTTTTTGTCCCATTTTTGTCACTTTTACTTTGAATTTTGATCTGAAACTCTCAAGGGTTTGTTAAAACACTGTTTCGCATGTACTGTGAAAAATTCAATCCATTTTGACCGTGAAATCTTGTCCAATCAAGCTGAACTCTTCTTCCTGAGCTCTGATACCACTTGTAGGATCGTTGTACGACCTGACTGAGTCGATCAGAAGAGTTGTTTATCCGAATCAAAGGCGGAATCAATGACACGGACGCTCGATGTAATTATAATGTCTCTATTATTGATTTAACACTGATTTACAACCTGGAGACGATTTAGCAGAGCTTCGCTACTCAGATCCGAAAGTTACAAATGAACATCCCAAGTGCCCTATATATAATGTAGGTGATTTCGTTTGAAATGGACATAGCCATGTTCAAACGAAATTAAGAAGGTTAATTTCGTTTGAACTTGTCACTTGTCAGTTTCAAACGGAATTAGCCTAAAACCCATAAAACTTAGTTTCTAGCAACTCGAGCACTGGTTATCCTACCCTATCTCATTACATGACTCGATACAAGACGAAGTCAATAGACATAGTGCACTAACAGAAAATTTCCAGCAGATGATGATGATGATGTTGACGATAATGATCTACCAAAAGTTACCAGTTGGAGTTTGGATGAACAATCAAGAACGGTGAAAGTGACTTATCAACACGAGGTGGATTATTCATTGACAATGGACGAAATGCTGAACACAGATAGACTACATCTTCTTGAACAGCTCTGTGATTTAGCATCTTCGAACGATGCAAGATCCAGGGTTGTAATGATATTTAAGTATAGGATGCAACAAAGATGAGACGAGATTATGGCGTTATACGCCAATGCACAAGATGATGATGATGAGTCTGAAGAAAGTGATGAACAAAGCGATGGGTACATCTCTGATGTAATACCATCCATAGAAGACTATTAGTTTGGTTTGATTTCGTCTTAGTTGTAATCTTTTGAATTATTAATGAATTCTAATGAATTTAAAAACGCTATGAACGCCAATAAATTTACCTTTATAACATATATGGGATTAATGTTTGAATTGTTAAAGGTATATAATGAATTTGGGAACGCACTGGACGCAAAGATGTTAGAATTATTAATTGATTTTAATGAATTTGGGAACGCCATAAACGCCAAAATATTTACTATGTAACACAAAAACGATTAATTTATCGAGGCTGTTCTAAAAAAACAATAAAACGCCAGGTAGTTATTGAATCTAACTAAAAAAAATGAAGCGGTGTTGTGAGATGCATTGGAAAAAAAGAATATAAAAAGACAAGAAAGCCCCTCCGCCTTCATTATATCGCGCACCACATGTACGGCCATGATCCGTTCTTACCGTTTTCCCACTTTTAGGCGTTTTCTCCAGATCTCGTTTCTCTATGTATATATAGGGTGGGGTTCGGCTACAAAGTCCATTTTTCCTACAAAGTGTACAAAGTCATAAAACACAACAATTTTAGCCATAAAACACACTCAAAACCACAAATAACAAAGTGAAGATCACTAAAACACAATATCCAAACCCTAACAGTCTATAAAAACTTCAAATACACCATCGTAGAACTATAAATATTAAACACAATATGATAATCAACATAAAACACACTAATGTTATTCATTCGCTAATCAAAGCCTTATCATTCAAAACACAATTAAAAACCCAAAAATATGGTGTTTTAGAAATCTTTACTTTGTTATTTGTGGGTTTTGAGTGTGTTTTATTGTTGACATGATAGTGTTTTATGACTTTTTACACTTTGTAGGAAAAATGGACTTTATAGCCAACTCTCACCCTATATATATATATATATATATATTGAAGAAACACTGGTTTAATTGACCGGAATCAACTGAACCAGGGGGTTTGAATCTGCATAAAAGGGGTTAAATCTTCTCGTTCGATTCATGGGTGAATGATCTTCTTCCTTTAGCAATCACTACAAAACAACAGCCGTTAGACTCGCCACGAGGAGAATGGAGGTTCTCACCAAAGGAGCACTTTGTTGGATTCAGCTTTAGGTTGATGCTGCGTAAAGAGTCAAAGGTGCGCTGAATTTTCGCAAGCATGGTCTCTTCTTCTTGGCTCATCATGACGAGGTCATCCATGTAAACTTCTACTGTTACGCCAATGTCTTCCCCGAAAACTCTATCCATCAAGCGTTGGTAAGTAGCCCCTGCATTGCGGAGACAAAAAGGCATTTTCGTATAGCAAAAGATACTTTATATGTACGGAAGTTCGTTTTGTCTTCTTCCTCCTCTTTCATTTGTACTTGATTGTAGCCTTTATAGCAATCTAGAAAACACTTCCAGCGGAAGGATGCTAGAGAATCGACTTTCTTGTCTATTTCTAGGAGTGCGTAACAGTCTTTTGGGCAGGCTTTCTTGAGGTCTTTGAAGTCGACACACATGCGCCACCCGCCATTGTGTTTTTGTACCATTACTGGGTTGGCTACCCAGGTTTGGTACTGTACTTCACGCAGGATCCCAGTGTTAAGCAATTCTGTTACTTGTTTGTTCATTGCTTCTGTGTTTTCTGCGCTGAGACTGCGCCTTTCTTGCGTGACAGGTTCTGCTGAAGGTCGGACATTTAAACAGTGTTGCACTATGTCTCGTGGTACTCCAGTCATGTCCGTCGGGGACCAGGCGAAGATGTCCATGTTTTTTGAGAGAAGTTCTTTCAGCTTTATTCGGATTGCCGGGGAGATGGCGTGCCCTAACAAGATGGTTTGTTCTGGATGCTCCTCGTTGAGAACCCATTTTTCTGGTTCGTTTGATGTCGAAGGTTTGGCAACCTTTGCTGGTGGTTCGTCGTCCACATACATAACTTCCTTGCTGGAATACAAAATTGTTACCCCGATTTTCGTCAGAAAACCACAAGCGACATGTGGTATGGAGGTAATCATGCTGAATTGTCTCTGAGATCGTCTCCCCAGTAATACATCATGACGCGACGCTGGCATAACCATGAAATTAACTGTGACAGTGCGTGAGGGTTCGCCGTCTGAGAGAGTCACAGGAAAAGCGATTTGACACAACGGAAAGACAGCTTCATTGCAGAAACCCATGAGAGGAAAATCAACTGGTTTTTATCGTGCCTTATCTTCTGGGTCGAGTTGCTTGAAACATTGTTCATAGATTATATCCATTGAGCTTCCTGGATCTATGAACATATAATCAATTTGGTAATGGCAGAAGATATCGGTGATAATTACTGGACGTTCTTCTTGAGGACCTCCGGGAACAACAGGGAAGACTACATGTTGCTCTCACCAATGCTGATTATGGCTTCGTTTGTTCGGCCTTCGCGAGGGACCTCCTTGTACCATATTTATCTGCCTTGCTTTGACTTCCTGGGGATTGGTATCTTCTGAGTTTTGTGACATATCTCCTTGGCTACTAAATTGGATGTCCCACTGACGGACTGACTGTGGGTCCAACGTTGCAGTGCCCGATTTTTCCTTGCTTACTTCTTGAGTATCAGATCTGTTGTATAATAACTCAGATCTGACGTTTTGTGCAAAAAATTGGTTCATGGCGTTCTGGAACCTGGTAAACCAATACTCTGGAGTTTCCTCCGGGAGTAGATCTGGACGATTATGAACTTCCGTTTGTACCACGGAGCCCTTTTCCTCCAGATAACTTATGTTACTGTCCACGTTGCCCATGATTCCGCCGACCTGGATACCTTGGGTTTCAGTACCCTTTATCTCAGATCGAGGACTTGATGGGTGAATTGTCAAGTTCTCTGCCATATGAAATAGAGAATGAAGAGAAGACGAATTGAAACGAGAAGTGATGAATAAAACTGAGAAATCGGTGGGCGCCAATGAAGAAACACTGGTTTAATTGACCGGAATAAACTTAACCATGTGGTTTGAATCTGCATAAAAGGGGTTAAATCTTCTCGTTCGATTCATGGGTGAATGATCTTCTTCCTTTAGCAATCACTGCAAAACAACAGCCGTTAGACTCGCCACGGGGAGAATGGAGGTTCTCTCTATGACCACCTCCGGCGTGAGAATAAGTACAGGGTTTGATGAAGAAGAAGTGAAAGTGGAGTGAATGTAACTTGAGAATTATACCTGAATTATCCTTCTATTTATAGCCGAAGTTTGGGCAGGAAAATTAGTTGATGAAAAGTTAACGGAAAGTGCTTTTCCGTGAGCGGTTATTTTTTCTTTCCGTTAATCACTAACGAGTGTGTGTGCACACGGATCATGATCTCGATCAACGGTTAGGGTATTGCCACGTGGAAAGTGGGCAAGTGTAGATCTTCCTTCAATTTCATGCCATCATCGTGACCTTGAGGGAGCGTGGGATGATGCCACGTGGTCATTCGGTTATAACAGAATGGTGGTGCATGATAGAGTCTTCTAGAGGGATACAACTATAATCCTGTGTGACTCTTCCTCACGTTAACTTCATGGTAACAGAGAAGTTATTATCCAAGTCTGGATATTATTTATGCGGAAGTGTTTGCTAGGATTTCTATCCTACCTGCTATGGAGATCGGCGCAAGGATTTGTTAGTTTCCTTTTGGCACGCAGATGTTGAACGTCGTTTTTCTTTCTAAGTTCTCTTTGTATGACCAGTGCACAGCCGCGCAAGGTCTAAAGAGGGCTTTTTGACAAGGTTGTGGTATGGTCCCAAGTACTTGAAGCAAGGTTTTTGGGACCTTACCCCTTCATATATATATTATATATATATATACATATATATAGGCGGGGTTCTAGAGTGAACACTAGTGTATTTATGAACTGAGTGAATAAATCCTGGCCATTAATTTACATCATCAAATCATAAAATACACTAGTGTATTTTCATCATCAAATATTGGCCATTGATTTAAACTTGTGTATACATCTGTGCATTGAAAATCAAGGGCTAGGATTAGTTCACTAGTATCCACAATCAAGGGGGTTGTTTATTAATGAACCTAACCCTATATTACATGATAAGGATCGGTTAGGAACCACCTTTTATTGCGAGAACCGCGAGAACCAATGTGAACACAACCAAAAATACCTAAAAACACACACAGTTTTTTTATTTATAAAAAATCGCTATATTTCATTCCTAAAAAAATTCGAGTAACAATTATCGATGCACATGTGTATCTGTATCATTTCTTTGACAAATTCCGTAGTACATTACCAGTATTAGCCAATTGCACTTTCATTTACACTACCATCCGTAATACACTACTTTTTACATTACCAATATTAGAAATGCACATGTTCATTTATATGTATGAACATGATATAACGTGTTTTGGTACACTACTTTGAATACACTTTTATTTTCATCTATCATACCATCCATAATACACTACCATTACCTCCTACTATCCATAATACCCTACCATTACCAATATGTATAATATTTTCACTTTATGCATATGTACACCAACACCCTTCATACCATACCAAACAACATATTACATCATAAAGTGACAAATATAACCAAACCATCAACCACTAGATATAACTAGCCAAAAACATGTATATGGGCCTACTTCATCATTCAAAATCACAAACTTTTTGTACCAAAACACGTTATATCATGTTTATACATATAGATGCACATGTGCATTTTATATATTGCTAATGAAAAATAGTGTATTACAGATGGTACTGTAAATGAAAGTGGAATTGTCTAATACTGGTAATGTATTGCGAAATTTGTCAAAAAATGATAAATATGCACATGTGTATCGATAATTGTTACTCGAATTTTTTAGGAACGAAATATAGCGATTTTTTTTTTAAAATATAAAAAAATCTATGTGTTTTTTAGATATTTTTTGTGTTCAAATTGGTTCTCGTGGTTCTCGCAATAAGAGTGGTTCTCAAATGAACCCTACCTTATATATATATATATATATATATATATATATATATATATATATATATATATAGGGTCAGGTTAACGTACAATATCCCCTTTCGTACAATATGTACGCGCTCATCTCAGCCGTTAGATCTTCATCCCACATTGAAATCGCATGTTGATTTTTTGTAACAATTTCGCATGTTGGTTTTTTAACATGCGATTTCATCAAAATTACTACATATGAAATTGTTACAAAAAAACAACATGCGATTTCATCAAAATTGTCATATGCGAAATTGTTATAAAAACACAACATGCGATTTCATCAAAATTATCACATGCGGTTTCATCCATGCTATTTTATAACATGCGATTTCACTATATCGTACGTATTGTATGTTAAGCGATATTGTATTTTATACTTTCACTATATATATATATATATATATATAGGTAAAGGTTCCTGTAAAAAAGACCAAAAGTGTGAGAAGGATAAGAAAGAATCTACACCATTAGATCTTTGATCTAATGATTTAGATTAATAGGGACCAAATTATAAAATTTGTTTTATTTTTTTGGACTGAATTGAAAATTATAGGGGTAATAAAGTCTTTATATTCATTCAAAATAGTAAACTATAATCAAAATCCCTACAATTTTGATCTCTCTCTCTAATCGCACGACCAGAGCTCTCTCTCTCTCTACAATTTCGATCTATCTCTCTACATCACAGTGGAGCGGCGGCGGCGAGCGGCGGCGGCGGCGAGCGGCGGCGAGCGGCAGCGGCGGTGGTGGTGCCAGATCAGCAGTGGTGGTGCGGCAGCGGCGATCTCTCTCTCTACATCGCACGACCAGATGATCTCTCTCTCTACACGACAGCAGCGGCAGAGCGGCAGTGGTGGTGCCGGAAGTGGAGAAGATGATACAGAGGTTTAATGATTATTGAATGGTGTTATATGTGTGCTGAATGGTGTTATTTTCTTTATTGAATGGTGTTATATATGTGCTGAATGGTGTTATATTCTTTACTGAATGGTGTTATATTCTTTATTGAATGGTGTTATATTCTTTACTGAATGGTGTTATATTCTTTACTGAATGGTGTTATATACGTGCTGAATGGTGTTATATTCTTTACTGAATGGTGTTATATTCTTTACAGAGGTGTAATGATTATTGAATGGTGTTATATATGTGCTGAATGGTGTTATATTCTTTACTGAATGGTGTTATATTCTTTACTAAATGGTGTTATATTCTTCACTGAATGGTGTTATATACTTGCTGAATGGTGTTATATACTTGCTGAATGGTGTTATATATGTGCTGAATGGTGGTTGCAGTGTTATTCGTAGTGTTTTTTTAGAGATCTTTTAAAAAAATCTTGTTCCTATAATTAAGGTGGCGGTTATGGTAAGTTTTGAATTAATTATAAAACTACTTGTTTACCCTTTTGAATTAATTTAGATGGAGGACACATGTCATCTCCATAATATTTCTCACATTTCTCACGCTTTTAACCTTTTTTATAATAACCTTACCCTATATATATATATATATATATAGAGAGAGAGAGAGAGAGGCCGGTTATCATACAAATAACCTAATCGTACATTATGTACGCTTCATCCACAACCGTCGGATCATCTGATTTAAACAGCGTGTTTTACTATTAAATTTATCAAATTAAAATTAATACAAAGAAACCGCCAAGGTTAAAATCGTCTAATGCGAGATCAAAACCCTTGATAATCAGCAAACAAAAACCTCAAAAATCATAACGTAAGATTCTAAAATCAAAACCGAAATCGAAATTAAAACAATTAATCAAAAATCGATCGATTCCTATTCACCAAAATCCTTATGTGAAAAATGAAATTCGGATGAATTTAGAAATTATTAACTAACACAAATCGATGGACACGTTTGTGAACTTCTGATGAATATATAAATCGAAATTATAACAACTAATCTAGAAGATGATGCAGGTTTTGAGATCATGTGCGAATTCATGGACAATGCACATGCGATTTATATTAAAAAAAATCTTTCAAATTTCATATAGTGTGCGAATTCATAACAATGTACATGCGATTTCGATAAAAAGTTAAGTATTTCTTATAATTTCATATAGTGTGCGAATTAATGATAAAGCATTGCGATTTCAGTAAAAATGTTAAGTATTCTTTGAGATTTTACATAGTGTGCGAATTTGTATCCATTCAAATGCGATTTCGAATAAAAACAGTGCAAAACAATTAAAAATTGCGTTCTCTTAGAAATGATTAAAAAAAATTAAATAATAAATAAATAACTAAAAAAACAAAATACGAATCTAAAAAACTAAAAATAGTAGTATTATATATAAAAAAATACTTGATTTATGACCGATGTGACTGTAAATTGACATGTAATGATCAATTTTACAATAATTACTATTGAACTTACCACCCTACCTACATAATAAATTTACTATATTAATATAAAAAACCTAGATATAACTACCTTCCATATTAAGTCATACAAAGAAGATTATCAAAAACACACACAAAAACATACAAACAAACATGGCATCTGATGATTCGGAACAAATAAAAAACATTGCAATCAAAGAATTATTGTCAACTCGCACGTTGACAGAACTAAGCACTGATGTCAACTCTTCTCATCTGGTTCTTGATGTGCAGGGTAAAATTCTTGAACAAATCAAGAAAAATCAAGATATATGGGAACGCCTACTTCAAGAACCACCATCAAGCTTCAAGGACAGAGCTTTGGATCACATTAAAGAGCAATCTCGAGCTGATGACTTGGCCTTCTCTTTCCTGACAGATGCTGTGAAAACTGTGAAGGAGAAGATGGAGTTCAACTCTTCTGAACGTGACAAAATATTTACTCCAAGTAACTAAAAAACTCTTTTTAATCGTTTTTTTGGTAATGGCTGTGTTAGACAATAACTATTGTTATATTTTGGGTACATATTTTTTAACATATTATGTTATCTCTTAATATTAAATCGCATGAATGATATAGCCATCATTGTCACATAACAAAAAACAGGATAACTAACAAATCGCATGTAATAAAAGTGAAATCGCATGTAAAAATTTATATTAACTGTTGATTATAAATTCGCATGTTTAAAAAATATAATCGCATGAAAACTGATATAAACAAATGAATATAAAAAATCGCAAGTGTTTCGTATAAAATCGCATGTCCATTTAGAAAAAAACTACTCATCCTCATCATCTTCCGAAACCTCCTCCCACTGATCTTCTTCTTCAGATCCATCATCACTACTGTAATCTTCAAACTCATCTTCCTCTTCATCATCTTCAACCTCATTGTCTTTGTCTCTATCAACATTTTCGATCTGGATGCCCTTCTTCTTCTTTTTTTGCTGTTTACCTTGTAGTTTGGCTTTCAGCTCCTCGCAAGTCCGAATGTCATGACCTTTTACATTACATACGCTACATGTCCTTGACCTTTTCCCCTTGCGGGTGATCATTTGTTCTTTCTTTGATTTAATCCTTTTATGCGAGCCTCGACCTTTGTTTTATACCAGCCGGCACACGGACAGTAGGAGGAGCATTAGTTACGGGTTGTTGATAACCAATCAACTTGGAAAATCGGTCAAATTTTGGATCAAGTTGCTTGGTTATACGACTCTGATCCACTCTCTCTTTGAGCTGCATCATTTGATCCCTCACTAAAACAAGTCGATCGAGGTCGGAAATCAAATTGCTAACCAAATACTCCCCTGTGTGGATGATTTCACGAGCAATCCATTTAGCCTTGTGTTGCACATCCTTGCCACCCACATTTAGATTGTACTTCACATTTAACTCATTCGGAACAACATCCTTCGTCCATCTCTTCGTAACATACTTGTTTGGTATTTCTTTAACACCAAACATCTTGAAAAGGAAATAAATGTGTTTGCAAAGCAGCCCATACTGCTCAAAACGCAAACAGCTACATTGTGCAGTTACATCATTTTCAAGGTTCTTGAACCACACCTAGGAAAAACCAACAAAAAAAAATATATATTCAAAATTAAATTCGCATGTGAAACATGACAATTTCGCATGTCTTAAAAAACATGTAATTGAATCAGTTTTAAAATCGCATGTGTAACATATTAAATTCGCATGTTTTACAAACATGTAAAGGGATAACTTTAAAATCGCATATGTAACATAATAAATTCGCATGTATTATAATACCTCCAATAAACCATTTCCATGTGCTTTAAAGTCCTTCAACATTATCCTGATCTGTGGACCCTCTACTTTGGTGTCCATCGGCAGACATTCAGAAATTGTACCTAAAATCTCTATTTGCTGATCAAAGAATATAGACCTGGTGAATCTCTTAGCAGCATCTTCTTCCAAAGAAGTTCCACTCAAATCAGCAGGCTCCGTATATCTTGAAATATGATCATTCTTTCTATGATTAAAACGTTGGACATCCATTGCACCGTCGAAATGATTCATAAACTCTACGAGAGTGAGTTGTGAATTAGACACCTGGCAGAAAAAATGGTTCTCACTCTCTGATCTTGATGTTGTTCTCATAAGTCCCGACATTGGCTCGTGTCGGTAAAAAGCAGGAATCCACATGGATCTCATCACAAACATATCATCGATCCATTTGTTTTCTGTGAGACCAAAATCAATCATCACCAACTTCCACTGTCTCTCGAATTCTTCAGGCTCAATCGAATCAGTCCATACAATGTCGCACATCCTCCTTTTAAACTCATCGTTATTGCACAACTCGTGTCCAACCTATGACAAATAAATGCTCTTAATATCAACCTATAAAAAAATATATAATATACAAAAAATAACACTAACAGAAGACAATATAGCATACTATACCTTATCTGCCACTTTTTTCATTATGTGCCACATGCACAATCTGTGTCTGCTGACATAGAAAACCTCCTCAATAGCCTGTTTCATAGCTGGGTCTTGATCAGTCACTACAACCTTTGGCTGCTGACCAAATGACTTTAAAAATGAATTCAATAGCCATTTATATGATTCAATGCTCTCCGATGCCAACAAGCCAGCTCCAAATGTTACATTTCGACAGTGGTTGTCAATGCCAGTGAACGGGACAAACACCATCTTGTACCTGCACAACACATGCGAAAAAACGTTGAAAAACATGCGAATTACAAAAACCCACATGCGAAAACAAAAGTAAAACATGCGATATAGTTAACACAAATTTTACACATGCGATATACACAACTCATGAAGACATATAACATGCGAAAAATAGTAAAAAAAAACCATGTTTGTCTTCAAACACTAACCTGTTTGTCTTGAAAGTTGCATCAAAGGATATCACATCCCCAAATTCCATATAGTTAAGCTTGCATAAACCATCAGCCCAGAACAAACCAGTTAAACGTTTGCCATCATCAACAGAATATTCAAACGAATAATCAGCTAAATACTGTTTTTTTTTTCAGTCATCCTATTAATCACCATGTCAGCATCATATTCTCCTATATAGCTGTTAATTCGCTTCCTAAATTTTTTGCAATCATCAACCGTGGCACCAATGTTCTCGAAACCACCATAACGTTTTCTCATTATATGGAAAGCTTTGACAGGACCAAGGTTTAAAGTGCCTAGTTCCCATACCATCTCCTCCTGGACATCTGACAATTGTCTGTAAGCTGGCAACATGTGAATATCATCTTGGCATACAAACTTATGATTATGGCCATCAACAAATCTCTTTACTGTATATAATCTACCATCCACAGTGCAAATCATAAGTTGAGCTTTGCATCCAGTTCTAATAGTCCCCCCTGTTCCTTGTTTTGAATTGTTTTTTTGACTTCGAACGATCGTCAATACACATTGGCTTATGTCCCTCTTTAGAACAAACAAAATACTTTAGTTTTGATTATACCACCACTGTGTACTTCACCACCTTTCCGAATAGAAAAACCAGCTAACTTAGCATATGATTGGTAAAACGCATATGCTTGTTCAATAGAGATAAATTGCATTCCAACCACAGGTGTAGATGATGCTTGAACCTCCGGAGTGTATTGCCTTTCATCTAAATGAATCAAATCAGAAAAATCAAAAAAACATGCGAAATCTATAAAAGAAAACATGCTAAATTGATGATTTTTGATTAATGTGATTTATCTATGCGATTTAATATACCATAGCATGCGAAATAGTTAAGTAAAAAAACATTAAATGCGAATTGAAAAGACTAATAACATGCGAATTTGTACATGTTGTTTTCATGTCAAAAAAATACTCAACATTCAAACTTCAAAAACAGTTACATAAATGTAAAATCAGAGAAACGATTAAACAAAAAACAGGTATACGAACATTTTAGAGATCTGAATTAACATAATTACCATTAAAACAATCATTTAGAGCACTTGAACTTGCAATTGGATTTGAATTTGCAGATGGCGGATTTAAAACATCCTCAATAGAAACTCTCTGATATGCAGATAATTGATCATGATCACTGATAGGTCGACTTTCTTCAACATCAACAACATTTGCACGTCCAACGCTGCTCTGTGGATCCATCGAAAAAAAAAACAACTGAATAAAACCCTAACACAGAAGAACGATAACTGCAAATTGAGAATTATGAAAAAATTTGAAATTGATTCGAATGATAAATACCGGGATATTAGTGTAACGAACTTCTCGCTCGCTGATTGAATGAAGAGACGAATTTACCCTCAGATAATTGAATTGATTGTCTCATTTAACCTTATATATGAAAAAACCAATCAGGACACGTGTATGGCTATTATGCTCGCGTATATAATGTACGATAAGGTAATTTGTACCGTACTATTTACGTATATATATATAGGGAGGGGCTCATGCGAGAACCACCCTTATTGTGAGAACCTTGAGAACCAATGTGAACCCAACCTAAAATAGCTAAAAAAACCTAACCCCCACCCCCAAAAAACCTAAACCCCCCCCCCCCCCAAAAAAAAAAAACCTAACCCCACCCCCTCCCCCACCCCCCAAAAACCTAAACCCCCCTCCCACCCAAGCTAAAATGCTAAAAACTAAACCCCCAAAAAACCTAAAAAAATATAAAAAAAATCTAAAATTTTTTTTTTGAATTTTTTAATATTTTTTATGTTAAAATCGCTACTTTTCGAAGCAAAAAAAATTTTTTTTTTTTTTAAATTTAAATTTTTTTTTTTTTACTTCGAAAAGTAGCGTTTTTTTTATAAAAAATATTAAAAAATTCAAAAAAAAAAATTTGTGTGATTTTTAGCTATTTTAAGGCATTTTTGGTGTGTTCACATTGGTTCTCGCGGTTTTCACAATAAGAGGTGGTTCTCGCATGATCTTCTCCCTATATATATATATATATATATATATATATATATATATATATATATATATATAATTGATAAATTACGATACGATAAGTTCAATTGAGAAATCCATTTTTATTACTTGAAAGACCAATTACAGTTAGCTACATTTATATACGTTAGAAAGCCCCTTTTATGTATATATGAATATAAATATAGGGGATGGTTCAAATGAAAACCACTTTTATTGTGAAAACTCGAAAACTAACTAAAAAAAGCCTAAAAAACACACAAAAAAAAAATTTTTCAATTTTTTTTATAAATTTCGCTGGTTTTTATATATGAAAAAAAATTTTCAAAAAAAAAAAAAAAAATTTTTTTTGGGTTGTACTGCACATGTGTAGTACACTAATACGGAAAGCCTAAATCACTTAACCTACCCCCCCCCCCCCACCGACACCCCCCCAAAAACCTAAACCCCCCACCCCCACCCCCAAAAACCTAAATTCACCCTCCCACCAAAAGCCTAACCCCCCACCCCCACCCTCCGAAAAACCTAAAACTAAACCCTAAACATAAACCCGAAAAAAACCTAAACCCCCCACCCCCCAAAAACCTAAACCCCCCTCCCCCCACACCCAAAAACCTAATCCTAATCATAAACCTCCAAAAAAACTAACCCTAAAAGCTAAACTAGACTCAAAAAGCTAACTTTAAGCATGTAATGCAATTGTAGTACATGTTATATTGCATATGTGCACTACTATAATAATAATATTGAAAACAAGACGACACCGTAAATCTTTTTTTATGTCATAAAAAATATGCTCGAATATACTTGAATGAAAGATACAAAAATTTGTGATCTTATGGTGCCATTTTTGTTTTAAAATGATAACGTATGGAGAAATGGGAAATGTTTGAAAAGTTACATATTTTTTTTTCCAATTTTACCCCTCCTTCATTAAAAGTCTCCCCCCCCCCCCCCTTCTTTTTAGTGGTTTTTAATTAGTTTTCGAGTTTTCACAATAACTAGTGGTTTTCATTTGAACCTTCCCCTATAAATATAACTACTTATGTTTTTAAAACTTAAATGAACATGAACAAACAAACGTAAATGAAGATAAACGGATGTTTACGGACATAAATGAACGAACCAAATGTGAGTTCATGTTTGTTCGTTTAGTTAAATGAAAAAAAAACTTTATTAATGTTTGTTCGTTAAATTAAATAAACAAACTTCCCTTCAAACAAGTACCGGACAGTTCATAAACGTTTGATTCGTCCATTAACACTCACTTTTCAATGATATTCTTGATGACGGGGGTAGCTCAAACTTTAATAAACTGATTAGAGACACAACAGCTTAAAAGGTTAAAAGGTTCGGAAATGTTTCAACGGTCATAAACAGTAAAAAGGACAAGCACAGTGTCCGGTCACATCAACACTTAACGTGTGAAACCTCCTGCCCAGCTGCAACCAGACCATGTGGGAGAGCACACCCTTTTGTCCGCAGGTCCAAACCCTTCAACCCCCAAAATGGGCAAACCCCTCACTGCAAGCACAGATTCACTAGTCACGGGTTTCTCCTTTGAGAAACACCTTCCCCTATAAAATGCAGGCCATTTCAGCATACAAAACACCCCAGGATCAGCAGATATCACTCTAACTCTCTGATTCTTCCTCTCCCTCTTGAGAACTAGCTTCAAGCTTGCTTCTCTTCTTCACACTAAATAATTCATCTTCTCCAACGATAGCTTTCTGGGCTGATTTCTAATCAGCTCAAGATCTAAGGAGGATAAAAACAATACTAGTGAACCTCTCTCCACGTCTTGCAAACGTGGGGGGGACCCCACGACCTGCGTTAGGCTAATCGAACCCCTGAACCCTTTTACCCAGAGATGTCGCTACAGGCCTTGGTCTATTATTTGTTGTATCAACAAGTTGGCGCCCACCGTGGGGCTACGCCGCTAACTTTATCTTAAAGACCAGTTGTGTAGCTCCATTTTCTCTTTACATCATGTCTGAAAGCGAGTCTCTCGGTTAGGTAAATCAGGTTCCTAACAACACCGATTTAACACCAAGTTCCGGTCGGATCTCACCGGTCAAATCTACATTTCTTTATACTCCCGGAAGTACTCCACCGGGATATGTTCCCGGAGTTCACTTTTTTTCAAACACCAACCCCATCTCGGTCAGGGGTTGCACCTACTCATATTGATGCAATGCATACACCGGAACGCATAGATCTAACACCCGAGGGAGTAGCTAGAAATTTCTTACAACTGAGATTTCTTATCAACTAGCATGTGAGCTTAGAAAGGGAAAAAGGGTGAGAATAAGACTAAATTATGAGGAGTCTGAACCCTCATTATCACATGGCCCTCCATCTCTTCCTTTTAGCAGCTCACGTTCAGCCACATCTTACCTTGAAGCTGGTCCTAGTGTGACAGACCAACCACTCAAGCCCTTTAGCTTTTGGGGAGGCCAAGTCCAACCGTTTTTCCCTTATTTACCTCCCAACCCGTTACAACCGGTGCACCTATGGGGCATAAAATCACTCTTGATCAATTATGGCAGTCACCAGCTTCAAGTGTTCCCCCTCCCATTGCTACTTCGTGAAAACAAGCCATGGTCACCCCGCCTTTGGCTCGAGGTGCGGTCATGAGCACATCCATGGGAATGCCTTATACAGTAAGCCTTTAAGGCTTTAACCTTATGACACAGATAATGGCATCTTTTATTAGTACCATCAGAAAGCCTTTAAGGATTTAACCTTATGCCCTAGCTGATGACACAAATGATGGTACAATTTCCTTTGCAGCACGTGAAAGTTGGTTGATGACACAAAAAGCCTTCAAGGCTTTAACCTTAATTTCATCAACCAAGTGCCAACCACTCACCAGGGTACCTCAAGCGGTAACCCAGCTTCAAGGGTAGTAAAATACCTCTCAAAACCTTACAAGCCCAACAACTTGTCTTGCTTCTCCCAAACAAATTGTTGAGTACGAGTTTCAAACCCAGATAAAGATACTATTACGGTGCCGAAAACCACCTCCAAATCTTCGTCGGGGCAACAAGAATTGAAAAATGGCCCAACCCTGGATGTTGTCTCATGTTCATACGAACCCTTGAAGGGTCTCCACGCATATGGTTTAATGACCTTCCTGGACAAAGCATTCAGACCTTTGACGATTTTAGCAAAGGTTTCCCATAACAACATGACGATGAAAGTCTCAGAGACTTCACCGAAAGGTACCAGAAGGAAGGTTTAACTTACGCCAATGAAAAGATTAGGGTTACAGGGTTCATGAATGCTATAAATTTCAAATGTCTCACAAGAGACTTTAATAAATGCCTGTCCAAAACCCTTGAAGAAACACTCAAAAGGGCTGAGGCCCACATTCGAGGAGAATAAGCTGTAGACATCAAAGAACAAAAATAAATAAACTCTTAACCGGAGCTTCCAGTATGGCTCTTATGACAAACGGTTCAAAGGATCGGATTCCAGAAGGCCGGAACCCTCCAAGCCGAGAAAAAACCATAAACTTTACAGCCTTAACCAGTACTCCGCAAGAGATCTTGGCAACCGAAGAGGTAAAACACAGCTTCCACCCTCCTCAACCTTTTCCAAAAAACAAAAGATCGAAAAAATCAAGCCAATATAGTGAGTTTCACGAATAGAAAGGTCACCATACCAATGATTTCTTCCAACCCAAAAATAGGATCGAAGAAGCCGTCAAGTCCGAACTGGCTCACTTGGTTAAAGGGGCCAAGGACAAAATGGTTGAAGAATAAAAGAAGGAAGTGAACATGGTCGACCTTGAAAACAAAGCTTTAACCCTCTTAGCTGATGAAAAACTTGAAACGCTTTAACCCTCTCAGTGACGATGAGCGTTCAAAGCTTCAACAGTCTGAATCCTTCAAAATTATGCTTGAGAAATGCTTTAACCCTCTCAGCTGATGAAAAGCTTGAAACGCTTTAATCCTCTCAGCGACGATGAGCGTTCAAAGCTTCAACAGTCTGAAGGTATCGCAGATATACCTATCAAGCCTTTAGGCCAAATAACCCATTATGTTTGTTCAACGAGAGAACAAAGTGACGAATCGAACAACTCACTTTTGCGGTGATTAATATCCCTTCCAACTATGATATCATCATAGGAAGGCCAGGGCAAGGTGTGTTCGGAATGGCAGTTTTAGTTGGTCAAGGCACTATGAAGTTTCCCACTGAAAAAGGGATCGCAACCCTTCAACCTACCCAAGAAGCTTTTGTGGTTGAAGGGGAAAGCTCAAGAAAGGACGAAGACAATGAACAAGGGTTGAACATAAACCCAAAATATCGTCAATAGGGGATAAGGGTAAACACCAACCTTTCCAATGAAACCCTCTCATACCTTGAAAAGTTGCTCTTGCACTACGTCTTTGCTTAGTGCCCGGAAGATATGACCGGCATCCCCCGTAGCATTATTGAAATACGAATTATGGATCCCATCTGATAATAAGCCCATTATATAAAAGATAGAAAAGCTTGTTCTAACCAAAATCCTTGGAGAGGTTAAGTATCAAGCATGGGTGGCCAATCCCGTAATGGTTCGAAAACTCGAAAAGTTTTGAAGAATGTATATCGATTTTAAAGACTTGAACAAAGCATGCCCAAAGGATTGCTACTCACTGCCCCAGATAGACCTCAAGGTTAACTCGCTCACAGGCTTCCCGTCCAAGTGTCTTCTTGACACCTAAAAGGGTTACCATCAGATCCTAATAAAAATAAAAAACTACATTCCACACTGATAAAGATATATCTTGCTATCAAAAAATGCCCTTTGGTTTAAGAAATGCAGGTGCCACTTATCAACGTCTGGTTGACAAAGCGTTTGTCGGACAAATCGGCAAGAACATTAAAGCTTATTTTGACAATTTGATGATCAAGAGCAAAACGGAATACCAAATGCTCAATGACATACAAGAACCTTCCAAACCTCGAGAAAGATAAACATGAAAGCTTAATCCAGTCAAGTGCTCGTTTCTAGGGCACATCATGGGGAAACAAAGCATAAAAGTCAACCCTCAAAGGATGTGCTAACAAGAAAGACTTTCAATGGAAAGCTTACAGCTTTGAAGCGTTTTACCTCAAAAGGAAGCCTTCAACCAAATGAAGCAACACTTGGCTTCACTCCCAACCATTTCAGCTCCGGAAACAGGAGGAACGATCTCTGTCCACCTTTCGATTGCTGAAAAAACCATAAGTACGACTCTAATCATTGAACGAAATAAAGTTCAGATACCCATTGACTTTTTCAAAACTTCAAAATTAGCAAAAATCAAATATTCTTCTTCGAAAAAACTTGCTCTAGCCCTAGTCCTAGTCCTAGTCCAAACGGCTAGAAGGCTTCGAAGGTACTTTCAGTCACACCCGATACAAGTGGTCACTGACTAACCTATTAAGAATGTGCTTAAAAAATCACCTATGTCCCGAAAAAAGCTGTCAAAACCCAAGTCTCAGCTGACTTCATCATAGAAGTCCCTAAAAAGTCACAACGGAAGTCAATACAACCTCCACTGAACCCTCTGACCCCCATACCTGGAAGCTCTATACCGACGAAGCTTCAACCATTGAAGGGTCAGGAACAGGGCTAGTTCTAATTGATCCTAATGAATTGGAATTCACGTATGCCCTTCGTCTTGAATTTCAGACTACAAACAACAAAGTTTAGTATGAAGCATTGATTACTGGGCTGAAGCTTGCAAAAATATGGGTGTCAAAAGGCTTCAAGTCTTCACAGACTCGTTGCTTGTTTCAAACCAAATAAGTGACAACTACATAGCCAAAGAAATGGGGGTTCAAAAGCTTCAAGTCCTTACAAACTCTCTCAAGCTAAGACAATAACAACTACATAGCAAAAGAACCCAACATGTATTAGTACCGAGAGAAATCAAAGGAATTGATGACCACATTTTAAACATTTTCCATCAAAAAAGTTCCAAGATCTCAAAACAAGAGAACTAATGCACTAAGCAAACTTGTATCTCCTATGTTTGCTCACCTCACCAAGAAGGTACTAATTGAGGTGTTAAAAACCTCATCCATCCAAAGACTTGAGGTTCAAGATGTGATCACTAAAAAAGGGCCAAATTGGATGACTCCCATTGTAAGGTTCCTCAAAATGGTGAATTACCTAATGACCAGACTAAGGCTAAAAGGGTTCGTATCAAGTCAAGGCAATATGTGTTACAAGGAGATATCCTTTACAAAAAGGATACCTTGCACCACTACTTCGACGCGTTGGCCCAGAACAAAGCCAATATCTGATCAAAGAGGTTCACGAAGGGATATGTGGAGCTCAGTGTGGCCCAAAATCGGTAGTGTCAAAGTTGATGAACCTCGAACACTTTTGGCCTTCCATGCATCGAGATACCTCCGAACAATTGCGAAAGTATGAAGCTTGTCAGTTACATGCTCCGGTACCCAAAAGCCTCAAACATGACCCCGTTCCCATCTCCTCGGCTTGGCTATTTCACAAGTAAAGAATCAACATCGTTGGTCCATCCCCACTAGCCAAATGAGGAGTCAAGCTCTTATTGGTAGCCGTGAACTACTTCACCAAGTGGCCAAAAGTAAAACTATTGGCAAAAATCTCAGGGAAACAGTTCATTGATTTCGTTTACGAAAACATAATCTGTCGTTTTGGGCTCCAGGGGTACTAGTCACGAATAACGGGAAGTAGTTTGCCGAGAAGCCTTCTAGCTCCTGGTGTAAGGAGTTCAAAATAACCCAAGTATTCAGCTCGGTAGCTCACCCACAATCCAATGGCCAAGTTAATAGGACAAACAACAACATTGTTGAAGGGATTAAATCTCGATTAGGAAGATACGACAACAACTGGCTCGAATAGCTTCCCAATGTGCTATTGCAAATTCGAACAACCAAGAAAACGAGCCACAAGAAAACACCCTACAGCCTAGTGTTTGGATCAGAGGTTGTATTCCTAGCCGAAATCGGAGTAACAATACAAAGAACACTCGACATCGACCTCGAATCAAATAAGAAAGAGACAATGTTGAATTTGGAACTCCTCGAAGAGGCTCGTGATCAAGCAGCCATACAAAAAGCGAGGTACAAGCAAAACATGGAATTGTATTACAATACACGGGTGAAGCATGAACGTTTCAAGCCTGAGAACCTTGTGCTTCGAAATAATAAAGCCTACAAGAAAGAAAGCCAAGAAAGCTTGGCCCTAAGTAGGAAGGGCCATACAATATCCTTAAAGCCCACAAAGGGGGATCATACAAGCTGGCAGGTCCGCAAGGCAAAAAGCTTCCCCGCCATTGGAATGGCAAAAACCTTAAAAGGTTCCACGTTTAACCAAAACGTGTTACAAATAGTTCCCAAAAGTTGTTCTATTCCCCTAGTAATCAAATTACTTTGAAATAAATGAACGACGAATCAAAATTTATCTTTCTATCCTATAATCAGGTTGAGAACCTAGCAAGAAACTCCATGGCAAGGGCCATGTAAGGGGATGAGCTCCCAGGCCACATCGCTCAATAGGTTCAAGGGTTGAATGGACCTATATAAGGGGTGAGTTCCTAAATCAATACAACTCCATGAGACTCATAGAAATCTCAAAAAGCATGTCTCATAGACGGGTTTGAACAGCCTACACCAAATGTTCCTTAAGCCCTAACATTGGCTTACGAACCAAAAATACTCTAAGTGAATATCATACATAGGATAGAGGTTGTATCTTCTTGTTAAAAATATCCTAAGGCTAAGTGACTGCAGCACTGAACCCTTTAAGGTATAAATAACATAAGATGCACCACCCAAAACAAAGACAACATGCAAAATCAATAAAAACGCAAGGGAATAAATAGAACAACATAGCAAGATAAGTTAAAGATAGCAAGGGCCATACTGGCCATCAAACATAAAGCATTGTCCACAAGCCTCCAAGGCTTTAACCACCAAGGGATCTAGATGGTTCCTTTAAAATAAAAAAGACGTTCAAACAAACAACCCATAACATTGTTCGACATGCTAAGAAAGCTATGAATTAAGGCCTCTTCTTCACTTAGCAACGTCAGGGGTGGTAGACTTTGCTGCATCATCCTTCTTCGAACCTCCATCATCCGGGGTCTCTTTAGCCTTCCTCTTTTTCCTCCCTGCTGCACCCGTTGCCGAGGCTTCAAGGCTTGAACCCTTTGAGCCCTCACCACCTTCAGAACACGTTTCCTCGCTATCTCCGAAGCAAGGACGTTTCTTCGAGAGGGACTTCAACACTTCATTACAAACAGCCTCATTAAGGCCCTTGGGTTTTAGCTCCTGCAAGACAGGCAAAGGTTTACCAAAACACTTGGAGACTTCACCCACATAAGGGTAAATCATATGCTCAATCTTAAAAATTGTTCCCTTGAAGACTTTGAAGGATTTGGGTTGAAAAAGAGAAGACGTTTCCTGAGGCTCCCCAGGTTCACAAAGCTTTGTAACCAGCAAACAAACCTTGGTGTCTCACATGAGCAAGAAGCTCGGTGTACACATCACCCAAGACTTTGTTGAATTCTGACGAATGGAGAAGATAGGTAACCACTTGCTGAAATCCATGCTCAATGAGCCATTTACTATCACTAGTTGCATGGGCAAGTGAAGCCTTTAACCCTTCTTTCTCCTCTAATAAGGCCTTTTTCTGAAGCTCCAAGGCAGCCTTATCGACCCAGACTTGAACCTTGTCAGCCTCCAAGCGTTTTTCCAACTCAACCATAATAGTCTTGTGTGAGAAGAAAACTCCTCAAATCTTCAAACATCAATGCTTTCTCCTTCTCAGTGTAGCCCTCAGTTTCTTTCAAAGCAACCATTGAAGTTTTCATCTTATCCCTCTTCTTCGAAAAGACCTCATATTCTTGCATCCTTTTGCGAAATCTGGATACATCCTCTAGAAGCAAGGCAACAAGGTTGCAAGCACCCATCATCATTTTCGAAATCATTAGTTCGTTGTCCATAGACGAGCAAGAACCTCGAACAGTAGGAGGAGCAAAATGGGTAAAAACATCCTCACAAACGGATGAAGACATGAAGTTGTCACAAACTGTGACCTTCCAATCCGGCACATAAACCTCTTCGGGATTAACATTGGTGGAACCTTCACCACCTTTCCCGAAACCCTTCAAGCTTACAACCTTCTTACCCGCTGCTTTACTCTCCTTACCAATCACCAAGGGCAACTCTTTATCTTTTTATTATGTTCTCTAAACCCCAACTTCCAAGTCGTCTGAAGCCTCTATACCATCACTCGGTTGCACTGGCTCGGAGGCCGATAGTTGGTCAGCTCTCTTTAACATACGTCGGGTTAAACAATGGGTAGAAGCCTTTGAAGCACTGACCCTAGTAAAGCCTTTGACATTTGGAAGGTTCACATAACCTGAACCCTCGAACCTATGTTCAGCACCTCTGGAAACAACATCTTCACCGGGGTAGCCTCAGCATCCCCAAACACAACATCAGAGGTATCATCACTCTTGGTAAAGCATAAGGCAAAACATCATACCCTGATCATACCTCATGAGCACAGGGTCACGATCCGGCCTGTCCCACAAGGTGCTCACACCTATCAACACTAAAAGGTGTTCAGGAAAGGGACGAAGCCTTGAAGGACACTTCCTAATGGCTTTTAAACAATCTAGTTCAGACTCAAATGGCTTAAGCTTGTTTAACATAGCATCAGGGTGCCTCCAAACAAGCTTGAAGAAAATAATGGACTCAGAAATCCAGAAAATTCGGTCCTTCCAAGAACAAACGGTAGTAACCATTAAGGAAGTCAAACAAACATCAACTTAGGATGTCTCAAACGTGACCCAATCGTCGTTCTTGGGCAGCCGTAAGAAACATCGAAAAAACAACGATGGGTCATACCATGTCACAAGACCTCAAAGTGTAAAGTCCCAGCAAAACCTTAAGGGTGTAACTGACCAAACGACACATGATAATACTCTAAAACATTCAGAACAAAGACTGAAAACGGATGACGCAAGTTGGAATACTCAGCAATAAAGAGCAATGGAACCAACGGGACACTAATCGATTGATTTGCCAAAACCCAGAACCACCGGATTAAACTTTAGATCGATCCCCCATTCTTTACAAAAAGCCTCAACTTCCTCTTGAGTGAGACAAGTTGAAGCCTTTAAACCTTCAAGCCTTAAAACCTTGAAGCCAATCACATCTACTATCATTCTGAAATTCAAATCTCAAAACTCAAACGCCTTAAAGCCTTGAAGCCTTTAAGCAATAAAAAATAATGTGTAAAAGTCAGAAGCATTTGAGCTTACATCCCAAACACCTCTGACTTGGGGGGCTGATGACGGGGGTAGCTCAAACTTTAATAAACTAATTAGAGACACAACAGCTTAAAAGGTTAAAAGGTTAAAAGGTTTGGAAATGTTTCAACGGTCATGAACAGTAAAAAGGACAAGCACAGTGTCCGGTCACATCAACACTTAACGTGTGAAACCTCCTGCCCAGCTGCAACCAGACCATGTGGGAGAGCACACCCTTTTGTCCGCAGGTCCAAACCCTTCAACCCCCAAAATGGGCAAACCCCTCACTGCAAGCACAGATTCACTAGTCACGGGTTTCTCCTTTGAGAAACACCTTCCCCTATAAAATGCAGGCCATTTCAGCATACAAAACACCCCAGGATCAGCAGATATCACTCTAACTCTCTGATTCTTCCTCTCCCTCTTGAGAACTAGCTTCAAGCTTGCTTCTCTTCTTCACACTAAATAATTCATCTTCTCCAACGATAGCTTTCTGGGCTGATTTCTAATCAGCTCAAGATCTAAGGAGGATAAAAACAATACTAGTGAACCTCTCTCCACGTCTTGCAAACGTGGGGGGACCCCACGACCTGCGTTAGGCTAATCGAACCCCTGAACCCTTTTACCCAGAGATGTCGCTACAGGCCTTGGTCTATTATTTGTTGTATCAACAATTCTATAAATCGGTATCACTGGCACTAATATGTTAGATACATAAATAACATATATAATCGAGTGTTGGATATCATATAAAATAATACATGTGAGTCCGCCCTGTGTAGACTAAAAGCTTATTAAGAAAACTAATTTAATTTTACATGTAGAAAATCCTTCAATACCGTTTGGTTTAACCGCTAATGTAGAAAATCCTTCAATCTAAAATTTGGTCTACTAAAAGATATGGAAATCCGGAGTACTTGCGTTTGCATTTATATATTATTTCATTATTAAAAATAAAATATTGATTAGGTATCAATGTGTCGTCTACGCTGACTCTGAAGCGGATAAGCACCAAGCAACCAAGGATTGAGGTCTCACGTTGTCAACACCTGATTGGATGATGTTCTCACGTGATTGAGCTAGTATTATGTTGGTAAAGAGTCAAACTTCGACAGTTACTGAGCTAGTATTATGTTGGGAAAGAGTCAAACTTCGACATTACAATAAAATTTTGGTTGGATTCGTACTTGCCGCGTTCAACTCTGACTTATGATATCTCCACCCTATTAGGCTATGAAGTGTGGATGGAGCCTCATGAGGCTTTATCAAGTACATCTAGGATCCAACTCACCTATAGAACCCTCCCTTTAATTTAGAGGGTGTGGATGGAGCCCCTATGAAGCTCCCCCTTTAATTTTGATTGGTTTAAAACTAATGGGCCCCACCTGAATTAACCAACTTTGGCGTTAAAGGGCTTTATCACCATGGAGCCCTCACTTGGATGGTGTGGTGATGGATGCTGATGTGGCATGAATGGAGCCCCATAGAGCCCCCACACCTCATAGCCTTACACACACCCATCATTAAGGGTGAGAGGGGACAGCGGTGCTCCTTCCAACTCTTTTCACCGGAGCCAATCAAATTAGTCCATGTCAACTCTTCTCTCCAACTTCCCTTAAGCACTTTAATCATAACGGGTGGTTTCACACAAATCATTTTTTTTAAATGTATGATTGGTTGAAAGAAAGTGGGGTCCACCCTTACCCCCTTTCCCTCCTCTTCCCCGCATGCGGTAACAATTTACAGAATTATGAGCTCACCTCAAGTGGTTGCCTCACACCAAGAGTGTTGGCAGCACATTCCCCTCGCGGCAAATCCCTTCCCCGTACACCTCCCCCCATGCACCCCGGATACCCTAATATTTTAACGCCCTTTTCTTTAACAACCAATAAAAGTCTAATTACCCATACAAAACTAATAACAAAAGATCATCCACACCTGCGAACACAGAAGGTGCTGATGACCCGACTTGCCATATCATTCCTGTCACACCCCCGAATTACCACCTGCGGAATTATAACACGAGCCGTGTGACGGACCAGGATCTAGCCACTAATCATGTCTAACTATAGTAAACAATGTAAAACACAAACATCATGTACAATATGAATAGTGTATTTCAAATTAAATATTTCAAAACAAGGTAAGTGTTCAGCGGAAGCATAAGTACTTGTTCAAACAACCATAATCATATTACTTAGAAAACATAAGCATAACGTTAAATGTTTCATCATGTATCACGCCCCATGACACCTCTAGCTCCTCCGATTGCAAGTTCCAAACCATTGATGTATCTAACGATCTGCAAGCATGCAGAAAAGTGTGTCAACATAAAGTTGGCGAGTTCACAGTTTTGTTCAACATAAATAATGTAAATGTTTAGCTTTAAAGACATGTCAAGAATAATAAACTCGGTACCGAATGACTGTTATGTTTGTTGTGCCCTCATCAATGTCTATCAGCATTGATCATAGTGTTTAAGGTCCTTAGTTCACGCCCGACTCCCAGCACGGTGTGAGGTTTGTCAAACCTAATAGCCCGTTGCCTCCCAGGTAACTAGCTTGGTAGTAAGTATGGACTTTCGTGATAGAATTTGAGTTTATTAACCAACATCGAAATTAAAACTACAACATTTAAAAAGTATTCCTCTAAGGAATAATAGTTTGTCACCCCCGGGACGCATGCTTGTGAAAGAGTAGTGAACTCACCTTAGTTTGCTCGGTATGTGTTAACATGCTTCTATGCGTAAATAAGTGTTAGGTTCGTTACACGCGACCTAAGGTACAATATCATGTAAGTAAGTACACGAATAGGGTTTGCAGTACCCTATTGTCCAAACAACCGAATGTTTAAGTGATCAAGTTAGCCAGTTTAACATACAGTAACATTCAGTGATTTCTCTAATTGGTGACATTAGTGTGATTTCGAGAGATACAGACATCACACAATATTTATATCCCGGATAGTTATAAGTCAATAAACTCGGATCAAACATCACATACTTGAACTCACATAACCCAGGACAACATCGTATACTCGGAACAAATAACATGTAACATGATTAAACTCGAAATCGACTTATAACATAAACAAACTCGAAATCTTAGGCTTTATAAATAAATTCGGCCCACATTAAATAAACTTGTAACTATACTTCCCAATTACATAAACTCTCTCTGAAACAAAAACATGTAAACTCGGACTACTATTTAAAATGATAAATACGGAAATTTATATCCACGGAAGGAAACTCAGAACTCTTGGTGTTCTTATAACTCGGAACATAACTCACAAAGTCGGACTACTTATAGACACATCTAAACTCGGAGTACACTTAAAAGGTTATTAAAGTCGGAACCTAATATAACACTTATAAAGTCGGAACCCTCATTAAGAAACTCGGACTCTCAAGTTTCTTATATATATAAATTCGGACAATGTATGAACAATCTCGGATTACCTGTTTTATATAAAAACTTGGACTCATACATGATAAATTCGGACTACCCCTTTGGAAACAAAAACTCGGACATCATCATACTCTTAAACCCGGACCATACTTTGTTTAACAAAAACCCAGATCAAATCTAATAAAATAGATAAACTCGGAATCAATGCATAACTAGGACAAGGGTACAAAACTCAAATCAGTTATACATAACTCAGAACCAGTTCACTTAAATAAATCCGGACTTTGTGACTTCAGAAGGTCGGACCAGTTAACAATCGCACATTAACACAGAATAAGCAAGAATCAAGTTCCTCAATGTAACAGTTATAGTTTGTAGTTCTACGATCAAAACCCTAAACAACAATGTTACGAATCAACACAACATTTTAGCAGTTCAAGCATGTCAATAGTATCAATAATATCTGATAAACAGTTTACACATTCATATACAAACATTCACACATTCATCAGACAATATCAATTACCCACAGATGATTGTTTGGATGTCTAGGATTTGCATGAAATCAAAGGAACAAAGAATAACAACGTGTAATATAAACATTACCTTAGGTTCAATATAGGGTTTGTTCTTGAAGAATTGAAAGATCAGGATTGCCAATGATTGTATGTGAGATTGGTGTAGAAATGATTAGAGAAATTGATGATTCAAGAACTGTCGTAAGATGGATTATGAGGAGTGTTTAGGGTTTCCAGTATTTTATTAGAGTTTCAATATTAACTCTAAACACCCTTAACTAATTACCTTTCACACAAAGCACATAACATCTTGTTATTTACAATTAGAAAATATAATTCACATATTTGTCAAGCAACGCACAAGTTTCATATAAACCGTCCGTTTATTATTCTTCGAGTTAGTCACCAATGTTCGAGAATTAACTTGTGTGTGTGTTCCGGTAATTCTCCGAATTACCAAGTAGACTCAGTTATCTAACACTAGTTAAATGCAGTGCTATGAATGCATGTCTAAGTTAATTGTGGTTAAGTTAAAGTTTTAACCTGAAATTGCGGGTTGTCACAATTCCAGAGGAAACCCACTGCCCAAATGTTACTTGTGGTACAACCTCTGGCTCAACCCAGAGAATTTTTTTTTTTTTTTGCTCCAGGTGAGACTCCAACCCATCACCTCCACTTTTGAAAGGCATAGGGGAACCGTAAGGTTATTGGCTATATTTTAACATTAAGTCGTCACTTATACATTTTGTATAGATCTATAAAAGACGTATAGGGTAAAACCTTAAAACTATGAATTACACGATATTTTTTAAATTTAAAAATAAATAATTATTTTAAAACTTTGTTAAGACGATGGAATATGTATACACACACACACATCGGGGTAGGTTCATTTGTGAACAACCCCCTTGATTATCCATACTAGTGAGCTAATCCTAGCCCTTGATTATTATTAATACGCAAGTGTAAACCAATGGCCATGGTTTATTCACCCAGTTCAGAAATACACTAGTGTTCACTCTAGAACTCCACCATATATATATATATATACCCCATTTAACACATCTAGTATAGGCCTATACGAGGAATATAAAGGCCCATACAAGACTTATATGAAGAGGACTTTATACACACAATATAAACTTATATGAGATGTATAGGTTCGGCCCACTAAACAATATCTGGCACATCACTTTTGTTGAAAATTGAAAAAGACATATGACTCGTATTTAAATGCACTCTAACCGCATTATCAAATTTATTCTTGCACCCCTTCTCCCTGTCTCTCTATACTTTAGTTCTTCACACACCTATGTTTCTCTCTCGTGCTTTTCTCACATTCACTCTTATTGTTTTCTCTCCTCTGGGTACAAACACCAACACCTTTTTAGGGTCATCAAACTGTTAGGTATTACTTTGAAGAAGGGCTGACAAATTGTGTTCTAACAGGTACCACTTTATATCTCATATCTATAGCACAGTTGTGTGTATTATGTACTAAGAAGAAATGATGGATCCTAGGCTCCTAATTTTATTTATTTTTTTAAAAAGTAAAAAATCACGTAGTTTACTTTTCAGTAAATATGTCTTATTGTGTTTTATACATGTGATTTATTTCCATCCCTACTTCACACTCACACACACGTGGCTGACCTAAAAGGAGTCGGTATAGGGTTAAAGTAATTAAAACAATACTACGGACCGGGCCTTAAGAACTTGACGATATTTAATTACTAAAACGAATATAACACGAGAAGTTGCACGAGTACCAAAAAGAGTAATTAACTAAACCAACACGCAACGGAATAACAATCCAAATAATAAAAAAATATTATTTCTAAAATCAACCCATCCAATTAATCAGGAACTTGGATAAAAAAATACAAATTAACCTGATTTGATGCTCCTTGTTTGTCTTCTGTGATCAAACAAGAAACAACACAACAAGAATTTATTCTTGTTGACTTAGTTCGTTTTAGTTAATGCTTCAACAAATTTGAAGCTAAGGTTAGTGGCAACTATGGTATTAATGTGATTAATTAATCCAATTTAAATTAAAAGCGAACGTACTTTTGGTTCTCAAACTTCTTGCGACGGCAAACGAATTTGGAAGACACCCGGTATTGGCGAATCAAAACCCATATAATCAAAATAATGATAATAATATAAAGATGAACACTGGGTTTACATGGTTCGATTGCGGTGTGTAATCTACGTCTACAGGCAATGAGTAGGGCTTCTTCTTTTATTACTTTTCAATGACAGGATTACAAGTACAAAGATGACAAATATATACAGGGAAAAATTAGTGTTACAATTTTTTTCTCCAAGTAACAAATAAATGGACAAAATAAACCCATTAGGGTAGCCGGGTTTAATAGGTCCTCAATCACTTGGAAATAAACTGACCTAAAGGAATGGGGTCGGGCTTCACTATCAATCCCAACAATCTCCACTTGCAGCCATGAAACATTCTTCATCTGTGCTTCACCTGTATGTACCCGTACTTCTATAATCTTGATTCTTCAAAGTCTTGTTTTCCACATGTTCAATGTTGCCTCCTCAACATTATTCCTAGAGGCCATCTAAGGCTTTGCAAAGCATCAGTTTATCTAAGGTGGCCTTGATAAACATATCTGTCGGATTCCAGTCTCCTTTGATATTATTCAATTGAATAGTTCCATCATTGATTAATCCCGAATGAAATGATACCTCATATGAATGTTCTTTATCTTCCGATAATACACTTGATTCTTTTCTAGTTTAATAGCACTTCCGTTATGGCAGTACAACGGATAATCCATTTGTTTTCTGTCTAGTTCCTCTAAGAAAGTTCTCAACCAAACTAGCTCCTTACCAGCTTCAGCAACTACCATATACTCAACTTATGTAGTTAAGAATGCTACGCTCTTCTATAATCTAGACATCCAACAAATAGTTGTATCCCCCAATATAGTAAACACATAACCCGTTGTACTTTTATAGGTCTCCTTGCATCTACCTAATTCAGCATCCGAATACCTTTTAATAATAACATCCTTTCCCTTGAAACATGATGCTATCTTTGAAGTACCGTTTAAATACCTAAGCAGCTACTTGACTGCTTCCCAATGAGCTCTCCTTGAATTAGACATATACCTGTTGATAACTCCCACTACGTGAGTTATATCGAGTCTCGTGCACACAATCGCATCAATAAGACTACCCACTGCTAATGCATAAGGAATCCTTACCATTTCTTGTCTGTCTTCATTTGTCTTTGTAGACTAATCCTTTGGAAGTGTAATGTGACTACACATAGGCGTACTACGGATGATGGTATTCTTATTGCCCATGCTGAACTTCTCTTAGATCTTCCCGGTTGTAAGGCCATATAATTGAGTAGGTTTACGCTTATCTTTATCAAACACAATTATAAGCTATTGGGCTTAGTTTTCTAGTGGGTTAGATAGTATTGGGATAAGCCATGTGGGCTAATTAAACGTTTTGGGCTTGGGTTAGGTCATGTGGGCCGAATTCTTGGTGGACCCTATATAATGACATGTTTAGTTCATTATTAGGGTTAGCACATTAGAGACATTGGTGAGACATTAGAGAAAAACGAATTGGGTTGTTGATGGTTTGCAAAACTTATTGCATGTACCAGACAATCCTTGTGAGATCGTGTGCACTTTTGATCAATACAATTGATTTCTTCTTCATTCTTCTACATTTTTCTTAGTTTTCCGCACTTTGATTAGTGTATTTGTGATATCCGATTGATTGGGGTTCTTGGACTTACAATTGGAATCAAAGCCTAAGAAGTCTTTCGACGGCTCGGTTTCATCGGGTATTACTTGAAGAACGAAGATTGTTGACAGTTGCTGATTAGAAGAAAAACAGAAAAAAGGTTTTTACAATTTAAAATTCTTGTGGACTTCATTGAAAGCAGTTCATAAAATAAAAAATCCAGATTTTTGTTTAAGAATAGTTTATAAAATTCATGTGGATTTTATTAAAAAACTGGGATTTTAATGTACCAGATTTTTGTTTAAGAACAATTTATAAAATTAAAAATCTAGATTTTCATCCACTTCTGCTGATTCATCGCCGAATTCAGAATCAGGTTGCTCTGCAGGTACTCAGATTCATCACTTCACTCCTACTCCTACCGAGGTATGTGTAGATGATATTTGTTGTACTAGTGCCTGTAGAGAAAAAAGAGTGGCTATAAAGAACAGGCTAACTCATTAATTATGCAACTGCAATTATCCAAATCTGATTTATATCAGACTAAAAAGAAAATCAATGGATACAAGGATATGGTGGAGGCACAAAAGCGTGATATTTGCTAGTTGCATAACGACTTGAGTCAAGAAAAGTGTAGGCATCTCCACTTTAAAGAACTTTCTGAAAAACTACTGCTGAACTTGATTCTCTAAAATCAACTTTTGAAAATACAGAGTTTAATTTTAAGATATTTGACATTTTAAGTGAAAAAAGTTGAGAACATGATAAATAAGCAGTTACAGTTCAGTAAGAAAGAAAGAAGTTAGGAATAAGGGCTTGGGATTCGTATGCATTCCTCCACCATACAATCACAACTATACCTCTATTCCTATAACTGAAGAGGAGATCGCCAACATGCCTGACATGGCCTATGGTAGGGTTAGGGTCTGAAAGTTGAGTCAATCAAGGCCTCAAAAGTTAAAGTCTCAAAGCCTAAAAAGAATGAAACAAAGACAACCGAACCAGCATCTTCACCTGTCTTTGTTAAATCAGAGAATATCTCTAAACAAACAGAGACATTGAGTTTTGAGAAAAAATGCAGAGGTTATAAACACTTTCAGGTTTTAAATCCGAATAAACCGACTGAGCCGGCAGCACCATGTGACTCCAAATGTGATTCACCTGAAGCAACTGATTCTGAGAAATTGGAATCAGTTGATTCTCGTGAATCTAGCTGTGAATCTTCTGGAGCAGCTAACTCAACAGCAGAGGATTTATTAGAGCCACTACAAAATGAATGTAACTCAAGTGGTTCAGCTGAATCAAGCTGTGAAACAGTGACTGGGCCCACAACATCTGAAATTGAAACAACAAGGCCAGTTCCTGAGTTTAAGTGTGTGAACAATACTGATGCTTCTACTTCATGTGCAGATGAGGTAAAAGTAGAGGATTGGGTTGAGAGGGATGATATTGTTTTCCAAGAGACTGCTGATATTCGTTTAAAAACATCAAATTTGTTTGTTGATGCTCTTCCATATGTGAAAAAGGCGGTTTCTGAGCCAACTTTGAAAGGCCCGTCAAATAAATATGTACCTCCAAAGCCAACAGTTAGAAATGAAAATGCTAAATATAACACTGTTTTTAGAAAGAATAATAGTGAATGTTCTAACGGTTGTAAAAAGAGACATATGAAGCAGGGCAGAAAGGTTGAAAAGTCAACAAACAAATCATCCAACAAATCTTATAACTAAATTTTCCTCATAAGTTGGATCGAATGGATCAAGATATGCTCCTTACGTAAAGAAGCAAACATGCTACAACTGCGGCATACCCGGTCACATTTCAAGGAATTGCACACATCGTCCCTATGTGCAACAAACACAAAACATCAGAGGGTTACACCAAGGGATAGATCTTATTCTAAGCCAATGAAGGTTGAAAAAACCTAAGGTAATGTTGAATAAGCATCCCAAGGTTAAACCATCTGATGTGGATTAGAATGCTGCAAAAGAAAAAAGAAAACAAGCTTTGAAACCTAAAAAAGTTGTGAAAAATAACAAGGTTGAAAAGCAAATAGTATTGCCAAAGGCAGCTAAGAAATTAGAGAAGTCTAAACAAGTTTTGAAAGCAAAACATAAAGCAGCAACATCACCAGTCTTTGAAACAAAAGGGGACATGTGCTTGCGAGAAGTGTCTTATGTTGATGCTTCAGGAATACACAGGACCGCGATGGCCTGGGTACCAATTTCTTACTGATCTCCTTATCTTTCAGGGACAACCAAGGAGGAGCTGTTGACAATCCTTGGAATGTTAATAGCAGTTGTTCCGGAGACATAACGGGTAACATTTAACTGTTACTAAAAGTTTAATTCTTTATAGATGACATGTTTCCTTTGAAGGAGATGAGGTAAGATAAGATCAGCGGAAAGGTACAATTTAATTTCGTGATCTAATTTTGATATTGATTAGTCTAAAATCTGATGACGGAACGGTTAAACAAAAACAACAAAAAATTTCATTTTCTTTCGTTTCAATTTTGTGCATACGTTTTCGTTATTAGGTAAATTTGCGCATTGGATTTATGCACAAATTTAGGGGGATAGAGAGACATCTGTAAATATATTTAAAGTGAGAAAAATGAGAAAAAGCAAAAACATTTGATAAACAGAAAAATCAAAAAAAAATATTATTGCATCATTGGGAAATGAAATAAATTTTCACTATGTGGATTAAGGCTGACTCATGTAAGACCAGTATTGAAATGGTCTGACTTTAGAGCGATATGTTGGTAGGCTTTATCCTGATGGCTGGAAACTTTAACTAGTTCTGTGCAGAACATAAAATTACATTATGACCTTAGGAAAGAACGTCACTTGGAATTAGTACATTTCTATTTGAATGCTTGTGTGATGTCCCGATACACACAATTTTGGTCTAGTTCTGATCTTTTCTGACAAACCCGTGTATCTCCTCTGGTTTGCGTGAGCAAAGACATGGAGGTGCTAAGCAACGTCAGCTTCTGCTGCATCTCGATACATCCTGACCTAGCTGTACGTCGTCGAGCTATAGATCAATTACACCCGAAAGAGGCCTTCTAGTGCCAAAAAGAAACTTGAAAAACCTATATCAAATTGAAAAATTCATTTGATCTGTATGTTATATCCATCTCTTTGCAAATGATCTATTCTGTTCTTCTCTCAACCAAGTCCTAGTCAAGGTTTCAAAATTTTAGAACAGACTTGTGAAATATGTGGTAGGGAAACTACATGCATGATAGAGTGTACATACTAGAATTCCAGGATTTGATTGTGATTTGTTTGGGTGTTGACGCGCGTGCGGGTGTCTATATATTTTTTTTATATTTTAGCTCTTTTTTTACTCGCCGATTTCAAGTTTTAAATTTATAAAACACAATATTCTACTATCACTCTACACACACGCTATAGTGATGGCAAGATACCGAGGTCGTCCAAGGACACAAGAGCTTTTAATACCGGCTTATCGTTAACGTCTAATCGAACCAAACTTTGAAGAAAAGATTTTTAAACTATAAAAAGATAAAATAAATATAGAAATAAAAATATAAGGAAAAACAAATAGACAAGAAGGAATCATGTTGGTGCATATGTCTGTCGACTTCTTCTTGTATCGAGTCTTGTAACTAGTATGATAGATCAGGGCACAAAGATCGAGAAAAACGAGAATCATATGGGATGCAACCATTTCGCACGAAATGGAAATGCCATTTCGTACGAAATGGGCAGATATCTATTTCGCACGAAATGGCTTGCCTATAAATATGTGTGCTTGGTCTTTCATTTGTAACTTTTGAATTCCGGTAGCCGAGGTGCTTCCGAAGTGTCTCTAGCCTGGAAAACGCTTTCAAATCAATAAACAAGATATTTAATGTGTATATCAAGCTGATTCAAAGTCGATACGTTTGTTTCCGCCTCTCGTATTGATCGAGAACTCTTCTGAACGACTCGTTTGGTCGTGCAAACGATCCTACAAATCACTTGGTTCCGACTCCTCTTTCATGTATCCTTTTAATAATTTCTGCACTTTGGGCATTTTAAGAGATTATCTTAGTTATAGTGGTAGGACCCTCTTGTGAAGGCGACGTTACCCTCAACCTATTGGTCTGAGTCAGCAAGGATACAATCCCGCAAGGTCGGATTATTGAAAGATAATTAGGTAAGTTATTAATGCCAAAAGTGGTGGGCCCCCTTCCAGACAGCGATCACCCTCAACCCGTTAGTCTGAGTCAGCAGGGATACACTCCTCGCAGGGTTGGTTTAAAGTTTTAATAGTAGTTTGTAGATAATGGATTCAAGCGGTTTGCACTTCTCTCGTGGTGGGTAATGGCCGCTCCGACTCGTGAAGCGTTACTAAGCTTGAACCAGGTTCTCGCAGAATCTATACACTGAACGAGACATAAAATTTACCCAACCCCCTTCTAACCCCCTTCCTGGCAATTAACGCGCTTTATATAGACCGTAAAGACACGAGTATGTGAATCAACAACATATGAAGAATGATTAGATAAATTTTCCTTCAATATAAAAAACTAGTTATTAAAGTCATTAATACATACCCAATTAGAAAGTTGCCAAAGATTGGAAATCAAAAAGTAATACATAAAAGATTTGTCTTCACCAAGTGATGCATGAGCTTAGCCAAGCATGGCCTTTGTTTGACAAAGACTCTTAGGATTGATCTTGGATCCCGAGACTACTATACATAATCTAAATGATGGAAGAAGGATGATGGTGTTGTAGTGGTGGTGGAGTGGTGGTAAGTGAGAGAGAATTGGTTTGCCAAGGGATGGTTTGGAATGGAACCAAGCACATCTATTTATAGCTGAAATCAGGGGCTTCACCACGGCACGTGCTCGCCTGGCACGACCCCGTGGTCATCTCTCACTCTCTTCCTCATTAACTGCAGTGTCAGATCTTGTACTAACACGGCCCCGTGTGTCAAAGGCACGGCCCGTGGCCAATGTACTTGATATACTATCGCAGATTCTGAAAATCTTTGAGTTGACGACGCCCCGTGTTAGCTTAGCACGGCCTCGTGTTGGCTGTCTGTTTTGTCTTTTGTTGTTGTCTTTTCTTCTACATAGAATCCAGTCTTGGACATGTCCCCGTGTCAGGTCTTCAGATCTTGCTATTCTCTTGGTTTGGATGTGACTTGGGGCTTGGCGAGTTGCTTCAATCCTCCTTCTTTGTATTTATGTTGGTTTTTGCTTTTATTTTGCTCCTTTTGCACATTTAAGCTCTTTTGACCCTGTAAATGAAAAAGGAACAAAGAAACAAGCTTTTTCTAACATTAGTACCGAAAAATGGTTGATTTTACACCGTATTTGATACAATTTATATGTAGTATTTTATGCACATTAAATACCTCCACACTTGAATCTTTGCTTGTCCTCAAGCAAAAATCTATATCGTGGCTTACACACCCAAACGAAATAGGTAGAAGAGAAGGTTTTTGTCCCATCTTTAGAGTGTCGGGTATCCAAGTTCTAAATTTATTTTGTTTTTATTTAATTTATAATCTTATTCGTCATGATTTATTTAAAACACATTTTAAGAAAAATTATTTACTTTGGGCATAGCATGCCTTTATAAATATTCCATTTAGTTATATACAAATTTACACACCTCACAAGTGGTCACTCAACACTCGGCCGAAGTTGTGTAAGTGAGAACGCTCGTACCCGGTTTTGAAACTTACTCCTACCATAGGCTTGACAATTAACCAAAGCTCCTCCTTTTTTACGTTTAAATCCTTGCAAATATCAAGAGGACTTTTAAAGGGTAGGTTGTGGTTCGGGTTTGGTATGCTTTATTGAAATGGCGAAAAGCGTAAAATATCGGTTTTTCTATTGTTTTGTGGCTTAGCAAAAAAAAATACTTTGGGCAAATTTTCTGATGTTTTTTTTTTTTTTTTTTGCTAAAGTTGAAACTGAGCCATAATCATAACTTCATAACCGGTATGTTTACAAAATAAAAGATGAAAAATGAAAAGGTTTGTTTTTGTGGTTTTGAAATGAAAAGGTTTAAGGTTCAAAGGATTTATCTAGGGGGATGTTTTTGGTGAAGCAAAGAAAAATAAAGGTTTTGTAGTGGAAAATGGGTTAATCCTAATGCCTCCATCATTTACTTGGATTTTTGTCGATAAGGACTTGGAATGTATCGCATTGTCAAGTTCTAGATTCGTGAGAACCAAACGGGCTATTCACACAAGAAACGAAAATTAAGGAATTAGTATAGATGTATATTTATATGATCGGTAATGGCTCAAAACTCTCTTTTGTGGGAAAAGGGGTTGTAGTGTAAAATGTATATATAATCAAATTTTTACAAAGATTTGTCATGCCCGTTTTCGTAATTTTCTTAATTCGTTATTTTTATCACGACACTATCAGTTGTAAATTCGTAAAATTAGAACTTATTTTACCCAACTAAACCAAGATAAGTAAAAGAAAATAAAAAAAATTGAAAAAGTTTGGGGTGATTAGCGGTTCCAAGGCGAGTTTTGTGTAAGGCCTGATTTTAGGACAAACGATTCAAGGTTTTATCACCCCCCCCCCCCTCACACTTAAATTACACATTGCCCTCAATGTGTCCAAATAGGATTTATTTTGGTTAAATGTGTAAAAAGTATGAAAATAGCAAATTTTTTGGTTACTGGAACTTGCAGCATGGGGCGTGCTATGGGGACACGACCCTGTGTCCAAAGTGCCAGTAACAAATTAAATCAGAAGACTTACAGTGGGGTGGCCACAGGGGCGTGTTAGGTGAGCACGGCCCATGCCACCTTCTGGACAGAAGTTTTTAGACATTAGTAAGTTGGGCACGAGGGCGTGCTGGGTGAGCACGGCCCCGTGCTGCAGACACTGTTTTGCAGTTTTTGAGTTGGGAGACCTCTGATTTACGTGCATGGGTTCCATTTTTCGCCACCTTTCTGGCATTTCCAAATTCTTTAACACTTTTATTGAAATTATCATCATTCAAACTTCCATTTCATTAGAATAAAAGGCAAATATAAGAAAATAAACCTAATTTAATCCTAAGATAGATAGATAGATAGATAGATAGATAGATAGATAGATAGATAGATAGATAGATAGATAGATAGAATCTTGAGGAATGCCTCCCCGAGATCATTATTTAAAAACCCTAAAGCTACTTTCCTAGATCTAAGAAGGTTAGATGTTGGAGGACTTGAGCTTTTTTCGGGAGCACTCAATTAGAGGTCATTGAGCATCTCTCCGATCTCCCATGGAAGGAAGATTTAGGGGTCCGCTTCGACTTCTTCTTGAGGGAGCGGGATTTATTGGAATATCAAAGGAAACATTGAGAGTGGGAGGTTCCGGGATATCATTTTCCCACCCGGTGCGTTGAATGACCTCATTTGCGAGGTTCCAATCTTCTTGCGGCCAGATCGGTTCCATCGGAGGCATAGCCAAGATGTTCAACCTTTGGTGCAAAAGGTTGATTTCCCTGAAGCAATCCTCTAGGCCCATGGAGAGATTGTTTACACGGTTGATGAGAACTTCTTCCACTAAGGTCATTTCATCGAGAGACTCCCTCAAAGCACTCACGTATCTCACAAGAGTGGCCTCAAGGGAGAGTCTCCTCCCTTTTCGGTGGTTCCTGGAGCTTGTTGATGAAGTCCCACTTTGCTGGCTCGACATTCTAGGAAAAATGACCAACCGTTAACAAGTTATGGGATATCAGAACATTCAGCACAACCCCATGCCGACGTGGCATGGCCCCGTGTTGCTCCATCTGTTTTGGATTCTTAGCTCAAGAAATTTTATTTTAAGTTAAATTTGAATGATTTTTAATTTTCTGAACGTAAATAACTTAAACTAATGTTTTACTATAGTAGATTTTCAAAACTTTGAGCTAAGAATCAAGTGTTTGAACCTCCTATTGAAGCTTTTTAAGCTTCAAGCTTCAATGGAGTTCACGGTGGAAGGAAGAAGGGGAAAGAACCAAAAGAGTAAGGACAAGAAGGTCAAATGAGACCTTTTCAAGAACATACATTTTGGGGTATGTGTGAGAAATATGGAGGATCTTGCCCTTTTGGAATGGTTCCAAACATTCTCTTTAGAGGCCGACTTTATAGATAGTGACAGCACACTGGCACAGCCCGTGCCTGGGCAACACGGCCCCGTGCCACTTGCATGTGTCAGAGAATGTTGTCTGTAAGTGAAACACAGGCTACGCCATCACTAACATGGCCCCATGCTGGAAAAATGCGAGGGGCACGGCCCCGTGTTAGTCCAACACGCCCCATGTTGAGATTGAAGATTGGGCACAGCCCCGTGTTCGAGGAACACAACCCCGTGTTCAGGGAATTTTATGAAGTGTGTCTAGGTTTTAAGGAATTGTTTGATATTGGGTGGTTACTTACTAGTTGGAACAACACCGTATTGTCGGATATATACCTTAGGCTCCGGCGAGAGGTACGAAAACGCAAGAGGTTATGGGAAAGATAGAAGCGTATTTTAAAAATGCGACAACGGAACCATCCCTTATTTACCTTATCCGGGCTCTTGTTAAAGAAAGTATGAGTCGACTCGTTCTTGTCCAAACCGTTGGTGTGAAATTCACATACTGTAAAGGGGACCGTCATAGCGAAATCGAAACAGGGACGACTATCGCTCTCGTCTTCACAAGTGTCTACGGTAGGTTGGTTAGCCTCGGTGTTGTTGTTTGTACCTGATTTTTCTTCCATCGATTCTCCTTCGGATGGGATCCTTGATGAACATCGCGCCTTCATTAAGGATTCTATTTCTTTGATTTTTAGGATAATCCTCTTTTCTATTTGACCTATGTCTTCTAAGTCGTCTAGGTGAGAGGGTTGATAGAGTTCAGGTGGATGGACTTCATTATCATTTTTAATCTCGCCCATCTTAAGGTGTTCGTCACAGGAAAACGATGGAGCTAAATTGTGGGAAGTGAAGTTTAGAGTGCCACATTCTAATTCTTCATGCTCTTCCCCACAATAATCGCACCATGCACCGTAAGAGTGGCGGGGGTAAAATAATCAAGGAAATCCATGTTTTTCCAGAAAGTTTTTAACCGTCGGGATCAGGAGGTTACTATTTTCCTACAAACAGTTAGTTTGACACGGCCCCGTGTTAGGGTAACACGGCCCCATGATGCAGTCTGTATCTGGCAGAAAATAGATTTAATGATACTGGAGAGTTGTCACGGCCCTGTGTTAGGGTAACACGGCCCCGTGTCAATTCTGCAGAAAGTGAAAAATTTAAAGAAAATGAAGAAAAACCTAAAAAAGAAAAGATAAAAATGATTAGGCGGTCAATTTTCTGCTTTCTTAAAATCCTTGTGTCCCCGGCAACGGCGCCAAAAACTTGACGTGCGTGCGGGTGTCTATAATTTTTTTTTGTATATTTTAGCTCCTTTTTTTACTCGCCAATTTCAAGTTTTAAATTTATAAAACACGATATTCTACTATCACTCTACACACGCGAACGTAGTATAGTGATGACAAGATACCGAGGTCGTCCAAGGACACAAGAGCTTTTAAGACCGGCTTATCGTTAACGTCTAATAGAACCAAAATTTGAAGAAAAGAGTTTTAAACTATAAAAAGATAAAATAAAAATATAAGGAAAAACAGATAGACAAGAAGGAATCACTTGGTTCCAGATATTTTACTATTTTTTTAGCCACTTTCAAATAAAACTCACCTGCCCGAGCCCTAGCCTACCCTTTAAAAGTCCTATCGATACCTACAAGGATTAAAATGTCAAAAAGGAGGAGGTTTGATTACTTGTCAAGCCTATAGATGGAATAATTTCCAAATCGGGTACGAGCGTTCTCACTTATACATTTTCGGCCGAGTGTTGAGTGATTACTTGTGAGGTGTGTAAACCGCGTATATAACCAAAAAGAATTTTATAAAGGCATGTTATGCCTAAAAATAAATAATTTTTCTTAAAATATGTTGTAAATAAATCATGACCAGATAAGAATGTAAATGAAATAAAAACAAAATACGTTAGAACTTGGATTCCCAACACTCTAAAGATAGGTCCAAAACTTTCTCTTCTACCCATTCCGTTTGGGCTTGTGAAGCTAATAAAGAGTTTTGCTTGAAGACAAGCAAAGATTCAAGTGTGGGGGTGTTTGATGTGTTCAAAATACAACATATAAATTACACCAATTGAGGCTTAAAATCAACCTTTTCTATTGCTAATGTTGGAAAAAGCTTGTGTTTTTGTTCCTTTTTAATAAACAGGGTTAAAAGAGCTTAAAAGAACAAAAGAAGCAAAAAGACAACAAAAACCAACATAAAATGCAATAAAGAAGGATCGACCAACTTGCCGAGCCCCCATCTACATCCAAACCCAAGAAATAACAAATACAGAAGCTCTAGCACGGGGGCGTGCTCATCTAGCACGGGCCGTGCCCGGTGGGAATTCACTGCAGCAGACAGAGACAACAACAAAAGACAAATTTCAAGCTCAACACAGGGTCATGCTAAAGTAACACGGGGCGTGGTCAACTCTTGGATTTCCAAAATCTGAAGAAGTACAACAAGTACAATGGCCACGGGGTGTGCCGTTGACACCCGGGGACGTGTTAGTACAAGTCTGACACTATAGTTAATGTAGAAGAGAGAGACTGATGGACACGGGGTCGTGCCAGGCGGGCACGGGCCGTGTAGGACGCTCTGTTTTCAACTATAAATATGGATGCTTGGTTTCACTTCAACTCATCCCTTGGCAAACCACTTCTCTCTCACTTGCCACCACTACAACACCATCATCCATTTTTCCATCTTTAGAGTTTGTGTAGTCTGGGATCCAAGATTGATTGTAAGAATCTTTGTCAAACAAAGGCCATGCTTGGCTAAATTCTTACATCACTTGGTGAAGACATATCTTTTATGTATTTCGTTTATGATTTCCAATCTTTGGCTACTTTTTAATTGGATATGTATTAATCACTTTAATAATTAGTTTTTTTATATTGAATGCGAATTTATTCACCCATTCTTGATATGTCGTTTACTCAACATATTCATGTCTTTACGGTCCATATAAAGCATGTTAATTTCCTGTAAGGGGGTTAGAAGGGTGGATTGGGTAATTCTATGTCCCGTTCAGTGTATAGATCCTGCGAGAACCTAGTGCAAGTTTAGTACTACTCCATGGATTGGTCGGGAATGACTGGCCCGTCTGAGAGTAAGAAAACGCTTGCACCCCTTATTCATAAACTACTATTAAAACTTTAAACCAACCCCGCGAGGACTGTATCTCTGCTGACTCAGACCAACGGGTTGAGGGTGATTGTCGCCTCGTAAGGGGGGTCCACCACATTTTGCATTAATAACTTAATTATCTTTTAATATTCCGACCTAGTGGGATTGTATCCTTGCTGACTCAAACCACTAGGTTGAGGGTAACGTCGCCACCAAAAGAGGGGCCTACTACTATAACTAAGATAATCTCTTAAAATGCCCAAAGTGCGGAAATCATCAAAAGGGTACATGAAAGATAAATCGGATCCAAGTGATTCTTTCTTGTCTATCATTTTTATTTTATTTTTATTTTCTGTTTTTATCTTTTTATTAGTTTAAAAATATTTTCTCAAAGTTTGGTTCGATTAGACGTTAACGATAAGTCGGTACTAAAAGCTCTTGTGTCCTTGGATGACCTCGGTATCTTGCCATCACTATACTACGTCCATGATGGGTGCACTTGCCCTAGCGTGTGTGTACAGTGATAGTAGAATATCGTGTTTTATAAATTTAAAACTTGAAATCGGTGAGTGAAAAGAACTAAAAATATAGACACCCGCACGCACGTCAGTACCCAAAGGTGTTACGAAATAGAAGACATGAAACTTGAACCTGTTAAAAAGAAAGTTAGTACCCAAAGGCAAAATTAGCTATAAACCACTGGGTCCATCTGTGTAGTTAACTTATTAACTAATATCTTAATATTAACTAAGACGAACTAGACTACCTAGACGCAAGCTGAAGGCTACTAAGGTGAAATCAAGGATGACAGGAAAGTAGGTTACCTAGGAAAGAATCCCTAGACTTATGAATAAAATCCTAACCTTAGTTTTGAATGAAGACCTTGCCTAACCCGATAAACCCTCGGAAGGTAAACTGAACCTAACAGTATGACAAGTGAAGAAGTGCTAAAATGGGCTGGCTCGAGTTATCGACAACCAAGTCCCACAACTATACTAAAACCCTCAAGTTATGAAGCTGGAATAACTAAGAACGCCGAACCCCTAGTAACCTCTAGATGCGAATAAATAGATGAATCCGAGCTATCGGCCACCCAAACTATCAAACAACGCCTAGTTAATAACCTAGCAATTCTAGATTAGATTTCTCACATCTAGAAGAGATTGCACGTTTTAATTAATTGGTTTTAATAATTGTTAAACTTGAATTAGATTTCTCACCTTCAAGGTCTAGACCGAAAGATTACAACCTAGACTGACTCACGGCTCTAAAGTATATTTCTAAGTATCAAGAGCAATGAAACCAACAAATAAATTATCAAACCAATCAAAACCAGCACACAAATAGTTAAACTCGAGTTTTAAAATTATAACATATAAATCATCACATTCATTTAAAACCAAAAGTTAGTCAATTAAACAAATTGTCTAGTTAATCAACCCTAGGCAACCATAATAAATTTAGCCGCTCATAGTCAAGAACGAAACAAAAATAAATTTAAAGCAAATGAGTCTAGAAAACATTGTCAAATATTCAAGTGCTGATAAACTGAAATATAAAACATAGTCTCTAACTGAAAGCTTTAATCTTTTACTTCTTCGACTCCAAGCTTCTCCCCTTAAAATATATGCTTTCGTATTCAGCCTTTGAGCCCCCTTATGCCTTCGGTTTGCGTCTATGTTTTTTTTTTTTTTGCCAAACAGCTGCCAAAAATAAATAATCCTCCTTTTCCTTCTTTTTATCTGTAGCCGTAGGTATTTTTATATACACAGTTGGTTAGGGGTGTTCATCGAATCGAATAACGAATTTTCAAATTATTCAAATTTTTATTTTTTGTTACCTGAATTCCCATTCGATTCGATTAGTATTTGAAACTCGAATTCGAACCGAATTCGAATAATTCGATTTAGTTCAAATTTACCCTAATTAATAAACTATTTACTTCCATTTTTTAAAACTGCTACAAATTATATTCAACATAAAATATAATAATTTGCAAAATGAATTAACTATCAATATGTCAAAACACCAAAATTTAGAAAGTAGGTTGGTTACCAATAGCGATTTAAGTTAGGTAAAAATTTAGAAATAATTAGTATGGGCTATTTGTCAGTAGGTTTTGTAAAATTATAAAGAGTAAACTGCCATTTTGGTCCCTGTGGTTTGGCCAGTTTTGCCACTTTAGTCCAAATCTCAAACTTATTACATCCAGGGCCCTGTGGTTTGCATTTTGTTGCCATTTTAGTCCAAAATCCAAATTTGACCAGATTTCCCATTTTTGACCTGCTATTTTGTCTTTACCCTCAGGGGCATTTTGGTCATTTATGAATTATTATCTCTTTATAATAACCCAATTATAATAAAACCCTTAATATCATCTTCATCTTCAACCTCATTCAAACAGACATATATCTCTCTCTCTCAAGATATCTTCTCAAACAATCACCACCACCACCGTCACCCTCACCTCACCGCCTCCACCATCACCGCCGCCACCCCGATCTGAGTTCATCTTCATCATAGACCAACTCTCTCTCTCTATAGGACCACCGCCGCCACCTCCTCCCTTCTCTCTCTCTCTCTCTCTCTCACAGATCAACCATCGTTCCCCATCACAACGGCAGCTACTTCAACAGCCACAACCACCGTCACCGCCACAGGAAATCGTCTCTTTTTTGTCCTGGTGGATCGAGAGTTGAATTTAGGGTTTTGATTTTGGGGAAAAAAAGGGGATGGGGATGGTGATCAACTGGTATAGGCGGTGGTGACAAGGTGGCTGTGGCGGTGGTGAGACGGAGGTGGTGTTGGTTGCGGTGATAAGGAAGTGGTGGTGGCTGTGGTGAGAAGGAGATGGTGGTGATGGTGGTGGTGGCTGTGTTAAGAAAGGGAGAAGGCAGTGGCGGTGGTTGTGTTGATAAGGGGAGAAGGCGGTGGGTTTCAACCTTGATTTTTGGTTAGGGTTGTTGATTTTGGGTTGTGGTTGTTGATTTTGGGTGTTTTTTATGGTTGTTCGGCAAGATTTGTGCTTCAATCTATGGTAGTGGAAGTAACAGTGGCTGGTGGTGGTGACGGAGGTGGTTGTGGTGGTAGGAGGCAGGTGGCGGTGGTTTACATGTAGTATTTGATTGCTGTTAGTGTGTATTACGTGTAGGTGAGTGGTCATCGGTTTTGAAGATGAGGAGATGAATGTCTGTATATGTGGTTTACATGTAGTATCTGTTATGCTTGTTCACCATGAGGCTGTGATGATTTTTATGCTTGTTCACCATGAGGCTGTGATGATTTCACCTAATCCGAGCTTGGCGTGGCAGAATCGGAGGAGGGCAAGTGCGCTTGCAACCTCTGTTTGCAGCCATGGCGGTTTTACAGATCTGAGCCTCGTTTTTTCTTGAAGATGTTCTTGATTTTCTGGGTTTTGATGATGAACTTTGAAGATGTTCTTGATTTTCTGGGTTTTGTTGTTGTTGAAGAAGATGTTCTTGATTTTCTGGGTTTTGTTGTTGTTGAAGAAGATGTTCTTGATTTTCTGGGTTTTGTTGTTGTTGTTGAATTGCTTTAAATAAAACATAAATGACCAAAATACCCCTGTACTAAAGGACAAAAAAGGGACCTTAAAACAGTCAAAAATGAGAAATTTTGGATTTTGGACTAAAATGGCAACAAAATGCAAACCACAGGGCCCTGGATGTAATAAGTTTGAGATTTGGACTAAAGTGGCAAAACTGGCCAAACCACAGGGACCAAAATGGCAGTTTACTCAATTATAAATAATAAACTTATCACTTATAGAGGTAGTTCATACTTTGGCCAAGTTTAGAAGTTATATTTGTGTGTATAAATATGTTTGCGTGTGTGTATACATATATTAAAAGATATATATAATTGAATTCGAATCGAATTTAAAATCATAAATTCGTATTCGATTCTAATTCGATTACTGTATTCGAATACAAATCAACTCGAATACGAATCTTTTTAATCGAATTCGAATCGAATTTCAAATCCAAATCGAATTCTGAACACCCCTAGAGTTGGTTTCAAAGACCATATTTCACAACATCAAAAATTATTGGGCCAGCCCTCATGCCAACTCAAACAAAGAAAATAAATCTATGGCATGTTGTGATTTTGGAATTTTATTAAGGGCACTTATGTAATTTTTGCACATTCTTTATAATTCAAACGATGCACTGTTGTGTTGACTCTTGCCATGCCTTCCAAATTTGCTCCATCCACACCTTCAGATTGAATTTTTGTTGTTTAGTATGAGGGAATTAATTAACTTTCACTCCTTTCGCTACTCTTGGTCCCTCATCTTTTAATAGATATCACAATTAATTTTTCACTTTCATCTTATGACAACAAGGGTTCCTCGAGCATTATTAATTAATTCTAGCTTCTCGTTTATTGATCGCTTAAGCTCATATTAATCCTTTTTCGCACCGGGACCTGTAATAATAATAAATAATAAAATATATGTCTAAATTTTATAAAAATAACTCTAAACTATTAAAATAATATACAAAATACACAAGGAAAATAAGATGCTTTTGCAACACATCAGTTGGCGAGTATACAAGTTTTAATACATGGCATAATATTGAAAATGTTTTAACCGTGCTTATATCCAACATCATAAATTTATACAATGTTACTAACATGTTGTACTAGTGTAAACTATATGTCAAACCAGAGTTTAACGCAATGGTGATTACCCAACATCATCGAAACGAAGAGGGTGTAATGGTGTTTACTTAAGAATACCACAAGAATACGGGCGGGGCGGTAATCCTATAGCGATATAATTGTTAAGGTATGCTTGCAAAGTTAATGAGCATATAAACACATGTAAACATAGCATGAGAGATTAACCAATATAACAAGTCTCATGTTTAATAGTGGATAGAGTGTGATTTGATAAACATGTTTAATTGTGACTGCGTATTTTTGTATATATGTGCATGTTGCACCAAAAGTGTTTAAAAATGAAAAAGGGATCGAGTATACTCAAAGTTTTGCGTAGAGTTCCACGAAAACTTCCTATTTTACAAACTTTGTGGGAGTACGTGGACTTGCTAACTTTAACCTCCACACCTTGACCTTCTTGAACCTCCTTCCTTCCATGAGTATGTTCATGTTTTAATACTTTGTAAACCCAATATCAATGGATCGTAAAGAATAACAAGATCACATGACTTCTTTACATGGACCGAGGCTTCCAATCATCTTTTAATCAGAATAATAAGAACATACGAAACTTCGTCCACCTACCGCCACAACCGCCATCGTCATGCTGCACTCATCTGCATCGTTTTCTACGGTTGATTTTCGAGATTGAAAGTGCAACAGATGAGATAACAAACAGAACTCTAGATATTTTGTGTGAAATTATGCAAACATGTATGGTGTGCGTATATCGTGATATGATTTTATTAATATTTTAATTTCGTTTTACGCATTAGTCAAGTTTTAAATTTATAAAACACGATATTGTACTAACACTAAACACACACTTGGGCAAGTGGACCCATCGCGAGCGTGGTATAGTGTTGGTAAGATACCGAGGTCGTCCAAGGACACAAGAGCTTTTATTACCGGTTTATCGTCAACGTCTAATCGATCTAAATTTTTTATAAAAGTTTGTAAACATGAAAATAAATCTAAAAATTAAAAGATATATAAAATGAAAAACAAATAGAAAAGATAGAATCACTTGGATCCAACATCACTTGGATCCAACTCATCTTTAATGTACCCTTTGATGATTTTCGCACTTTTTAAGCAATTATCTTAGTTATAGTAGTAGGCCCCTCTTTTGAAAGTGACGTTACCTTCAACCTAGTGGTTTGAGTCAGCAGGGATACAATCCCAAAGGGTCGGAATATTGAAAGATAATTAAATAAGTTATTAATGCGAAAAGTGGTAGGCCCCTCTTCTGAAGGTGACATTACCATCGGCTAAGTGGTTTGAGTCAGCAAGTATACAATCCTAAGAAGCCGGTTTAAAGTTTTAATAGTAGTTTACATATGAGGGATTCAAGCTATTCGCACCCCCGCCATCCAATACCTTTGGGGTATTAAAGGAGGTCCTAGTAAGCTTGAACCAAGTCATCACAGGATCTATACACTGAACGAGACAAGAACTTTACCAAACCACCCTTCTAACCCCCTTCCAGGTAGTTAACGCGCTTTATATAGATCGTAAAGACACGAATGAGCAAATCAAAGACATCATGAAGAAATGGTAAAGAAAATTCACTTTCAACATCAGAAACTAGGTATCAAAGTCATTAATACATACCCAATTAAAAAGTGCCGAAAGATTAAAAATGAAAAGTAATACATTAAAGACTTGTCTTCACCAAGTGATGTAAGAGATTAGCCAAGCATGGCCTTTGATTGACAAGAACTCTTACGATCAATCTTGGATCCCGAGACTACTACACACTCTAAAGATGAAAGATGGATGATGGTGGTGGGTGTTGGTGTTGTAGTGGTGGTGGAGTGGTGGCAAAATGAGAGAGAAGTGGTTTGCCAAGGGATGCCTTTCAAGTGAACCAAGCACCCCTATTTATAGTTAGAACAGAGCCCCAGCCACGACCCCGTGTCCATTGGGCACAGCCCGTGGCCGTCTTCTTCTCTTCCTTCATTAATTGCAGTTATCAGCAGAGGGCCCTACACAACCTCGTGGCTTCTGGACACAACCACGTGGTCAACTCTTTGTTGTACTATCAAGATTCTGCAAATCTAAGAGTTGACCACGCCCCAGGGTGAGTTGGGCACGGCCTAGTGGTGGGCGTAGAAGCTTCTGCAGGTTTTGTCTTCTTGCGTCTGGGCTGACCACGCCCCATGCCTAGCTGGGCACGACCTCGTGGTCAGTTTCTGTTCTCTTGTTTTTGTCTTGGGATATGATGCCGAGGGGTCGGGCATGTCACGTTATTCCTTCTTCTTGTATTTATGTTGGTTTTTGGCTGCTTATTTGTTCCTTTGTTCTTTTAAGCTCGTTTGGTCCTGTAAATTTAAAAGGAAGAAAGAAACGCACTTTTCCAACATTAGTACTAAAAAAGGGTTGGTTTTATGCCTCTATTGATGTAATTTATATGTTGCATTTTGTACACATCAAATACCCCCACACTTGAATCTTTGCTTGTCCTCAAGCAAAACTCTTTAAATGTGGCTTACACACCCAAATGGAATAGGTAGAGAAGAAGTTTTGTGGCTTGTCTTGAGTGTCGGGAATCCAAGATCTTTATTTAGTTTTGTTTTTATTTTATTTACAATCATATTCGTCATGATTTATTTAGAACAACTTGTTAAGAAAAAATATTTATTTGTGCATAACATGCCTCTTTAAAATTCCATTTATTTATATACAAGTTCACATACCTCACGGGAGATCACTCAACACTCGGCCGAAGGTGTATTTTTTTTACAACACTTGATTCTGATATGGAACTTACTTCTACCATATGCTTGCCAAGTGATCAAACCTCCTCCTTTTCAACTATAAACCTTCGTAAATATCAAGAGAACTTTGGAAAGGGTTAGGCTTGGGCTAAGGGTAGGTGGTTTTTGGGTTAGTAGTTAGTAAAGTGGCGAAAAGCGTAATAGGTCGGTTGTCGTAAAACTTTTTATTTTGTGACATTTATTCAAACTAAGCATATTCAAACAAGATTTTTGAGGAACTTGTTTGGTTATTGCAAAATTCTCTCTTTTTTTTCATGTCACAAGATAACCGAGCTTTTTACTAAAACAAGTGGGTTTGAAAGGAAAAAGGTTTTGGTGGGTAATGGGTGTTTGTTTTGCGGGTTTTTGAAACGAAAAGGTTTAGGCTCAAAGGGGTTAACTAGGGGGATTTTAGGTGGTGATGTAAAAGGAATGAAAACAATGGTTTTGAAAGAAAAAGTTAGTCCTAATGCCTCCATCATTTACTTACTTGGGTTTAAGTTGGTAAGGACCGGGAATGTATTGTCTTGGCAAGTTCTCGAGTCGTAAGAACCAAGCGGCTATTCACACAAGAAACGAAAATGAGCATTTAGTTTAAAGATGTATGCATGTATTCTCAATAAAGGCTCAAAACTCACTTATTGTGGGAATGGGTTTATAGTAGGGATGAGCAAGTGGTATCAAATACCGATCCCATCCCGATCCCATCCCGATCCCGATAATACCATACCGAAGCGGTTTCGGTACCGGTTTCGGTATCCACTTTTAGGTTTTTTCGGTATCGGTACGGTATGATATCGATATAATACCGAATTTTACCCTCAAAATACCGACACCGTACCGAACCGACGTATTTCTGTATCGGTACCTAGTTTTCACAAAATTTGGGATCGGGATTTGTCGGTATCGGGACGGTATGGTATCGGGATCGGGATTTGCCCATCCCTAGTTTATAGTGTGATCAAGTATATATAATCAAATTTTAAAAAGATTTGTCATGCCTTTTTATAATTTTTCTTATTTGTTTCTTTTTATCACGACACTATCGGTTATAAAGTTGTAAAAAATAACCTTTTTAGAACTTGTTATTCCCAAATTAAACCAAAACAAGTAAAAAAATGAAAAATTTTGAAAAGATTTGGGGTGATTAGCGGTTCCAATACGAGTTTTGTGTAAGGCTTGTTGTTAGGACTTGCAAGATTCAAGGTTTTAGTTCCCCCCACACTTAAATTACACATTGTCCTCAATGTGTCAAAAAATAAGTTTTTCGGCTGATTCGAATGTGTAAAAGCGTGTTAAAAACAAGTTTTTGTGTTACTGGGCACCTGGGCCATGGTACGGGCACGGCCCCGTGGTCAGAGTACCAGTAACAAAAAATGAACAGAATGTTGACCACGGGGCGTGTCCACTGAGCACGGCCCGTGGTCAGTTACCTGACCAAAGATTTTTTCTGCAGAGTCTGGGCACGGGGAGTGTTGGGCTGGGCACGACCCCGTGCTGCACATGCTGGAAAGTTGGAAAAAGTTGTCGGAAGGCACTGTTTACGTGCATGGGGTGCGGTTTTAACGTCCCTTTGGCAGTTTTCATCTTTTTGAGTGTGATTTATTCTTCAAAAGTAAGACTAAACTAGAAAACATAAAAGTTAAACTAAATTAACACTAAGGATAGTTCCGCAGAATGCCTCCGTGGTGCGCCACGTTTATAAGGGTCCTTGGCTAGACCCAAAGCAAGTCATATGTTACCCGAGCGGGATGTCTCGCATCCCGTGTTGCACCGTCGGGGAGCGTCGTCCAAGCTTGAGTCTATGACATCCATGTAGTTGACCTGGTCGTCCTTTACTCTTTTTCCAACCCCGAATTTCATCTCCTTGTCTCCAACCCTCAATATTAACTTCCCGTCACTCATATCTACCATGGCACGAGCGGTGGCGAGGAATGGTCTTCCTAGAATGAGGGGAACTTCGGTATCTTCTTTCATGTCGAGTATGACAAAGTCGGCCAGAAAGACAAATTCTCCTACCTTTAACAATATATTCTCGATGACACTTTGTGGGTGTTTGACAGACCTATCGTCAAGTTGTATGCTCATTTTTGTGGGGCTTGTTTTTCCTAGTCCGAGTCGGTCAAACATTGACGTGGGCATAAGATTGATGCTCACTCCAAGGTCGGCTAGTGCATTTCGTATGGGTGATCCCTCAATGGAGTAAGGGATGGTTAAGCTTCGGGGTCGATTTTCTTTTGTAGGAGTTTGTTGAGGAGTACGACCGAGCATTCTTCACTTAGGTTGACCAATTGCAAAGTTTCAATATTTCTTTTGTGGGTGAGGAAGTCTCTCACATGAATTTTGAGTATTTTGGCATTTGAGTGATGACTTCTACAAACGGGAGATTGATATGCAATTGTTTTAGTAAGCTTAGGAATTTTGTGAATTGCTCATCGGTCTTTTGGCGAAGTAACCGACCGGGTAGGGTACCGAGGGGTTTTTGGTAGGTTCGGAATTTTGTGGGATAGTTGTTTCTTGGTTGGTTGAGGGTGAGTTTGTGGTTTGGTCGGGTGGATTGTTGTTGGTTGGGGGTAGTGGTGTTTCCTCGGGACCTATTGTTCGATTTCTTAATGTTATGAGGTGTACTTGTGCCTTTGGATTGGTTTTGGTATTGCTAGGTAATGCGCCTTGTGGTCTCTCGGAGAAACTTTGGGCTAGTTGGCTTAATTGTTTTCCAATTTTTTGAATACTAGCTCGTTGGTTTCTAATGTCAGATTCCGTTTGTAGGAACCGATCCGAGTACCTTTTGTCGGTTTCTGAGATGAGGCGTGTGATGAGGTCTTCAAGCCTCTCTCGGCCCCCTTGTTGTTGAGTGAAATTTTGTGACTCATTTCTTGGTTGTTGTTGAAAGTTTGGTCATTGATTTTGATTTAGTTGGTTACTACTATTCCCGGGCTCCCTCTATCTAAGGTTAAGGTAGTTACGCCAACCTTGGTTATAGGTACCCGTTGGGGGACCCGACGGTCTAGGTCGATTATCAATGTATTTTACCACTTCCGTTTGCTTTTCCATTTCTTTCATACAACTCCAATTTTTCATGTGGCCCACCACACCCTTCACAAGCCATAACCGAGGCCGTTTTTGTCATTTCTAATTTTTTAATTTTTGATGATAGGGCCTCGATTTGGGCTTGTAAAGAGGTGTTCTCGTCTACTGCCCGGGGCAATAGACTTTGAGCCTCCGGGGGTGTGCCATTGAAAATTGTTTTGAGCAATTTCCTCAATTTGATTATAGATTTCATTTGGGCGTCTATTACCTAGAAGTCCCCCAGAGCTTGAGTCGAATGATTGTCTCGTGTATGGAAATAATCCATTATAGAAAGTGGATACTTGTTGCCACACTGCGAGACCATGATGAGGGCATTTACTCAATAGCTCCTTGAATCTTTCCCAAGTTTCATATAAGGATTCCCCGCCCTCTTATGAATATGTATTTATTTCAGTCATTAATTTAGCGGTTTTAGAGGGCGGGAAATGCTTATATAGAAATTTTTGGGCAAGTTCATCCCAAGTGTTTACCGATCCACTTGGGAGGGTGTTAAGTCAAGCCTTGGCTCGGTCTTTTAGTGAGAATGGGAACACTCGGAGGCGGACGACGTCGTTTGATGCTCCGTTGATCCGGAAAGTGTCACATATTTCCAAAAAGTTGGTAATATGTAAATGGGGATGTTCATCGGGTAAGCCATGGAATGTTGCCGAATTTTGGAGCATTTGGATCAAATGCGGCCGAAGTTCGAAGTTGTTGGCATCGACGTTCGGTGCGTTGATGGCGGCTCCGAGGTTACCGACCTTGGGCAGTAGGTAATCCATTAGGGTACGGTGATCCGCCATCGGGATTCGATCCCCCAAAGCCTTCTCTTGATTCTTGGCTTTTAGTCTTTTTCTTAGAAAGCGTTCGGGTTCGCCTATAGGTTCTTTTATGTCTTTATCAGAACTAGAGCTCATGCACTGCGTAGAGTTTTCAGGCCCTGTAATTGAGTTCTAAGTCCTGCAATCAAAACAAAAAAAGAAATGTCGGTCAGATCTCTTGCCATGGCCCCATGGTCAATGGCCACGGCCCGTGGTCGTGTTACAATTGTTGTTTTTCTGGATCCCAGTTACTGGGGAGTTCAACACGGCCCCGTGGTGCACCTCCACGGCCCGTGGTCACACTTCTGTAACTCAGAAAACAAAAACTGCCAGTAAAAATGATGGGCATGGCCCCGTGTCTAATTGGGCACGGCCCGTGTTGAGTTCTGCAAATTTTAAAAAAATTAAGAAAAATCCTACAAAAGAAAAAAAATTGCTAAAAAATAATTAGGTCGTTGATTTTAAACTTTCTTAAAATCCTTGTGTCCCGGCAACGGCGCCAAAAACTTGGTGTGCGTATAGCGTGATATGATTTTATTAATATTTTAAGTTCGTTTTACGCATTAGTCAAGTTTTAAATTTATAAAACACGATATTGTACTAACACTAAATACACACTTGGGCAAGTGCACCCATCGCGAACGTAGTATAGTGTTGGTAAGATACCGAGGTCGTCCAAGGACACAAGAGCCTTTAATACCGGTTTATCGTCAACGTCTAATCGATCTAATTTTTTTATAAAAGTTTGTAAACATGAAAATAAATCTAAAAATTAAAAGATAAATAAAATGAAAAACAAATTGACAAGATAGAATCACTTGGATCCAACTCATCTTTAATGCACCCTATGATGATTTTCGCACTTTCGGACTTTTTAAAAGATTATCTTAGTTATAGTAGTAGGCCCCTCTTTTGAAGGTGATGTTACCCTCAACCCAGTGGTTTGAGTCAGCAGGGATACAATCCCAAAGGGTCGGAATATTGAAAGATAATTAAATAAGTTATTAATACGAAAAGTGGTAGACCCCTCTTTTGAAGGTGACGTTACCCTCGGCTAAGTGGTTTGTGTCAGCAAGGATACAATCCCAAGAAGCCGGTTTAAAGTTTTAATAGTAGTTTATATATGAGGGGTTCAAGCAATTCGCACCCCCGCCATCCAATACCTTTGGGGTATTGAAGGAGGTCCTAGTAAGCTTGAACCAAGTCCTCGTAGGATCTATACGCTGAACGAGACAAGAACTTTACCAAACCACCCTTCTAACCCCCTTCCAGGTAGTTAACGCGCTTTATATAGTCCGTAAAGACACGAATGAGCAAATTAATGACATCATGAAGAAATGGTAAAGAAAATTCACTTTTAACATAAGAAACTAGTTATTAAAGTCATTAATACATACCCAACTAAATAGTGCCGAAAGATTAAAAATCAAAAGTAATACATTAAAGACTTGTCTTCACCAAGTGATGTAGGATATTAGCCAAGCATGGCCTTTGATTGACAAGAACTCTTACGATCAATCTTGGATCCCGAGACTACTACACACTCTAAAGATGAAAGATGGATGATGGTGGTGGGTGTTGGTGTTGTAGTGGTGGTGGAGTGGGGGCGAAATGAGAGAGAAGTTGTTTGCCAAGGGATGCCTTTGAAGTGAACCAAGCACCCCTATTTATAGTCAGAACAGAGCCTCGGCCATGGCCCCGTGTCCATTAGGCACGGCCCGTGGCCATTTTCTTCTCTTCCTTCATTAATTGCAGACACGACCCTGTGGCTTCTGGACATGGCCCCGTGGTCAACTCTTTGCTATACTATCAAGATTCTGCAAATCTAAGAGTTGACCACGCCCCATAGTGAGCTGGGCACGGCCCTGTGGTGGGCGTAGAAGCTTCTGCAGGTTTTGTCTTCTTGTGTCAGGGCTGACCACGCCCCATGCCTGGCTGGGCACGACCCCGTGGTTAGTTTCTGTTCTCTTGTTTTTGTCTTGGGAGATGCTGCCGAGGGGTCGGGCATGTCACGTTATTCCTTCTTCTTGTATTTATGTTGGTTTTTGGCTGCTTAATTGTTCCTTTTGTTCGTTTAAGCTCGTTTGGTCCTGTAAATTCAAAAGGAAGAAAGAAACACGCTTTTTCCAACATTTGTACTAAAAAGGGTTGGTTTTATGCCTCTATTAATGTAATTTATAGTTGCAATTTGTACACATCAATGTATGTGAACTAATGGAGAGATTGATATGATTTACCTTTGAAGAGGCCTTTCTAGGGTTAGGGAAGAAGAAACGAGGATGAAGATGGAAACAAGAATCAGAGATGAAAATGAAGATGGTAGATTTTGAAGCTGCTTTGAATTGGGGGTGTGGTCGTGTGGTGATGAAGATGGATTTAGGCTTTAACTTGTGTATCTAATGTCACACCCTGATTTCCCGGTGGGCCCGAACTTGGGGTTTATGCGTGACGATTGATATAGATATTCACATTTAACACAGTGGAAGTCTTGGGAGTATAAAATAATTATTACAAAGTACAAATGTCCGAAAGTTCAAAATAAAATACAGACTGAACGTGTACTAAAAGATCCACAGGCGGATCGAAATAACAAAATGATTACATAAGACCACTAGGCTTTTTGCATGTTGTCGCAAATTCCAATAGCAATTACCGAGCAGCTCCAGCCTATTCCATACTGGCTAACCTGTGCTTAGTCTTTTGAAAATACGTCAGTTTTCACTGGTAAATACAATTAACCGACACGTTTTGAAAATCTTTTCAAAACCATTTTTATATCATTTGGATTTTAGACACATTGGTCATTGATCTCATACCCGACCAAGTGGTAAATAATTTAACCGTATCCCAAGCCCGTATAGGGAAAATAGATCAAGAGTATTTACCCGAGCTTTGTCTTTACAATCCAAAGATATATTAAGCACATTCGTTTAACGAAATTGACTAACACAAGTGCAATTTACTGGAGGCTCTAGTCTAGAATGGACGGAACTATGATCCGTTAGAATGTTAACGAATCTTATTCAAGTCATATGACTTGGACCGGTTAACTTATAATAAAATCAGTACGGTTCGCTAGATTAAGTGGAAACCGGATAGAATGTGGTTTGCACCCTCACGAGTACTATGACTCGTATAATATGGGTCAAACAATCATACATTCTGATTTGAACTGATTTGGAAAGGTTTTGACCTGATTCGGCTAACTTATATAAACTAGGCTATATAAGTCAACCGTACGCGCATAGGCGACATCGGGTGATCAGATGGGTCTATGTCAAGTCCATTATGCCAAAACATGTTTAATATGATGTTATATCAGTTCAAAAGTCAGTTTACATGTTCATAATCTTTTAAAATCTTTTTATGCTCAAAAAGGGAATTTTGGTTATTATTTAGGCATATTATGTGAACTTGCATAAAACCCGACAAACTATATGATCAAATATTATAACCTCAGAGGGTTATTCGATACATTAATATGACCATAATACAACTTCAAAATCAGTAGCTAACTTAGCTTAAACGGGTCAGAATCGAAAGTCAAAGCATAAGTCAAACTGTTAGATTTCGGTTGCGAACCGGGCTATAAGCAGGAAACGACGGGTTGGACATGATCTAACATGTCCAAATATGTTATACCAACTGATACAATGTCAAAAATTGATGTTTCGATACTAAGAAGTTCCTTTAACATATTTACGAAAATCTGTGTTTTGACTTTTATTTTAGTAAAACTTTGACCCGTCATATGACCAACTTAACGTGATCTTTAGAAGGTGCCCTCATAGGGGATTAACACCTACATTATTATGATCACGTATCCATGTTCGATTTGAACATTGGCTTGACCGAAATGGTCATAACCGAAAGTCGAAGCAAAAGTCAATTTGTTTGACTTTCGGCTAAATACTAGCCTATAAATGAAATAGAACTGAGGAAGAACGCTTACAAGTGTTCAAGGGAGTTTATAACTTTAGTAGGAGGCCTCTATAAGTAGAAGCAATCTCCAAAGAGAAGAGAGAATGATTTTAGAAGGTGCAAGTTCCAATGAACCAAAGGTATGGCTATTTATACTTGAGTTTGATCCTCCAAATCAAGACAAGTGTCCTCTAAGGTGTTTAGGGAAGGATTAGTGGCACCCCAGGTGTCCAAAAACGGAGCAAGATGGCCAAAATCGCTAGAGAAGTGGCAGAGGAGCTGCTGCTGCCATGCCAGTTGCATTCTGCCAGCGCACCCCTTACGGACCGTAAGGGGTTGTGGCTTACGGTCCATAAGGACCTTGGCACGCCCACAGTTTCAAATACCTTATGGTCCGGGAAGGCATAAGCCTTGCGGTCCGTAAGGGACTATCAGGAACAAAATAATAATAAATGACTTACGGTCCGTAAGGCATATGCCTTGCGGTCCGTAAGGGATCTTCAGAAGCTAAAATTTGCCATTTTGTCACAAATGACCCCTCCACATCCAATCTTCCACAATTGTACATATTTAGTCCATCTCGTCCCACTAATCGGGCATATTTGAGAGTTTATTGGACACGTGTTGCCATATTATTCGTTATAAATTTCTGAGGTGTTACATCTAAGGACACCTATAAAAGACGTGGTTGTATGGGGGACGTGACTAACAACCAAGGTTTGGGGTTTTTTCGGGCCATGCATGTGGTTCTCAGACTTTTGTTTTTCATATTATTAGACGTGGTTGTTAACAAAAACCACATCTAAAAAGATTTTGAACTGCGTCTAATGCTCAACTTTATACTAATGAAAAGTTGTGACGTTTCCCAAATTAGTGTGATTGTTCGACCCATATTTAATGGAAAAAAGTTGGTGTTTTATATACATCGAATTTTACTTCGAACTCTCGCATGATAGAACAACTTGTTCTTTGAAATTCTCTTTTTTCTCTTATCCAGATTGTTGATATCTTATACACACGGAATACTTTATCTGATATACACCATTAGTATACAGGTCAATCCACAACCTACAACTTCTAGTGAGTTAATCACATGCAAAAATCTCACTTATACGTACACACTCTTGGTGATTAAATACTATTAGTAATGAATTACATGGATAGTAATTGTAATATGTTAGTTTTATGAACTTGGTCTATACATATAAGAAATTACACATTTGGTCCTCATTGTTCACTCAAACGTAACATGTTTGGTCATTAGAATTGATGGGTGTTAAACAATCTGTTAAGATACATATGAATTGATCATAATACCCTTTAATATAAAAAAACCAAAAATTGAAAACTAAATTGTAAGGCTCGTTGAAAAAGAAAACAAAATCAACCGAACCCCCTTGTCAACTTCATTGTCCATCCTCGATCCCCCTCCCTTCGTGAGCACACATCTCAGCTGAGATTCATATCTATACCATAAATTCCTAATGAAAAAATGCATTCATTCTTATACGACATTTGCGACTAAGTGAAATGAAGGAGGTAGAGGATTAAGTTGATTCTTTCTCGAAAGCCACATGTGGATCTTGAAGCTATGGATAATGAACAGGATGTGGCCTTTGACGAAGATGAATTTGATCAAGCTTGGAAGACCTAGATTACTTGATGTTGATCTAATTACATATCTCGTTTAGTGAGGCTTATTTGTATGACTTAGGTTGGTCTCATTTGTGCTCAACTAGGTAGTGTCCTAACAGATAGGTTTTAGATTGTAACACTTTTTGATTAAAAATTCTTCACAAGTAATATGTTAGTTCACATTATTGACAATAACCTAGGCAAATTCTACGATCATTGAAGCAAATTCTTCACAAGTAATACAACGATACTAAAACCTTAAAATGAAAAGCGTTATAAAGAGAATAATAGACCCAAGCATGAGAACTGGTAAGCAAATTTCTAGCATATGTCTTTATTAATTAAAGATTGTGGATATAAACCTCATTAAAAAGTAGATAAGATATTTTTATTATAGAATATCTATAATAAGATATTTTAAGTAAACTACTAGTGGGAATGCCCGCGCGTTGCAGCGGGTGCATTTGTTTTATCGCCCCGTAGTTGTTTTAGGGTTTGTGGTGTGTGTATGACGTTTGTGTGTTATCTATACCTTATATCTTACAACAGAAAGTTTCTTCTTTGATCAATTTCTCTTTTTAGCGAACTTTACATTTTCACATCAATCCAGTTATCATTTTGTTGAATAACTAATGGGGCCACTTGACTCATTCGGTAGAAATTACCATTTACCCATTGGACCTGTTCAATAAAAAATACACTTTTTTATTGTGCCTTATTACCCATTTGACCTGTTAAAAAAATCTAAAAAAGTGTAGCACTTATAGCAATGAGATTGTTTAGTTATTTTCATAATAGATACCATCACATTTGCTTATATAGTTACTAAATTATGGATGATAAATAAAAGGCATAAATACACTAAAACAATAATGTGAGCATGCTTAACAGACTTCGAATATGGGTAACAAAAAAATAGCACCCACTTGCAGTGATATATGAAATTTAAAATAGCACCCATTGTTGTGTTATATGAAATTTGAAATAGCACTCATTATAGTGATATATGAAATTTGACATAGAAAGATCCCAAATGATGAAAACATGAAAAGTTTCAGGATACAAGAAAGAACTACAGTGAATAAGGTATCCAACATTTTTTTTATTATAAAGAAAAAAATCATCAAAAGTTTTGGTTTCAAGTCATCCGTAATCAAGTTTTCAAACCCCCTAAACTTCCTCATGAAACAGTTCTTTGATTAATGCAACCACAGTTTCTTACAAGCACACATTTCACAAATTCAAGTGAAACTTTGTTAGTGGGTCAGCTTCAGGGGCGGACCTACCTCTATGGTAGGGGTAACCCCCGCTACCCCTTGGTCGGAAAAAAATTGGAAAAATTAGTGTAAATTTTGGAAAAATTTGACGTTTTTTCGATTTCGTTACGGCTTATTTATAACATGTTACCCCTTGGTCGGAATCCTAGATCCGCCACTGGTCAGCTTGACCTTTTTAAAGCATCTAAAACTCTACCCAAAGTCACATGTTATACCGAAGCCTCTGAGTCGGATTGTCAAACCAGTTGAACAAAGTTAGCTTAAATTACGTTCCGGTCAGAAAATTCAACTATAAAAGATGTCAAATAAGTTGGGTGAAAGGGGGTTAGTTCAATGCGGCATCAACAAATATAAAAAAAATATCTATTAACATGAACAGACATACATGCGAAGATAGATTTTAGATAGAAAAAAAAATGTTACACATAGAGTTTAAATCATTTGGTATGAAACTTATCTTAAGAATAAAACCACAAACATCATTTTGGATCCACCGTATTCTTAGTGACAAAGTAATGCAGAGAGATCCACCTGAAAATAACATGGCATGTTAACAGTAGCATTGTGGCATGCATATTGTGTGTATAACATTCAAACTGGAACAATAATGGTTGTAATAGATACACACTCACACATGAACCGGAGATAGAACCCGATTAGTGTAGCAATGGTGGCTTCGGCGCTCTGTGTTGGGACCGGAGATAATAACAATCAGCGGCGACGGCGAGACTGTGGTATGTGATCGACGACAATGATGACATTACACAAGGTGGCGACATGTTATTATTCTGGCGCTTCACATCGATAATGGGAAGAATAAAGTAGTAGGTGAATAGAGTGATAGTTTGGGGGTTAGATCGATTTATGATTTGAGGTTTAAGTGGTTTATTGAGCCAAATTTAATACACTCATGATGGCCATTAATCCAGTACTCATAATAAGCATTGAAAGTGAAATGTTAAATTCCAAAGCGCTTTGACTGTTCCGTGTTTATTTCGGTTGTGTAGAGGAAGAGGAATGCAATTCATCATCATCATCATCATCGTACTCAGTATATCCCACCTATAGCAAAGCTAAGGTAGGGTCTGAGGAGGGTGGGATGTAGACAGCCTTACCTCTACCCCGTAGGAATAGAGAGGCTGCTTCCAATGAGACCCCCGGCTCGATTGTGGTTTTGCATCAAGCCTTGGACATAAGGCACATAACACTCAGCAATTGAGACAAACGCCAATTGGTGCATGTACCCCCTTGTAAGAGGAATGCAATTATAAACACTAAATAAATGATAGTCTAAATAACGATTATGACTCAACATCTTGTGTATTTATTGTAGTTAATATAAATATGTATAATGTATAAATTTATTTAGAATAACAATTAATTTAGACTCTTCAAATGTCATCTTAATTATAGGTTACAATGGTGCCCAAATCCCTAAAATGCCCCTAAAGTGTTTTAAATTTTTGTACAATGCGCAAGTTTACCCCCTCTAAAATAGCATGACTCTCTTGTACATGTTGTTTCAAAATGTGTACACAATATAAAATTACTATAAGTGTAGAAAACCTCATTCTCTTAATAAGGTATTATAGATATAGATAACTATGGGGTTATTTAATTATCATAGAAGTGTGTAATAATTACACACTGTAATTTACTCTTTATTTTTGTGCATATTTATATATTCGTATGTATATGTGCAATAACAAAACCGAATTGAAATCCAAAATTACTCAATTCGGATCACCCCTTTGCGGTTATAAAGTTAGCATTTCGATTTGATTTTCACTTGAGTTTAATAAGATTTATGTATTTATTCATAGTGTTATTAATGAGTTTAATAAGAAGAGGTTGAGGATGATGAACACGCCAATAATAGGACGATCATGCTAATTACTAAACGTCTATCTTGTTTATCTACAAACAAGAAGAGTTTAGAAACTTAAATTCGGACCTCAATATAGAAGAATGATAATTTAAAAGTCACATCATTACTTTTCTAGGATGTTACATCTGGAGAGGATTGGATTATATTCGGACATGTGGTTGGAGTAACTAGGATTCTCAACTTGTGTGGAGAACTTGTTGGACTTTGCTACCCGCCTGCCACATTGCCTTTCGCTATTCACTTGTTATATGCCACTAAAAAAAATTAAATTTTTTTTTAAATTTTTTTTTGCCACTAAAAGTAGCGATTTGAGCATAAAAAATATTTAAAAAAAATAAGATTTTTTTTTTATTTTTTTAGATTTTTTAAAGATTTTTTTAGGTTTTTTGGGGTTTAGTTTTTAGGATTTTAGCTTTTGGGGGGGGGGGGGGGGGGGGGGTTAGGTTTTTTTTTTTGGGGTGGGGGTTAGGTTTTTTTAGCTATTTTAGGTTGTGTTCACATTGGTTCTCGCGGTTCTCGCAATAAGGGTGGTTCTCGCATGAACTCCTCCCTATATATATATATACACACACATACATATACAATCTGTAGTTCATCTTCATCATCGACTTCAGCTCTCTCTCTCTTCTCTGAACTACCACCACACCACCACCCCTACCACCGCATCATCCCCACCACCACCATCCCACTGCCGCCAACACCACCATCCCCATGAACTCTCTCTCTAAAACCTGCACACACACACTCTCTCTTTCTCTCTCCAAACACCCATCTCTCTCTTCTCTCTCTATCCTCTCTGTCGAAGACCACCACCACCACCACCGTGATGAGAACCGACATCGGAAAACGGCAGCGTTGATTGATGCTGATGAAGGAGGTTCGAAGTTTCCCCAAATAAATCATCTTCATCCCCAAATAAAACCCTAACTAGAAAGAAACTCAGGCGACTGATTCTGCTCTTCCGGTTGTTCGGGTAATGTTTGTGGTTAATATGATGTGTTTTGATTGAATTTTTGTTGGATAAAATAGGAATTAGACTCCATATTTGTTGAATTCGGTGTATACAAGTCAATTTAGGGATGTAAACAATGGTGGTTGTTGGTGTTCGACAGAGAGGGGAGAGAGAGAAGAGAGATATGGGTGTTTGGAGAGAGAGAGAAAGAGAGAGTGTGTGTGTGTGTGTGCAGGTTTTAGAGAGAGAGTTGAGGGTGGTGGCGGTGTAAGTTTGATGGTGGTTGTTGGTTTGGTGGTCATCGGCCGTGTTGGCCGCCACCCCCTCCTTCTCTTCATCAGATCTGGGGCGGTGGCAGGTGATGCGGTAGGTGTGGTTGGGAGTGGTGCCGTCGTAGGTGGTGTTGTGCGTGGTGGTTGGGAGTGGTGCGGCGGGTGGTGCAATGGCAAATGGGGCGGTGGAGAACAATGATGGTATTGAGAGTGGTGGTGGTGGTGGTGGTGGATGGCAGTTGTTGCTGGTGGAAAAATGTAGAGAGTGGGGTAGAGAGAGGGGATGCAGTGTTACACCCTAATTTGTAAAAGACAAAAGTCGCAGCGGAAATTCGTACCATAAAAATTTCTTTCGTTACAACACCTCGACGCACTTAAAATTCTTCCTTAAGGTTAATTCTTTTACAATAAATACATTTATTATACTCATTTACAATAAGGAAACATAACCTAACTTCACTAAGTTACGTACTCGACACTCCCGTACAATCTATCTTGTGACTCGATCTTTGATCGCTCCTTTTACCTATGATAATCCGGCTCGAACAACCTGCACTCATCAAACACGTACACAACATTAATATGTTATCAATATAAACGATACTTAGCCTTGGAATATTTACGTTCCATTATTCTTTTACATTAAACGTTTCTTCTGAGTACCTCACTTCCGGTGAATCTTCGATACTGTACCTGCATTACCCTTAAACCTCCAGGTACACAAATAGCAACATAAAAACTTAATCATATTGAATGACTTACGTACATATCTAAACTTCATTCATAATATCTCCATACATACATATGTACACACATGCATACGTACCTATTTGCATACAGTCTCGCACACATACATGCCAACCTACATGCATACCTACCTATAAATACATCTACATCATTATATACGTATCTACATATGCACAAACCTACACCATTAAGCACGCTCATGACATTATAAATCTATACATACATACATTCCTACTTGCAACATACCAAACTAACACACGCCTACTCACGTACAAACCTTCATATATCCGCGTATTCTTACTCACATACTTATCAACATACCCACGTAGGTGCATACATGCTTTCATACATTTCTACATACATGTATAGAGATATATAAACATACATATGTACCTATCTACATGTGCACTCACCCTAATGGTCATAAAACATAGGTTAAATTAGTCATACGCAACTTAAAACGCGTTTAAACGAGTTCCCAAGCCAAAACGGAGCAAACGAACAAATTTCGCCAACCCAGGGGGGCCTCGCGTGACGCCAAGGGCCTTGGCGTCACGCCTAGCCCCTGTTTTGGCAGAAACTTTGCAGCTGGTTGCTGCATATTCCCAGCACGATCCGGTTTTACGGAAACGAGCATAACTCCCTCGTTTTTGATCCGTTTTACCCGATTCTTTTTCCTACGTGTTCGTAATTTAATTCTCCATCACATGGAGTGAAAATTTAATATTTGAACTACCGAAATTTATGACTATTAAGCCTTCGGCTCGTTACCCTTTTTCCCACTTTTGCCCCTTTCATGCATTTATCATCATAACTTGTTTGTTTGACCTTAACTTCATATGAACCTAATAATTTCAAGGTCACTTACCATAAAGGATTCATTTCCGGATACCTTACACCTTATTCCACCCAGTATCGCTCAAAAGCTCATTTTGACCCGTTAAGGGTATATGCGCATAAAAAGGTCTATGACTTACAAAAACCCTACTTCTCACTATCATACTTGTTTAGAACATTACTCTAGTCGCATAACTTGTTTCCTAGACTACTTTTAAGATTGTTTGCTCAATATACCCATCAAGGGCGTTTTAGTCAACTTTAATCCTATCATTCACGACGTAAGACTTCAGCACATATTTGACTTCAATCATCCTGTTTAATTAATTCAACACTATATTACTTAAACAAACTAAGAAGTGATTACGGAAATCACTTACCTTGTGCATCCGTGTTCGTATCTACTCCTTGCCTCCTCTTGACCCGTTAGCCATCCATGCTTCGAGTCCGTCACGACATGATTCCTATTCCTTCGTGTCACCAATTTACATTCTCGTTAGCATACGACATAGTACATGTTAACGATCATATTAATCACATGTTTCACATTTGACTTTCGTTAGTCGATTCTAGCTAACACAAACATACAACCAAATTCATATCCCTTTAAACGCATGTAATTCATCATGTCAGTCCGTTTAATACGTATCGAAATAACAGGTACCATACCACTTCCTATAATCCTACCCTTATGGTAACTAGTTAAATCGTACTTCATATGCGTAGTTGACTTTCTGAAAGTCAACAGTTCATTAATTTAACTTTCGACTTATCATCATATACTCGTAACATCATAACAAACTATACGGACGACACTATATACATTTCATCATACACTTGGTGTGTGTACACCATTTAATGCACATTGTACCACTAATTAAAGCACATTCTTCCTAGTTCATATGTAATTCATCAAATCCTACTACTAATCATCATGCATCATTCACATATAAGCACCAAACATATTAACATCACATTTCTTTCCATTCAACTCACAAGAATTCATCATATCCATCATAATACATCAACAATCAACAAGAATTGCACATGGATGATCATTCAAGTCATCATCTTCACCAAAACAAATGAGTTTCACCTCTAAACATAAAATTAACCTAAACCATTCATAGTCTATGTTCTATATCATGATACTAACACATACTCATACTAAATTTCATCCCGATTCACGGATTAAAACATAACCCACTTCATACAAGATCACAAATCTTAATTTTTAGACATACCTTATGATCCCCTTGTGAAGGTGATCATTAATCCATGTTCATTTATGAATTTGAGCTTCGATTTATCCTTCAATTTGATCATATAAGGTTGAGCTAGGGTTTGGCTCAAATGGGAGCTCCTGATCCTTCTCGAACACACACGATGTGTGTGTGTTTGTGTGTGAGTTTTGTTATTTAATAAATCAACTTTCATCTTATTTCATTTAGCCCCCTCGTGTTTGCCACTAAACATAATTGGCACAACCTTCATCTTTTAATAGCTTTTACCATACACTTAACTAGGTTAAATAGTCTAGTTATTTATTTCGTGATATATCTTATAAAAGCATTTTACGAATATAATCATTCGGATTTTGGGGCGTTACAAGTCTACCACCCTTAAACAAGGTTTCGTCCCCGAAACCTTCCTCGCTTCCATTTAACACTAATTGTCTTTTCTTCCTGTTTATCGGTACGACCACAAGCCCATCTTAATGGCAAGCTTCTACCTTCAAGAACCCGTCCCATAGTTCTTATTAATGTCACTTTCCCTGATAGCGCTAATTTCTAACGCACTACATAGCTAGTGCTTCATTCATCATTCTACTACTCGTATATCATGTGCACCATATGTGGTTTACTTGAAACTACTCATGTTATTTTCATCACTATACGATCTTATTTCGTAATTTACACCTGCACCTATATATTTAACATTAACTGGTACTTTATCATAGTAGTAGTTAACTTTCCATTCTTGGTTCATAATTTATTTATACAATTTACTTCTTCCTAATAAGTCTATACTTTTCATACCATACTTTCACATAACATTCTCATTTCATTGACCCGTTTATAACAGGTCCAATACCTTCATCTTGTCTCTTAAGGTCATATTCCATATATACATATACATTTTATAATATTTAGTTCTTGTTTCGTTATCGCAACAAAACTACTATTTCATAGTCGCATATACGCGCTTAACTCCAAAAATTAACATTATTCTACGCTTTCTATAGCTACTTGTACCACGCATACCTTTGCGTTACTTTTTAAATCATCTTATTCATGTTACATTACTATTACTCTCATCTCATATATTACTTAATCTACACAATTAAGCGTGTCGTGCAAGTTAATCATACTAGAGTTTAATCAATACTCGAAACTTTCACTCACAACTTTTGAGATTTATTAGCATGAGTTAAACATTTCATTAACCTCTACTTTACTTCATAAATCAGCGATACGTATACCAGATCGACCGGCTCCTTCACGGTTACATACCGTACCAGACCAAAAATTTCAGTCATCCATGTAATAAGCTTTCATTCTAGTACATTCCTTCACCAATCCACTTGGCTTCATCACCTTAATAGTTCTACCATTAACATCTACAAACCATGCATACGAACATTCATTATACTAGGTGATTACTTACCTATAATTCCTTTACAATTTCCTATATACATTCTATAACATATCACACATTCCATCACCTTACCTGCAATTCTTGTATTCTGGTCACTTATTTCGTCAAACTTTGCAGTTTGACTTTTCAAGGTCAACTGACATTTCTTACTTATCGTATATTTATTGAAGTACGCGTTCGTACCTCTTTCCTCGCATGATTTCTTGCAAAATTTTCATTGCATCATTTCAGTATTTCTTACCAATCTTACCCTTCCCTTCCATACTTAGATTATAGTCCGGGTCATAGCCCGTCATCCATTCTGACTCCTACGAGTCGATAACTAATACACCTAACACATATCTTATACAAACTTCATCTATGATACTATCACCTTTTACTTTATACTTATTTCTATGACCCGTTCGACTCAATCATGGTCAAACTGTCGACACCTTCTTATGCGGATTAATTTCATCTTTTTATATTTTTAAATCCGTCTCACGGATTTAAACGCATCATTCATGCTTTTTCATTCATTGAATCCGCCTTACGGATTCAAACATTACATTCATGCCTTTCATTACTTCTGTGTTTTGAATCCTTCTTGCGGATTCAAACATATTATTCATGCCTCTCTTCCTTGAATCCATCTGACGGATTCAAACCTATCTTCCATGCTTTTCATCCTTGAATCCGTCTCACGGATTCAAACATAACATTCATGCCTTTCATCCTTGAATCCGTCTCACGGATTCAAACATATCATTCATATCTTATTGATTCGTACTTAATTACGGATTCCACATTCTTCATTCTTATCAGGCATGTTTTTCATACTTTCATAGTACTCTCAATTTCCCGAGAGTCTTACTTCCCACTTCACCCACACGCCCGCCTGCTACCTAACTCTACCGGACATACCTGTAACCATTATCATGTTCTCACGAACGTCCTACGTTTCTCGTGTACTGGCCAGGTACACAATCCACATAGTAGTTTCGTGCCTTCATGTAATTGTCACCTTATGTCCGTAAACTTAGGTTTCGGCGCGTGTATTACTTCCAGTACTTCATTACTATACGATCATTATCTTTCATTTTAACATTTTTCCTTCCCTTAATTAATTTTACCATTACTTACACCCACATATTACATTTACGTACCTGGGCTCATTTGCCTATTTATCTTATTACCTCTTTGCCTGCCTTAGTATTCATCCTAGACTGCATTCACGGATCATCCTCTCCCAACACTTATGCTTACCTTGCACATTCAAAACCGTCAGTTTCTTTATACGTATACATAAGTACATACTTTCATTAGCCTTTACCTTTGGATCTTGATCGAGTCTTAGATTGTACGGACTTCTTATCTCAAGAGCACACAAGTTTGAGTTCAAGTACTTACCTTCTCGTACTTGATTCCCTCAAACCAGGGCTCTGATACCAACTTGTTACACCCTAATTTGTAAAAGACAAAAGTCGCAGCGGAAATTCGTACCATAAAAATTTCTTTCGTTACAACACCTCGACGCACTTAAAATTCTTCCTTAAGGTTAATTCTTTTACAATAAATACATTTATTATACTCATTTACAATAAGGAAACATAACCTAACTTCACTCAGTTACGTACTCGACACTCTCGTACAATCTATCTTGTGACTCGATCTTTGATCGCTCCTTTTACCTATGATAATCCGGCTCGAACAACCTGCACTCATCAAACACGTACACAACATTAATATGTTATCAATATAAACGATACTTAGCCTTGGAATATTTACGTTCCATTATTCTTTTACATTAAACGTTTCTTCTGAGTACCTCACTTCCGGTGAATCTTCGATACTGTACCTGCATTACCCTTAAACCTCCAGGTACACAAATAACAACATAAAAACTTAATCATATTGAATGACTTACGTACATATCTAAACTTCATTCATAATATCTCCATACATACATATGTACACACATGCATACGTACCTATTTGCATACAGTCTCGCACACATACATGCCAACCTACATGCATACCTACCTATAAATACATCTACATCATTATATACGTATCTACATATGCACAAACCTACACCATTAAGCACGCTCATGACATTATAAATCTATACATACATACATTCCTACTTGCAACATACCAAACTAACACACGCCTACTCACGTACAAACCTTCATATATCCGCGTATTCTTACTCACATACTTATCAACATACCCACGTAGGTGCATACATGCTTTCATACATTTCTACATACATGTATAGAGATATATAAACATACATATGTACCTATCTACATGTGCACTCACCCTAATGGTCATAAAACATAGGTTAAATTAGTCATACGCAACTTAAAACGCGTTTAAACGAGTTCCCAAGCCAAAACGGAGCAAACGAACAAATTTCGCCAACCCAGGGGGGCCTCGCGTGACGCCAAGGGCCTTGGCGTCACGCCTAGCCCCTGTTTTGGCAGAAACTTTGCAGCTGGTTGCTGCATATTCCCAGCACGATCCGGTTTTACGGAAACGAGCATAACTCCCTCGTTTTTGATCCGTTTTACCCGATTCTTTTTCCTACGTGTTCGTAATTTAATTCTCCATCACATGGAGTGAAAATTTAATATTTGAACTACCGAAATTTATGACTATTAAGCCTTCGGCTCGTTACCCTTTTTCCCACTTTTGCCCCTTTCATGCATTTATCATCATAACTTGTTTGTTTGACCTTAACTTCATATGAACCTAATAATTTCAAGGTCACTTACCATAAAGGATTCATTTCCGGATACCTTACACCTTATTCCACCCAGTATCGCTCAAAAGCTCATTTTGACCCGTTAAGGGTATATGCGCATAAAAAGGTCTATGACTTACAAAAACCCTACTTCTCACTATCATACTTGTTTAGAACATTACTCTAGTCGCATAACTTGTTTCCTAGACTACTTTTAAGATTGTTTGCTCAATATACCCATCAAGGGCGTTTTAGTCAACTTTAATCCTATCATTCACGACGTAAGACTTCAGCACATATTTGACTTCAATCATCCTGTTTAATTAATTCAACACTATATTACTTAAACAAACTAAGAAGTGATTACGGAAATCACTTACCTTGTGCATCCGTGTTCGTATCTACTCCTTGCCTCCTCTTGACCCGTTAGCCATCCATGCTTCGAGTCCGTCACGACATGATTCCTATTCCTTCGTGTCACCAATTTACATTCTCGTTAGCATACGACATAGTACATGTTAACGATCATATTAATCACATGTTTCACATTTGACTTTCGTTAGTCGATTCTAGCTAACACAAACATACAACCAAATTCATATCCCTTTAAACGCATGTAATTCATCATGTCAGTCCGTTTAATACGTATCGAAATAACAGGTACCATACCACTTCCTATAATCCTACCCTTATGGTAACTAGTTAAATCGTACTTCATATGCGTAGTTGACTTTCTGAAAGTCAACAGTTCATTAATTTAACTTTCGACTTATCATCATATACTCGTAACATCATAACAAACTATACGGACGACACTATATACATTTCATCATACACTTGGTGTGTGTACACCATTTAATGCACATTGTACCACTAATTAAAGCACATTCTTCCTAGTTCATATGTAATTCATCAAATCCTACTACTAATCATCATGCATCATTCACATATAAGCACCAAACATATTAACATCACATTTCTTTCCATTCAACTCACAAGAATTCATCATATCCATCATAATACATCAACAATCAACAAGAATTGCACATGGATGATCATTCAAGTCATCATCTTCACCAAAACAAATGAGTTTCACCTCTAAACATAAAATTAACCTAAACCATTCATAGTCTATGTTCTATATCATGATACTAACACATACTCATACTAAATTTCATCCCGATTCACGGATTAAAACATAACCCACTTCATACAAGATCACAAATCTTAATTTTTAGACATACCTTATGATCCCCTTGTGAAGGTGATCATTAATCCATGTTCATTTATGAATTTGAGCTTCGATTTATCCTTCAATTTGATCATATAAGGTTGAGCTAGGGTTTGGCTCAAATGGGAGCTCCTGATCCTTCTCGAACACACACGATGTGTGTGTGTTTGTGTGTGAGTTTTGTTATTTAATAAATCAACTTTCATCTTATTTCATTTAGCCCCCTCGTGTTTGCCACTAAACATAATTGGCACAACCTTCATCTTTTAATAGCTTTTACCATACACTTAACTAGGTTAAATAGTCTAGTTATTTATTTCGTGATATATCTTATAAAAGCATTTTACGAATATAATCATTCGGATTTTGGGGCGTTACATGCAGGTTCTATATAATTTTAGAGAGAGAGAGAGCAGAGTTGTATGTTGAGAGAGAGAGAGAGAGAGATGTCTGTATGTTGAGAGAGAGAGATAGATTTATTATAATTGAGTTATAATAAAAAGATAATAAATCTAAAATGACCAAAATGCCTCTGAGGGTAAAGACAAAATAGCAGGTCATTAATGGGAAATCTGGTCAAATTTGAAATTTGGACCAAAATGGCAACAAAATGCAAACCACAAGGACCCAGATGTAAAAAGTTTGAGATTTGGACTAAAATGGCAAAAGTGCCCAAACCATAGGGACCAAAATGACAGTTTACTCTTTTGTTTATTATATACTAGGTTGTAACCCCGTGTATTACACGGGTTGAATAAATAAATTCTATATACTAAATAATAAAATAATATATATATATTTAAAAACCTTCTTTATTGTACGAGTTGAATAAATATAATTTTATATATTAAATAATAAAAAGACAATATTGTACAGGTTGAATAAATGTAATTTTATATACAAAACAAAAAATGTTATATCTTTAAAACACGTGTATTACACGAGTTGAATAAATATAATATTGTTTACCAAATAATAAAATAATACATCTTTAAAAAACCCCATTTATTACACGGGTTGAATAAATGTAATTTTATATACCAAATAATAAAAAAATTACATCTTTAAAAATATGCGTATTACACGGTTTGAATAAATGTAATTTTCTGTACTAAATAATAAAAAATATATATATCCTTAAAAAACCTCGTGTATTGTACGAATTGAATAAATCTAATTTTATACATCAAATAATAAAATTACGATTTTGGCCCCCGTGGTTATATCACTTTTACCCTTTTAGACCAAAAAAGATTTTTTAACATCTAAGCCCCAACGTATTTTTTTTAACCTTTTTGGCCCTTAACTTCTTTTTTTTTAACCCTTTTGGCCCCTAAAACGTCTCTTTTCTAACATTTTTGGCACCTAAAGTCTTTTTTTAACCCTTTTGGCCCCTAACACTAACCCCATCCATTAAATGTTAGGGGCCAAAAGGGTTAGAAAAGAAGACGTTGGGGGCTCAGATGTTAAAAAAAATTGGGCTAAAAAGGTAAAAGCGATATAACTACAGGGGGAAAATCGTAATTTTCTCTAAATAATATTATAAATGAAAAGAAGATTAAACTAAATAATAATTATTCATAAGATATTAAACTAAATAATATTTAATAGGAGAGTTATCTATAATTAATTAAAAAATTAAATTAAAATAATAATTATCTATAAGAGATTCCCTAATATAATGATAAGTGTCTCAAAAGTGGTTTCTTTTATTATATAGTATAGATTTTTGTTGAAAACTTAGAAGCAAAGATTAGATTAAATGGTTTTATGTGAGTAAAAGAAGGAGATAAGACTCATTATTGGGGTGTTTTTAGGTATATGAGAAAGAGATGTGTGATTAGGGGGTAGGGGTGGTCATCACGCATCACTCATTTATCACTCACAACATTCAATTAAGTTTCGCCATGTCATCAACCATTATCCCATCACTCACAACTTTTTTTAGTGGAAATGGTCATCACTTGTGATGGAATTCCATCACTCACAACCTTTTTTTTAAATTATAAATTAACAATAAAAACTAAAATTATAAGTTATAAATTTCATTTAAATTAAAATATACTAGTTCAATTAAACATACTAGAAATATTTTATACTACAATTAAAAAAACATACATAAAGAAACTCTACTCCTCGTCCGAATTAGGAAATTCCAAACCTAATGATCCTACTAGTTCGATGAAATCGTATCTCAACCGAAAGTGAGTTTCTTCATCACGCAAGTCTTGATGGATATTTTCGGGAACGTTAACTTGTGTAGGAGGATCCGACACTCAATCTGGAGATATTGCACGTCCATCTTGTTTGATTAGCATACTGTGCAATATGATACATGCATATACTATGCTATGTATTAATTTCTTATTCATCGCACGAACCAGTCTGCTTATTATGTCCCATCTACCTTTTAAAACACCAAAAGCCCTCTCAACATCATTTCTTGCCGATTCTTGCAACTTTTTGAACGCCTTTTCTTTAGCCTCGACAGGAAATGAAAGAGCTTTCACAAAAACAGATCATGATGGGTAGATACCATCCAGAAGAAGAAAGCCTTGTCTGTAATATCGTCCATTAACATAGAATGGACAGAAGGGTGCGGTACCATCTGTTACAGGTTGGAACAACGGCGACGTGTGCAAAACATTGATGTCGTTGTTTGAACCTGGAACACCAAAATATGAATGCCAAAACCATAAATCATTCGACGCCACCGCTTCAAGTATGATTGTTGGTCTTTTGACGTCACCCCTAACATATGCCCCTCGCAACTCTCTTGGACAATTTCTCCACTCGATATGTGTACAATCGATGCAACCGAGCGTCCTTGGAAAATGCCATCTAGCCTCATGTGCGGCGTAAATACGTGAGATGTCGTGTCTCGTCGGTTTACGTAAAAACTCTTTACCATACAATTTAATGACCGCGTTACAAAAAAAAAAAATTGTAGACATTCACGTGAAGTTCTGTCCGACATAGCTAAGTATTCATCAAATTGATCGGGAGAGTTACCTGTCGCTCGTTGGTGATTGACAGACGTGCATTTTTGTATCGGCGTGAAACTTGGTTTGCCCCTCGCGTCGTAACCTTCTTGAAACCATTCTTCAGTTGCTTCGATGTCTCCAACAATCTTTAAAAATAATTCTTTTGGTAAACGAAACCGATCTCTAAACGTTTCAGCATTGTAGACCGGATTCTCCACAAAATAATCGTTCATTAACACTTCGTTGGCATGTAAACGATCACGATCCACCATTTTCTTCTTTGTGCGGTACGAACTTCCTTCAAGTGCGTTATACACCGACATGAAAAATTCAAGCGTCTCATTGTCGGAAGACGATTGGCTATCGCTATCGCTCTCCATCGGAAACGCCGAATCCATAGGAAAATCCATTTGTGAAATGGTATAAAAATTGTAGAATGTGTGATATGTGTTTGTGTTTTGGTGTGGGTGAAATGGTATAACATATATAGATTGTTTATAGGTTTTTTTTTTTATTAAACATAACGTTCCCAAAAAAAAAAAAAACCGGTCAAAACACATGCAAACGGTCATATTTTTAAAACTCAAAGCGTCAAAAATATAACGCGTTTAAACTTCAACGCGTGATGGGGAGTGGGTGGTGGCGGTGTTTTGTCGATCTTCACGCATGATGGGGTGGTATCACGGACCACCCCGGGTGCCCTTATGTGGACTTGTTTTTGAGTTCCACGTTGAAGGCCTTGTAACACAACCTACTTATTCACTATACTTACCAGCGGAGATTGAACGAAAAATCCGAGAGGATTAGACTTTCAAAGCCAAATATTTTACATTACAAATGTTTTTTTTTTTTACATTACAAACGTAACTTTATTTGGTTGTTAACTCTTACATCAACTTCTGATAATCCTCCACTTGTGGTGGAGTGGTGGAAAGGATTTTGGTTATCTTAGGAGACCAAGGTTCGATCCCCACCCACTACATTTGGGGGAAGGGCAATGAACGGGGGGAGAACCAGGTTTCCAGGTTCGAATCCCGGGAGCCAACCCGAGTTTTCTACTACAGTGCATTTACTCCAGCGGGTCGCTTGTCACAACAGGCGGTCGGCTCGTGTGGAGGGTGCAACTCCTGTCAAGTGGCAGGGGGCTGGAAATTTTCTCGGGGAGAGCCAAGCTCCCATTGCTACCGAAGCGTGGGCCCGGTTAAGACAACATAGTCTTCGGGACAGTAGTGGGGCGGACCTGTGACTTGTGGGTGTGATATTACCGTCTGTTGTGAAAGTCACCTCTCAAAAAAAAAAAAAAACTTCTGATAGACAATTATGAATGTGGTGTTAACGTTTCGATGCGTCGGGGAATTGGACAATGGTATTACAAAGTTATTAAATTTGCTTAACACAACCTTTACGATGAACTTTAAGGTGGTGTTTGTTTTTTGGAAGAAGAGCTTCCTAGCCTCTTATGTCTGCACCGTGCAGACGCGGGAAGAGGTTTAGCCTCAAAAGAGTGTTTTTTTTTTTTTTTTTTTCGAGAAGTGTTTTTTACCTCTCCCCAACCTCTTCTTGGGGAAGAGATGAGAGGTAAGCTTCTCCAAGCAGAGGTTTACATCTTCTTGGCACCACCTCCACCTCCACCCCTGCTCCGCCACCACCACCCCTGCTCCGCCACCACCACCCCTGCTCCACCACCATCTCCACCTCCGCCACCATCTCCACCACCACCTCCGCTGCTCGAGCCCCAAATCAACATCATAAACAAAACCCCCAAATCTGCTCCACCTCCACTACGCCACCACCTCTGCTCCACCTCCACTCCGCCACCACCTCCGACATCATCATCAACATCACAAACAAAACCCCCAAATCGACAACCCTCATCATCATCAACATCGATCTGTGGAAAAACCCTAAATCGAAAACCCTCATCATCATCATCATCGACATCTGGAACGAAGAGAGAGAGAGATCGTAGAGAGAGAAGGGGCGGCGGTGGTGGTGGGTTTTGATGGCAGTGGTCGATCTGCATCATCATTGATCTGTGGTGACGGAGGTGGTGATGATGGCGGTGGTCGTGGGTTTTGAAGGCGGAGGTGGTGACGGTGGTGGTGATGATGGCGGTGGTGAAGTGGTGGCGGTGGTGAAGTGGTGGTCCAGATTGTAGAGAGAGAGTAGAGAGAGAGTAGAGAGATCAGTGTGACTTGTGTGTTGTGTAACCTAGAAGAGGTTTTATAAAAAAAAAAAACAAACCTCTCTTCTCCTTGCAGACTGAAGACATTTGGTCCACCTCTTCTCCTGCAGATGCCTGCAGATGTGGCCTGCAGCAGAAGAGGTTTTCATGCAGAAAAAACAAACAGCACCTAAATGTTTACACGAAAATAAAGTTACGTTTTTTTTTTTTTTTTGAACGGCCAACAAACTCAATTCCGAGTACTCTCGGGGCACCCACTGGACAAACGGAGTACTCCGAGAGTAACCCGAGTCCACCACCAATTCCGGGGAAAACCCGGTAACCCACCCGCCCGTAGGCACGACGGTGAAATTACCGGTAAAACCCGTTTGGCTCAAGGATCCAACCCAGGTTTCCCTGGGTCTCCTATCATTGCCCACCAATGCCTCACTCTGCACCAAGTGGGAGTCGAACCTGCATCTCTCAAGAGAAATGCAAGCCCTCCACCAGTTGATCTAGAGATCATTGGCTAAAGTTACGTTTATTGAGCAACTTAAAAGACAAACATAACTTCTAACTTAAAAAAAATCTCATAATTTATCCCAAAGCCGAAAAGACCTGAACACAAGTTCAATTAAAACTCATGAATCTAATAAGATTAAATGAGATTTTAACAAAGAAGATATTAAATTACTATATTTATGGAATCAGATCGTTTTGATAAAGAATATCATAACAAAGAAGATAATGAACTTTGGTTTTATTTTCGCAATTTTGTGAGAAAATGATTGAGAAATTGGTTTTATTGATAAACAGACCACAAAAAAATATATATTATGAGTTTCGAATTTCAGTTAAATTGTTATATTATAAAATCTTATTTTTCGTTATCGATAAAATAATGTGTATCATACTCCTTGTTTTCATAGATCGTATCATTTTACACATCACATCACAACTTTTTATGGATGTAGTAGACTTGTTGTCGGTACCTAATAGCCACAAGTATCCAAATGAACAATTTTGAAAAAAAAAAGGATAGGACCATTGGTTGCATAATTCACAATTCCAAAATTAATAAACGAATTTTGATACATTACAAATCATTCCATACATTACATACATATTCAAATAAATGAAATATAATGATTTGCTATGTGTTTACGAGCGTAAAACACAAGTATGCAAGTTGTGAGTAGCGTTGTTAATTGAACGAGCTGAGTTGAGGCGGTTTCATCTTAAGCTCGAATGTTTACAAGTAAGCGGTTCACAGCTTGCATGGTTCCTCTAGAAATGAAAACAAAGCTTGTACTTAGTTCGAATACAATTTGAGTCAACTTCTCTCAACACCTTTTTTCTTTTTCTTGCTGTTTTTTAATTTTAAATTCAATACAGTTTTGAATATTCAGATAAAGAGTAAACTGCTAACATTGTTTCCTGGGGTTTTGTCAATTTTACCATATACATTCAAAAATGTTTTTTTTTTCTCATTTGGACCACTGAGGGCAAAAAATACACACAAGTTAAAAAAGTTAGAAATTTGATACGAACCAATCGGTTGATAGATAATCTGTTGAGTGGATCAAACTCAAAAGAAATTAGGGAGAAACAAGACTTGAGATAACTCTCTAATATTTTTCATTCATACCATAATCTAAATATCTATGGCTTATATATAGCCTTACGGTTACAATGTTAAGTAAACAAAATGATTAACTGCAACTAAGAAAAAACCATCACCACTATCCCACTATCTAATCATGCAAATTAATAATAATACTATAATTGGCTAATGAGAGCTATTCTATGCAACTATCCTTGACTTGTGAACGTGGTGTGCATGGCTTGTAGAACATGGCACACATCAAAATTTTAAATAAATAAAAAGAATGACAAGAATACCCCTCATTTAACATTAAATTTTAACAGTGTTAGAGATTTGAATGGATTTGACAACGATTTATAAACCTCATAGTCCAGATCAAAAAATATTTTTTTTGAATGGATCTGACGAAATTAGCCAAACCTCACAAACGATTTTGGCACTTTACTCAAATAATAAATTAGAAAAGAACACATAAGTGGTAAAGGTAATATATAGAAACTAGAATTCGCCCTATCAGGATTAGGATATTAGGTTTTTAGGTGGGCTTTTCAATTAGCTTCAGCTTCTTGTTTGGGCTATATCATGTGGGCTAATAAGAGATTTTAAAGAGGTAAGATCCGAGATTACTCGAGTTTTTTTTTAATTTTTTTTTTCTGAAACTCATTTTGTAAAAGACTGAATTGAATTTACTCGAGTTTTTTTTTTATATAATTAGTTACAAGCCAGAAGGGGATGGGGTGGTGATCACTCATCACTCACAACACCAATCAAATTATGCCATGTTATCAACCATTATTTCATCACTCATAATCTTTTTTAGTGGCAATGCCCATCACTCACAACACCCAAAAATAAACCCTCACACTCCCTCACATGTTTCATTTATCACGGCGTGAATTTTATCACGCGAATTTACATTCACGCGTGAACTTTTATGGTGGCGGTGGTTTGTGCAAATGTTCCACGCGTTGTAAATGTTTATCACGGGAAAAATTCTTCCCACCCCGCCTCCCCTAAGTTATGTAAATTACACTAAATGCAATAACAGGAATGCGTAAATATTATTTAATATTAGAGTAAAATGCACGGATAGTCCCTGTGGTTTGGTAAAATTTCACCTTTACTCTCCAACTTTTCAAAATTACACTCTTAGTCCCTGTAGTTTGACAAGTTGTTACTCGGATACTCCCCAAAGCGGATGGAGGTTAGTTTTTCTGGTTAAGTGGGTGTGAAATGACAAGGCTTATCCGAGTAATAACTTGTCAAACCACAGGGACTATCCAAGTAACAACTTGTCAAACCACAAGGACTATCCGAGTAACCTTCATCCGCTTTAAGGACTATCCGAGTAACAACTTGTCAAACCACAGGGACTAAAAGTGTAATTCTGAAAAGTTGGGGACTAAAGGTGAAATTTCACCAAACCACAGGGACTATCCGTGCATTTTACTCTTAATATAACTAATTAATTAACAACCACAATTAAGCAAATCCTAAGTCAATAGAATTGGTGTATAGGCATTATTGCCTAGTGGGGATGGATATGATCGGGTAGTTTCGCTGGTAACATGATAATACTCCAGTGGTCTGTCAGTGATCTAGAATTTCTGTTAAAAAAAAAACCTAGGTCAATAAGTTAAGGGTACATCAATGATATTGATAGTGTAAAGGTTCTTAAAGAGGTAATGTAAGGGCATAAACTAGTGTAGGTTTGCGTCTGTCTTGGGCTATTATGTTTGTTTTGGGTTTGAACAATGTAGTGGGCTCGTATGGTTATTTTGATGTCTATGGGGTATCGGCTTGGCCCAATGTAAAAGGGTCTCCTATGAATGTATAAATATGGGAGTCCTTAGTCTTGATAGGTTGTTGATTCTCAATATAACTTTTGTGCTTTGTGCGATCAAGTACTAGACGATCCTTTGAGATCGTGTGCTTGTGTTTACGAATCAATACAATCTCGTTTCAATCTTCTACATCATTCTTGTATTTCCGCTACTTGTTTGGTGTCGTGATATCCGATTGTTAGTGTTCCTGGACTTACAATTGGTATCAAAGCCTAAGTAGTCTCACGAAGGCTCGGTTGGATCGGATATCTTGAAGATTGAAGGTTGATTTTGATGCTGATTGTGCTCGAAGTTCAACAGAAAAAGGTCTGATTTCTTGGCTGGTTTTAGTTCTATTTCATAACTTCCTTCTGTCAACTGCTTATTTGGTTCGAAAAGATTTGAGTTATCAATTTTTCGCTTTAAGAATCTGTTTATTTGCGTCTGTTTATCAATCCAAGTTGAAGCACGAATACCGATTTTAAAGTGACTATTCTGTTTTGATTAGAACAAAATCTGACAAATTATGAATCAAAACGGATCTGCCAATCTGAAATTTTGACTTATTTTGGTGAAAATTCTTGTGAAAACCAACAGTTTTTGGTATCAAAATTAAGATTTAACTACTGATTTTTAATCCTAAAGGTTTGGTTTGGTAAAATTAAAAGGGTTTTTAGTCAAACACGTCATTTTTGGTTAAAAAATTTTCAAAACTTTTTGAATTTCTGGGTTTTGTGCTTCAAGTTTCATCAAATATTCATTAGAAATTTTGAATAATTTTTGGGTTTGATCTGTTGGTGTGCAAGTTGGTTGTGTTTGCAGATTTTTGGAAAGTTTGTTACAGGAAATTTCGAAAAGATTCGGAAATTAAAATCACCAAATCATTTGGGATATTGGTTGAAAGTTGGCAAGATTATCTTTCCAAAATTCGGCTTGTGCGATTGAAGAGCTTGTACGATTGGTGTGTTTTGGGCTTTTAAAGGGCTGAGGCCCAATAATATACCTTGTGCGATTAACTTTGGGTTCTGCGATCACACTTATCTGGGCTGTAAAGGATTCAGGCCAAAGTTTTACATCTTGTGCGATCGAAGATCTCTTGTGCGACTGAAAGGATCTTGTGCGATTCACTATTTTTGCTGAACTGTTGCCAGTCATCTTGTGCGACTGGACTCTTGTGCGACTCAAAGGTTCATATTGAAAGGGGTCATAACATCTTGTGCGTTTGGCCAAGGGTTCAACTGAAGACGTTTTGTGCGATTCACCTTATGCGATCGGTCTTGTGCGATCAAAGGGGTCTTACTGACTTGCGCGATTGACAAAGGTTCAGCTGAAAGGTGTCTTGTGAGATTCATCTTGTGCGACTGTGATTGGACATATTCACGTGGACTGGACTGTTTAGGCTCGTGGACTATTTCTATAGAACTGTTTTATATTGGATCTTGAATTATCTATTGAACCATCTGAATTATTGTTTGAACTGTATTGTAATCATTAGTGACATTCAATTGGTCTTTATATTTAATATTACGTGTTACTCATAAGTTCAATTGTTTTTTCAGAAATGGCTCAAACTAATCAATTGGGATTGACTGAAACTGCTGCTATTAACCAGGATCTAGATAACATAATTGGAACTAATAACAGGATTCCCAGGCTCATTTATGGGGGATCCTTTTCAGAATGGAAGTTCAGGTTCATCCAATACATGAGAATCAAGGATCCAAAGGCGTGGAGGTCCATCTGCAACGGACCAACTGTGATCACCTATGTTGTGAATGATGCTGAGGGAACAACTGCTCCTAAGCCCGAGTCTCTATTTACTGAAGAGGATCGTGAAAAGCAAGACATTGATAACAAGGCTCTTGCTATGCTGCACTCTGCTCTTGCACCAGAACTTGACATTGGAGTTCGTGATTGCAAAACTGCTAAGGAAATGTGGGATGCTCTGCTGGCTATATATGAGGGAAACGAAGAGATGAAGGAGAGTAGAAGGGAAATGCTTACCCAGAAGTTTAACCTATTCAATCACTTCCCAGGGGAGACTTTGGAAAATCAAATCCAAAGATTTGTGGCCTTGGTCAGTGATATGAAAACTCATGATATCAGCCTTGAAAAGTCCGGTACTAACAAGAAACTGCTTAATGCTCTTCCAAGAAACTGGGACACCAATGTAACTCTCATCAAAAGAACCAGGGACTTAGCTAGAATGAATCTTTCTGAGTTGATTTCACTGCTAAAGTCTTATGAAATGGATGACAAACAAAGGCTCTACAATCACACTCTAGTTACAACAATGCTGGTGTGTTGACCAATAGCGCTTTGATGTCTCCGCAAGGAATGAGCTCGCTTCCAGGACCCTCCACTGTGCAGTTCCCTGCTAATCTTGGAACCTTTGTTAACCAACCTGGCTACTTTCTTGCTGTTACTCAACAAGTGAATCAAACTTCACCTGTTGCACAGCCCACTAATCCATCTGCTCCTACACCCTCACAACTTCTTTCGAATATCACTACTGCATTTGCTGCTACAAACTCCTCAGTTGCTACTTCAAGGGATTTTGAACAAGCTATGGCTTTCATGACAGGGATCATGAACTGTTATCATGCTTTCATTGCTGGAAGGGTAAAGAATAATATCGACTCTGCTGAACTGCTGAAAGTCCATCCTGATGATGTTGAAGAGATGGATATCACTTGGCAAATGGCCATGGCAGTGTTTCATGCCAAGAATTTCGTGAAGAAAACCGGTAGAAACAATGGGGAAACAATTAATGGTGAGATTGGTTGGAATAAGGCTAAGCTCAGGTGTTACAACTGCCATGAGCCCGGGCACTATGCTAGAGAGTGCAAACAACCAAGAAGGGAAAGAGTCGATCCAAATGTTACTGTCACTATTAGTTCAGCAGCTCGACCAGCTCCTAACGTTGTATAAACCTCGAACATCACTGTTACTCGTCCCACTCAAGGTTCACCCTCAAACACTACTGCCAGACCTCAAGCTGCTGAATCGGTTGCAAATCCTGGAAATGCATTGGTGGCTTAGGAAGGAGGGGGATTTGATGTCACGGCCCCCGTCCCGGTTTGACCCTTTTCAGGAGCCGCGGGACAGAAAATCCCGTGGTATTTATTTAATTGAGTTAACAGCGGAAGTTTTCTTCAGGATCTTTTTAAAACTGCAAATTTCCTGATTATTTTATTTCACAACTCGGAATAAAATCCCGGTAATTTACAATCACAAGATTTCACGGAGAAATCTTTATTTTACAAAACATGTTTCATTATTTTATATTGAGCCACTTTCTTAAGCTTGTAGTGCTTCACGACACTTTTTCATGGATCACAACAGATCACCTGAAACATGTTTGAAAAAGGTTTTGTCAGCGGGAAATACTGGTGAATCATTCATTTTATTAAAACGACCTGTTGTTATAATTTACAGTATTAAGAGCGATTACAATGTTTCTGATATCAACCAACTACCCACAGTATTTGTCACTCGACCCATTGGCCCTCCCGTTGTCCAATGGTGTCTGTGACTATGGTCATATCACCCCTTGGCTGCCCCAATGGTGAAGATTATCAAGTAATGTATTCAAAACCCCACATACCGGCTGTAATTTGGTGATTACAAAGACTTAATCCCTGTAATTATAACTTTGAAAATATTTAAGAATTTATAAAGCATTTTGATAAAAAGAGAATGACTCATATTTCAGATTTAATTTGAGCAGAGCCTAGCCTACTGATTAGCCTTTTAACCTAAATTTAATACATGCACACAACTCGGTTAGTAACTTAATACAACATTTACGATAACTCACGAGATTAAACCCTCACATCGAATGACAAAGTGCGATACTTAAACATCCATTGAATTAACAACGAATGACAAAGCATAAACCCTAATGTGGGCAGCACTTAAACATCCATTGGATAGTTTAATCAATCGGACATTGAATCGTAGCAGCGATCGAGTTAATACCCGGTATCGGAGCAGCGCCTCGCTAATTATATATGAAATTTCGTCTTCAGAGTGATATCAATTCGTTTTTGAAAGTTTGTTTCGACACCAGTGGATTGTGCAAGTGACAGGCTATTTATAGGTGAAATTAAGACTTTACGCGGCCCGCGTAAGACTTCAGCTTAACTTTACGCGGCCCGCGTGGCCGCCCAGTCAACGACTAGCCTTGATTGGTCATCAGTAGGTTAGCCAGGTGGTCGACAGGTGGCACGGTTACGCTTATCCGGTCAACCCAACATTGACGCGGCCCGCGTAAGACCATGCTTACTCTTACACGGCCCGCCTGAGAACCATATTTCTGATTTTCTTTGTTTTTCATACACAGTATGGTTTTAGGGTCCGGATTTTCACTTATGGGTTAAATTAGGATATTTTTGAGAGTCCTTACATTCTCCCCACCTTATTTAAAATCTCGTCCTCGAAATTCATTGGAATAAGTAAGGATATTTTCTCTTCATCTCTGATTCCAGCTCCCAAGTGTATTCAGGTCTTCTCTTTGAATCCCACTTGACTTTAACTAGTACTAGCCGTTTGTGTTTGAGAAATTTCACCTTTCTGTCTTCTATCTGAAGAGGTTTCTCAACAAATTTTAACTTTTCGTTTACCTCTATATCTTGGAGAGGTACTACCACAGATTCGTCTGATTGGCATTTCTTAAGATTGGATATATGAAATACGTCATGTACCCCAGCTAACTCTTCTGGTAGTTGTAAACGATAAGCAACTGGTCCTATACGTTGGATTATTGAAAATGGTCCTATGTATCTTGGGTTAGCTTTCCTTTCTTACCGAATCGGACTACTCCTTTCCAAGGAGAAACTTTCAATAGTACTTTGTCTCCGACTTGGAATTCTAAAGGCTTGCGTCGATTGTCTGCATAACTTTTCTGACGATCTCGAGCCGTCTTCAATCTTTCCTTGATTTGAGTAATCTTGTCGGTCGTCTCTTGCACTATTTCAGGACCCGACAATTGACTTTCTCCTATTTCTGCCCAACAAACTGGAGTTCTGCACTTTCTTCCATACAGTGCCTCAAATGGGGCAGTTTCAATGCTTGAATGATAACTATTGTTATAGGCGAATTCAATTAAGGGTAGGTGATCATCCCAGTTTCCACCAAAATCTATCACACATGCTCTGAGCATGTCTTCCAGAGTTTGTATCGTCCTTTCACTTTGCCCATCTGTTTGTGGATGATATGCAGTACTCAAATTTAGTCGAGTTCCCATTGCTTCTTGGAAACTAGTCCAAAAATGGGAAGTGAAACGACTATCCCTATCCGAAATAATGGAGAGTGGAAATCCGTGTAAGGATACTACTTCATCTACATACAACTTTGCCAACCTTTCCATGCTAAAGGTTTCTTTCATAGGTAGAAAGTGAGCTGATTTGGTTAATCGGTCCACAATTACCCAAATCGCATCATTACCTTTTCTGGTTTTGGGCAACTTAGTAACAAAGTCCATTGTTATGAGTTCCCATTTCCATACAGGCATTTCTAGTTGTTGTAGTAGCCCTGAAGGTTTCTGATGTTCTGCCTTAACTTGTGAACAAGTAAGACACTTAGAAACATAACGAGCTATATCCTTTTTCATTCCTATCCACCAAAAGTTATTTCTTAAATTTTGGTACATTTTATTGTTTCCAGGGTGCATAGTATACCTAGATTTATGGGCTTCTTCTAAAATCTTATTTCTTAATTCCCCCTGCTTAGGTACCCAAATTCTACTTTTGTGGAATCTCCAAATTCCATCAGCTCCTTGTTCTAATTCTTTTATGTATCCCTTCATTCCTTCAGTATCATCCTTAATTGCTATTTCTTGAACCTTCTTCAATTGTTCCATTAAATCTAATTGTAGATTTAATCTAAGAGCACGAACTCGCTTTTGCTTTTCATGATATTTACGACTTAAGGCGTCTGCAACTATATTTGCTTTTCCTTCGTGATACTGAATATCACAGTCGTAGTCACTTAGGATTTTCATCCATCTTCTTTGCCTCATGTTTAACTCTTTTTGCCCAAATATATACCTTAAAATTTTATGATCTGTATACACAGTAAATTTACTTCCATACAGATAATGTCTCCAAATTTTAAGGGCAAAAATTACGGCTCCTAATTCTAAATTATGAGTCGTATAGTTTTCTTCGTGCTTTTTCAATTGCCTTGAAGCATACGCAATTACCTTCTTGCGTTGCATTACCACACATCCAAATCCTAGTTTTGAAGCATCACAGTAAACTTCAAAATCTTCAGTCCCTTCTGGTAAAGCTAGGATTGGGGCATTTGTTAACTTTTGCTTTAGAATCCTAAAAGCTTCTTCTTGTTTAGGTCCCCATTCAAACTTAACTGCTTTACAGGTTAGCTTAGTTAATGGTACAGCTATTTTGGAAAAATCCTTAATAAACCGTCTATAATATCCAGCTAAACCTATAAAACTTCTAATTTCCATTACTGTTTGTGGAACATTCCATTTGGTAATTGCTTCTATCTTAGCAGGATCTACATGAATACCGTCATGATTCACCATGTGTCCTAGAAATTGCACTTCTTGTAGCCAAAATTCACACTTTGAGAATTTGGCGTAAAACTTTTCTTTTCTTAACACAGTTAAGAGTGCATGCAAATGCTCACAATGCTCATTCTGACTTTTTGAATAAATAAGTATATCGTTGATAAAAATAATTACAAATTTATCCAAATACGGTTTACAGATTCTATTCATCATGTCCATGAATGCTGCAGGTGCATTCGTTAATCCGAAGGGCATGACTGTAAACTCGTAATGACCATACCTAGTTCTGAAAGCAGTTTTAGGTATGTCTTCTTCTTGTACCTTCAATTGATGATATCTGGAACGTAAGTCTATCTTAGAAAAATATCTAGCTCCTTGAAGTTGATCAAATAGATCATCAATCCTAAGTAATGGGTATCGATTCTTAATTGTAACCTTATTCAATTCTCTATAATCAATTCACATTCTCATTGAACCGTCCTTCTTCTTTACAAACAACACTGGTGCTCCCCAAGGGGATGAACTAGGTTGTATGAAACCTTTACTTAGTAATTCATCTAATTGCTTTTTCAGTTCTAACATTTCTGTGGGTGCTAACCGATAAGGTGCCTTGGCTATCGGTATAGTTTCGGGAATTAAATGAATTCTAAATTGTACCTCCCTATCTGGTGGTAATCCTGGTAACTCTTCTGGGAATACATCTGAGTATTCTGAGACTACAGGAATTTCCTTAAGTTCTTTACCCTTAGTACTAATGATTACTAAATCATATATACTATTCCTTGCTTTCGTTCATAACTAGCAACTTTCATTACTGATATGAACTTCATGGGTTTACGTGGCTTATCTCCTGTAATCATGATTATTTCTCCAGTAGGTACCTGAATCTCTACGGAGTTCTTATCACAAAGGATTCGAGCATTGTTGGCTACTAACCAATCCATTCCTAATACGACGTCGAATTCGGCTAATTTCATAGGTAATAGGGTTGCAGAAAATTTATGACTTAAAAGTTATATTTCTACATTTTGTAGAACCTTATTTATTTTAACTGAATTCCCGTCTGCCGTTTCGACTGTAAAAATCTGCCTAATGCTGGTTAAAGGTAAGTTAAGAGTTTGGCAGAATAAAGTATTTATAAAACTTTGGTTTGCACCAGAGTCAAATAATACTTTTGCGTACATGTTGTGAACTAAAAACGTACCCGCTATCACATCTGGAATGAGTTCTGCTTCTTGAGTAGTTAACTGAAAGGCTCGAACATTCTTCTTGGTAGCTCCGTCAGCTGGCTTGACTTTGTTGTCTACTGGTTTAACCAATTTAGGACATTCTGTTTTGAAATGCCCTGCTTCTCCACAGTTAAAGCAGACTATGGTTTTCTTTCTGCAGTTTTCTTCACTATGTCCTACCGCTCTGCAAAAATTGCAGGTTACATTGCATCTTCCATAATGTTTCTTTCGGCAATTCTTGCAGAACGGTAAGTTTGAAGATTTCCCTGTTCCTCTTCTTTTGAAGCTGTTATTATTACCCGTACGAAATCCTTGGGTAATTTTCCGAGCCAGTTCCTTCTTCCTGTTTTCATCTCTTGTGCGTACCAGTTCATCAGTTAGAGTGTTAGCTAATTCCACAGCATCGTCAATAGTGCGAGGTCTCGCAGCCTTAACGATGTTACGGATTTCACTAATTAGTCCCCAGATATAGCAAGAAATGAGTATCGGTTCTGGCGAAGCCAGTGTTGGTACCACTCTAGCATATTCAAAGAATGTCGAAGTATAATCGCGACAATCTACACTCGTCATACGATGATTTAGGAACTTATTTGCCATTTGATCTTTTTCATATTCGGGACAGAATTTTCTTTCTACAAGATTCTTAAATTCTTCCCAGTTCATGGCATAGGCCATCATTCTTCCTTTTGCTTGTAATACCGTGTTCCACCATTCTAGCGCCCCTTCTTTGAACAGATTTGACGCATACATGACCTGATCGTCTATGTCACATTTACTTATTGCAATTACTGCCTCGGTTTTCTCTAACCAACGCAGTACCGCAGTTACTCCTTCATTGCCTGCAAATTCAACAGGTTTACAAGCAAGAAATTCTTTGTAAGTGCAACCAGGCGTTGCAGCTTTCATTTTCTTAGGGAGCGGAGCCTGCCGTGGTTCATTATCATGATTAGTATGATTACCACCTCCGTTTACGCTATTACTGAAATTATCTTCAGAAATACGTTTGCTAGGAACGATTTGTTGAGGTTCGATTGGATTTCTAACAGCAGCAACTATTGCTGGAATAACATTGGCTATTCTCTGAGCAACGATATTTTCGATATCTTGCCTATTTAAAAATTGATCCTCCGGATGTTGCTCAGATTGATTAACTTCGTTAACTGGTTCATTACCAACGTTTACCATCTGGTAATTAATTTATATAATTTATTAGTATCAAATAAATAACAATTATACACAAAACCATCATACAAATTTCACAATACACATATATTCAAAACTATCGATTTCTCGATTCCCATTTTTATATTTCATAGTATGCATCAATACACACCTTTTATCTTACAAAGTTTTATTTATGATTATTGCTATTATACACCCACAGTCTCATAACCCACTATTCCTTGTCAGTTGTTATTTTAATAATGGCGTTCCCTCTCATCGTACTTCCAGGAGATCTGTTCTCCTACTTCCCTGATCATATTTCCTGCATCCATTAATTCTTCACCAAAGTGGCGGAGTTCAGCTAAATTCTCATTGCTCATAGGAGGATTAGGTATAGGTTCTGGGTCGAATTGAGGAAGAAAGGAATAAGGATTGTTGAGCAGGTTTTGGAACTGCCAATCATTCGTCCACCACTCGTCCATTCCTAGAGGTTGGGTGTGGATTATAGGTTCTGGAATTGCTGGTTCCAAATTCATTGGAAGTTGAGCTTCAACATTTTTATTGACAAGCTTAATAGTATCACAGCTTGCCAATATAAAATCTAGCTCTTCCTGCAATGTCATTTCCTGGGTTTGTTTAGAGCTTTCTCCAATTTCTATATGGGTTTGTTTAGAACCTCCTCCAATCTCCATTTCTATTTGTTTAGAATATTCTTCAAACTGTATTCCCATCTGCCTAGATTCTTCCCCGACTTCAATTCCCTTCCCTTTATCTAAGGGATTTTCTATTTTGGGAATCTTTCTAGTGGCAGGTTTCCTCCTACGCACACGCCTCCATCCCACAAATCTTCTCCTTTTCTTGGGCTTGGGTTTCTCTGGAGGTGGAGCATTGAATTCAATAGGTTCTTCTATGTCAGGTATATACCTATTGAAATCTCTGGAAACTTCTATTTTTACTGGATAGAGATTTAAATTCTGAAGGGCATCAGACAATTCACTCATGCTGTTTAGTATACATGCAAAATACACACAAATACTAAGTTAAAACAAAATTTCATAAAAAAAACCTTCAAATATTATTTCATACTGGGTAACTACAAAACAACTGAAAATTAAAATACACTAGGGTTTATTGTAAACTTATTTATTTACTGGATCAAGTTTCTGGCTTATTATTAATAAGGGTTGCTAAAACTTGAATCAAACTATTTAAAGATTTGCATTTACTGCTACAGTGGCTAGCATATAAAGATCTGCCCATTTTTCCTCTAACTTGTCTTCCCAAGGTGGTTTACTGGTTAATTCCTGGTTAACTTTCTTTTCTCGGGATTTCCTTATTTTCTCTTTACTTTTCCTAATAACCAGACTTCTTTTACTAGGAGAAAGTGGTTCCTCATATTGTGCCTTTCGCACAAATATTCCTTCATCAGAAATTACAGACTGATTTGAGGATTTTGTGTGGGGTGAACTTCCCTTCTCGTTGGATGACCTATCTAATTTAAGATAGATATTTGAAAGCTTTTGCTTACCCATACTGTACACAAATATTCAATTAATAAAACACATAATCACATAAATAGCAATCAATGAAAATTAAGTATTTTCTAAATACTTAATTGACTTAAATCAGTGGCTCTGATACCACCTTTTTCTGTCACGGCCCCCGACCCGGTTTGACCCGTTTCAGGAGCCGCGGGACAGAAAATCCTGTGGTATTTATTTAATTGAGTTAACAGCGAAAATTTTCTTCAGGATCTTTTTAAAACTGTAAATTTCCTGATTATTTTATTTCACAACTCGGAATAAAATCCCGGTAATTTACAATCACAAGATTTCACGGAGAAATCTTTTTTTTACAAAACATGTTTCCTTATTTTATATTGAGCCACTTTCTTAAGCTTGTAGTGCTTCACGACACTTTTTCATGGATCACAACAGATCACCTGAAACATGTTTGAAAAAGGTTTTGTCAGCGGGAAATACTGGTGAATCATTCATTTTACTAAAACGACCTGTTGTTATAATTTATAGTATTAAGAGCGATTACAATGTTTCTGATATCAACCATTGGCCCTCCCGTTGTCCAATCGTGTCTGTGACTATGGTTATATCACCCCTTGGCTGCCCCAATGGTGAAGATTATCAAGTAATGTATACAAAACCCCACATACCAGCTGTAATTTGGTGATTACAAAGACTTAATCACTGTAATTATAACTTTGAAAATATTTAAGAATTTATAAAGCATTTTGATAAAAAGAGAATGACTCACATTTCAGGTTTAATTTGAGCAGAGCCTAGCCTACTGATTAGCCTTTTAACCTAAATTTAATACATGCACACAACTCGGTTAGTAACTTAATACAGCATTTACGATAACTCACGAGATTAAACCCTCACATTGAATGACAAAGTGCGATACTTAAACATCCATTGAATTAACAACGAATGACAAAGCATAAACCCTAATGTGGGTAGCACTTAAACATCCATTGGATAGTTTAATCGATCGGACATTGAATCGTAGCAACGATCGAGTTAATACCCGGTATCGGGGCAGCGCCTCGCTAATTATATATGAAATTTCGTCTTCAGAGTGATATCAATTCGTTTTTGAAAGTTTGTTTCGACACCAGTGGATTGTGCAAGTGACAGGCTATTTATAGGTGAAATTAAGACTTTACGCGGCCCGCGTAAGACTTCAGCTTAACTTTACGCGGCCCGCGTGGCCGCCCAGTCTACGACTAGCCTTGATTGGTCATCAGTAGGTTAGCCAGGTGGTCGACAGGTGGCACGGTTACGCTTATTCGGTCAACCCAACATTGACGCGGCCCGCGTAAGACCATGCTTACTCTTACGCGGCCCGCCTGAGAACCATATTTCTGATTTTCTTTGTTTTTCATACACAGTATGGTTTTAGGGTCTGGATTTTCACTTATGGGTTAAATTAGGATATTTTTGATTGTCCTTACATTTGACTGGACCCAACAGATGAACGATCTGCAGATCACTACTGACACTCTATACCAGACAAATCAAGCTCTCATGGCAGAAGTGAAAGAAGATGCTGACTCGGCCACTGAAGACGTTGAAGAAACGATCTATCATGCCCTCATGGCTCAAATGAATGACTACTCTCCTTCTGAAGCTGAGGTATGTATAGATGATGTTTGTTGTACTTTAAAATGTAAAGAAAAAGTAAAGGGTTTTAAGGAACAGTCCGAATCGCTTACTATGCAACTTCAATATACCAGATCCAGTAGTTATGAAGTTAAAAAGAAACTGGATGGGTATTAAGAAATGGTGGAGGCACAAAAACATGACATTCGAAAGTTGCCTAGTGATCTAAGCGAAGCGAAATGTTGATATCTTCACTTCAAGGATCTATCTGAAAAGTTAACTGTTGAATTAAACGACGTGAAATCGACTTTCGAAAATACAGAATTTAATTTTAAAAAATTTGATGTTTCAAGCGAAAAGGTCGAGAAAATGATAAATCAACAGTTAAAGTATAGCAAAAAGGAAATGAGGAATAAAGGTTTGGGTTTTGTATCCATACCTCCACCATACAACCATAACTATTCCTCAATTCCTATGACTGAAGAGGAGATAGACAATTTACCCAAGATGGAATATGGAAAACCAGAGGATAGGAAGCCTGAGCCTGTCAAGCCTCAAAAGATAAAGATCACCAGGCCTTATAATACTGAAGTCATCTTAGAAAAACAGGCTTATAATCAAACTTTTGTTAAATCAGAAAATGTTTTAAATCACACTGAAACCTTAAACTTTGAGAAAAATGCAAGTGTTGATAAACATTTTCAAGTGTTAAAAGGGGAAGAATCGTGTGAGTCAAAACAATCTTTTGAAAATAAATCTGCCACACAAGAGCCTGAAGCAAAAGAGCCTAGAGTTGATGTAAACAATATCGAGTTGCCATGTTAAAAGGTTTGACTGAATTTATGAGAGAATTCAATAGGGGAAAACAAAGTGAATCTGTTTCGTCATGTGACACATCTTGTGACACTTCTGAGACATCCACTTCTGAAAAATTAGAAATGGGCGAATCATCTAGTGTCAACAGTGCATCACCTGAGGAAGCAGAGGCATGTCAAACTGAATCATCAGCTTCATCTGATTCAACCTGTGACTCCTATGAAAAGACTGACTGTGATAATTCAGAGTCATTTGCTTTAGTGGAATCAACAAATGAATCATCTAAAATAGTTGATTCCAATTCGATCAAAGAAGAATCAGAAACAACACCAGGAGCCTCTGTTGAGTTAGATGGTAATGAAACCACAGGAGCCCCTGCTAACTGTTCAACGAAAATTAATTCTGATTCTTCTGAACCAATTGTGTCACAAGAAGCTGAGATCAATTCTGTAGCATCAAGTGACACTGTTTGTGAGAAAATTAATGATACTAACCCTGTTGCTTCAAATGCAGACCAAGTAATTATTGAAGATTGGGTAGATGGAGATGATGAGGACGACGTTGCATTTAAAGTTTTGAAAAATAAAATTCAGAAAAACAATTCTTTAATTTCTGAAAAGTCAAACAATATTTCAATTTCTTCTGATGCTTTGAATTGTGTGGGCTCTGTTTTAAAGAGTGATGAATGTTCTGACATTTATTTTGGTTCTATTTGTGTGAATTTGAATTCAGTTGTTTTGCCTAATAAAGTTGATAAATCTAAAAATCTTTTGGTAAAACAGACTAAAGGAGGAAATGAGACAAAATACGTTCCTCCAAAATCAAGATCAAACAAGCAAACTAAGTGTCATTCTGTTTCTAAAGACAAATCTAAACCTGTCTCATTTGCATCTCAGGAACCACACAAGCCCTCAGGTTCTGCAAAGTCTGATGGACGTCAAGCAAAACCACATGTGAAACGACAAATATGTTACACGTGTGGAATTGCTGGACACATTGCACGAAATTGTCAGCATCGTCCTGATAAACTAAAAAGGGGAGAGCATCAGAAGGCTCCAAAAGGGAATGTCAAGTATCCAAAACAGGAAAATACTTCAAAATCAAAACCTGTTAGGAAACTGAACTCTAAAATGAAGCCTTCTGATAGAGATTGGAACAAAGCTAAACAAATGAAAATGAAATCAAACAATTGCATTCCAAACTCTAATTCTGTTTCGCCTAAGGCATCCAAGAAATTGGAGAGTTCTAGGCGAGTTTGGAAGCCCAAGAATCATGTTCCAAACAACCCTCCTAAATCATCGCGCATCAATAATAAACCTATCTACTCTAAAGAAAAGTTGATTTGGATGCAAGTCACATATTTTAATGAACAGGGTGTACCCACTGCAACTATGGCTTGGGTACCAAAATCTAACTAAACCCGCGTAATGTGCAGGAATGGCTATGGAGGGCTGTCATTCGACTTTGGGTCATTGACAGTGGCTGTTCCAGGCATATGACTGGCGATCTATCCCAACTTTCTGATCTTGAAGAATTTAATGGAGGATATGTTGCCTTTGCGGGTGGCGAGAAAGGAAAGATCACACAAAGAGGCACAGTCAAGAATGGTGATCTCTGTTTCAAAGACGTCAACTACGTTCCTGAGTTGAAGCATAGTCTGCTGAGTGTCGCTCAAATCTGCGACAACGGTTACTCCACTCACTTCACTGATAAATACTGTCTTATTTTGAAACCAGGAATGGTCATTCATGACGAATGGATTTTGTAGAAATTTAAACGAAAAGGCAACGCTTATGTCATTGACATGAATAAACCTCCCACTGAAGGTGTTGCCTGTTTGTTTACCAAAATCTCTGAGCACAATGCTATGATGTGGCATCGTCGTTTAGGACATTCTAACGTGAAAAATCTAAACCGTCTTGCAAAACTGGGGTTGGTAAGGGGTCTACCTGTAAAAGATTTCATAACTTTTGAAAAATGTGTCTCTTGTGCAAAGGGTAAACAACATTGAAAACCACACTTTCCCAAAACTGTAAACACTATTAACAGTGTGATGCAACTTCTTCTAATGGATCTTTTTGGTCCAGTGAATGTGCTCAGTCTGTCTGGAAAGTCTTATTGTCTTGTAATTACTGATGATTACTCACGTTTTACTTGGGTTTTCTTCTTAGTTAACAAAAGTGAGACTGCAGAATTAATCAAGAGATTTATAATCTTTATGGAAAATCAGACTGGTAAGAAAGTGAAAGGGATTCGAACCGACAATGGAACCGAATTCAAGAATGCTGAATTAAATTTCTTTTATGTCGAGAGGGGAATCGCTCGACAATACAGTGCTGCTAGAACTCCTCAGCAAAATGGAGTTGCTGAAAGAAGGAATCGAACCGTGATTGAAGCAGCTTGCACGATGCTCTGCGATTCGAAACTCCCAGTTTTCTTCTGGGAAGAGGCCATTAGCACTGCGTGCTACGTTCAAAACAAAGTTGTTATCAACAAGGCACGCATGAAGACGCCACATGAAGTAATGTTTGGCGAAAAACCATATGTGGGGAACTTTAGAGCTTTCGGTTGTCCATGTACTCTCTTGCACTTGGAATCCATACCAAAGTTGGACGCCAGGGGAGACGAATGTTATTTCATTGGATATGCTGGGAAAGCTGCTCATGAAAACAAGACGGCATATAGAGTGTACAACAAGAAGACTAGACAGATCATTGAATCTTATGATGTGCGGTGGCTCGAAGAAAATCAGACAGACGCTGGAAACGGGCCATTTACTCTTTATAATTATGCCTATCTATTTAAATCTTTTGATATTCTTGACGATCCTCCTGTTACTCATGCAGGTCCTTCTGGTACAACAAATGTTGTCTCTCGACCCTCAATTATTCTACATAATGCTGAAGAAGAGGGGGATGCTGAACTTGAGGGGGATTCTACAGCTGTGGGGGATCACACACATGTAGTCTCATCTTCAACATCTACACCAGAAATTCAAATGGCTCCTGATTATACCAACATTCTTAATGATGGAAGGGAGGGGTTGGACTCGTCTGATGAGGAGGACACACCCATCGATCAAAGTGACATGTTTGATGGTCCCATTCCTAAAGAGTTTGTCGCAAACGGTACAGAAGAAGAGCAAGTCTCTGACAACACTGAGCCAGTAGCAGTTGATCACTTAACGAACGTCTCTCCAACTAGAACTGCACCAGAAGTTGCTATTCCTGCCAGTGTCCAGCGTGATCATCCCATCGAAAATGTGATTGGAACAGTAGAGGCTGGAGTGTTGACTAGAAGTCAGTCAGGGATCATCAACAACCGCTTGTTTTCATGTTTTATCTCTCAAATCGAGCCAAAGACAACTGTTGTGGCTCTTTTGGAACCTAGCTGGGTAGATGCGATGCAGGATGAGTTGAATCAGTTTGAGAAACTGAAAGTATGGAAGTTGGTTACTCTACCTGCTGGAAAGAAATCACTCGGAACTAGATGGGTCTATCGCAACAAGAGAGAAGATAGCGGGGTGATTGTTAGAAACAAAGCAAGACTGGTCGTCCAGGGGTTTATACAGATAGAAGGCCTTGACTACGATGAAGTGTATGCCCCCGTGGCTCGATTGGAGGCAATCAAAATCTTTCTGGCATATGCATCCTACATGGGATTCAAGGTCTACCAAATGGATGTCAAGACGGCATTTCTCTACGGAAAAGTAAAGGAAGAAATCTATGTGTCACAGCCACCGGGCTTTGTGAACAAACAATGTCCCCGTCACGTGTATAAGCTTGATAAGGCTTTATATGGGTTACACCAGGCTCCCCGTGCTTGGTATGCTACTCTGACAGAGCATCTGCTCGCTCATGGATACACTCGGGGTGTGATTGATCAGACACTGTTCATTCGAAAAGTGGGAGGGGATCAAATCTTAGTGCAGATCTATGTAGACGACATCATCTTCGGATCCACTAGTGATGTACTGTGCAAGGAATTCGAAGAAGTTATGAAGAAGCAATTTGAAATGAGTGTGTTGGGAGAAATGAGTTTCTTTCTGGGACTGCAGATTCGACAGGATTCCAAAGGAATTCTCATTCATCAAGGAAAATATGTTGATGATATTCTTGCAAAATTCAGACTTCAAGATGTCAAACCTGCAAACACTCCTATAGCAGAAAGACCAGTGATGACAGAAGATACGGAAGGGGAAGCTGTTGATGCTACACTCTATCGGTCGATGATTGGCTCGTTGATGTACTTGACAGCCAGTAGACCAGATATCATGTTTGCTGTGTGTCAGTGTGCTCGCTATCAGGCTGCTCCTAAACTTTCTCATTTAAAAGTTGTTCAGAGAATCTTTCGATATCTTAAGGGCAGGCCTCGGCTTGGACTTTTGTATCGAAAAGAGTCTCCATTTGATTTGTGTGCTTTTTCTGACAGCAATTTTGGAGGTACTGGTCAGGACATGAAGTCTACGTCAGCTGGATGCCAGTTTCTGGGGGATCGCCTCATCTCCTGGCACTGCAAGAAGCAGCAAACTGTCTCTCTGTCTACTGCAGAAGCGGAATACGTGCCCGCTTCAGCCTGCTGCTCACAGGTTATCTGGATTCAACACCAGCTGGTGGACTACGGTTTGAATTTTTCCCAAACTCCCATTTATTGTGACAATGATGCAACTATCCAAATAGTGAAAAATCAGGTGTATTTTTCAAAAACCAGGCACATTGCCATAAAAATTCACTTTATTCGTGATTCTTTCAACCAGGGTTTAATTAAAATGGAACAAATTCATACTGACGACAATGTCGCATATATTATTACAAAACCGGTTGATAAAGCACGTTTTCTTGCTCTTCTTGAACTTCTCAAAATGGTCGAATTCGAGGATTGACCGCGGTCACACAAAAATATTTTTCTTCGTTTATGTAAATTTGTTTCTTAAAATAGCTTTTCTTTCATTTAAAGCAAAAATTTAGGGGGATGTAGTCTCTCAGAAAAATACAAAAACATTGAAAAATAAAAAAAAAATACAAAAACATTGAAAAATCAGAAAAATACAAAAACATTAAAAATCAGAAAAATACAAAAATAGCTCTTTGCTTTTGCCATGCCCTGGCTACAACCCGGGAAATGAAATGAATTTTCACTATGTGGATTAAGGCTGACTCATGTAAGACCAATATTGAAATGGTCTGACTCCAGAGTGATGTGCTGGTAGGCTTTATCCTGATGGCTGGACTCTTTGACTGGTACTGTTTAGAACACTAATATTTATTCTATGACCTCAGGAAAGAACGTTCACTTGGAATTAGAGCATAGCTATTTGAATGCGTGTGTGATGTCCCGATACACACAATTTCGTTCTAGTTCTGAAATCTTTTCTAAACAACTCGTGTATCTCCTCTGTTTTGCGTGAGCAAAGACCTGGAGGTACTAGGCAACGCCGGCTTCTGTTTTGCGTGAGCAAAGACCTAGCTGTACGTTGTCGCTCTGTGGATCAAATACACCCGAAAGAGGCCCTCTAGTGCCCAAAAGAAACCCAAAAATAAAAAAAACCTATATCAAACTAAGAAAATCTCATTTGATTTGTATATTATATCCATCTCCGCTGATCCATTCTGTTCTTTTCTCAATCCAGTCCAGTCAAGGTTTCAGAACTCCAAAATGGGCTTGTGAAATATGTGGTAGGGAAACTACTCGCATGATAGCCTGTTCAAATCTAAAATTCCGGGATTTGATCGTGATTGATTTGAGTGTTCTTATAATTTAAAATGAAAATATGATAAATAAGTTGCAGTCCGTTATTTGATAAAAGCCTAGGGAGATAAGTTTAAGAGGAAAAACATACTGGCAATCGCTCGGATCTACCAGAGTAAATTAGTGTTGATAAGTGTTGTCTAGCCCAAAACTATGTGATTTAATCCCGTAAGAAAAGTACATGCAAAATGGTGTGTAAGATGTTTATTACTTGTAAATATTTCGTATTATTTCTTTTGTGTAATTATTTATTTTTGTGTAAATATTTAGTTACTATTTTAAATTTTACAAAATCATGTGGCCGTGCTGTTATGAATCGAGGGAGACCGAATTCTTATACAATATCCTTTGCACAAAAAGTTTAAAAGGTATTTTTCCTCGGGATCTGAGCTGGGCCCACCGTAAACTTGGTGGGCCCCACAAAATCCAAAACACTTTTCATGATCTCAAATAGGTAAACAAAAGGTATGCAAAGTGACGGCTGGGCCCACCGCAGACTTGGTGGGCCCCCTTGGTTGAAAATCCATTCAGTTTAGGTTATGGGGTCTTGTGCGATGGAGTTGGAGATATTATCAATTCATTGAATTTGAAAAACTATTTTTCTCTCAAAACCCTCACAAGTTCTGATCGCACAAGTCCTCTAGTTTCTTCATCATCGTCTGCAATCATGTCAAGTGAGAAAGAAAAATCAAAAGGTCAGTTTCTCTATTTCAATCCTTCTTGAATTTGTGTTGGTTGATCGGCATTGAAAGGTGAGAAAGTAGAATTGTTTGAATGATGATAATGTTTGTTTAGAAGGGTTTTGTTGCTGGAATCGGAAATTTTAGGGTATATGAAGCCTTAACAGATAGAATTTTTGACTAAAAGTGGTTTATAATCCTAAGATTTAACCGGAAAAACGTTTTCGAAACCCTAGAAAATCGCCAAAATCTGCAGGTTTCGCCGGAGAAGACGACCAGAGACGGCGAATGAACTTCACGCGCCGTCTGAGTGAATCGCACAAGTCTGGATGGACTGTTTTACCCTTAAATCTTTTATGTGAAAAGTCCTTTTTACCCTTTGTGTTTTTAAATCTTGTGCGATTGAAAGTCTGTTTGACTTCCGTTGACTGAATCTTGTGCGTTTGAATTTTGTTGACCGTCTTGTGCGACTGGCTTTATATGTTTTTATTACAAAATTGCTATCGCACAAGACCTGCCTAATCGCACAAGAGACTCTTAATCGCACAAGGTATCATTTGTTGGGCCTGATCCAGTCGTTTTGGGCCTATGTTTACACAGTGAGCTTATTAACTGTTTATGTTATAATTTTTGTGAATTCTTTTAAACAGAACATATCTATGTGTTTTATTTTTAAGGATTCTAAAAAAACTATGATATTTCAGTTGACTTAGTTTGACCAAGTTTACGGTCAAACTCGGAAGTCTTTAAGATTAACGTATATGTGTCCGCATTGATTCGTTTCCTTTTATGCTGATACAAGAAAGAAAGCAAAAGGTCCACATGTTCCAGCATGGGAAAAGACGATGAACATTGCTTGCTATTTTTCAGATCCTCCAAAGGGATTTGAGACGTACAAGTCATTGATTGTGGGCCTGAACACTTGCAGATTGGCACATTCTCTTCGGGAGAATCCAATTATTCGTGAAGACTGGATCAAAGATTTCCGGGATAACTCCACGGCGAAGAAATGAGACTCGGTAATCAGGTCAAAGGTTCAGGGTAAAGAAGTTCCAGTCAGTGAACAAGATGTACGTGATGTGCTGCTGTTCGGAGATGCTGCTGATGATCCAAGAGAGTATGCAAAGGAAAAGGTCATGGAGATATTAGTTAAAATGAGTTATGAGGGAGCAGTTCCTCCTCCTACAATCAAGAAGTTGTTGCATCCATACTGGAGACTTCTGGCTCATATTTATCTGGTATGCATCAGTGGGAACAAGAGTGGTCTTGACAAACTGACATTGAAACAAACTTCTGCAGTGGTTTCGGTGGTTGAAGGATGGAACTACAATTATTCAAACAGTGTTTTTGATGATATGTTTACAAATGTAAAGACACTGAATGAGAAGTACTGGTACAAGTTCCCAAGATTTATACAGATGATCTTAGAAAAGAAGTATCCTAAGTTGCCAGTTACTGTGAAAACCTACGATGCCAAGATGATGAATCATTTGGTATTTACATGGATAAACCAAAGGTCTAGAGATAATGTTGGAGTCAAGTATGAAAACAAGCGCGCTTTAGAAAAATTTGGAATGTTTGCCGAGATTCAAGAAGAAGTTCCTGCTTAGATAAATGCTATTGTGGCTGAAGAGCATGATGTAGAGATAATTGAAGCTCCTGTTGGTGTTTAAGAGCCGATTGAGAACGTAGATCTGACTGGTATTGAAAGTGAGGAAGATGTTGCAGATGACAAGTTGGTTAATGACGAATAAGAAGATGAAAAAGTTGATGAAAGTGAAACAGAGACAGAGATCATGGATGAAGGCCTTACAGCAGAAACTGAAGAGATTAACGAACCAGTTCACGTTAACCCTCCTCATGTTGAACCCGTGTCCACAACGGAAGTTGCTGGTGTTGATCAATCGTTAGAAAAACCCACCGCTGATCTTCCTCCTAGGAAACGAAGCAGAATGGATCCTAGGCTCAGCGGTGAAGTAAATGTTCAAACAACCTCAGAGACAATTAACCCCATTGGTGACACACAACCCAGAGTGAACTACATTCCCACTGAGTTGAGCCCAACAATTATTGAATTCATGGCCAATGAAAGAGCTGCTATGTATGTGCCCATTCCTAAATCAGGTGAAGGTTCAAGCAATGGTCCATCTGATGCTGATGTTATTAGGGCTGCTGAGTTACTGCAAGCTGTTGCTGTTCAAGTTGAAGCGGCAGCCAAGTCAAAACAAGTTGAAACTCCTGAGACTGCTACAACTGCTGAAAGTTCCGATAGTGAAGGTGTGTTTGAAGAAAATGAGACAACAATCCTGATGCGAAGATTCTCCACTCTTGAAGAAGACAAGATTTTCAAGGATGCTCAGATTGCTAGTCTCATGGAAGAATTAGTGGTTAAGAATCAAAAGATCAATGAGTTGGAGACTAACCTGGGAGCTCTTAGTGCTATTGTGATGGATATGAAGCATAAACTGCAAGGGAAATTTCCTAAGGAATTTGCTGATCCACCAAAGGAATCCACTGCTGAAGAGAGAGATCAGAAGAGAAAAGAGCATGAAGATGTGATGAACAGGTATTATGAAAGCACCCCCCGTACAACAAATCAGAAACCAAGAAAGAAGATGGTTGTTATGAGAAATGTAGGGGCTGAACGGAACTTGCAGTTTGGTGACAAACCTGACAGATATGTGATCAACATTGAGAAGAGAAATAAAGGAAATATATCGGGTATTAAAAGCTGGGCATACACCGATGAGAAAGAAATGTTTATCGTGCTGAGGAAGAATAATGAGGTGGAGTATTATGATAATTCTGAAGCTTTCAATTCCTGGACTCCAGTTGATTTGAGAGAACTGAGAAATGCGGGATTTCATGATCAAGTCAAGAATCCAAATTGCAAGATTAGAGTTAATTTCTATAATAAACAGTAGCAACAGGCTAGAGTCAATTTTCGAGATATGAAGTTGGCTGAGTCTACCATTGAAGAAGATGAAGAGGTATTGGATCCTGCCACTGGAAAGCCATATAAGATTGTGAAGTGGCTTGCTACTAAACAGACGAATACTGTGCCATTGTTGAAGGAGATTCCTGATAATTCTCTAAAGAACTTTCAATTTTGGATGTATGATCCTATCTCTGGTCAAGCTGTGATTGTGTGTGATGATGCTGAGTACAGGTTCATTGATACTCGAGATTTGATGTGCTTTGGTGAGAATGACATCAATCTCTTAGCTAAGTCACGGATTCAGAGTGATCCTCAGTACGAGGTGTGTGCCAAAAGCTGGACAGGAGCTGTGGCCCAGATTATGAGCTTCAAGTTATGGTCAGGGCAACGTACAAGAGTTGAAACACAGCTGTTTGGTCCATATGTGGGAAGGAATATACCGATCTTGCCTGAACTACAGAAGAAACAGAAAGAACAAGCTAAGAAGAAGAAGAAGAATAGGCAGCAGTGAAGCAGGAGACGCCAAGTCAACACAAACCTAGGGGGATATTGTAAGGGCATAAACTAGTGTAGGTTTGCGTCTGTCTTGGGCTATTATGTTTGTTTTGGGTTTGAACTATGTAGTGGGCTCGTATGGTTTTTTTGATGTCTATGGGGTATGGGCTTGGCCCAATGTAAAAGGATCTCCTATGCATGTATAAATAGGGGAGTCCTTAGTCTTGATAGGTTTTTGATTCTCAATATAACTTTTGTGCTTTGTGCGATCAAGTACTAGACGATCCTTTGAGATCGTGTGCTTGTGTTTACGAATCAATACAATCTTGTTTCAATCTTCTACATCATTCTTGTATTTCCGCTACTTGTTTGGTGTCGTGATATCCGATTGTTAGTGTTCCTGGACTTACAATAAGATCCTAATTCACCTAGAAACCTATGATATTTGGATCCTATAAATCTGGGTTAGTGGGGATTCGAACACGTGGCAAAAATTACGTGGCAGAAAAAGTGGTCACAACTTCACCGATAAGAATGAAGATGTCACTATCACAACATTTATGCTAGCAAAACTGCAATCAATTAGAATAGCAAAATAATCTGAAACAGAAAAAGAAAAGAAAACAGTTAACGATAACAGTGAACCGGGCTTGTGTTTGACACAATTCCCTTAAATAGATTCGCCGTCTGTTCCCAGGGTACGCCGGTTCGAAGCAGCAACAGCGCACCACCGGACTTGAGCACTTGCCTGAAAAGAAACTGGAAAATATCATTGCAAAGATTGAAAGAGAAGAGAAGAGGCTGTTTGTCGGTGTGGTTAAACTTAGGACTAGCAATTTTACACGAATACACGACACGAACCTACACGAAGTTAACAGGTATCGTGTATGGACTTGAAAGGTATCGTGTACCAAACAGGTAGACACGAGATTACCTGTTAATTTTCGTGTATAAACAGGTTAAATACCTGTTTACCTGTTAATACCCGTTAGTACACGATAAGAAATTAAATTAAATAAAACTCATCAGCCATGTGCGTATAGGTTCCTCAATTCCTTTCTATTTTCATTCCTCATTCAATTAAACAAAAAAAAAACCCTAAACTCCCTCTGTAACTCTCAGATAGCATGTCGTATTCGTGTTTTTGTTTGTGTTAACAGGTATTAACAGGTAATTTTCGTGTATAACAGTTGAACAGTTGTGTTAACATGTATTAACAGGTAATTTCGTGTATATCGTGTCGTGTTCGTGTAACACCTCGTAAAATCACAACCAATATATGAAGATACGCGTCATGGACTTTAAACGCGTAAGTAAATTATTTCTGGAGGAATAAAATTATTAAACAATGTAAATATGTTAATAAAGGGATCCAAAGTGTAAACATGCCATTCTTGTGCCTCTGATTGACCTCACACGACGTTCGTATTCTTTAACGAATAAATTGTCGAACAATGGAAGTCGTTTGTGCTTAAAATAAGGATCTTATGAAACATATGGGTTAAAAGTGTCAACATGTTGATAATCTATTTTGATCCCAAGAATAACCTCTGGGTGACCTTTTCACGAACCCAAAAACATTGTGATAATCTATTTTGATCCCAAGAATAACGAATATTAAATTCGTGGAGTTTCGACGCATATAAATAATCAAAGTGTTAATTACAAGTAATAAGGGTTAAATGCGTTGATATTGCATTTCAAGACCATTCGGGTGACCTCGTAACTAACTGAAGGCTTATTGTTAAATATTTAAAGACTCAAGACCCTTAAAAGTCAAGTTTGGGGGTTAAAAGTGCAATAAACGAAAGTTAAAACAAGTTTAGAAGGACCAGGGACCAAAATTGCAATAACTGAAACTTGGTGACCGGATCAGACCATCACGCGGGCCGCGTAGGCCATAAGACAAGTCTTACGTGGGCCGCGTAAGACTGCCAGGTGCAGAAAAATTGGACAGATGCCTGTACAGCCTGTTGCACCGCCTTTGCATGCCTTGTTTTCGATCCCAGGGGCTGAGCCAACAGTATTTCATGCATAGGGACACCTGGAATCATCAGAAAACATTTGTAGACTTGTGTTGAGTGATCTTGTGAATTATTTTTGGCTATATAAGAGCTTCTTGTTTGCTACTTCATGTGCTCATTCACAAAAATCATTCTCAACTCACTCTCTGGAGCTCTCTGGACTTCAAGGAAGTTTTCTCAAGTTCCTAATTCGTGCTAAGAGCCTTTGTAAGCATTCTTAGCCTTCCTAGTTCATGTTTTATTAGTCTAATGACCAAAAGTCAAAGCCGTCGTAATTAAGCTTTGACTTAGTGATTAATCACTAATGGTCTAGTCATTTTTCGAATTGAAAGTGGCTATGAGTTGGTAATTATGTGGGTAATAAACCCTTAAAAGGGCACTCTCTGATTTCCACTCTAACTTGGTCAATTGTCGGGTCAAACTTAATATTAAAAAGTCAACAGAAAGCTATTTTGCAAACAAACTCATAATTAACAATGCAGAGGTTATGGCACCTGTTTTAACACTAATATAACTTGGTAATTAATATAAGAACATGTCTAGGCATGTTCAACCCGACAATTCTGAGTTTAGGCTCGGTCCGGAACCGAAAGTCGCAAAAGAAGACTTTTTCTTTGACTTTCAGTTCTGACCCGATTTAGCTTAGTTTAGATATGCCTTAGGGTTCCATTAGGACCATATTACATGTAAGTATAACCCTCTGAGATTATACAATGTGGTTCCTTTGTAATCCGAATCATTTGCATGTTTCCGTTAAATGCTTAATTGTTGACCATTATTCCCTTTTGTTATTAAAACGAGATTTTTGAAAATGTGAGAGGACAAAAACCTTTATTACTGATTTGTAAACATGTCCTAAAAATTTGACATCAGTTTGTGGTCAAAATTAGGAGTTATGCTCAATATCGTAATTTGAAAGCCTTTTATTAATTAAACGACATTATTAGCATAAAGCCTATTTAAACCCAAATTTCGACGCCAAAATTTTTACCCACTGATGTGATATAATATTTTGGGATTTTTTGAAGATTTTTATTTATTTTTAAACTGATCAAAATGTAGGGTTCTTGCTTTGATTCGGTAATTGACGGTTATACCCTTTTTGCTAATAAAATGAGTTTTACATAACATTTTGATACCAAACTTTTTGCTACTGATTTCATATGATAAATAAAATATTTTAAGCCTTCTGGACAGATAAAATTCTCAGCTTTTCTTATATAACCTGAAAATCGCTTAAAACCGACTTTTTACGCGTTTTAAACGCATAGTATGGACTAAAACTATTTTTGACATATAAGACTTAATACCTACTGATGTTTTAAGTAAATTTTTATACTTTAACAGTAAGTAAAAGTTTTGAACTCAGATTTCCAAATTTGACCTTTAAAGTTTATGTGAAATGACCAAAATGCCCCTACGGCACATAGTTTGGTTATAAATGATAAATTTCACATATATGCAATACCCTACTGATATGACCTGCAAAAATAAATATTTTTACTGATTATTTTAGACCAGAACCTCAGATTAATATTTCACCTCTTTAATAACCATTAAAATGACCAAAATACCCCTACGGGCTTAATTTGATTTTAAATTCGTTTTGGGCATAATGGAAGGTATCCTACTGATATCACAACATATTTAAAGCATATTAACTTAGGGAACCTGTTCATGACTCGTTTGGTTACCCGTTATGCATTTTTCGCGTTCGGTACGGTTTATGTGACTAGTTTGCATAAATTGACCGAAACGGGTCAAACCTTATCATTTTTACGTCAAAATCCAGAATGTGTTTAGTTTACCCATATTATACAAGTCTTCATACTTGTCGGGTCTAAATCACATTCTAATCCGGTCTTCGCTTAATCTTGCATTTTGAACTGTAAACCTTTCTTTAAAACTAATCGGTCTAAGTTTAAGCTTAAGTAAGACCCGTTAGGAATCTAATTGGATATTAAAACCTTCGTTCCAGATTTAGGAGCCCAGTAAAAGATATTTTGTACTTGCAATTTGTATACGGCTAGGATAAATTTGTATAATTTGCTCAGGTAAATACTTTTAACTTATTTTCCCTTATACGGGCGTGGGATACGGTATATATAAAATACTGCTTGGTCGGGTATTGAATCTTTAATCGTATGAAGGTTAATTCACTAAGATAACCCGTTTAATCTGTTTTGTTTGTTAAAGCATTTGGGGGGGGGGGGTTAATGACCATGTCCTGGATATCCTCGACTCATTCATTGAAATGGCCACGACTTAAGCACGGGGTGTAGGCATACACCTGCCGGTGCATATGTAAAATGATATACCTGCCTGTTCGAGAATAAATCGCCGTAGGTTATATTATGTGGTGTGTCTATTAATCTTTAACTCGGTATTCAACCCGGGCTACTGAACGTATAATGAACATATAATTCTTTTACAAGATTATTTTTAAATAATTATCCCAAGTTATAAAAGATTATTTGTGCCTTTTGCATTTAAATAAATTTTCTTAAAACATTTTCAAAAGAGTCAGTTAATTGTATTTACCAGTGTAAACTGACGTATTTTCCAAAAGGTTAAGTGCAGGTACTATGCGAAATAGGATGGCTACTCCTGAGTGAATAAATAAAGAAGTCTTGCAAGCTTTGTCACTTAAAAATCTGTTGAACAATATTTCCTATGTTTTGATCCGCCTGTGGATCCTTTTACATTCCGTTTGTAATACTCCTGATACTTTCATTCGGTTTGTAATATTATTACTTTTAGACTTCCGTTGTCCATTGAACTGCAATTATTGACTATGATGATATCAACTACGTCACGATACTCCCCACCGGGCCCACCGGTAATACGTGGAAATATCGGGGTGTGACAGGTTGGTATCAGAGCCAACATTGAGTGAATTAAACACTAGCCTTTTGTGTTTAATCTCAATGATACAGTTGCACATTCCTCAACTTCTGAGTCTAGGCAAAGGACTTAGGACTAAATCCTAATCTTTTATTTTGTCCTTTATTTTTTTCCTTTGTTGTTTCTTTTGTTTGTTTTGACAGGATCAACAAAAATGCCGCCAAGATTCCGAAGAGGAGGACGAGGCAAGGGGCCATTCACCGCCCCCAACGATCATGAGGCCGGGCCTTCCCACCGGCGAACTTCGTCAGTAACTATGAGCACGAGTCCTCAGGAAGACTGGAGGACCTACTTAGAGCCTGCGAGGCGTTCTGTCTCGCTTAGCTCCTCACCTTCCTATCATGATTCTTTCGGGCTCCATCAAGGCAACGAGTCTGACCATTCACGCCATTCCTACTTGCCGTTGCAACGGTCGGGTTCTCATCGGGCCTTCCAGGACCCGACCCCGTATTTCCAGAGCCGGTTCAACCCGACAAATCAGATTGAAGAACCAATGGGCCATAACCCATTGGGCCCTGAAGACCATTTCCCTGAAGCTCAGGGTATGGATATGGATGATGATCCTGATCCTGCTGAGCCACCATCTGGGACGCCCACACGCCCCATCGAGATTTCAGATGGGTCATCTTTTCATGGATCACCTTATCGGGGTCCAGACAGCTATGAGGCAAGGTTTGCCTCATACCCTTGGGAGTTTACTCCCTCTTTCAACCCGTCTTAGCAGCAGCAGGATCTCTCTGAGGATTCACGTTTTGTAGCGGTCACGCCACCGGCACCACCACCGCTTTAGCAGCAACTGCCTCCGGAGCCACTGAGGAGAAGAAGAACAGGCGCACAGATGTCCGTGCGAGGAGGGGATTTCAACTTCAGCACCCCTCAACACTCAAGTGGCAGCCACTACCCGCCACTATATGAAGACCCGCAGATGGGCGGGCCTTCAAACCTCATTTCTGAGGTGGACTCTGCACCAGTCCCACCACCACCACATGTGGGTTTTGATAACCCAATTCCTTCTTACACCGGTGCAGCGGCGTATAACCCTTTTGAGCAGCCAGCCTACCCGGGGTATAACTACTACAATGCCCCTGATGTTGACTCGTATCTTGTGGCAGCAAACTACAATGCTCTTCACCCTGAAGGGCTTTATGCGGCTTCATACCAATCTGGGTACCAATACCCGCCACCTGCTCAACCCCCGCAGCATCAACCTGCCGCAGCAGCCGCTGATCCCGCCGCCACAACAATAGGAGATTCTTCAAAGGTTGAGTCAGGTGGAACGCGAGGTTCAAGAGGAGCGTAGGAGCCACCGGGGATTTCTTAAGGGTGGCGAATCTGATCAAAGGGAAGAAGAAGAGGGATTTTTGAAGAATTCCTTATTTATTTATGATCTAATTCCTTATTTATTTTCAATCAAGTCCCTGCGTGGACATCTATTTATGTATTCAGTCCCTGCGAGGACTTGTATTTTCAGTTTAGCCCCTGCGTGGGCAAGTTATTTCTATTAAAGTCCTGTTTAGGGCAAATATGTACTTTTTTTTAATTTTAGTGGAATGTTTGAATTTTAAATTTCATTTCTGTCATTATATGCATGAATATAAAGTATGAAAAAAATAAAATATCATTCCTTTTTTAAATGATCTGCCTTTAAATATTAAATAAGAATCTTAAAAGGTATAACCTAGCCTGTATGTCATTATAGACCTGGCCATGATGGTAAAACTTGTTTAAAAAGATTTAAATCCTTGTTAACATCTGAAAACATGTTAGCACTTCTGGAAGATGTGATTCGGTAAAATCACACATGTCATCCTTATATTGGATTCTTCCAATTCCTTTCTTTATTATTTAAACATCCATCTGTGATGTAGGGCCTACAGGCCATATTCATTGTCATATAAGACAAAAGACAGTTGTAGGCTACGACTCTCTGTTAAGAAAAGGTGATGAACTATGATTCAATGCCTTAATGCCTCGATCCTATAAGATCATGGCTTATAATTTAAATTGTCCCTGTGACTTGGCCTTTTGTGCCATTATAATATATTAATAAATTATAAATGAGGATAATTATAATGAAAATCCTGAATGAAAATACATAATAAATTAACCAATATGGTTTATTAATACCATGGTTAATAAAATTATCAAGATGACAATTCTGTTATAGATCTCTAAATAAAACATTGCCATCATTTTATGTAGCAATCAAGCTACATGGCAGAATCTGAAGAAGTCAACAGTCACCCTATAGAGAATCATGATACTACCAGAATCAACGTAATTGGTGCGGAACTTCAAGCATTGATTGACAACGCTATTTCTAAAGCCATGGATAGGCAGTTTAGAGAGTCTAGTGGTACACTCTCTAAGACTCACTCTGTGGCTCACAGTAAGCCGCCTTCTAAATCTCATGAGTCGAAGAAGGATGATGCCCAACACTCATCAAATCAGCACAGTATTCCGTCTAAGAAGATTGTATTCGATCAAGAGCCACGTACAAAGACCTGTTCATATAAGTATTTCGTCTCCTACAAGCCCAGGGATTTCACTAGGGAAAAAGGAGCCATTGATTGCATGACATGGCTAGACGAGATGGATACGGTGGTTGATATTAGTGGATGTGCCGAGAAAGATATTGTGAAGTATGTTTCACAGTCGTTCAAGGGAGAAGCCCTAGCTTGGTGGAGGTCCTTAATCCAAGCTACTGGAAAGATTCCGTTATACAACTTAACATGGGCTCAGTTTGTTGCTTTGATCAAAGAGAATTTCTGTCCTCAACATGAAGTTGAGAAGATCGAGACTGACTTTCTGACATTGGTTATGAAGAACTTAGACTGTCAGGCATATCTCACGAGTATTAACACCATGTCTCGATTGGTTCCTTACTTGGTGACACCGGAACCAAAACGTATAGCCCGTTTCATTGGGGGTTTAGCCCCGGAGATTAAAGCTAGTGTGAAAGCATCAAGACCTACTACCTTTAGGTCAGTAGCTGATTTGTCATTATCTCTTACCCTTGATGCGGTCAGGCAGGAATTCTGATGCGGGGAAGAGGAAACGTGAGGATGATAACTCACACCGTTTAGATAAGAAGCATAAGGGGAACTCTGATCACAAGAAGAGTTCAGGGTTCAAGAAAGATGACCAACAGTCGGGTGAGAAGCCCAAATGCAAGACCTGCAAGAAGCACCATCTGGGAAAGTACATGTATGATTCAAAATCCCAATCGCAGCCTAGGGCTTGTGGGATCTGTAAATCTAGTGAGTACAAGACGTTGGACTATAAGAAGATAAAGGATGCGACTTGTTACAACTGTAACGAGAAGGGGCATATCAAGTCTAACTGTCCAAAGTATGCCAAGAAACCTGAAGAAGGTAAGAAGAACAATGCTAGGGTCTTTCAAATGAATGCTCAAGAAGCAATCCAGAATGACAACGTGATAACAGGTACCTTCCTTATCAATGATGTTTATGCAAGGGTATTATTTGATTCGGGTGCAGATAAGTCATTTGTAGATAATAAGTTTTGTAAGTTATTAAATCTGCCTGTTAAAACCCTAAGCATAAAATATGAAGTAGAATTGGCCAATGGTACCATAGAAACTGCTTCAACTGTGTTAGATGGATGTTTTATATCCATTAGGAACCACTCCTTTCCTCTGTCCTTGCTTCCTTTGAAATTAGCTGGTTTCGACATAGTGATAGGCATGGATTGGTTATCTTATAACCAAGCTCAGATTGTTTGTGACAAGAAACAAGTGGTTATCAAGACTCCGTATGGTGAGCCACTTACCATACAAGGAGATACTCAGTACGGGTTGCCTAAGCAAGTGTCTATGCTTAAGGCGTCGAGATGTATGAAGAAAGGTTGTGTCATTTATATGGCACAAGTAACCATCGATGAACCAAAGCCCAAGATTGAAGTCATCCCTGTTATTTTTGAATATCCAGAAGTTTTCCCTGAAGAGCTACCTGGTTTACCTCCAGATAGGCAAGTGGAGTTCAGAATTGACATTATTCCTGGAGCTGCACCGATTGCAAGAGCATCTTATCGGTTAGCGCCGACTGAGATAAAAGAGTTGAGAACCCAGTTGGATGATTTGTTGGCAAAGGGATTTATTAGACCTAGCTCATCTCCATGGTGAGCACCGATTCTGTTTGTGAAGAAAAAGGATGGATCGATGCGTCTATGCATCGATTATCGCGAACTAAACAAGGTTACAATCAAGAACATATATCCATTGCCTAGAATCGACGATCTGTTCTACCAACTTCAAGGAGCAAGTTACTTCTCCAAGATTGATTTAAGGTCAGGTTACCATCAGCTGAAGGTTAGAAATGAAGATGTGCATAAGACTGCTTTCAGAACTCGTTATGGTCACTACGAGTTCTTAGTGATGCCTTTTGGGCTCACTAATGCACCAGTAGCGTTCATGGACCTCATGAATCGCGTTTGCAAACCCTATTTGGACAAGTTTGTCATCATCTTCATTGATGACATTCTTATTTATTCGAAGAACCTGGCTGATCATGAAAAACATCTTCGATGTGGTTAGCGAGCGTGGTATCCAGGTGGATCTCGCTAAGATTGAAGCCATCATGAATTGGCAAGAACCAAAAACGCCCACAGAGATTCGCAGCTTCTTGGGTCTGGCAGGATATTATAGGCGTTTTATTGAAAATTTCTCAAGGATTGCTGCACCCCTAACTTCATTGACCCACAAGAATATCAAGTTTGATTGGGGTCCGAAGCAGTAAAAATCCTTTGATATTCTTAAGCAGAAGCTAAGCAATGTACCTGTGTTAACATTGCCTGAAGGGATTGAAGAATTTGTGGTTTACTGCGACGCATCACACACTGGCATGGGATGTGTGCTAATGCAGAAGGGCAAAGTTATTGCCTATGCTTCCTGACAATTAAAAGTGCACGAAAAGAATTACACCACCCACGACTTGGAATTGGGTGCCATTGTGTTTGCACTAAAACTGTGGAGGCATTATTTATATGGTACCAAGTGTGTGATCTATTCTAATCATAAGAGCCTTCAGCATCTGTTTAATCAGAAGGATCAGAATATGAGATAGCGCCGATGGATGGAGACACTGAATGATTATGATTGTGAAATCCGGTACCATCCAGGCAAGGCGAATGTAGTCGCCGATGCTTTGAGCAGGAAGGAACGGGTTAAGCCCATTAGAATCAATTCCAAGAGCATTGAATTGAAGAGCCGTTTGAATGAAAGGTTGTTAGCCGCTCAAAAGGAAGCCGTATTAGAAGCTAACTATCCAAATGAAAAGCTGAGAGTCACTGCTGAACAGTTATCATATGGCAAGGATGGAATCTTAAGATTGAATGGATGAATATGGGTTCCAATCTATGGAGGACTTCGGGACGTGATCCTTCAAGAAGCCCATAATTCCAAGTATTCTGTTCATCCTGGGGGTGATAAGATGTACCAGGATTTAAAGGCAAATTACTGGTGGATAGGTTTAAAGAAATCTATAGCCACTTATGTGGCCAAATGTCTGACGTGTGCTCAAGTTAAAGCCGAACACCAGAAGCCGTCAGGTTTGCTACAACAGCCTGAACTTCCCACATGGAAGTGGGAAATGGTAACTATGGATTTTATCACTAAGTTACCAAAAACGAAGCTAGGAAATGATACTATTTGGGTTATAGTAGATAGACTGACTAAGTCAGCCCACTTCCTACCTATTAAGGAAACACACAACTCAGATAAGTTAGCTCAGCTATACATGGACGAGATTGTATCTCTTCACGGAGTGCCAGTGTCTATCATCTCTGATAGGGATACGAGATATACATCGCATTTTTGGAAAAGCTTTCAGCAATCCCTAGGCACTCGATTAAATTTCAGCACTGCATATCATCCTCAGACGGATGGTCAAAGCGAGCATACAATTCAAACGCTTGAGGATATGCTACGAGCTTGTGTTATTGATTTAGGAGGAAGTTGGGATGCTCATCTTCCGTTGATCGAATTTTCGTATAATAATAGCTATCATTCGAGTATTCAAGCTGCACCTTTTGAAGCTTTGTATGGAAGAAAGTGCAGGATGCCAGTTTGTTGGGTGGAAGTTGGAGATGTCCAACTAACAGGACCTGATATAGTTCTGGATACGACATATAAGATTATGCAGATACGTGATCGTCTCAAAGCTCCCAAGGATAGGCAGAAAAGCTACGCGGATAAAAGGCGTAAACCTCTGAAATTCGAGGTAGGTGACAAAGTGTTACTTAAGGTATCACCCTGGAAAGGGGTAATGCGTTTTGGTAAGAAAGGCAAGTTAAGCCCAAGATACATAGGACCATTTAAGATCATCGAATGTGTCAGAACAGTGGCTTACAAATTAAACCTGCCTGAAGAGCTCAGTGGAATTCATAATGTGTTTCACATCTGCAACTTGAAAAAGTGTCTAGCCGATGAATCGCTAGCCATGTCACATAAGGATGTGCATATTGATGAGAGCTTAAAGTTTGTTGAAAAACCTTTATTGATCGAAGATCGACGGGTTAAGAAGCTTCGAAAGAAGCATGCCCGAAGATGCCCAGAGTACACATGGGAGGTCGAGACCATGATGAAACAGAAGTACCCTAATTTATTTCAGTAAATCTCGAGGTCGAGATTTCTTTAAAGGGAGTGAGGATGTAACACCTCGTAAAATCACAACCAATATTATGAAGACACGTGTCATGGACTTTAAACGTGTAAGGAATTATTTCTGGAGGACTAAAATTATTAAACAATGTAAATATGTTAATAAAGGGATCCAAAGTATCAACATGCCATTCTTGTGCCTTTGATTGACCTCACACGACGTTCGTATTCTTTAACGAATAAATTGTCGAACAATGGAAGTCGTTTGTGCTTAAAATAAAGATCTTATGAAATATAGGGGTTAAAAGTGTCAACATGTTGAAAGTAACCTCTGAGTGACCTTTTAACGAACCCAAAAACATTGTGATAAACTATTTTGATCCCAAGAATAACGGATATTAAATTCGTGGAGTTTCGACGCATATAAATAATCAAAGTGTTAATTACAAGTAATAAGGGTTAAATGCGTTGATATTGCATTTGAAGACCATTCGGGTGACCTAGTAACTAACCGAAGGCTTATTGTTAAATATTTAAAGACTCAAGACCCTTAAAAGTCAAGTTTGGGGGTTAAAAGTGCAATAAACCAAAATTAAAACAAGTTTAGAAGGACCAGGGACCAAAATTGCAATAACTGAAACTTGGTGACCGGATCAGACCCTCACGCGGGCCGCATAGGCCATAAGACAAGTCTTACGCGGGCCGCGTAAGACTGCCAGGTGCAGAAAAATTGAACAGATGCGTACAGCCTGTTGCACCGCCTTTGCATGCCTTGTTTTCGATCCCAGGGCTGAGCCAACAGTATTTGATGCATAGGGACACCTGGAATCATCAGAAAACATTTGTAGACTTGTGTGGAGTGATCTTATGAATTATTTTTGGCTATATAAGAGCTTCTTGTTTGCTACTTCAAGTGCTCATTCACAAAAATCATTCTCAACTCACTCTCTGGAGCTCTCTGGACTTCAAGCAAGTTTTCTCAAGTTCCTAATTCGTGCTAAGAGCCTTTGTAAGCATTCTTAGCCTTCCTAGTTCATGTTTTATTAGTCTAATGACCAAAAGTCAAAGCCGTCGTAATTAAGCTTTGACTTAGTGATTAATCAATAATGGTCCAGTCATTTTTCGAATTGAAAGTGGCTATGAGTTGATAATTATGTGGGTAATAAACCCTTAAAAGGGCACCCTCTGATTTCCACTCTAACTTGGTCAATTGACGGGTCAAACTTAATATTAAAAAGTCAACCGAAAGCTATTTTGCAAATAAACTCATAATTAACCATGCAGAGGTTATGGCACCTGTTTTAACACTAATATAACTTGGTAATTAATATAAGAACATGTCTAGGCATGTTCAAGCCGACAATTATGAGTTTAGGCTCGGTCCGGAACCAAAAGTCGCAAAAGAAGACTTTTGCTTTGACTTTCAGTTCTGACCCGATTTAGCTTAGTTTAGATTTTCCTTAGGGTTCCATTAGGACCATATTACATGTAAGTATAACCCTCTGAGATTATACAATGTGGTTCCTTTGTAATCCGAATCATTTGCATGTTTCCGTTAAATGCTTGATTGTTGACCATTATGCCCTTTTGTTATTAAAACGAGATTTTTGAAAATGTGAGAGGAAAAAAACCTTTATTACTGATTTGTAAACATGTCCTAAAAATTTGACATCAGTTTGTGATAAAAATTAGGAGTTAGGCTCAATATCGTAATTTGAAAGCCTTTTATTAATTAAACAACATTATTAGCATAAAGCCTATTTAAACCCAAATTTCGACACCAAACTTTTTACCCACTGATGTGATATAATATTTTGGGATTTTTGAAGATTTTTATTTATTTTTAAACAGATCAAAATGTAGGGTTCTTGCTTTGATTCGGTAATTGACGGTTATACCCTTTTTGCTAATAAAATGAGTTTTACATAACATTTTGATACCAAACTTTTTGCTACTGATTTCATATGATAAATAAAATATTTTAAGCCTTCTGGACTAATAAAATTCTCAGCTTTTCTTATATAACCTGAAAATCGCTTAAAACCGACTTTTTACGCGTTTTAAACGCATAGTATGGACTAAAACTATTTTTGACATATAAGACTTAATACCTACTGATGTTTTAAGTAAAATTTTATACTTTAACCGTAAGTAAAAGTTTTGAACTCAGATTTCCAAATTTGACCTTTAAAGCTTATGTGAAATGACCAAAATGCCCCTACGGCACATAGTTTGGTTATAAATGATAAATTTCACATACATGAAATACCCTACTGATATGACCTGAAAAAATAAATATTTGTACTGATTATTTTAGACCAGAACCTCAGATTAATATTTCACCTCTTTTATAACCTTTAAAATGACCAAAATACCCCTACGTGGCTTAATTTGATTTTAAATTCGTTTTGGGCATAATGGAAGGTATCCTACTGATATCACAACATATTTAAAGCATATTAACTTAGGGAACCTGTTCATGACTCGTTTGGTTACCTGTTATGCATTTTTCGCGTTCGGTACGGTTTATGTGACTAGTTTGCATAAATTGACCGAAACGGGTCAAACCTTATCATTTTTACCTCAAAATCCAGAATGTGTTTAGTTTACCCATATTATACAAGTCTTCATACTTGTCGGGTCTAAATCACATTCTAATCCGGTCTTCGCTTAATCTTGTGTTTTGAACCGTAAACCTTTCTTTAAAACTAACCGGTCTAAGTTTAAGCTTAAGTAAGTCCCGTTAGGAATCTAATAGGTTATTAAAACCTTCATTCCAGATTTAGGAGCCCAGTAAAAGATATTTGCACTTGCTGATTGTATACGGCTGGGATAAATTTGTATAATTTTCTCAGGTAAATACTTTTAACTTATTTTCCTTTATACGGGCTTGGGATACGGTATATATAAAATACCGCTTGGTCGGGTATTGAATCTTTAATCGTATGAAGGTTAATTCATTGAGATAACCTGTTTAATTTGTTTTGTTTGTTAAAGCCTTTGGGGGGTTAATGACCATGTCCTGGATATCCTCGGCTCATTCATTGAAATGGCCACGACTTAAGCACGAGGTGTAGGCATACACCTGCTGGTGCGTATGTAAAATGATGTACCTGCCTGTTCGAGAGTAACTCGCCGTAGGTTATATTATGTGGTGTGTCTATTAATCTTTAACCCGGTATTCAACCCGGGCTACTGAACTTATAATGAACATATAATTCTTTTACAAGATTATTTTTAAATAATTATCCCAAGTTATAAAAGATTATTTGTGCCTTGTGCATTTAAATAAATTTTCTTAAAACATTTTCAAAAGAGTCAGTTAATTGTATTTACCAGTGTAAACTGACGTATTTTCCAAAAGGTTAAGTGCAGGTACTATGCGAAATAGGTTGGCTACTCCTGAGTGAATAAATAAAGAAGTCTTGCAAGCTTTGTCACTTAAAAATCTGTTGAACAATATTTCCTATGTTTTGATCCGCCTGTGGATCCTTTTACATTCCGTTTGTAATACTCATGATACTTTCATTTGGTTTGTAATATTATTACTTTTAGACTTCCGCTGTGCATTGAACTGTGATTATTGACTATGATGATGTCAATTACGTCACGATACTCCCCACCGGGCCCACCGGTAATATGTGGAAATATCGGGGTGTGACAGTTCGTGTTTGAAAAAAAGGACACGATAAGTTATCGTGCCGTGTTCGTGTATGGGATTTCGTGTATCGTGTCTTATCGGGTACGGCCGTACGGGTATACACGATATGCCAACCCTAGTTAAACTGGTTGTCTGCATTGGGTTTTATAGGCACAGATTATAGCTGATTCTGGCCTCATCATTGCAGAGAATTAATGGCTCGTCGGTTTCGAAACTGATGCCTCATCATTGCAGAGAATTAACTCACATAATGGCTCATCGGTTTCGAAATTGATGATAATCATAACCGAAAACAATAATAATTCTCATTAATACCGAATATCATTTCAGTTAAAAACCCATTAATAAGACCAACCGTTTCAGTTTTAAAGACTAACTAAAAAACAATTAGTCAGTCTCGAGTGCAAAAACTATCTCACGCGAGCCCGGGTTTTCGGAGCTGCATTCGTGTCCGCAGGACGTGCGGGCATACGCGAGTTCAACTAATTCCGGTTCCATTTTTTTGCACACCCCCTGCGCGCGCGGGTAGGACTTGTGGTAAAACATGTTATAAGACTTCAAAGGCTTGGTTAAGGTTTCACCTTATAAATAGCCTATCTTTTTGTTCCCACTCCAATGTGGGACAATGTGGTTTTACCACTTGAGACTTTCCATTCACACCAAAACTTCCAACAATCCCCCACATGAATGGAGGCGATCTCAGAAACAGCATTATTCCAATTAGATTTCGGCAGTTGAGTTTTGCATACGATAGGTAGGTGTTACCCTTTGAACCTTCGCTTATGAAATGCACTTAGCCCACTAGCTCTGAGTAGAACTCGATCTCTTTGAACTCATCTGTCGTCTGTGTAGACGACAATGCATTTCACACAAGACACTTCCTGACAAAGTCAAGTCCTCATAGTTATGTTCGTTATGGTCATGAACATGATGCCTGGTTCTGTGAGAGCCATTAGGTATTGTTCCCCAACAATACCCTTCGAAGAGACCCCACTTCTCTCTCACGTAGGTGATTCACTATGTATGATTACCTTAGTCGAATCATTAAAAGCCATAGGCTTAGCCTCACACTTGTCACTTTTAGGAATGGACTAGGAAGTTTACTAAGCTTTCCAATAAACTCCCTTATATATATATACGTAGGGTTATCCCCCATAGTGACCTTACTAATTCATACAAATATGTTTTCCTATTGAACTCAGCTCTTGGGATCTCCAATCTACCGAGTTAGGTTTCCATCATATGAACTTATATTTTCAAGGGCTTCAGTCACATTCCCATGGACGACTTCTGTACTAACTCTCTACTTAGGCCTTTTGTTAGCGGATCCGCAATATTATCCTTTGACCTCATGTAGTCAACAGTGATAATTCCTGTAGAGATTAGTTATCGTATCGTATTATGTCTACGTCTGATATGTCTGTTCCTACCGTTATACATTGTGCTACGAGCTCTGCCAAGTACCGATTGGCTATCACAATGTATACAAATGGCAGATGCCGGCTTAGGCCATCTTGGTATATCCTCAACAAATTGACGTAGCCATTCTGCCTCTGCACCTGCTTTATCTAAAGCGATGAACTCTGATTCCATCATGGATCTAGCGATAACCATTTGTTTTGACGATTTCCACGATATAGCAGCACCTCCAAGTGTGAATACATACCCACTTGTTGCTCTGGAATCATTCGTGTCAGATATCCAATTTGCATCGCAGTGTCCTTCTATAACTGCTGGATATCTGTTATAATGCAACCCGTATTCCCGAGTGTATCTTAAGTAGCGAAGCAACCGAGTGATATAGTTCCAATGCATTGAACTTGGGTCGCTCGTGTATCTACTTAGCTTGCTCACATCATATTCTAAGTCTGGTCTAGTACAACTCATAAGATACATCAAGCTACCAATAATTCTTGAGTATTCCAACTGGTCTATGGGTTCACCTCTATTCTTGGCTAGATGTTGACTTGTGTCAAGTGGAGTTCTAGCTTCATTAGAGTCATTTTCATTGAACTTCTCAAGAATTTTGTCCACATAGTGGGATTGACTTAAAACAAGTCCACTTTGGGTTCGCGTGATTTTGACCCCTAAAATCACATCCACAAGACCCACGTCTTTCATGTCAAATCTTGCTTTTAGCATGTTCTTTGTAAATTTTATGATTTTGTCATCACTTCCAGCAATGAGCATATCATCTACATATAGACACAAAATGACATATCCATCAGATGTATCCTTCACATACACACACTTGTCACATTCATTGATTTTGAACCCAGCATCAAGCATGACATGATCAAACTTTTGGTGCCATTGTTTTGGAGCTTGTTTCAATCCATACAAGGATTTTACAAGTTTACACACTTTCTTTTCTTGCCCAATAGCTGTGAAGCCTTCGGGTTGCTCCATGTAGATTTCTTCCTCTAGAATTCCATTCAAGAAAGCTGTTTTCACATCTATTTGGTGAACTTCCAAATTTCTAATGGCGGCAACGGCAAGCACCAACCTGATGGATGTTATTGGCGTAACTGGCGAATATGTATCAAAGTAATCTAAACCTTCTCGTTGTTTATATCCTTTGATCACCAACCTTGCTTTGTACTTGTCGATGGTTCCATCTGGTTTCATCTTCTTCTTGAAGATCCATCGATATCCTAGTAGTTTACATCCTTGAGGAAGATCCACTAGTTCCCAAGTATGGTTTTGTAAGATATAGTCTATCTCACTTTCGATTGCCTCCCTCCACTGAGGTCCTTCTGAGGAATGCACCGCTTGTTGGTACGTTTGAGGTTCATCTTCTACCATATAGGTAAGAAACTCAGGGCCAAAGGATTTTTCAGTCATTTGCCATTTACTTTTCCTGATTTCAACTTCCTCAGTCTTAGATTGTTCTCGAGGTTCATCATTTTCAACTTCACCCTCGGGAACAATTTCCTCAACCGGTCTAGAAGAACTCGGTTCACTTTTATCTAAACATGGGAACATATGTTCAAATCATGATGCATCCTTAGATTCTATTATGGTGCCATTGCATATTCCAGGGTTCTTAGAATCATGCACAAGAAAGCGACACAGACCATAAGGATGAGTGTATCCTATAAATACACAATCCACTGTTTTGGGTCCTATTAGTAGGCGCTTAGGCGGTGTGACCACCACCTTAGCTAGACACCCCCACACTTCCAAGGATTTATATGGTGGTTTCTTTCCCGTCCATAATTCGTAAGACGTTACATCATTTTTCTTATTGGGTATCATGTTCAACACATAATTTGCCGATAAGATTGCTTCCCCCCACATGTTTTGGTTTACACCAGAACTTATCATCATGGTATTCATCATTTCTTTCAAGGTGCGATTTTTCCGTTCTGCTATGCCATTTGATTGAGGGGAGTAAGGAGCCATGAGTTCGTGGATGATTCCACTTTTTGCACATATGTCAACAAAAGGTGAAACACATTCACCTCCTCGGTCGCTCCTTACGATTTTGATTTTCCGATTTAGTTGATTCTCAACTTCGGCTTTGAACAAGATAAACTTGTCAATAGCCTCGTCCTTACTCTTAAGTAAGTAAACATAGAAATACCTTGTACTATCATCAATGAACGTGATGAAGTACTTGTTCCCATCACGAGTAGGAATTGCTTTTAGATCACACACATCAGTGTGGATCATCTCGAGGGGTTCGGTGATTCGTTCAACCTTTTTGAATGACGATTTCGTCTGTTTTGCTTCTATGCAAGTTTCACATTTATTAATTGAGTCGATATCGAATGTTGGTATGCAATCAAGTTTAATTAAACGACGAATGGAATTATAATTAACATGACCTAGTCTACCATGCAAAAGATTAGAAGACTCAATCAAGTAAGTAGAACTAGTAGCGGTTTCTTTCATTGCATTCACAACCATTACATTGAGTTTAAACATTCCATTTAGGGCATAGCCCTTACCAACATACATACCATTTTTGGTCAACACGACCTTATCCGACTCAATCACCATTTTTAACCCAAACTTGTTCAATTGCCACCCCGACACAAGGTTCTTATGAATTTCTGGAACATATAGCACGTTTGAGAAAGTGAGTTCCTTTCCAGAAGTCATCTTTAGAACCACGTTCCCCTCACCTTTAATTTCGGCCCTGGCGGAGTTTCCCATAAAAAAACTTTTCGCCATTAGTCACCTCCTTGAAGGTGTTGAAAAGGCTTTTGTCGGAACACACATGACGGGTAGCCCCCGTATCAACCCACCAATCCTTGTTATTTTGCCCAACTAAATTAACTACGGTCACCAAAATTGAAAGATCCGTGACCATGGCAACAAGGTTGTCGACTTCATGAACCATGTTCACTTGTCGAGCATTTTCCTTCTTAGGAAGCTTGCATTCAGTGGCCTTGTGGCCTTGCTTCTGACAATTATAACAAGTTCCTTGGAACTTCTTTTTCCCAACTCCCCTCTTAGGACCAAGGTTGGAGCGTTTCCCATGACTTTTCTTTCCACCCTTTCCACTGTTTTTTCCCTTTGAAGATTAGTCATGTTTAACAAGATTGGCCTTCACATTTTCAGGGCCATCAACCTTTTTTAGGGCCACTTTGTTATCTTCTTCAATCCGAAGACGAACAACAAGATCTTCAATGGTCATCTCCTTTCGCTTATGCTTGAGATAGTTCTTGAAATCAACTCAACTTGGTGGCAGTTTTTCGATCATTGAAGCAACTTGGAATGTCTCGCTGAGCATCATTCCTTCCGCATGAAATTCACACCACTGAATTTCTCTGGTTTCTCAGCATGCGACACTACATTAGGCAGTGGTGTCACCAGACCGGTAGTGACAGCAACAGCGGAAGTCATGACCGCAGAAACGGCACTGGTCATGACAGCAGAAACACCAGTAGTCATCGGCTGGGATGCCATTCTGAAAAGAAAAGAATGCAGAAACAGTTAGTAAAATAAATCTGTTTAACTTTGTTAGCAAAACTGCTATTAATTAGAACAACAAAATAATCTGAAACGGAAAAAGAAAAGAAAACAGTTAACGATAACAGTGAACCGGGCTTGTGTTTGACACAATTCCCTTAAACAGATTCGCCGTGTGTTCCCAAGCTACGCCGGTTCGAAGCAGTAACAGCGCACTGCCGGACTTGAGCACTTGCCTGAAAAGAAACTGGAAAATGTCGTTGCAGAGATTGAAAGAGAAGAGAAAAGGCTGTTTGTCGGTGTGGTTAAATTGGTTGTCTGTATTGGGTTTTATAGGCACAGATTATAACTGATTCTGGCCTCATCATTGCAGAGAGTTAATGGCTCATCGGTTTCGAAACTGATGCCTCATCATTGCAGAGAATTAACTCACATAATGGCTCATCGGTTTCGAAATTGATGATAATCATAACCGAAAACAATAATAATTCTCATTAATACTTAATATCATTTTAGTTAAAAACCCATTAATAAGACCAACCGTTTCAGTTTTAAAGACTAACTAAAAAACAATTAGTCAGTCTCGAGTGCAAAAACCGTCTCACGCGAGCCCGGGTTTTCGGAGCTGCATTCGTGTCCGCAGGACGTGCGGGCATGCGCAAGTTCAACTAATTCCGGTTCCATTTTTTGGCACCCCCCTGCGCGCACGCGGGTAGGACTTCTGGTAAAACATGTCATAAGACTTCAAAGGCTTGGTTAAGGTTTCACCTTATAAATAGCCTATCTTTTTGTTTCCACTCCAATGTGGGACAAAGTGGTTTTACCACTTGAGACTTTCCATTCACACCAAAACTTCCAACAATTCCCCACATGAAAGGGTGCAACGTGTTCGGGAGATGGTGTGGGTTTAAGCACCGGTATGGGAGCAGGTTTCAGGGGTGCGTTTTGAACAACAACAGAAGACATAGGGGCGGGGTTTGGAGGTCATGTGACCAATGGTATGGCAGGTTTTGGAGGCGGTTCGACAACGACGGTTGATGGAGGTGATTTGGTGACAATGGTTGGTGGTGGTGAGACAGTGAAGCGGGCTCAGTTTTTGAGAATATCAATTATCTGAGCAATACTTGACTCGATTTGTTCGAACAACTTGTGTTTGGATAGAGTTTGAGTAGCCATGGTTCATGTGGGATCATCACTGCTCTGATACCAATTGATACAAACCGAATCGTAATCAAATGATCCAAGAATTTAGATAGAAGCTTGAGAGAATTTAGAGACTTTTGAAAGAGACTAATTCATTTCTTTCCATTCATACCTTCCCTAAAACCATCAAATGTCATTTTATAGGCATACATGATAATTGAAATAAAGGAAAATGCAACTATCTATTAACCCACTAAATAACATGAAAACAGTAAACAACATGCAAGCAAGGAAAGCAAACAAATTGCAAAAGTGGGCTATGTGGGTTGGAAGGGACATATCAGAATGTCGAACGGTGACATTAGTTTAAACAAAGTCTAAACGTTGCAATGCTCAAAAAAAAAATATTAATAATAATAAAAAATAAATAAATAAAATAAACAGCAACCAATCAACCATTCTAATTATACGGTTAAGTTGTTTTACAAAGGCTCAGAAGACATAATAGAGTGACAAGTGTCCAATAATCTAAAACCTAAACCCATTACACCACCACCCAAAACCTAAACACCCACCCCCACCCAAAAACCTAACCCCCCCCCCCCCCCCCCCAAAAAAAAAAAAAAAAACAACCTAACGCCCTCCCCCCAAACTAAATGCTAAAAACTAAACCATAAAGCTAAACCGCACAACTAAATGCTAAAAAAATCTAAAAAACACACAATTTTTTTAAATATATTTTTTGGGTGGGTGGGGGTTTAGGTTTTTGGGTGGTGGTAGGTGTTCAGGTTTTTTATTTATTATTTTTTTTTGGGTGTGGTGGGTTTATTTTTATGAGCCTTTTTACACTTCTTATTTTTAGGAGTATTTGTATTTGATTCTAAACCTCTAATTATAATGCATTATCTCGTCATTCATAACATCATTCTTTAGAAATGGATGGAAGATTCAATTGTAGGAACTTTTACTATTTGTCTAAGTATCTTATGGTGCACATCATATGAACATATACATTAATTTTGAAAGTTCAATGTATTTGACAAACCTTCAATGTGAAGGTTAAAACAATATATATTTATTGCCTATTGGTTTATTAGAGAACCGTAAAAGATAATTATCCATGTTTCACCCTTTATGTTGTATAAAACTAAGTCAAAAGCATTTGTTTTCGGGATGATGTTCAATGTATCCATCTTTCATTCATTTATTATAAACAAGTATATATGAACCGCTGTGTGTTATCTTGCAAACCATTGTGTAGGTCCAGAGTCCTTACAGGCAAACCATTGTGTGTTATCTTGTAAAAATATTGAACACGACTGCGCAATATCCAGCCAACTGCACGAACCGGAACAGTGGTTTACCAAACAATGTTACACAAGCCGATTGACTAAATGGTTAGACATGACATGAACTCACCTGAGCCAAAATACCATTTCCAGTTTGGCCTTCTACGACCAAGCCAGCTGTAAGGCCAAGCATAGCCCATGCCCCGTTTATAGCTTCTATTTGACGACTCCTCTGCAGCAACATTTTATTAAATACATGATCCGGATACAGATTCCACCTCACGATCAATTAAAATCCTAACAAAGCTACTACAGAATAGATAGAACAACAATTCCATGAAACTTACTTTAAAAGTTTGTTTCTTTTTAATAGCTTCCATTTGTTTAGCTGCTAACCGCTTTGCTTCAGCCGGATCAACCATAATCACCTCTTTCTTCGCCTTTCCACTTGCTAACGTGACCTGCATAATATAAATAATTTAAACTAGTTTTGAGATAAAAATGTAGCCCCGTTTAATTAGACCGGATATCGATTATTATATCAGTTTATAGATTTTCATCAGATGTCAACCCTAGCACTTTCCATATACATAAAGGCCAATTGGATTTTAACACCTCAAACTTTGAAGAATTGGCCGATAACACCCGCAACTAACACTTTGATCTGTGACACCCCAAACTTTTAATTTTGTTTGTCATTTCACCACTCAGTTAAAAAATGACTAACTGAGTTAGTCTTCCTTCCTAGCTGGCATTATTAATCCTACATGGCACCCATGACGTGACAAACACATGTTATAAGAAGCAAATGGTAAGATGAGGTGGATTATTTGGAGAGTTATGTGTATATTTTAATTACTGTAATTAATATATACATATGTATAGGTAATCTCTCAAATAAAAAACCCTGCTCAAAATCAAATCATCATCTTCATCGCCAAAATCAAATCATCATCATCTTCGTCGTTCTTCATCTTCACCCCAAAATTAAATCATCATCATCTTCATCGTTCTTCATCTTCACCCCAAAATCAAATCACCACCGATTTACAGCCACCACCCTCGAATCATCATCATCTTCATCGGTTCACCAACAACCACCTCCCGCCACCACCCTCCAAACCCACAACCTCCGATTCAAGCCTTCAAACAGATTTGCAAATCGGGAAAAAAACCCACTGCCGCGTCGCTCGAAACTGGTCCCCGATTCCGTCACCGCCGCCGCTGCGGCGGCGCCGCCCCCTCTTCCTCTCCAGTTTGTCTCTCTATCTCCGACTTCCTCTCTCCTGTCCCTCTGTCGCTTGTCAACGTCGTGCGCCGCCACCACACAGTGGTGGCCGGCTGTTTATTCGAGTTAAGGGGGTGTGTCGGGTGGTTGTTTAATCTGAGCAGGAGATTTAGGGGTGTGGTGGGGTGGTTGAAGTCATCGGAGGAGAAGATCCCGCCGTTAATCGGCGCCGGAAACCAGAATCCAGTGACCGGATTTATCTAGGTAAAGAATGAGAGGGAAAGAGGTAGCAGAGCCTGGTGTGCGTGTAGTTTGAGTTGTGAAACTGAGGTTTTCAAATTGTGCATCTTATCTAAGAAGAACATGGGTTATATACCCATGAATGTGCCACATCAGCAAAAATAGTCCACGTAGGATGCCAGCTAGGATGGAAGACTAACTCAGTTAGTCATTTTTTAACTGAGTGGTGAAATGACAAACAAAATTAAAAGTTTGGGGTGTCACAGATCAAAGTGTTAGTTGCGGGTGTTATCGGCCAATTCTTCAAAGTTAAAGGTGTTAAAATCCAATTGGCCTATACATAAATGATATGAATGTTACTTCATACTAATTATCACTAGATTAAAATTTATTGCCTTCATTACAATGTATTTATGGGTATCAACTTTATGACAAGAACATTTAGAATCTGTAACAGTATAGAAGTTCAACAGTAGCTCGTTTGACTTTGAAAAGTCAAAATGGTTTTTTCTGGAACAAAGCTAGTTAGAAAACCTGTATCAGTCTTCAAAATTTGAACTGACATCTAAGCTATATTCATTTGCACATATAGGGACATGTTCATTTACGTATGCATAAGCAGTTGCACGTAGTGCTGGCCTGGTAGCGGGGGAGAGAAAGAGAGACCATTATAAAGCACTTATGTGTCACAACTAAAGCAATAGGTACATGTATTTATACCGTTCTCAAGTATCTATTTAAAATTGGTTCATGCTACAAACAATGAATATATATAATAATGTTTTAGTAGTGTAAACATTCATAACTTGAATATAACATGAATGTAGTTATAGACTTTCGCAGTTCTTAATTAATGGTATACACTCATTTATAACATACCTAAAAAACATATTTAACACAAATATACATGTGGAGCCTTGGTTAGCATACATTAGCATTAACCACACGAAATGCTTGGCCCTTGGTTCTACAAATGCGTGATCCCGAATCAATATCTTTTCTCAAACCCCGTCTGAAATCAATCAAAGATGAAACAATAAAATTTGTAAATTTAGTGTACCTTCAAACATCAAATAACAAACACATTTACTTATCCTATATATAGGTATATATAGCGGCGTTTAATACACTAATACAAAACGGATTCTAAATAGAGAACTATGGGAACCGCATAAGACGGTTATGTAACCTCATAACTCAATCTCGCCTCTCAAATTATATCTGGGCAGCACTACTTATAAGTGTTAGTGTGATTCAAGCGCCTCTCGATCTAAAAATTGGTTTCGTATTGAACTCACCCTAGATAAATACACTATATGATTTATACACATCAACTTTGACCTAGTTTTATGAATATTGATATGTGAATTCTACTTTTTGTGATGTTTTAGGTCAAATTTCTTCCTAGATAAGGGTTTGAAAAACCTATTTATTTTTAGCATATCCAACAGGAGCTGAGTTGACCAGCACAATCAAGACTCAAAATTTTCTTTTACATACACAAAATATTTAAACCCTAAAAATGGCCTCAGTGCATCACCTAGGCATTAATTAATCAAGGGCTGTAAAAAATGCTTCACACTAAAAACTAAATTTAAGAACACCCAATTATGTTATGAACAGTGATCATGAAAGTGAAACATACATAGTCAAGAAAGCAAATACCGACTGATAAAACATAAATTTTGACAAAATGGGAAACTGGGTCATGTTCAAATGTACCTGAATGCTGCTTCAGAGATTCGGTTACCGGAGAAAGATGAAATCGATAGTTGTTGGAGTAGGCGACCACCATTTGCATTTGCAGTGGACATTGATGATGAAGAACAAATCATGTTTTCGGCTCACAGAAAGGGGGTTTGTAATTGCTGATTGATGTCTCTTTTATCATCCAAATATGGAAAAAAAAAAAAAAAATCTTAGCCAGAAAAGAAGATGTGGAACTGGAGGTGGGGTTTGCACTTTGCAGCGTAAATTTCCACTTTTGTTCCTGTACTTTAGAAGTGTCATTTTTGAGTACCTTGAAGTGTCAAACTTTGTAACTACACAATTTTTAATGAGATGGGTATATAGCAAATAGAGTGAGCATGGGATTAGTTTGTATAAATTTTCATGACTTGTGGATGGAAATTGGAGAAAGTGATACCCGCTCGGTTACTCTAACATATTTATCCGAAAATATTAATATGTTTTTAATTTAAAACTAGAGTAAACTTCCGTTTTGCTCCCTGTGGTTTGGTCATTTTAACGGTTTTTCCTTAAACCTTTAAAAATAGTCATTTTCTTCCAATAGTTTGCTATGGTTTTTCCATTTTGCTCCATGCGGGGAGCAAAATAGAAAAACAGACAATTTGGATGGAGTTAGAGGCGTGGAGCAAAATAGAAAAACCATAGCAAACTATTGGAGGAAAATGACTATTTTTAAATGTTTGGGACAAAACCGTTAAAGTGACCAAACTACAGGGAGCAAAACGAAAGTTTACTCTTAAAATTATACAATAAATAGAATGCTAAAGTTGTTGAAAACATAAAGTTGTAGAAATTATAGAATTGCGTATTTGATATTTTAAGTTGGTGTTAAGGTGATTCAAGGACCGAATAATTTTCAACCACATGATACCAATGGCTATACACATTTACCTAATGGGTATTTCATACTTGTTTATAGGTCTGCGACAAAATGGTACCGAGTATAGATTAAGATTATCGATACTTATGATGTGGTTCCAACCGATAATCAATTGGCCTAAAGAAAATAGGGGGAATCCAGATTAGAAAATAGATGGAACTTTTGGAGGAGGTTGGTTGATTTTGTGGCTGTTGGTGCGGGTAATGGTTCGGGAAGGGAAGTGGGTGGTGATTGGATATTGGTTTGGGGGGCTTCCCACTTGGTTCGAATCGAACGGAACTCGTTGACGAGGGTTTGCAACTGAGACTCGAGTTTCACAAGGGATTCGTTCATCCATTGATAGAACTCGATTTCGGATAGAGTTTGAGTAGCCATTTGTCCAGGGGGATCACGGCAACTCTGATACCACTGATGTGGTTCCAACCGATAATCGATTGGCCTAAAGAAAACAGGGGGAATCCAGATTAGAAAATAGATGAAACTTTTAGATAATTTCTTCTGCATACCCACTACTCCTCTATCTTAAGATCATGGATCATCAACTAGTACTACGAATCGGAGGCGGACCCACCACCAAGCCAAGGTGGGCGGGCGCACCCCCGAGAAAAAAAAAATTTAGTGTAAATTTCCGACGAAAATCCCGTCCGCACCCCTTGGATTTTTTCGTCCGCACCCCTTGGATTTTTCGGGCGCACCCCTTGGAATTTTTCGTCCGCACACCATAGGTAAAAAATATTATGGATTTATATTATACATTTTTTTAGTAAAGTTTGATTTTTTTTATAAAAATACTACCTATTTTAATACATTATATACACTTAGTCCATTATTACCCAAACCAAATTCTGCCCTCTTGGCTCTTGCCCATTAGCCCAGCAGCCTAAGGTTGTAGCCCATGTCCATTACCCAAATAACTTAAATACAAATACTAAACTAAAGCCCATTTATCAATCCCACCCCTTCAATTCCCATCATCCCGCCCAGCGATCCTGCGTTCTTTCCCTCCTGCCCAGCAAAGCGACATCATCAGCAGCAACAACACAGGTCGATCACAGCCGGAAAGTGACCGGAATCCGCCCCAAAACTGACCGGCGATCTTCAAAGGTAAGTTTTATTGTTTTTTTTTATGAATTTACTTGATATTAAGGTAGAAAGGGGTAGTAAAATTCTTAAATATGTTTGAAAAATCTTGTGTTTAGTCGTTGCTTTACTGCTTTAGATGATTATTATGTTATTTAGATGATTTTTAGGGGTGATTACACTCACAATTCTAGGGGACTAGGGTTTGATTGCTTGAATGGTTGAAAGTTAAAATTAAACAAAAAGGCTATGGAACGATGAACTTATGGTCATGGATCAATTTTAATGTGATAGGATTATAGGAACCATGAATAGAGAGTTTATGGCGCGATTTGTCAAGCGGAAAGTGGATACATCTTCCGAACTAATTGATTTGTCAAGCGGATAGTTGTGTATGTTATATAGAGAAAGACTTGCTTAAGAAAGTAGCTTTAGATGATGTTTTGGATAGATTTCAAAAAATGAAAACCCGTAGGGCGACGTTTTAATTATGTTTGTACAAAGTTTGACGTGTTTTCCAAATATATAAATTTAGTTTGATGTTCTTTTGACTTACAGGACCCGAACCGACCCGACCCGATACAACCGATTTTTTTTACTTATGTACCTAGGGGCCTAAAATTTTTAAAAATCTTCCGCACCCCCATGGAAAAATTCCTGGGTCCGCCACTGCTACGAATTGCAAAACAAATACTAAAATAATAAAACATGACAATTAAATAACATGTGCTATTCACATGGAGTTATATGAATGAGATCCATGTATACATTGCGGGTACATATCATTCCACCCCGCTCGAATTCACCTTGTTCTCAAGGTGAAAGTCGGGATAAGCACGAACGAAACGTCCCATGGTGGACGCCACTCGGCTCGTTTGGTGACGTTCGGAGAAATCGTAGTTAAGCGCCATGGTGGCTGCCACTCATTCATAGGACTCGCCTTCGGTCTAGTTTCAACAAGTACAACCCACTCCATTAAATGTCTCACATCATTACCACCAAGCTTATAGTTGTAGTTGTCATGAGAAATTTGAATTTTCCTTTGAACAGACGATAAATGCATAACATGTATCAAAAAAACAACTTTTCCCATGGCAGGAGCACCAAACCAAATGTCATCAACATGTCTCGGTTCACAAGAGTCTGCCATTAATGAATTTTTGTTGGCATCTTGTATCTTGGGTTGGAAGCATGGGCTTGGTGGCTGATGTTGTTGAATTCCACCTAGCGAACCGCAATAGGCTGGTGTTATTTGTAACGGGTCTTGTTGCGGTGCAACTAAAGTTTTGGTGTTGATGCGGCGGGTGAACGAACTTTTTTCGGTGCAGGTGTCGCGACAGGTTGGAGGAGGTTGGTTGATTTTGTGGTTGTTGGTGCGGGTAATGGTTCGGGAAGGGAAGTGGGTGGTGATTGGATATTGGTTTGGGGGGCTTCCCACTTGGTTCGAATCGAACGGAACTCGTTGACGAGGGTTTGCAACTGAGACTCGAGTTTCACAAGGGATTCGTTCATCCATTGATAGAACTCGATTTCGGATAGAGTTTGAGTAGCCATTTGTCCAGGGGGATCACGGCAGCTCTGATACCACTGATGTGGTTCCAACCGATAATCGATTGGCCTAAAGAAAATAGGGGGAATCCAGATTAGAAAATAGATGGAACTTTTAGATAATTTCTTCTGCATATCTCATTAATCAAAACAAAACCACTTAAATAGGAATTACATGGAACCAAATAACTGACTATCCATGGAATGAGGGGATCATGGATACCCACTACTCCTCTATCTTAAGATCATGGATCATCAACTAGTACTACGAATTGCAAAACAAATACTAAAATAATAAAACATGACAATTAAATAACATGTGCTATTCACATGGAGTTATATGAATGAGATCCATGTATACATTGCGGGTACGTATCAACTTATTAAAGCAAAAGGAAAAAAATATATCATATCACAGGTGTTGGGATAGCATATGGAGATTGGTTGGGGTTTTCTTGAGCCAGGGGCTTGTTGTAATTAGTAGCTAGCGGGATTCCCCACGCTTCGCTATGGGAATCCAATTGGAATCAGTTCAGTTCTTTACACTACTAATATATCCACACGCGTTTTACATTGATCGAAAACAACAAAAAGATATCGGAACCGGTTTTGAACAAAGCCCGATACTAGTACCAGTGTCGGTATAGTCGTGTATCTGATTTGTTTTGGGACACTCGTTATAAATATTGTAATAATATATGCAAAATGTGCTCGATTTATATATTTTATATTGATTATTGATTTGAAATGACAAAAAAAGGCGTTTCAAAAATTAGCATAAACTGTTTAATAAAACTAGTTTTATACCCGGCGCGCGTTGCGGCGCGCTAAACCAATTCGTTCTCGGTTTTGACAATATAGCACGATGTAGCGAAAATAAATACATGTAGGTGTAGATCAAAACATCTAAAAAATATTTTGGCACCTTCAATACAGATTTACCATCACAAGCTCACAACAAAGTTTGGACTTAATACTTGTATGTAATGAAGCCCAAAATATCATCAATCTGCATGCTTCTTTACCAAAGTATGTATTTGTTGACTCCTATTGGTTATCTCTATATTTTTAAATTATATAAGGGAAATGCTGGCTGGCTTTTCTACAATAAAAAAAAGGGGAGAAGTTCTATTTTTTCAAGAATGAGAAATGCTTTTTTCAAAGTGAATTGCTTGAATACATCAGAACTTGCAAACTTCTCTTTAAGCGTAATAAAATCCCAATGAGACATCGTTTTCATTCCAAACGCAAAAGAATCTAAAACGTCAGCAAATTTAACAGCTAAATTACCTGAAACTAATTACCAGGTAAACACGTGACACTTTAAAACTGTGTAATCACTTCGCAGCGGGTCTTTTTTCCAACATGTAAGCAAACTGATTCTGAAGATTCAAGACTTGAGTCTGTTCTTCTACACGGTGTTCGTTTATTTTGTGTCTTGAGATTTCTTGTTATCCAAGTTGTGTACTTACTTCTTTAGATATGTATGCCAATTGTTCTTTATCTCCGTATCTGTCCTTCCAGGTAAATGGTGTGACATTTGAGACCACCTGAGCAAGTCAAGAGACCTCATTTTTTTTATAAGTTTTTGTTTCCTTTTGTATTTAAACCACCAAACTCGATTACTAAGCCCAACCTGAAGCCCATATTGAATAAAGCAAATATATCTATCTTACGCTACAAACTCAACACAAAAGTATATGTTATATATAACTATATATAACATAAAGACTGAACCGTACCTGCAGTTTGTTCGTCTTCAAGGTCAGTCGCTTGACGTAGAGCAGCATCCTCGTTTCGAAGCACGGTTGGAATCGGTTGCCTCTCTATACATCACAGAAAATCACTAAAACGCAAAAAGAAAAAAAAAGAACAGAGTAAATCATAAAGAATCGATAAAAATTTCCAATAATAAAGAATTTAAAAGTCTCATAAATATATGTGAATTACACTTCTGCGATTGATCATCTAAACTCAAGTCAGTGAAGTTTTTAACTAATTTAACCTGGAAGTTACTGGCAAGTATCCTCTGGGTCATATTTTGGCAAAGTATTTCACCCTAAAAAATGATCGCCACCGTTGTATCCGTCCTCCCCTCCGTAGTCCGGAACCAGTGGTAATGGCCCTAAATTAACATGGTTCCAATGTACTATTTAAAGAATCGTATAGACAACTGAATTTATGTAGTGATGATTCAAATCAGTTACACATATTATATAACAAACTATCATTTCAACTATATTATCTACACTTGCCTTGGTACCAAATGGACCCTTTTCTTAACTGACTCAATGTAAAACTCGCCAAAAAAGTATTTGTTCTAAGGTTACCTTAACTCCGATTTACGCTAAACAGAAAAAGTCAGGTCATTGCACCAGCCAGCGTTGTTCAGGTCCTTTAGAACCCGTTGAGGGTTCACCTGAGATACAAACCCATACATAACTCGCAACTCCCTGTGTATACAAAATCAAGAGCCTGTAACCATATCCATGTTCCAACAAATAAATGCAGATTAAACCAATCCATCCTAACAAAATCCAAAACCGAATCAATCAACTTAGCGCCCTCGGTATAGTGTCATTTCGCCCAATTGTTACCAGCACCAGACTGACAAAACATAAAGTTATCAGGCTTGAAGATCTGATCATACGCATAAGACATGATACTGTCCATCGTCCAAGGCTCCAGATCCATAAGCACAGCGCAAAAAACAAACCTTCTGCCGCTCGCCTCATCGTAGTACATGTTGATCCTCTCCAGCTGCAGTTCAGAGTGGTTGTCTACTCAAAAAGCATAATACCTTCTAAACACTCCATTAGAAACAATTTTAGATTACTATTATAGATAGTATTTTTTTTGTAATCATAGTTAAAACATTAATTAGGAATAAGGTTAAGAGAAAATTAAAATGTTTGCCTGTTAGTCCAACACACCAACCCGACCCCTTTCAACCTTACAGAAAAGTCAGCCATTTTCTTTAACCTAAACCTGTTTTGACTGGTTACACAACCCACCCATAATTTTTATGAGGAAAAAGCAGTTACATATCGAGAAATCAACTTGTCCCTTTGGCATTGGGCTGCAAAAGCAACTTTGAATATGAAATCCAACGTGCTTTCAAATCCTGTGTTATATCATGAATGCCAATAATCAAAACCAAATTGTTATATCAAATGTTGCTGATTGAAAGGAACTTACATGTATATGGACACTTTGAATGTTGTTAGCTGATTGCATTCATCATAAGCGTGAGTTTTACTTCTCTCAATACTACTTCTATTGAAAATTCATAGGTTGAGATCTTTCTATGTTCTCGCATTTCTCCTGGGCAACTGCCATGGTAATATGTCCCTGCAAAATCCAGTTGTAATCAATGGTTCCAATCATTACTATATGAGCCGATCAACACAAAATGGTGACATGCAGATGAAAAAGCTTTTACCGGAATTGTTGCCGGAACCCGAATCAAGTCTCTGAGGTTGCGGTTGTTCAAGATCACCTTCAAGTCTCCCATTCCGTCTCCAGAATCAACCGATTTGAGTCACCGGTACCCCCACCGGAACCCTAGAACCCCCAACCGTCGACCGATTAGTCACCGGTAAAACCCGCCAGATCCCTAGAAGCCCAACTGTCGACCGATTAGTCAACGGTACCTCACCGGAACCCTAGAACCCCCAACCGCCACTGTTGTCTTCAGCTACCCCTAACCCTAGAACCCCCAACCGCCTGTTCCAACTTCAACGCCACGCCTCTTTCTTTTAGAACCCGTGTTAAAAGAAAACCCTTAAATACCCCCTCGAGTTTACGCCATCTCGGTCGACCTCGTACACCATCTGGACCATGGGAACAGAACCACCGCCGGCCACCGTGAAGGCACCGTAAGGATCGGTGGCTGGCACCTAACTGTGGTTTACACGCCGGCGCAGTGGCGGAGCAGGCGCAGCGGCGGAGCAGGCGCAGTGGAACCACCGTCTCCCACCCCTTCTGTCACACGCTCTCTCTCTCTCTCTCTCACCTTATGACCACGTTCTCTTCTTTTTAAGATGACAGGCAAGTGAAATTACGAAGATACCCCTTTACGTTACTGTTCAAAACGTTCAAATTTTAATATGTAGTATAATATAATAATTTGAGTTAAAGAAAAATAACAAAAGAATTAAAATTTCAATTTAAAAAGAATAAATAAATTAAAAACAGAACAAATAAATAAATAATGAAGTAAAAAAATAAATGGTGGGGGTGGGGTGGGGAAGGTTAAATCAATGTTTTAAAAATCGGTTTTTTATTCATATCGGGTTAGGCTCTGAAATGGTTAATTTAACCGGTTGAATCGGGTTGTACCGGACGGTTCAACCGAGTCACTAGTTAACACTATACTTCCATAAAATACAAATTAATCTAAAAAACAATCCAATCTCAATTAAGATTTGTATAACTGATTATGATTTTATCTAAAAACAATTATTTTCTTGTAAAATGTTATGCATTTTTAAGAGCACTTTTATTACTTATAAACAATATTACATTGGATGATGTGAGTAATAGTTTCAATAGCGATGAAATATTGTAATGGAAGACACTAGGTTAATTACCAACAATGGAACGTCGGTATTACCTTAATATCGTATTTTTTATAATTAAAAAAATCAAATTTTAAGATAAAGCAAACCGGTTCAATGGTTTGAACCGGTAGAACCGGATTTACCGGCGGTACATAAGACATACCGTATTTAGGTTTTACCTGCCTTTATCGTACTGGACACGTGTCCGGTATCCGGCTTAACCAGCCGGTTCATACCGTTATTTAAAACATTGGGTTAAATGTTGAAGAAATACAATTTAAAGCAAACTAGTGTTTATTTCAAGTTTGTTTTACACACTTTTTGTTCTTGACTTTTGTTCTTCAACTTTTAAAGTTTTTCTCCATAAAATTTTACATGTTTATAACCCTAACAACTTAGTGGTGATGTTAAGTAGGACCGGTTTTCGACTCCGTTACGATTGCGAACCGACTCGTGTAACGTGCGGAATCCGTACATGAACGTGACCGAACACACACGACGTACTATAAGGTGTGCAAAATGCAACATATAAATTACATCAATTGTGGCATAAAACTAACCCTTTTTTAGTACTAATGTTGGAAAAAGTGTGCTTTTGTCTTCCTTTTATATTTTCAGGATTAAATGAGCTCAAATTAACAAAAGAAGCAAAAAAGACAACTAAATCTAACATAAATACAAGAAAAGGAATAAAAGAGACATGCCGACCCCACGACAGCATCTTCCCAAGCAAAACAAGAGAATAGAAGGCTGAACACGCCCCGTGCTCAGTGAACACAGGGGCGTGCCCAAGTGCCAACATAAAAGACAAAGCTATAGAAGCTTCTATCGCCCACCACGGGGCCGTGCTCAGCGGACACGGGGCCGTGGTCAACTATAAGATTCGTAGAATCCAGGAAAATCTTGATAGTACAGATATGCTTCTGCACACGGGGGCGTGGTCAACTAATGCAGAAAAACTGCAATTAATGAAGACAGAGAAGAGGAAGGACACGGGGCCGTGCCCAATGGACACGGGACCGTGCCCGAGCTTCTGTTCAGCCTATAAATAGGAGTGCTTGGCTCAAGCTCAAACCATCCCTTGGCACACCACCTCTCTCACACTTCACCCACCACCCACCACCACCATAACACCATCATCCACTACCATCATCCATTGTCCATCATAGAGTGTGTGAGTCGTCTCGGGATCCAAGATTGATCGTAAGAGTTCTTGACAATCAAGGCCATGTTTGCCTAAGTCTCTTACATCACTTGGTGAAGACAAAATGTCTAGTGTAATACTTTTTATTTTTAATCTTTTCGCACTTTTTACTTGGTTATGTATTAATGACTTTAATAACTAGTTTCTTCTGTTGAAGGTGATTCTTCCTTATCGTTTGTCCGTGGTGTCTTGGCATTATTTTACTGTCTATATAAAATAAAAGATTTTCACCATTCATATCTCCATGGTCTATATGGAGGTATGTTGGCTACCTGGTCGGGGGTTAAGGGAACGGTTTGGTAAGAGTCTTGCCTTGTTCAGTGTATAGATCCTGCAAGGACCTGGGTCAAATTTAGTAGGACCTCCTTCAATACTTAACGGTATTGGATGGCGGGGGTCCAAACTCTTTGATCCCCTCATATGTAAGCTACTATTAATACTTTAACTCGGCTACTTAGGACTGTATCCCTGCTGACTCAGACTACTTAGCCGAGGGTAACGTCACCTTCAAAAGAGGGGCCTACCATAATATGCATTAATAACTTAATTAATTATCTTTCAATAATCCGACCCTTTAGGATTGTATCCTTGCTGACTCAAACTACTGGGTTGAGGGTAACGTCACCTAACGTCACCTTCAAAAGAGGGGCCCCTACTACAATAACTAAGATAATCTCTTAAAAATTGCAAAAGTGCGGAAATAATCAAAGGTTACACTATACACGAGTCGGAACCAAGTGATTCATCTTGTCTATCTGTTTTTATTTTTATTTTATTTTCAGCATTTTAGTTAGTTTTTATTTTTCTAGTTTAAAACCTTTTTCTAACTTTTTGATTTGATTAGACGTTGAGGATAAACCGGTACTAAAAGCTCTTGTGTCCTTGGACGACCTAGGTATCTTACCAACACTATACTATGCTCACGATGGGTGCACTTGCCCATATGTGTGTTTAGTGTTAGTAAATATCGTGTTTTATAAATTTAAAACTTGGCTAAAGAAAGTGTAAAAGGGCTTAAAATAAACATTAAAACCATAACACACTTCACGCACATCAAGTTTTTAGCGCCATTGCCGGGGACACAAGGATTTTAAGAAAGTTAGAAATCAACGGCCTAATCGCTTTTTCTTATTTTTCTATTTTTTAGGATTTTTTCTTAATTTTTCAGCTTCTGCAGAACTCAGCACGGGTCGTGCCTGGTCGGACACGGGCCGTGCCCAGCATTGTTACTAGCAGTTTTTATTTTTCGAGTTACAGAGAGCTGAGCACGGGGCCGTGTCCAACTCCCCAGTAACAGGGATCCGGAAAACAATCACTGTATCTCCGACCACGGGCCGTGTTCACTGAACACGGGGCCGTGGTGAACTTTCTGACCAACGTTCTTTTCTGTTTTTATTGCAGGATTTGGAACCCAGGCGCCACATTTAAACCTCCTACGTAGTGCATGAGCTCCAATTCTAGTAGAGACATAAAAGAACCTCTAGAAGAACCCGAACGCTTTCTCAGAAAAAGACTTAAAGCTAAAAACAAGAGAAAGTTTTGGGGGACCCACCTCCAATGGCGGACCAACGTACCCTCATGGATTACCTACGGCCCACTGTAGGTAATCTCGGCGCCGCTATCAATGCACCGAATGTCGAAGCCAATAACTTTGAACTTCGACCGCATTTGATACAAATGCTTCAAAACTCCGCAACCTTTCATGGGCTTGCGGACGAGGATCCCCATCTACATATTACTAATTTTTTAGAAATATGTGATACCTTTCGGATCAATGGAGCATCAAACGACGCCATCCGTCTTTGAATGTTTCCATTTTCACTAAAAGACCGAGCTAAGGCTTGGCTTAACACCCTCCCAGTTGGCTCGGTAAACACGTGGGATGAACTAGCCCAAAAGTTTCTATATAAGTATTTCCCTCCCGCTAAAACGGCTAAATTAATGACTGAAATTAATACATATTCACAAGAGGATGGGGAATCCTTATATGAAACTTGGGAAAGGTTCAAGGAGCTACTAAGAAAGTGTCCTCATCACGGTCTTGCGGTATGGCAACAAGTATCCACTTTCTATAATGGGTTATTGCCACACACAAGACAAACACTTGATTCTAGCTCCGGGGGACTTCTAGGTAATCGTCGCCCAAATGAAATATATAATCAAATTGAGGAAATTGCTCAAACCAATTTTCAGTGGCACACTCCCTGAGGTAATAAATCTATTGCCCCGGGCGCCCATAAGGTTGATGAAAGCACTTCTTTACAAGCCCAAATCGAGGCCCTTTCTTCAAAAATCAAAAAGTTAGAAATGGCAAAAACGGCCTCGGTTATGGCTTGTGAGGGGTGTGGTGGACCACATGAAAATTGGAGTTGTATGAAAGAAGTAGATGATCAAACAGAAACGGTAAACTACATTGATAATAGACCTAGGTCGTCGGGTCCCCCAACGGGTACCTACAACCAAGGATGGCGTAACCACCCTAACGTTGGTTGGAGAGATCCCGACAATAGTAGTAACCAACAAAACCAACGAACTAACTTTCAACAACCACAAAACTTTTCTCAACAACAAGGTGGACGCGAAAGGCTTGAAGATACTGTATCTCGCCTCATCTCCGACACCGAAAAGAAAAACTCGGATCGATTTCAACAATTGGAATCGAATTTTAGAAATCAACAAGCTAGCATTCAAAACATTGAAAAACAATTAAATCAAGTAGCTCAAAATTTCTCCGAGAGACCACAAGGCGCGTTACCAAGTAATACTGAAACCAACCCAAAAGCACAAGTACATCTCATCACATTGAGAAACCAAACCGTGGGTCCCGAGGAGGCTCCGTTACCGCCAGCTGAAAGAAGCCAATCCAGCCAAACCACGACTACACCCGCGCGCCAACCTGAAAAGGCTTCTCCTCCAAATCAATAAGCCACCAAGACTCCTCCGATTCCATACCCCGGTCGGTTAATTCGTAAAAAGACTGATGAGCAATTCGCAAAGTTCGAAAATTTACTAAAACAATTGCATGTTAATATTCCTTTTATCGAGGTCCTAACCCAAATGCCTAAATATGCAAAATTTATGAGGGACTTCCTCACTCACAAAAGGAAAATTGAATCATTGCAATTAGTTAACTTAGGCGAAGAATGCTCCACCTTAGTACTCAACAAACTCCCACAAAAGAAAATTGATCCTGGAAGCTTCACGATTCCTTGCTCGATTGGGGAATCCCCCATTCGTAATGCACTAGCCGATCTTGGGGCTAGCATTAACCTCATACCCACATCAATGTTCAACCGACTCGGCCTAGGAAAAACGAGCCCTACAAAGATGAGCATACAACTTGCCGACAGATCCGTCAAATTTCCACAAGGTGTCGCTGAAAATCTATTGGTCAAAGTCGACAATTTCGTCTTCCCGGCCCACTTTGTCATACTAGACATGGAAGAAGACACCGATGTCCCCCTCATCCTCGAGAGGCCATTTCTAGCCACCGCCCAAGCAGTGGTGGATATGAATGACGGAACACTAACATTGAAGTTTGGGGACGAGGAAGTGAAGTTTGGAGTTGGAAAGAGAGTAAAAGACGAAGACCTGGTCAACTACATGAAGGTCATAGACTCAAGCTTGGATGACGCTCTCCGACGGTGTAGCATGGGATGCAAACCATCCCACTTGAGTGACATATGACCAGGCTTTGGGTCTAGCCAAGGACCCTTATAAACGTGGCGCACCACGGAGGCATTCCGCGGAACTATCCTTAGTTTAGTTTAGATTAATTTTTATGTTTTCTAGTTTAGTTTTAATTTTCAGGAATAAAACACACTCGGGATGGCAAAGGATAACAAGGGAAACTTGAACCAGCACCCCATGCAGGAAAACAGGGCCATCCGACAAACTTTCTTCATTACAGCAAGTTCAGCACGGGCCGTGTCCGCCCAACACGGCCCCGTGCTGCATAGTCTGCAGAAAATGCCCAGTTCAGGTAAACTGGACACGGGTGGTGTTCACCCAACACGCCCCCATGTCCAGGCTTCTGTTTCTTTTGCTCAACTTTTTGTTACTGGCACCTGAACATGGGGCCGTGCCCGGACAACACGGGGTCGTGTTCAGACGCCCAATAATACAATTTTTGCTTTTTAACACCTTTTTACACATTCAATCAACCTAAAAACTTATTTTTGGGACACATTGAGGACAATGTGTAATTTAAGTGTGGGGGAGATGCTAAAACCTTGAATCTTGCAAGTCCTAATAACAAGCCTTACACAAAACTCTATTGGAACCGCTAATCACCCCAATTTTTTCAAAAACTTTCATTTTTTTACTTGTCTAGGTTTAACTCGGGAAATTCAAGTTCTAAAAAGGTTATATTTTTACAAATTTACAACCGATAGCGTCGTGATAAAAAGAACCAACATAAGAAAATTATGAAACGGCATGACAAGCTTAGTTAAAATTTGATTATATATACTTTATCACATAAAAACCCATTCCCACAAAAGTGAGTTTTGAGCCTTTATTGAGCATACAAATACATATCTTTAAACTAAATGCTCATTTTTCGTTTCTTGTGTGAATAGCCGCTTGGTTCTTACGACTCTAGAACTTTCAACGACAATACATTTCCGGTCCTTACCAACTTAAACCCGAGTAAGTAAATGATGGAGACATTAGGACTAACCTTTTTTATTTCAACACCATTATTTTTTTTTACCACCTACCCAAAATCCCCCTAGTTAGCCCCTTTAAGCCCTAAACCTTTTCATTTCATAACCCAAGCCAAACACCCCTTTCACCCACCAAAAACCCTTTTTATTTTACCTTTTATTTTAGTAACAAGCCCTGTATTTCGTATGACTTTTCAAAAAAAAAAAAAGTTGTTGATGATGAAGCAAAAGAGAAATAAACAAACAAGTTTATCAAAAATAACTTTGTTTGAATAAAAGTTTCATCAAAATAAAAGTTTCAAAAAAATAAAAAGTCTTACGAAAACCGACGCTTGTTACGATTTTCGCCCTTTCACTAACCACTAACCCAACCACCTACCTTTAACCCAAGCCTAACCCTTCACCCCAAAAGTCCTCTTGTTATTTACAAAGGTATATAGTTAAAAAAGAGGAGGATTGATTGCTTGGCAAGCCTATGGTAGGAGTAAGTTCCATGCTGCTCTCGAGTGATTCACTAAATTACATCTTCGGCCGAGTGATGAGTAATCCCCCATGAGGTATGTGAACTTGTATATAAATAGAATTTTAAAGAGGCATGTTATGCCCTAATAAGTAATTTATCTTATGAAAAGTTTTAAATAAATCATGACGAATAGGATTGTAAATAAATAAAAATAAAACTTAATAAAGAATCTTGGAAATCCCGACACTCTATGACAAGCCCAAAAACCTTCTCTTCTACCCATTCCATTTGGGAGTGTAAAGCCACATTATAAAGAGTTTTGCTTGAGGACAATCAAAGATTCAAGTGTGGGGGTATTTGATGTGTGCAAAATGCAACATATAAATTACATCAATTGTGGCATAAAACTAACCCTTTTTTAGTACTAATGTTGGAAAAAGTGTGCTTTTGTCTTCCTTTTGTATTTTCAGGATTAAATGACCTCAAATTAACAAAAGAAGCAAAAAGACAGCTTAATCTAACATAAATACAAGAAAAGTAATAAAAGAGACATGCCCGACCCCACGACAGCATCTTCCCAAGCAAAACAAGAGAACAGTAGGCTGAACACGCCCCGTGCTCAGTGAACATGGGGGCGTGCCCAAGTGCCAGTATAAAAGACAAAGCTATAGAAGCTTCTATCGCCCACCACGGGGCCGTGCTCAGCGGACACAGGGCCGTGGTCAACTATAAAATTCGCAGAATCCAGGCAAATCTTGATAGTACAGATATGCTTCTGCACACGGGGGCGTGGTCAACTAATGCAGACAAACTGCAATTAATGAAGACAGAGAAGAGGATGGACACGGGGCCATGCCCAATGGACACGGGGCCGTGCCCGAGCTTCTGTTCAGCCTATAAATAGGAGTTCTTGGCTCAAGCTCAAACCATCCCTTGGCACACCACCTCTCTCACACTTCACCCACCACCCACCACCACCATAACACCATCATCCACCACCATCATCCATTGTCCATCATAGAGTGTGTGAGTCATCTCGGGATCCAAGATTGATCGTAAGAGTTCTTGACAATCAAGGCCATGTTTGCCTACGTCTCTTACATCACCTGGTGAAGACAAAGTGTCTAGTGTAATACTTTTTATTTTTAATCTTTTCGCACTTTTTACTTGGTTATGTATTAATGACTTGAATAACTAGTTTCTTATGTTGAAGGTGATTCTTCCTTATCGTTTGTCCGTGGTGTCTTGGCATTATTTTACTGTCTATATAAAATAAAAAATTTTCACCATTCATATCTCCACGGTCTATATGGAGGTATGTTGGCTACCTGGTCGGGGTTAAGGGAACGGTTTGGTAAGAGTTTTTCCTTGTTCAGTGTATAGATCCTGCAAGGACCTGGGTCAAATTTAGTAGGACCTCCTTCAATACTTAACGGTATTGGATGGCGGGGGTCCAAACTCTTTGATCCCCTCATATGTAAGCTACTATTAATACTTTAACCCGGCTACTTAGGACAGTATCCCTGCTGACTCAGACTACTTAGCCGAGGGTAACGTTACCTTCAAAAGAGGGGCGTACCATAATATGCATTAATAACTTAATTAATTATCTTTCAATAATCCGACCCTTTAGGATTGTATCCTTGCTGACTCAAACTACTGGGTTGAGGGTAACGTCACCTTCAAAAGAGGGGCCTACTACAATAACTAAGATAATCTCTTAAAAAGTGCAAAAGTGCGGAAATAATCAAAGGTTACACTATACACGAGTCGGAACCAAGTGATTCATCTTGTCTATCTGTTTTTATTTTTATTTTATTTTCAGCATTTTAGTTAGTTTTTATTTTTCTAGTTTAAAACCTTTTTCTAACTTTTTGATTTGATTAGACGTTGAGGATAAACCGGTACTAAAAGCTCTTGTGTCCTTGGACGACCTAGGTATCTTACCAACACTATACTATGCTCACGATGGGTGCACTTGCCCATATGTGTGTTTAGTGTTAGTAAATATCGTGTTTTATAAATTTAAAACTTGGCTAAAGAAAGTGTAAAAGGGCTTAAAATAAACATTAAAACCATAACACACTTCACGCACATCATACTATAACTGTGATTCCATTGATAGATCTGAAAACGTACAAGAAACGTGAATCACCTTTTGCCTTTCTCTCTCTACTTTCTCTCTCTAGCTTCTATGCTCTCATAATCTCCAAATGGCAAAAGTCTCAAACTCTAACCCTAAGTCTTCTATTTATAGGCCAAGGAGCTTAATGAGAGTTCTCATTAATTACAAAAATGCCACCTTGCCTTTTCCTACATATTACAATATAAGGACTAGAATTAAACTATTTCTACTATGATCTGTCTTGATGGGGGCGATAGACATAAATGCACCAACAGACTCCCCCTTAGATATTGCCGCAGTCAATCTCGTAGCGTCTTGTCTTTCTCTCTCTCTTGAGTTTTCTTAAAGCTTTATCATATCTTTAGCAACATAGACTCCCTCTTGCTCGAACAGAATCCCCGTGGATCTGTCTTCAGCTTCAGCTCCCCCTTTTATTAGACTCTTCAGGCTCCCCCTTTCGTCAAGCTTCCGTGCTTTTGGGATCGACACCTGGCTTTCCGGATACAAGCTCCTCCAGAATAGTTACCTGGCTCCTTGAATGCAGGCTCCCCCTTGCGTTGAGCTTGTCTTCAGACTCCCCCTTAGACTCGGCTATCGGGATCGTAGTCTGGTACAACATCTGCAAATCTCAAACACTTGTAAGTAAAAACATTTTGATCAACCAGGATTGAAAACCTGGCTCTCTTAGCATAATATTTCGACAGTGAAAGCATTTTCGGTTGTCCAGGAATTGTGACCTGGACCTTAAAAACTTTTAATCAAGATCCTGGCTCTAAAATATAATAATATGAATATATCCAGGATTACTTGATTCTCCCCCTATCAACAATCTTCATAGATTTGACAGTATTAAGTATCCAACAACGAAATCTAGCTCTATACAGCAGATTTTAACAGATTAAGAATTCAAAACCTTCACAATTCATCATCCAAGTCCAAATTAATGACCTTGGAGATCTCACAAACTGTTTTTGAATTTTGATTTAAAAATTTTCAAGTTTCAAATTAATGAACATGTTTATTTTCAGAAACAAGATCAGCATACTTAGATTTTGAAACTCAACATTCAGACATCGGTTGTCGAAAATAAAGTGAAATCAAAATCTTTTTGTATTTTTCTGAAATATAAAGCAGTAAAGAAATATTTACAAACATATTTACAAACAATATTTTTGTTAGAGTTTGTGTCAGAGGATCATATCAGTTTATGACAAATCACTAGCACCGTTGAGCTTTAAACACTTTAAGTTTTAAACGATTCACTTAGATTGTCAGTAAACTGACATACTTAAATTTTCACACAAAGTTCAACTGTTTCGAGATACGGATTAGTGTTTTAAGGACTTAACTTATTCGCGTGTCCCACCTCAGAATATACTCCCGTATCAAAATTCCCTGGATTCAGTCTTACAGGTGAGTATACCCATCTGATATCTGTTCTCTGGGTAGTGCGAGACCTTGAGAGCTCAGGTATGAACTTCCGTTCAGTCAAAGAGATGAAGGCTCGACTTTAGGTGTGTTCCTGATGTGTGCAAAATGCTACATATAAATTACATCAAATATGGCATAAAACTAACCCTTTTTTAGTACTAATGTTGGAAAATGTATGTTTTTGTCTTCCTTTTGTATTTTCAGGATTAAATGAGCTCAAATGAACAAAAGAAGCAAAAAAGCAGCTAAATATAACATAAATACAAGAAAGGGATCAAACGTGGCATGCCCAACCCCCGACACCATCTTCCCAAGCAAAAACAAAAGAACAGAAGGCTGAACACGCCCCGTGCTCAGTGAACACGGGGGGCGTGCCCAAGTGTCTGTAGAAAAGACAAAGCTGTAGAAGCTTCTATCACCAACCACGGGGGCGTGCCCACCGGACACGGGGCCGTGGTCAACTCTAAGATTCACAGAATCTGGGGAAATCTTGATAGTACAGATACGCTTCTCAACACGGGGTCGTGCCCAGCGGACACGGGGGCGTGGTCAACTAATGCAGACAAGATGCAATTAATGAAGAAAGAGAAGTAAGGTGGACACGGGGCCGTGCCCAATGGACACGGGGACGTGCCCGAGCGTCTGTTCAGGCTATAAATAGGGGTGCTTGGCTCATTTGCAAACCATCCCTTGGCACACCACCTCTCTCACACTTCACCCACCACCCACCACCATCACAACACCATCATCCACCACCATCATCCATCATCCATCATAGAGTGTGTGAGTCGTCTCGGGATCCAAGATTGATCGTAAGAGTTTTTGACAATCAAAGGCCATGTTTGCCTAAGTCTCTTACATCACTTGGTGAAGACAAGTGTCTAGTGTAATACTTTTTATTTTTAATTTTTTCGCACTTTTTATTTGGTTATGTATTAATGACTTTAATAACTAGTTTCTTATGTTGAAGGTGATTCTTCCTTATCGTTTGTCCGTGGTGTCTTGGCATTATTTTACTGTCTATATAAAATAAAAGATTTTCACCATTCATATCTCCACGGTCTATATGGAGATATGTTGGCTACCTGGTCGGGGGTTAAGGGAACGGTTTGGTAAGAGTCTTGCCTTGTTCAGTGTATAGATCCTGCAAGGACCTGGGTTAAATTTAGTAGGACCTCCTTTAATACCCACCGGTATTGGATGGCGGGGGTCCAAACTCTTTGATCCCCTCATATGTAAGCTACTATTAAAACTTTAACCCGGCTACTTAGGACTGTATCCCTGCTGACTCAGACTACTTAGTCGAGGGTAACGTCACCTTCAAAAGAGGGGCCTACCACATTATGCATTAATAACTTAATTAATTATCTTTCAATAATCCGACCCTTTAGGATTGTATCCTTGCTGACTCAAACTACTGGGTTGAGGGTAACGTCACCTTCAAAAGAGAGGTCTACTACAATAACTAAGATAATCTCTTAAAAAGTGCAAAAGTGCGGAAATAATCAAAGGTTACACTTAACACGAGTCGGATCCAAGTGATTCATCTTGTCTATCTGTTTTTATTTTTATTTTATTTTTCAGCATTTTTGTCAGTTTTTATTTTTCTAGTTTAAAATCTTTTTCTAAACTTTTGATTTGATTAGACGTTGAAGATAAACCGGTATTAAAAGCTCTTGTGTCCTTGGACGACCTCGGTATCTTGCCAACACTATACTACGCTCACGATGAGTGCACTTGCCCATATGTGTGTTTGGTGTTAGTAAAATATCGTGTTTTATAAATCTAAAACTTGATTAATGTGTAAAAAGGGCTTAAAATATACATAAAAACCTATAACACACCGCACGCATCAAGGTTTTGGCGCCGTTTCCGGGAACACAAGGATTTTAAGAAAGCTTAAAATCGACGGCCTAATCAGTTTTTTTAAAACCTTTTCAAAACGCGCGCACATTTTTCTGCATTTTAGTTTAGTTTTGCATTTACAGTAGGTTGAACACGGGCCGTGTTCATTGAACACGGGCCGTGCTGCATATTTTTCATAAAACACCCAGATATAGAGCCTGGCCGTGCTCACTGAACATGCCCCGTACTCAACGAAACCAGTAACTTAAATTCAAACGCCCAGATACAGATCCTGAACACGGGGTCGTGTCCACTGAACACGGGGCCGTGTCCCGCCTCTGTTTCCGCTTTTATTTATGCTTTCTGGTCTCGAGACTCTGTTGTGGTTTGCTGAGTGATTCTTATGGATCAATACTCAGGAGGCTACAACTACACCTATGAGGAGGATAATTATAGGAAATATTATTGCACTAATTGTGGAAACCCGCACTCGGTACAACATTGTAACTTATCTCAACCATCCATTTCATACACATACTATGAGGAGCCCAGGTACGAGCCATCAACTTCATACACATCCTATGAAGACCAAAGGTATGAACCTTCTCCCTCATACTCATATTTTGATGAACCAAGGTATGAGCCTTCATACTCATACTTTGAGGAACCAAGATATGAGCCACCACCTTCATATGCTTATTATGAGGAGCCATGGCGTGAACAACCCACCTCATATGAGTATTATGAAGAACAAAATTACGACCCTTATCCATCATATACTTACAATGAAGAACAATGGTGTGAACCATCTACTTCATATGGGTATTATGAGGAACAAAGGATCGAACATCCGGATTCAAGCTTTGAAAATCCCGATCTTACTCTATCGCCGACATAACCGATAAGATAATGGAACACCTTAAAACTATTGAGCGTTGCATAAAAGAATCTCGCGCAAGGGAAGAGGAGTCCCGCGCACGAGAAGAATTAAATAAAAGAGAGATAGTTGAAAGTGTAAAAATGGAAGAACAAATAAGTGAAAAACCGACACATTAGTTAAACAACGAAAAGGGTGAGTCTGTTAACGTTAAAATTCAAGAAGAGTCTAATTTTGAAGAAATTAATCTCTTGTCACCTTCTTTCGAAAATCAATGTTTAGTACCCACTCATGCTAAGTTTTTAAAAGAGTTAAATACTAACACTAAAATTGATGAAACGGTAAGCGTTAAGTTAACTAATGATCAAACTTTGCTAATAAAAGAAGACCCATTTGAAATTAACATTACACCGGTTCCATGTTTTTTTTTTCAAAATTCATTTATTAGTAATATCACAATTGATAAGGATCTTTGTGTTAACATAATGACAAACTACACTTTCGAAAAATTAAGTATTGGTGATTTTTCTCCACTTCAAATACCCATTTTTCTATCCAATCGGAAAGTAATAAAATCAATCGGTGTAGTTGAGGATGTCTTGGTTCAAACAAATCAAATGGTAATCCCAACCGACTTTGTCATCCTTGATGACGCTCCTCTAGTGTTGGAACGACCCTTTGTAAAAACCCACGAAGCTTTGAAAAACCGGAAGCGCAACAATCTACCTATTCAATTAGGGGCATTTAAAAAGAGTGTCGATCTTAAGCGTTCAATGAAATATCCATTCGGAAATGACGACCCCCTAATTGAAGATGAGCCAGAACCACCCGATAAGGAGGGTCTAGCTAAGGACCCTTATAAACGTGGCGCACCACGGAGGCATTCCGCGGAACTATCCTTAGTTTTAGATTAGTTTAACTTTTATGTTTTCTAGTTTAGTTTTAATTTTCAGGAATAAAGCACACTCGAAATGGTGGAGGTTACTAAGGGAAACTTGAACCCACACCCCATGCACAAAAACAGAGCCTTCCGACACTTTTTCTTCATTACAGCAAGTTCAGCACGGGGCCGTGCTCACCCCAACACGCCCCGTGCCCGAGGTTCTGCAGAAAATGCTCAGTTCAGGTAACTGGACACGGGGCCGTGCTCACTGAACACGCCCTCGTGCCCAGCCTTCTGTTTAAATTTGAAACTGGCAGTTTGACCATAGGGCCGTGCTCAGCCAACACACCCCGTGTTCAGCTACCCAGTAACATAAAATCTTGTTTTAACCCACTTTTACACATTTTAATCAACTAAAAAACTTATTTTTGAGACAGATTGAGGACAATGTGTAATTTAAGTGTGGGGGTGGGGGATGCTAAAACCTTGAATCTTGCAAGTCCTAAAAACAAGCCTTACACAAAACTCTATTGGAACCGCTAATCACCCCAATTTTTTTTTTTCAAAAATTTGCATTTTTTTTTACTTGTCTTGGTTTAATTTGGGAATAACATGTTCTAAAAAGGTTATATTTTACAAAGCGTCGTGATAAAAAGAACCAACATAAGAAAATTATGAAACGGCATGACAAATCTAGTTAAAATTTGATTATATATACTTGATCACATTAAAAACCCATTCCCACAAAAAGTGAGTTTTGAGCCTTTATTGAGCATACAAATACATATCTTTAAACTAATTGCTCATTTTTCGTTTCTTGTGTGAATAGCCGCTTGGTTCTTACGACTCTAGAACTTGCCACGACGATACATACCCGGTCCTTACCAACTTAAACCCGAGTAAGTAAATGACAGAGGCATTAGGACTAACCATTTTTATTTCTACACCATTATTTTTCTTTTCTTTTTTACCACCTACCCAAAATCCCCCTAGTTAACCCCTTTGAGCCTAAACCTTTTCATTTCTTAACCCAAAAACAAACACCCTTTTACCCACCAAAACCCTTTTTATTTTTAACCCTTTGTTTTAGTAACAAGCTCGGTTTTTCTCATGACTTTGAAAAAAAAATCTTTGAATGATGAGGATGAAGCAAAAAGAAATAAACAAACAAGTTTATCAAAAATAACTTTGTTTGAATAACGAAGCTTCATCAAAATAAAAAAATTACAAAAATAGCAAGTCTTACGAAAACCGATGCTTTTACGCCTTTTGCCCTTTTCTACTAACCACTAACCCAACCACCTACCTTTAACCCAAGCCTAACCCAAGCCTAACCCTTCACCCCAAAAGTCCTCTTGATATTTACAAAGGTTTATAGTTAAAAAGGAGGAGGATTGATTGCTTGGCAAGCTTATGGTAGGAGTAAGTTCCATGCCGCTCTCGAGCGATTCACTAAAATACATCTTCGGCCGAGTGTTGAGTGATCCCCCGTAAGGTATGTGAACTTGTATATAAGTGAAATTTTAAAAAAAGGTATGTTATGCCATAATAAGTAATTTATCTTATGTAATGTTTTAAATAAATCATGACGAATAGGATTGCAAATAAATAAAAATAAAACTTAATAAAGAATCTTGGAAATCCCGACACTCTATGACAAGCCCAAAAACCTTCTCTTCTACCCATTCCATTTGGGAGTGTAAAGCCACATTATAAAGAGTTTTGCTTCAGGACAATCAAAGATTCAAGTGTGGGGGTATTTAATGTGTGCAAAATGCAACATATAAATTACATCAAATATGGCATAAAACTAACCCTTTTTTAGTACTAATGTTGGAAAAAAGTATGTTTTTGTCTTCCTTTTGTATTTTCAGGATTAAATGAGCTCAAATGAACAAAAGAAGCAAAAAAGCAGCTAAATCTAACATAAATACAAGAAAGGGATCAAACGTGGTATGCCCGACCCCCCGACAGCATCTTCCCAAGCAAAAACAAGAGAACAGAAGGCTGAACACGCCCCGTGCTCAGTGAACACGGGGGCGTGGCCAAGTGTCTGCAGAAAAGACAAAGCTGTAGAAGCTTCTATCACCCACCACGGGGGCGTGCCCACTGGACACGGGGCCGTGGTCAACTCTAAGATTCGCAGAATTTGGGGAAATCTTGATAGTACAGATACGTTTCTGCACACGGGGTCGTGCCCAGCGGACATGGGGGCGTGGTCAACTAATGCAGACAAGTTGCAATTAATGAAGAAAGAGAAGGAAGGTGGACACGGGGCCGTGCCCAATGGACGCGGGGCCATGCCCGAGCGTCTGTTCAGGCTATAAATAGGTGTGCTTGGCTCATTTGCAAACCATCCCTTGACACACCACCTCTCTCACACTTCACCCCCCACCATCACAACACCATCATCCACCACAATCATCCATCATCCATCATAGAGTGTGTGAGTCGTCTCGGGATCCAAGATTGATCGTAAGAGTTCTTGACAATCAAAGGCCATGTTTCCTAAGTCTCTTACATCACTTGGTGAATACAAGTGTCTAGTGTAATACTTTTTATTTTTAAAATTTTCGCACTTTTTATTTGGTTATGTATTAATGACTTTAATAACTAGTTTCTTATGTTGAAGGTGATTCTTCTTATCGTTTGTCCATGGTGTCTTGGCATTATTTTACTGTCTATATAAAATAAAAGATTTTCACCATTCATATCTCCACGGTCTATATGGAGATATGTTGGCTACCTGGTCGGGGGTTAAGGGAACGGTTTGGTAAGAGTCTTGCCTTGTTCAGTGTATAGATCCTGCAAGGACCTGGGTCAAATTTAGTAGGACCTCCTTCAATACCCACCGGTATTGGATGGCGGGGGTCCAAACTCTTTGATCCCCTCATATGTAAGCTACTATTAAAACTTTAACCCGGCTACTTAGGACTGTATCCCTGCTGACTCAGACTACTTAGTCGAGGGTAACGTCACCTTGAAAAGAGGGGCCTACCACATTATGCATTAATAACTTAATTAATTATCTTTCAATAATCCGACCCTTTAGGATTGTATCCTTGCTGACTCAAACTACTGGGTTGAGGGTAACGTCACCTTCAAAAGAGGGGCCTACTACAATAACTAAGATAATCTCTTAAAAAGTGCAAAAGTGCGGAAATAATCAAAGGTTACACTAAACACGAGTCGTATCCAAGTGATTCATCTTGTCTATCTGTTTTTATTTTTATTTTATTTTTCAGCATTTTAGTCAGTTTTTATTTTTCTAGTTTAAAATCTTTTTCTAAACTTTTGATTTAATTAGACGTTGAAGATAAACCGGTATTAAAAGCTCTTGTGTCCTTGGACGACCTCGGTATCTTGCCAACACTATACTATGCTCACGATGGGTGCACTTGCCCATATGTGTGTTTGGTGTTAGTAAAATATCGTGTTTTATAAATTTAAAACTTGACTAACGTGTAAAAAGGGCTTAAAATATCCATAAAAACCTATTACACACCGCACCCATCAGTTCCCTTTAGGGAATGTTTTCTTCAACTTCAATTGATTCATATCTTTCGATATTTTTCAATTTTTATGCAGAGGGTATGCTTTTAAAGCGCGTAATGTATTATACGAGATCTAGGCCATTGCTTCCGCAATATCAGAAGACCAGGTATAATACCCCATATATCAAACAGTATAAAGACCTAGTATCTCAGAATCTGGAAATCTCTCAAACAAGATTTCGGGGGTTACCCATATATCCGAGAGATGTTCCCCACGAGATAAGTAAGTATTTGAAATTTAGGTTTATATCTCGAAAACAATCTACTAAGCGTGTAAAAACCTACTGGCATATCATCAGTGAGATCGTTTATCACATTTTTACTTTCCAATTCTTTAGCGTACTGTGATTGTCTACTGATGTACTATCATTTCCTCTTTTTTCACAAAACTCATTTTTGAATTTTATCATGTTTTTGGCTTTTTCAAATTTTCAAATGTTTTTGGATTTTCTGAATTTTTCTTACTCCCCCTAAAATTCAAAACATTTAAAGAAAATTTGACAACCTGATACTGATAGCTTTGTCTCGCCATCCATTTTCTGCTTCTCATGCTCTGTTTTGCAGAAAATATAATGTACCCCCATGATTTACAACCCATTGATTTTCGACAGTTTGAAAACCGTGTTTCAATCTTGTGAAATTAATCATGTTTGTTCCACCGTGAGGGTTTCAGCATATTCACTCAACATATTTTTGAAATTTTTGACAAAACAAAAAAATTAAAAACAAACATATTTTTTATTTTTCAAATATTTGACAAAATAAAAACATATTTTTGGTTTTTAAATTTTCAAATTTTTAGGGTTTATAATATGGTTTATTTATGTACAGAAAACCAACAAACTCCCTGTTTCTCAGTTGCAGGGATCAGCAACCTCTTCCCCTCGTGCCAGGCTGCTTCCACCGTTGATTTTGCTTTCATCTTCTTTCTGAAGCACCTGCACATTCAATGTATTGAATTACTTGAACAAGTTAGCCCAGGTCTGTTTGACCTTAGGCATTTCAACACAATACGTTTCATTCAATTTCGAAAAATCTTTATCATTTTTCACAAATGTATTTTCATTCCGATTATCACTCATAGAAACCGTTTGTTTCTTTTCAACCCAAGTTTCTCCTTTCGAAGCACATCTTTTGTAAAAATGTGATTCATTTTGAACATTTTGATTTTGAACAACAACTTTTGGTTTTCAAAACTGATTTGGTTTTGTTGCATCAACAGTTGTTTTCCAACTTTGTGTTGTTCTTAATTTGGGTGTTACCGATTTCTATGTTTGTTGTGAGTCAGCCTTTGACATTTTTGGCTTCCAAGTTTGCTTTGATTCAAACTTGGTTGATTTCTGATTCACAACATCAGACTTCTTTTTCATTTCAATGCCAACAGATTTAAGATTTTGACAATTTCGACTAAGATGTCCAATTTGATCACATTTAAAGCATGTTCTCTTGGACACATCTTTAACCTGTTGTTGTTGCTTTTTCTTTTGAGCATAGGACTCTTCATTAGACTGTCATCTAAATTGGAGTTCTTTCTCTTCTTCAGAACTTGTTCCGTGAACAAAGTTCATCTTTTCCTGATAATTTGGCGTTTCATTTCTTTTTCGGTCCTGTTTCTTTTTATAACCCAACCCAGCCTTCATGTTTTTCTTTTTGTAACCAGGTTTGTTATAAAAAGTTTTCTTGCCTTTTCCAGCAAACTTTGAAATTTCGGACTTTTCAATCTCTACCAGTTTGAAAACTTTGTTGATTTTATCTGAAATCACATTTTGAATTAGGAATTCTTTATCCGAAAATAGTTTGTCCGATCCAATCATGGTATAAACCAATCATTTTGAATCATCATTCACAACTTTTTCAGATTTTGAGTGTTTAAGATAACTATCATGAAAACTTCCCTCATTTTCATCTTGTTATTCAGACTTATCTGTTTTGGTAGACTCCTCTGCTAGAACACTTTCAACAACCTTACCAACCACCTCTGAATCATTGATGTCATAAGATTTGGTGTAAGTCACATCAATGTTGTCGGGTAACTGGTCAACCATGTTTATTGCTTTTTCCACTTTCTCGCCATCATAGAATGTATAATTATTCTCTAACGGTGGTGGAACCTGATGGTATTCAGATCCAATTCCCTTTTTGTTCTTTTCTGACTCTTTTCCATCGGGTGTGATGTTGAAAATACGTTCCAGAATGTATGAAGACGCATGATAACTTTGAAGTTTATTAACCAACTTTTCTTTATCTACCAATTCTTATTTAAGCTTAGCGACATCATCAATATATTGATTTAAAACCATTTGTTTTCCTTCAAATCTGGCTTCAAGAAATTTAGTGTTTTTCTGACATGCAGACAATCTATCATCTAAACTTTTAACTTTACTTTTCAATGTTTCATAAGCTTCTTTTACAGTATGATATGACAATTTCATTCCATCATATTCCTTTTGCAACTCTTGAATTGTTTTATCTTTTGGAACACATTCATTGTAAACAGCTGAACACTTTTCTTTCAATATTTTATTTTGTTTTTCAAGATCATCACATCTTTGATTCAGCTTTTCATTTTCTTGTTTCAAAAACTTTTCACTTTCTATCATTTCATGACTTTTATTTTTGAAATTTTTTTCTATTTTGGTAAATTTAATGTCTTTGATTTTAAGCTTTTCATCCTTTTCAGTACAAGCATTGCACGTTTCCATGCATTTCTTGCACTGTTGTTCAGCTTTATTATCAACTGATTTATCAAAAGTATCAGTTTGAGTAGTTACCTCAGTGATTAGCACTGTGGTTTCGTTTGCTTGTGGATCCTGAACTTCCTCAATCTCCTACTGTTTCTCTGCAACAACTTCCTCAACTTTTTTATCTTCTTTCTTCACTTCCTTCACCAGCTTCTCACTCTCATCCATAATTTACTCAACCGTTTTCATTTTCTTCTCCAAACTGGCATATATCACCTTCTTTATGTCTTCTTCAACCTTTTCTTTATACCTTGGAATCTCCTCAAGGCCTTTGCACCAAACACTCACAGTTGGTATTGCAGCAACTAATGCTTCAAACTCAACTGTTTCAGGATTAACCGTCGGATTTCCTTTAGGATCGACAAAGCATTCCTTTTCTTTGCTCCACCTGCCTGCTTGTGTTACTTCCTTGTAGGCATCATACACTTCATTTAGCCTAATGTGAGCATGCCTTTCTTCTCGACTTTGGTTGATCTCAGCAACCATTGCTTTGGCTTTTCCAACTACTTTGTCATGTTGACTCCAATCATACCCTTCATCATCATGAATTACAATTCTGGGTCCTTCCGTCTCATCAAAGTATTTATCCCAATCAAAATTTTTCAAAACAGATTTTTCAGATTTTTCATTTTGTATACTGGATTCACTACGATCACGAAGTATCATTACAACTTGTCTCTTTTCTTTGGAAGGTCCTTCTTCAATCTGCTTTCTGGTTGGTTGCTCGTTGTTCTGATGATAAATGGCCTTTTTGTAGTAATCTTCATAAAAAGGATTTACGCTATCATCAGCTTTGTTGTTCGTGCATTCTCTCTTGAAGTGCCCCTTTTGTTACACTTGAAACAAGTGACTTTGTTCTTATCGAAACCTATCTTCATGTCCGGGACTTCTAAGCACTTTTTACCAGTTATCTCCATGAACCTTTGAGCTATTCGTATGACGCTTGCCATGCACCAGCGAATGTCCATGAGTTCCATCTCTTCTGGATCAACTTGATCATAATCCTCCTTCGTCATGTTTGGATTTCCCTTACCTGCAATTAAACCTTCGTAAGATACCAGAATAGAGGCTAAGAAGCTCATGTGCTGTTGAGCAAACTCATTGTTTAAAAGTGGAGAATTTTTCTAATCCTGGTTTGGATTAGATTTTGACGATGCAGAAGTAGATGAAGAATGATATCCTAGATCATAGCTCAAAGATTTGCTGTTTGACGAATCACCAGTCTTTTCTGCACTATAACCAGTTCTTATCTTTGGAGATTCGTTGTTTTGTTGCATTCCTCTGCGATAGTACAAACCAACGTTCTGTTGATAACTAGAGCTAGACATTTTGTTTTGTTTTTGTAGCAACAGATCATGTTCCTCTATTTTCTCAATCAAACTCTCTAACGTAATCTCATCGAATTTATCATCATTTTTCAAAACGATCACATAGGTTTTCCAATCTTCCTCATGTGGTAATGCTTCGACGAGTTTATCCACCATCTCTTCTCTGTCTTTATGGATTCCAAATCTTTCAATTTCAATCTTCAGATGGCAAAACCGTTCTATCATTTGACGAACTGTTTCATTTTTCATGCAACCGAATAAGTCAAACTCCTTCTTCAACAGAGATATCTTGTTTTTCTTGATATCCTTCCCACCTTCAGCTTTCAACTTTAACGCTTCCCAAATTGATTTAGACGTTTCACCATGCTGAAGTAGTGAGAATATATCCTCTCTGACAGATTGTTGAAGTAAAGTTTTCATTCTTAATTCACTTGAATGTTCCTTTGTATCATCAGCTGTGAATTGTTTAAGTGTGATTAACTCATGTTTTTCATTTCTTGGTTTTTCATATCCTATTGTCAACATGATCCAGCTATCATATGCATAGTGTCACACCCCAACCGATGGCGGAATCATCGGGGCATGGCACTGAGCGAAACAGATTGTCCAGAAGTTTCCATAACAATTATCATTACTATTCAATTTAAATAACATGTCCCATACCATGTCTCAAACAGTAAAAAAAATTATTACAGATAAAAATATAGGCAAATAATTCTGTTCCGACAACTCAGATTTAAATAGAGCAATTGTTTATCTGCTTCTAGAGACCCTTGATTCGATTACTACAGACAACTATTTGTTGGGCTCTAAAGCTTTATTCTAGCTTCAATTTCCTACCAGATGTGCATCCTAAGCACCTGTCACATACGTTAAAATAAAGTCAATACATATAATGTAAAGGTGAGCATACAAGTTTGATAATAGCATATAAAGTTCGAATTCGTTTACGCATAACCAGCACGTACACAAAGTGAAATAAAGCACGTTAGTTATCGACATAGATCCATCGATACCAATGACTGCGGGTTGACTGCCAGATGCAGTTCGCAATACATGATTACCACCGTAACCATGCAAGTAATTGTCCTTCACAACCCCCGCGAACGGGTGCTGAGTCCAAACTATAGTACTATCGATGCTAAGGCAGGTAGACAACATTCCATGTGTAAACATAACAAACAAGCATTCATAATCCACGTATAACATGCATTAACGGTTAGCGTTCAATTAGTATTGAGTAGTGTGTTTGATGTGATTTGAATAGTTGTAACGTATGTAACACCCAAAAGTGCATAAAGCAAAAAGGGATCGAGTATACTCACAGCGGTTGATGGATTGAAGGGAGCGCTTAGCGAGTAAAGTTAGCCTGAATGGATTGATAGCATAACGATAAGTGACGCGTAAGATGATACAAAGTGTGAATGGGTCGGATAGCAGTTCGGTCGGATGGTAATCCGATCGGACGGCTTGTCCGTGCGGATGGCAATCCATTCGGATGGTCATTCGGTCAGACGGTAGTCCGGTCGGATGACTATTCGAGTGGATTGTTTCTTCCTATGAGATGAATGTGTTTGTGTATGATGGCTTGTCTTTTGAAGTTTTTGTTGTAGCATTTGAAAACATTGAAGTATCTTTACCCTTCAGGTCGGTCGATCGAACGGCTGTTCGATCGGCCAGCAACCCGATCGGTTGGGTATTTTTAGCAAGACAAGTTCTCAGCAGGGTGTCACCTGATCGGACGGCTGTTCGATCGGGTGGCACTCCTAGTGCATCGAACATGTTGAAAAATCGATCAAGTGTTGAAGTATAGTATCTCATGATCCGAAGAGTAATCCGACCGGACAGTAGTCCGATCGAACAGCAGTTCATTCAATACTAGCCTTCAAAATAAATTGATTAAGTGTGGGACCATGTGTTAACCGATCGGCTGGCCAGTCGTTCGGCTGACTGTCCGATCGACTGGCTGTCCGTTCGGACAGCAGTCCGATTGGTCAGCAATCTGACCTGATCAGCCTATTCACCTAACACTTGGTTGTTCTGATTGTTTGTCGTTTTATTGAGGTATTTTGACAACGAGTCGAACCATAGATCCCTCGTCCTTACTTGGTTCCCCTGGTCGGACAGGAATCACCCAAATCCAGCCGGCGAGCTGTTCAGAACGGAGTTTAACGTTTAACCTGAAATCGGTTAACCTCATGGACAGAATCCGGATCTTGAGCCATGCAACCACCGGAGTGATTTGTAAGCCGGCACAGGCTCCGTTTCTATCGGTTTGAAGGCATTGAGTGAAAGAGAGTTGAAAGAAAGTTGGAAAATCCATCTTTCAATCCTTTTCACCGTGTATATGTTTAGATCTATGAAAGATCTTTATTTGTTTATGTGGAAATTGGCTAGATCCAAGTTATTCTTGGTGGGTTGAGGCCAGAACATGAAGTTCTTCAACAACCCATGATGACATCATCCTAGAACACTTGAATCTTGATGATTTCATGGTTAAAAGTTAAGATTTGAAAGATAGAAAGGTGTAGGAGTGCGTGTAGATCAAGAAAGTACCAGATTTAGGACGAAATCTTACCGGAATCGAGAGGAATCTGAGAAAAGGATGAGTTAAGCGTGCTGGTCGGACAGAGGTTTCCAAAAGTGGAAAGGATGACAATGACAGGGGTATTTATAGGATGCCAAATGAGGAAAGTGTTGGCCGATCGGTCAGGCAGCTCGATCGGACAGCAATCCGATCGACTGGCTGTTCGATCAGCTGGTAGCCTGATCGATCAGCTGCACGTTTCGAGTGTTTGATGCGACGATTTTTGATATTTCGATTTCGGTTGCGAGCGGTTCGATACGATAGGGTTTCCTAGTCAAATTACTTTTAATCCCAACTACTCATATCTCGCACTATCCCTTCTCCACTAATTATCATAGTTCGATTGTGATTCGAGTTCGATGTCGATTGAGTTCGATTGCATTTCGAGTTTCGATTGGTTTCCACAACATACAAAATTAAACATGCGCAGGTAACACGTAAGGCACACACACACGTAGAACAATATTCCAAATGCGTAGTTCGAGTTACGATTCGATGTCGATTAGCATAGTTTGATTATCGTTTAGTTAACTTTATCGCATTGTTACTTCCTATAGTTCACAGTCATAGGTCGATTGAATAGCGATAATCAAACGTCGATTATTGTAATTATAGACACTTACTCCACATAATAGCTAGAATAAAAGAAATCTATTATTAGTTGGTTGCGCGAAATCGGTCGTTGACTTTGACCTTGACTTTGACTCCTTGAAAACACGGGGTGTTACACATAGGCTTGCACCCAGTTTTCAAATCTTTCATACCACCAGTGATAATCTTCGATATTCATGAGCTTTGGTGGTCTCAGATGATTTTCGTAGACGTTATCATGATTCAAACTCTCAGAAATCACGGTTGTAGCATTCTTTGGTGTTCCTGGAGTTTCTTCCGATGTAAACGCGTTATAAAACGTGTTATAAAACTCTTCGCCAATTTCTAACATCTTTGAAATGCTTCTTGAATTTTTCATTCCTTGAATCTTTCGCCTCGTTTATCACCTTGAATCACCTACAAACGAACAAACAAACGATCAGTTTAAAATGAACAGTTATATGGAATGTGCAACCAATCGGACGTGGTCAACGAGGGTCAACAGAAATAAGATGACAGCGGATCGGATGGTGATCCGATCGAGTGACAGGCTGTCCGATCGGGTGAGGTGCTGTCCGATCGGGTGGGATGCTGTCTGATCGGGTGAGGTGCTGTCCGATCGGGTGGGATGCTATCCGATCGGGTGAGGATCCGATACTTGAACCTGAGACACAAGCAAATAGAATGATTAGAATCGGATGGTAATCCGTTCGGATTGCCACTCGATGCTTGCACTTAAAACTTTTGAACAAAGTCCCTTGAATCGGATTGTGATCCGATCGGGTGGGTCAAAAAAGTCAAACTATAAAAGAATTGCAATGAATCGGGTGGTGATCCGATCGGGTCACAATCCGAGACTTGATACTTATATGAGTTAATCAAATCAAGGTTCAACGGATCGGACGGTGATCCGATCGGGTAGCCGTTTGACTCTTTGACCTTAACAATGAAATTTAATTTTCAATATAACTAGTTGATTTTCCGCCCGCGCGTTGCGGCGGGGACCTAATGTCTACAAAACGCGTGTCGGCAACGGCAAGCAGATACCGAAAATCAAAACATAAATAACAATGACGTGGTAACGATAGTTACTCTGTCCCCAAAAAAAGTGATTTTAAATAAACTAATATATAATAATAGGACCCCACACTTCCTACATGTTGTAAATTCAGTTGTTTTCAGTTTAGTTATTACGGTGATAAGATGTTAAAATATGGATCAGCTCGTTACCGGTAACGACACCGAGAGTACCGATCCGGAAAATCATCGAAATTAGGTACCCGCACCGAAAATGTTCGGTGCGATATGATATGGTATGGTATGGTATGGTATGGTATTTGAAGTTAAAAATCAGTAAATACAAGTATGGTGCTAGACCGGTGTCGAACCGAAATTAACGATTCTGAAAACGCCAAAAGGTGGGTACCAAATTGGTACCGAAAATGATTGATATAGTAAATTTGGTACCGATACGATACCGGTTTGATTACAGGATTTGATACGATTTGCTCATCAACAATCTAAATATCCAAGTTAATTTTACATGCTACAATTCATTCATTATAGGAAAAGACAAAAAAGAAAACAAAATAAGTTGTTGTGTATATAAAACCTCAATCAAACAAAATACAGTTTACTTACAGTGTGTATGAAAAGTAGTCTATACGATGCAATTACTTGCGTTGCTACAAGATTTGATAAGCTCGGTACCAACTGGTACCGAAAATACCGTTACCGAAAATCCCTAAAAGTTGGAACCGGTACCGATTATACCTGTTACGGTACGGTTCGGTCCCGGTCGTTACTGTTACGGTACCGGTATTTGAGGGTAAAAACCGGTGAATACCGGTGCCGAACCGATACCGAAAATGACAAAAGTCGATACCGATTCAGTACCGAAAATATACCCGATTTGGTAAATTTGATACCAGTACCGGTACCCGATACCATTTGCTCATCCCCTTGATGATGTTACTATTCATTGGATTGTGTATGACAAATAATCTAAACTGATGCAATTACTTGCGTTGCTACGTTGCTACAGGATTTGATGAGCTCGGTACCAACCGGTACCGAAAATACCGTTACCAAAAATCCCCAAAAGTGGGTACCGGTACCGAATATACCTAGTACGGTACGGTTCGGTGCCGGTCGGGACCGGTACGGTACCGGTATTTGAGGGTAAAAACCGTTGAATACCGGTGCTGAACCGAAACCAAGAATGTCAAAAGTCGATACGGATTCGGTACCGAAAATATACCCGGTTTGATAAATTTGATACCTTGTTGCCCTGATTTACTGTTTGATTTTCATTTTTTTAATTGAATATAAAGTTTATTGTTCAAAGCGTTTGTTTTTTAATATAATAAGGATAATCTCACATGCAAATACACATGAATTGCTGCACAAACTCAAAGAATCACGTGGCAGACAAACTTTATTATGCAAACTAATCAACTCACATGCAAACAACAACAATATTGAATTTCTAAATGACCAACAACATTTAATGCTCACATGGACTTGGTTGACAAACACAAATTGAAATCACATGCAATCAGAATCAACTTTGTTTCTATTGGACCTTAAAGACTTAGTGGACTGACATCTCTTTTTAAAATCTATTGGGCCGATAAATGGATCTGACAATTCAATTAAAGTGTTCACGTGATTTGCAATGTATAAAAGACTTTCGTGCAAAATGAATCGGATAAGATTTTAAGTATGATTGGGCCGCCCAACTGAATGAAGCAAAGTCTAATAAAGCCTTACAAACTGACAACACAGCACTTAATCAGATTTGTCATGTGACATGATTGGATGACTTTTAGGAATGTAATTTGAATCGAGTGGCAGCTCGATCAAGTGATACTAATTGATAAATGAACTTTGAATAGAGTGGCTACCCGATCGAGTGAGATTGTGCCTTGGATAGGGTGGCAACTCGATCGGGTGAGAGTGTTGTCACGACCCCAGCCCCGGTTTGACCCGGTCAAGAGCCGCAGGACAGGAACCGTGTTATCAATGATGTGACAGCGGAAGATTTTCAACATGATCTTTTAAAAACTCAAATGCTCAATTATTTTATTTCATAATTTGGAAATAAACCCCGTAATTTACAATAAAGGAATTTAACTAGGAAATTCCCTAATTTATTTAAAACATGTTTATTTAATTTTAACTGGGCCACCTCCTCAAGCTTGATAGTGCTCCGTAGCACGTTTTCCTTGATTTACAGCAGGTCGCCTGAAACATGTTTTAAAAATATTTTATCAGCGGGGAAATGCTGGCGAGTCACTCATTTTGCATAAAATGACACATAGCTATAAATTACAGCATAAGAGCGATTACAATGGCTTCTATCTTATTTTTATCTGGCGCCTTGTCACATGTGACGATGGTCATACCACTATTGGGTCCCACCCCAAGTAGAGATGATTATCCCGATTAGTCAATGAACTTAATCGGGAGAAAATTAGTAATATGCACAATACCCCACTAGCCAGTGATTCAAGATATCCACGACTTACTCCCTGTAATTATAACATTTGAAAATGGAGTATTGAAAAATGCTTTTGATAAAAAGAGAATGACTCACATTGCAGATTTATATGAGCAGAACTTAGCCTACTGATTAGCCTTTTAACCCAAATTTAAACAACATGCACACGAACTAGGTTAGTAACTAATACAGCATTTACGATAACTCACGAGATTAAACCCTCACAACGAATGACAAAGAGCGATACTTAAACATCCATCGAATTAACGATAAATGACAAAGCATAAACCCTAATGTGGGCAACACGTAAACATCCATTGGATAGTTTTAATCGACCGGACATTGAATCGTAGCAGCGATCGAGTTAATACCCGATATCGGAGCAGCGCCTCGCTAATTTTAAAAGTAATTTCGACTTCAGAGTATTGAAACTTCGTTTTTGAAAGTTTGTTTCGACACCAGTGGACTGTGCATGCAACAAGCTATTTATAGCTGATTTTTAAGGCTCACACGGCCCGCGTAAACCATAAGCCATACCTTACGCGGCCCGGGAGGCCGCCTAGTCTACGTATAGGTTGCATGGGTCATGAGTAGGTTTACCATCTGGTCACCATGTGGATCCGGAACACTTATCCAGTCAACTTAACATTGACGCGGCCCGCGTAAGACAAGGCTTGTCTTTTACGCGGCCCGCCTGGGAACCAGAATTATGTTTTTCTTGGTTTTTCATGCACAGTATGGTTTCAGGGGTTCGGGATTTTACTTACGGGTATTTTTAGGACAATTTTGAGAGTCCTTACATCCTCCCCACCTTATTTAAAATCTCGTCCTCGAGATTCATTGAAATAAGTGAGGATACTTTTGCTTCATCTCTGATTCCAGATCCCAAGTATATTCGGGTCCTCTCTTTGAATCCCACTTGACCTTGACAAGTACTAACCGTTTGTGTTTGATAAAATTCACCTTTCGATCTTTAATTTGAAGAGGTTTCTCAACAAATTTTAATTTCTCATTTACCTCTATATCTTGGAGAGGTACTACCAAAGATTCGTCTGATAGGCATTTCTTGAGGTTGGATACATGGAATACATCATGTACTCCAGCTAACTCCTCTGGTAGTTGTAAGCGATAAGCAACTGGTCCTATAGTTTGGATCACTGAGAATGGTCCTACGTATCTTGGACTTAGCTTTCCTTTCTTACCAAATCAAACTACTCCTTTCCAAGGTGAAACTTTTAATAGTACTTTGTCTCCAATTTGAAACTCGAGTGGCTTCCGTCTATTGTCTGCATAACTCATTTGACGATCTTGAGCAGTCTTTAATCTTTCCTTGATCTGTGTGATTTTGTTATTAGTTTCTTGCACTATCTCGGGACCTGATAATTGACTCTCTCCTATTTTTGCCCAACAAACTGGAGTTCTGCACTTTCGTCCGTACAGTGCTTTGAATGGGGCAGTTTCGATGCTTGCATGATAACTATTGTTATAGGAGAATTCAATTAAGGGTACATGATCGTCCCAATTTCCACCAAAATCTATCACACATGACCTAAGCATGTCCTCCAAGGTTTGGATCGTCCTTTCACTTTTTCCGTCTGTTTGAGGATGATATGCAGTGCTTAAATTCAGTCAAGTTCCCATTGCTTCTTGGAAACTTTTCCAGAAATGGGAAGTAAAATGACTATCCCTATCCGAAACAATGGAGAGTGGAACTCCATGTAAAGATACTACTTCATCTACATACAACTTTGCCAACCTTTGCACACAAAACTAGGTTAGTAACTAATACAACATTTACGATAACTCACGAGATTAAACCCTCACAACTAATGACAAAGTGCGATACTTAAACATCCATCGATTTAACGACGAATGACAAAGCATAAACCCTAATGTGGGCAGCACTTAAACATCCATTGAATAGTTTAATCGATCGGACATTGAATCGTAGCAGCGATCGAGTTATTACCCTGTTATTGCGGCAGCACTTCGTGAATTGTGTGTGTTTTTGGACTGTTTCTACTATATCTCAACGTACGTATTGAATTTCTACGTCGAACTAACGCAGAATGTCAAGTCCCAAGCCCCTGTATTTATACTTGAAATTTGTCCCTCTCGCGTGTCGCGAGAGGTTCTCTTGTACGCGTCGCGTGGCGCGAGGGACCCCAATCTACCCTAGGGTAGCCCCGTGTCCAGGTAGCTCAGGTGTGTTGGTCATGCATGCAATTTCATTTTACACATTAAACTGTCGAGATAATACTAACTAGGCTTTACCCCCCCCCCCCCTGAGTTTTAGGGGCCTTGATCCTGATTCCGATTGTTCTGAAAATTTTAGGGTTTATGCAGAATCACTTGGGTGTCTTAATTAGGGTTTCCGATTGGATAATTAAAGTAATAAATAGGACTTTTTAATGAGAGTTGTTACATCCTCCCACCTTAATAAAAATCTCGTCCTCGAGATTTACTGGAACAAGTAGGGGTATTTCCGCTTCATTTCTGATTCCAGCTCCCAAGTGTATTCAGCTCCTCTCTTTGAATCCCACTTGACTTTGACTAGAACTAGTCGCTTGTGCTTGAGAAACTTAATCTTTCGATCCTCGATTTGAAGAGGTTTTTCAACAAATTTCATTTTCTCATTTATCTTTATATCTTGGAGAGGTACTACCAAAGATTCGTCTGATAGGCATTTCTTGAGGTTGGATACATGAAATACGTCATGTACTCTAGTTAACTCCTCTGGTAGTTGTAAACGATAAGCAACTGGTCCTATACGTTGGATCACTGAAAATGGTCCTACGTATCTTGGACTTAGCTTTCCTTTCTTTCCGAATCGAACTACTCCTTTCCAGGGTGAAACTTTCAATAGTACCTTGTCTCCAACTTGGAACTCTAGTGGTTTACGTCGATTGTCAGCATAGCTCTTTTGACGATCCCGAGCAATCTTTAATCTTTCCTTGATTTTAGTGATCTTGTTAGTAGTTTCTTGTACAATCTCTGGACCTGATAATTGACTCTCTCCTATTTCTGCCCAACAAACTGGAGTTCTGCACTTACGTCCGTATAGTGCTTCAAATGGGGCAGTTTCGATGCTTGCATGATAACTATTGTTATAGGAGAATTCAATTAATGGTAAGTGATCATCCCAGTTTCCACCAAAATCTATCACACATGCTCTAAGCATGTCTTCCAGAGTTTGGATTGTCCTTTCACTTTGTCCGTCTGTCTGAGGATGATAGGCCGTACTTAGATTTAGTCGGGTTCCCATAGCTTCTTGGAAACTTTTCCAGAAGTGGGAAGTGAAACGACTATCCTTATCTGATATAATGGAGAGTGGAACTCCATGTAAGGATACAACTTCATCTACATACAACTTTGCCAACCTTTCCATGCTAAAGGTTTCTTTCATAGGTAGGAAATGAGCTAATTTTGTTAATCGATCTACAATTACCCAAATTGTGTCATTACCCTTTCTAGTTTTGGGTAACTTAGTAACAAAATCCATTGTTATAAGTTCCCATTTCCATACAGGCATTTCTAGTTGTTGCAGTTGACCTGAGGGTTTCTGGTGTTCTGACTTAACTTGTGAACAAGTTAGACACTTAGAAACATATCTAGCTATGTCCTTTTTCATTCCTATCCACCAGAAATTATTTCTTAAATCTTGGTACATCTTATTGTTTCCAGGGTGCATGGTATACCTAGATTTATGGGCTTCTTCTAAAATCTTATTTCTTAATTCTCCCTGCTTAGGTACCCAAATTCTTTTCTTATGGAATCTCCAAATTCCATCATTTCCTTGCTCTAATTCTTTTATTCGTCCCTTCATTCCTTCAGCAGTGTCCTCTATTGCTGTTTCTTGAACATTTTTGAGTTGTTCCATTAAATCTAACTGTAGATTTAATCTTAGAGCACGAACCCGTCGTTGTTTCTCATGATACTTACGACTTAAGGCACCTGCAACTACATTTTCCTTTCCTTCGTGATACTGGATATTACAATCGTAATCACTTAGGATTTCCATCCATCTCCTTTGCCTCATGTTCAACTCTTTTTGCCCAAATATATACCTTAAACTTTTATGATCAGTATAGATAGTAAATTTACTTCCATACAGATAATGTCTCCAAATTTTAAGGGCAAAAATTATGGCTCCTAATTCTAAATCATGAGTTGTATAGTTTTCTTCGTGGTTTTTCAATTGTTTTGAAGCATAAGCAATTACCTTCTTGCGTTGCATCAGCACACATCCAAATCCTAGTTTTGAAGCATCACAATACACTTCAAAATCTTCAGTCCCTTCTGGTAATGCTAATATTGGGGCATTTGTTAACTTATGCTTTAAAATCCTAAAGGCCTCTTCTTGCTTAGATCCCCATTCAAACTTAACTGCTTTACAGGTTAGCTTAGTTAATGGCACGACGATCTTAGAAAAATCCTTAATAAACCGTCTATAATATCCAGCTAAACCTATAAAACTTCTAATTTCCATTGCGGATTGTGGAACCTTCCATTTGGTAATTGCCTCTATCTTAACAGGATCTACGTGAATACCTTCGTGATTCACCATGTGACCTAGGAATTGCACTTCCTGTAGCCAAAATTCACACTTCGAGAATTTGGCATAAAGCTTTTCTTTTCTTAACAAAGTTAAGAGTGCATGCAAGTGCTGACAGTGCTCTTCCTGATTCTTGGAATAAATCAGTATATCGTCAATGAAGACAATTACAAATTTATCCAAATACGGTTTACAGATTCTATTCATCATATCCATAAATGCTGCAGGAGCATTTGTTAAACCAAAGGGCATGACTGTAAATTCGTAATGACCATACCTTGTTCTGAAAGCATTTTTAGGTATGTCTTCTTCTTGTACCTTCAATTGATGGTATCCGGAACGTAAGTCGATCTTAGGAAAATATCTAGCTCCTTGAAGTTGATCGAAAAGATCATCAATTCTAGGTAATGGGTATCGATTCTTAATTGTAACCTTATTCAATTCTCTATAATCAATACACATTCTCATTGCACCATCCTTCTTCTTCACAAACAATACTGGTGCTCCCCACGGGGATGAACTAGGTTGTATGAATCCTTTACTTAGTAATTCATCTAATTGCTTTTTCAATTCTAACATTTCAGTAGGTGCTAACCGATAAGGTGCCTTGGCTATCGGTGTAGTTCCAGGAATTAGATGAATTCTAAATTCTACTTCCCTATCAGGTGGTAATCCAGGTAATTCTTCTGGGAATACATCTAGGTATTCTGAGACTACAGGGATCTCCTTAAGTTCTTTACCCTTAGTACTAATGATTACTGAAATCATATATACTATTCCTTGCTTTCGTTCATAACTAGCAACTTTCATTACTGATATGAACTTCATGGGTTTACGTGGTTTATCTCCTGTAATCATGATTACTTCCCCAGTAGGTGCCCGAATTTCTATAGAGTTTTTATCACAAAGGATTTGAGCATGGTTGGCTACTAACCAATCCATTCCTAATACGACATCGAATTCAGCTAATTTCATAGGCAATAGGTTTGTTGAGAATTTATGACCTGAAAGTTCTATGTTTTCTTTTTGCAAAACCTTATTTATGTTAACTGAATTCCCATCTGCGGTTTCGACTGTAAAAATCTGCCTAAGGTTGGTTAAATGTAAGTTAAGAGCTTGGCAGAATGAAGTATTTATAAAACTTTGGTTTGCACCAGAGTCAAATAATACTTTTGCATATACGTTATGAACTAAGAATGTACCAGCTATCACGTCAGGGATTAGCTCGGCTTCCTGAGTAGTCAACTGAAAAGCTTGAACATTCTTCTTGGTAGCTCCGTCGGCTGGCTTGGCTTTATTGTCTGCTGGTTTAACCACTTTAGGACATTCTGTTTTGAAATGCCCAGCTTCTCCACAGTTATAGCAGATCCTGGTTTTCTTTCTGCAGTCTTCTTCACGGTGTCCTACAACTTTGCAAAAGTTGCAGGTTACATTGCATCTTCCATAATGTTTCTTTCTACAATTCTTGCAGAATGGCGGAGTTGAAGATTGCCCTGTTCCTCTTCTCTTGAAGCTGTTATTATTACCCGTACGAAATCCTTGGGTAATTTTCTGAGCCAGTTCCTTTTTCCTGTTTTCATCTCTTGTGTGTACCAGTTCGTCAGTTAGGGTGTTGGCTAATTCTACCGCATCATCAGTAGTGCAAGGTCTCGCAGCTTTAACGATATTGCGGATTTCGCCAATCAATCCCCAAATATAGCGAGAAATGAGTACCGGTTCTGGTGAAGCCAGTGTTGGTACCACTCTAGCATATTCAAAGAATGTTGAAGTATAGCCGCGACAATCTACACCCATCATTCCATGATTTAGGAACTTATTTACCATTTGATCTTTTTCATATTCGGGACAGAATTTTCTTTCTACAAGACTCTTAAATTCTTCCCAGTTCATGGCATAGGCCATATTTCTTCCTTTGGCTTGCAGTACTGTATTCCACCATTCTAGCGCCCCTTCTTTGAAAAGATTTGACGCGTACATGACCTGGTCGTCCTTGGCACATTTACTTATTGTAATCACTGCCTCGGTTTTCTCTAACCAACGCAGTGCCGCAGTTGCTCCTTCATTGCCTGCAAATTCAGCGGGTTTACAAGCAAGAAATTCTTTGAAAGTGTAACCAGGCGTTGCAGCTTTCATTTTCTTAGGGAGCGGAGCCTGTCGTGGATCATTATTGTGATTAGTATGATTATCGCCTTCGTTTACGCTTTTACTAAAGTTATCTTCAGAAATACGTTTGCTAGGAATGATTTGTTGAGGTTCAACTGGTTTCTGGGCAGCAGCAAGTATTGCTGGAATAACATTGGCTATCCCTTGAGCAACGATATTTTCTATATCTTGCCTAGTCATAAATTGATCTTCCGGATATTGCTCAGATTGGTTAACCTCATTAACTGGTTCATTATTAGCGTTTTCCATCTGTTAATTAATTTATATAGATTATTAGTATTGAATAAATAACAATCATACAAATTTCACAACATATATATAGTCAAAACTATCGATTTCTCGATTTCATTTTTATATTTATATATCTGCGTCAATACACACCATTTATCTGACAAAGGTTTTATTTGTAGTTATTTTACAGACTGATTTTATTATTATATTATTACACAACCATAGTTTCACCACCATCCTATCCCTGAGTACTTTAGAAGCGACGTTCCCTCTCGCCGTACTTCCAGGAGATCTGTTCTCCCACTTCCCGGATCCTATTCCTGGCATCCACCAATTTTTCGCCAAAGTGGCGAAGTTCAGCTAGATTTTCATTGCTCATTGGTGGGTTTGGTATTGGTTCCGGGTTGAACTGAGGGAGAAAAGTATAAGGATTATTAAGCAGGTTTTGGAACTGCCAGTCATTAGTCCACCACTCATCCATTCCTAAAGGTTGGGTGTGGATTATAGGTTCTGGGATTACTGGTTCCAAGTTTATTGGAATTTGATTTTCAGGAGGATAAGGGTAGATATTATTATTAATAGGCCTGACGATATCACAGCTCGCCAATGCACGATCCAATTCCTCCTGAAATGGTAACTCCTCAACTTATCTAGAGTTTTTCCCAATTTCCATCTCTGGTTGCCTAGAACCTTCCCCAGTCTCCATTTCCACCTGCCCAGAACTTTCCCCGACTTCAATCCCCTTTCCTTTATCTAAGGGATTTTCTATTTTAGGGATCTTCCTAGTTGAGGGTTTCCTCCTGCGCACACGCCTCCGTCCTACAAATCTTCTCTTTTTCTTAGGCTTGGGTTTCTCTGGAGGTGGAGCATTGAATTCCATAGGTTTTTCTATATCGGCTATGTAACCAGTAAAGTCTCTAGACACTTCTATTTTCACCGGATAAAGGTTGAGATTCTGAAGGGCTTCAGATAAGTCATTCATGTTGTTTAGCATATATGCAAAACACACAAAATGCTAAGTTAAAATTTTATAACAAAATTTCGTAGATAACCTTTAAATATTATTGCATACCAATTAACACATATTAGGGTTTACTGTAAAACTTATTTATTTACTGGGTAAAGTTTCTGGCTTTTTAAGTGATAAGGGTGCTAAAACTTGAGTCAGAATATTTAAAGATTTGCATTTACTGCTACAATGGCTAGCATATAGAGATCTACCCATTTTTCATCTAACTTGTCTTCCCATGGTGGGTTACTATCTAGTTCTTGGGTTTTCTGATTAACTCTCTTTTCTTTTAGTTGTGATTTCTTTATTTTCTCCTGACTCTTCCTAATAATCAAACTTCTTTTATTAGGAGAAAGTGGTTCCTCATATTGTGCCTTTCGAACAAATATTCTCTCCTCAGTATCTACTGAGTATCTTGAGGATTTTGTTTGAGATAAACTTTCCTTCTCTTTTGGTGAACTATCTAATTTAAGATAGATGTTCGAAAGCTTTTGCTTACCCATACTGTAATTAACAATTAATCAGTTAATAAAACACATAATCACAAAATGGTAATCAGGAAAATTAAGTAATTCTCAAATACTTAATTAGCTTAACTCAGTGGCTCTGATACCACCTTTTTCTATCACGGCCCCCGACCCGGTTTGACCCGGTTCAGGAGCCGAGGAACAGAAAATCCCGTGGTATTATTTAATTGAGTTGACAGTGGAAAACTTTCGCATGATCTTTTTAAAACTACAATTTCCCAATTATTTTATTTCACAACTCGGGATAAAACCCTGTTAATTTACAATCATATGATTTCACTGAGAAATCTTTATTTTACAAAACATGTTTCTTTATTTTATATTGAGCCACTTCCTTAAGCTTGTAGTGCTTCACGGCACTTTTTCTGGATCACAACAGATCACCTGAAACATGTTTGAAAAAGGTTTTGTCAGCGGGAAATATTGGTGAATCATTCTTTTTACTAAAACGACCCGTTTGTTATAATTTACAGTATTAAGAGCGATTACAATGTTTCCTGATATCAACCAACTACCCACGATATTTGTCACTCGACCATCCATCGGTAACCTCATTGTCCAATGGTGTCTGTGACTATGGTCATATCACTCATTGGCTAACCCGTTGTCCAATAGTGACGGTTATCAAGTAATGTATACAAAACCCCACATACCGGCTGTAATTTGGTGATTACAAAGACTTAATCCCTGTAATTATAACCTTGATAATAAACATGATTTTGAAAGTAATTTGATAAAAAGAGAATGACTCACATTGCAGATTTAACACGGGTAGAGTCTAGCTTATTGATTAGTCTTGTTAACCTAGTTTAAATAACAATGCACACAAAACTAGGTTAGTAACTAATACAACATTTACGATAACTCACGAGATTAAACCCTCACAACTAATGACAATGTGCGATACTTAAACATCCATCGATTTAACGACGAATGACAAAGCATAAACCCTAATGTGGGCAGCACTTAAACATCCATTGGATAGTTTAATCGATCGGACATTGAATCGTAGCAGCGATCGAGTTATTACCCTGTTATTGCGGCAGCACTTCGTGAATTGTGTGTGTTTTTGGACTGTTTCTTCTATATCTCAACGTACGTATTGAATTTCTACGTCGAACTAACGCAGAATGTCAAGTCCCAAGCCCCTGTATTTATACTTGAAATTTGTCCCTCTCGCGTGTCGCGAGAGGTTTTCTTGTGCGCGTCGCGTGGCGCGAGGGACCCCAATCTACCCTAGGGTAGCCCCGTGTCCAGGTAGCTCAGGTGAGTTGGTCATGCATGCAATTTCATTTTACACGTTAAACTGTCGAGATAATACTAACTAGGGTTTACCCCCCTGAGTTTTAGGGGCCCTGATCCTGATTCCGATTGTTCTGAAAATTTTAGGGTTTATGCAGAATCACTTGGGTGTCTTAATTAGGGTTTCCGATTGGATAGTTAAAGTAATAAATAGGACTTTTTAATGGGAGTTGTTACAGAACCCGTCGTTGTTTCTCATGGTACTTACGACTTAAGGCATCTGCAACTACGTTTGCCTTTCCTTCGTGATATTGAATATTACAGTCATAATCACTTAGGATTTCCATCCATCTCCTTTGTCTCATGTTCAATTCTTTTTGCCCAAATACATATCTTAAACTCTTATGATCTGTATAGACAGTAAACTTACTTCCATACAGATAATGTCTCCAAATCTTAAGGGCAAAAATTATGGCTCCTAATTCTAAGTCATGAGTCGTATAGTTTTCTTCGTGCTTTTTTAATTGCCTTGAAGCATACGCAATTATCTTCTTGCGTTGCATTAGCACACATCCTCATCCTAGTTTTGAAGCATCATAGTAAACTTCAAAATCTTCAGTTCCTTCTGGCAAGGCTAGGATTGGGGCATTTGTTAACTTTTGTTTTAAAATCTTAGAAGCTTCTTCTTGTCTAGGTCCCCATTCAAACTTAACGGCTTTACAGGTTAGCTTAGTTAATGGTACAGCTATCTTGGAAAAATCCTTAATAAACCGTCTATAATATCCAACTAAACCTATAAAACTTCTAATTTCCATTGCAGATTGCGGAACCTTCCATTTGGTGATTGCTTCTATCTTAGCAGGATCTACATGAATACCTTCGTGATTCACCATGTGTCCTAAGAATTGCACTTCTTGCAGCCAAAATTCACACTTCGAGAATTTGGCATAAAGCTTTTCTTTTCTTAATAAAGTTAAGAGTGAATGCAAGTGCTGACAATGCTCGTCTTGACTTTTGGAATAAATAAGTATATCTTCGATAAAAACAATTACAAATTTATCCAAGTACGGTTTACATATTCTATTCATCATGTCCATGAATGCAGCAGGTGCATTCGTTAGTCCGAAGGGCATGACTGTAAACTCGTAATGACCATACCTAGTTCTGAAAGCAGTTTTAGGTATGTCTTCTTCTTGTACTTTCAATTGATGATATCCGGAGCGCAAGTCGTTCTTAGAAAAATATCTAGCTCCTTGAAGTTGATCGAAAAGATCATCAATCCTAGGTAATGGGTATCGATTCTTAATTGTAATCTTATTCAATTCTCTATAATCAATACACATTCTCATCGAACCATCCTTCTTCTTTACGAACAATACTGGTGCTCCCCACGGGGATGAACTAGGTTGTATGAAACCTTTACTTAGTAATTCATCTAATTGCTTTTTCAATTCTAGCATTTCGGTGGGTGCTAACCGATAAGGTGCTCTAGCTATCGGTGTAGTTTCGGGAATTAGATGAATTCTAAATTCTACTTCCCTATCTTGTGGTAATCCTGGTAACTCTTCTGGGAATACATCTGGGTATTCTGAGACTACAGGAATTTCCTTAAGTTCTTTACTTTTCGTTTTAATGATTACTGAAATCATATACACCATTTCTTGTTTTCTTGAGTAACTGGCCAATTTCATTACTGATATGAATTTCATTGGCTTATGTGGCTTATCTCCTGTAATCACCACTAATTCTCCTGTGGGTGTATGAATTTCTATAGAATTCTTGTCACAAAGAATTCGAGCATGGTTGGCTATTAGCCAATCCATTCCTAACACAACATCGAATCCGGCTAATTTCATAGGTAACAGGTTTGCAGAGAATTTATAGCCTAACAGTTCTATCTTTCCTTCTCGCACAACCTTATCTATATTAACAGAATTTCCGTCTGCCGTTTCGACTGTAAAAATCTGCCTAAGTTGGGTTAAGGGTAAATTAAGTGCTTGGCAGAATGAAGTATTTATAAAACTTTGGTTTGCACCAGAGTCAAATAATATTTTTGCATATACATTGTGAACTAGAAACGTATCGGCTATTACATCAGGAATCAGTTCGGCTTCCTGAGAAAAGCTCTAACGTTCTTCTTATTCGTTCCTTCTGCAGGTTTAGCTTTATTGTCAGCTGGTTTGTTTAGTTTTTGACAGTCTGGCTTAAGATGTCCAGTTTCTCCACAGTTGTAGCAGACTGTGAATTTCTTCCTCCTGCAATCTTCTTCTTGATGCCCTGGAATTTTGCAAAAATTGCAGTATCCTTTGCATCTTCCAAAATGCTTCCTTTTGCAAGAATTGCAAAATGGACCAGTGGAAGATTGTCCAGTTCCTCTTCTCTTGAAATTGTTACGGTTACCCATACGGAATCCTTGGGTAATCTTTTGGGCTACTTCCTTCTTTCTATTTTCTTCTCTCGTTCGTACCAATTCATCAGTCAATGTGTTGGCTAGATCCACCGTATCATCAATTGTGCGAGGTTTCGCAGCCTTAACAATATTGCGGATCTGACTAATCAATCCCCAAATATAGCGGGAAATAAGTACTGGTTCTGGCGAAGCCAGGGTTGGTACTACTCCCGCATATTCGAAGAATGTCGAAGTGTACCCTCGACAATCTACACCTACCATTTGATGATTTAGGAACTTATTTGTCATTTGTTCCTTTTCATACTTGGGACAGAATTTTCTTTCTACAAGACTCTTAAATTCTTCCCAATTCATAGCATATGCCACCGTTCTTCCTTTAGCTTGTAACACCGTGTTCCACCATTCTAACGCCCTTCTTTGAAAAGATTCGACGCGTACATGACTTTATCGTTTTCAGCACATTTACTTATTATAATCACTGCCTCGGTTTTCTCTAACCAACGCAGTGCCGAAGTTGCTCCTTCGTTACCTGCAAACTCAGTTGGTTTACAGGCAAGAAATTCTTTGTATGTGCAACCAGGCGTTGCAGCTTTTATTTTCTTAGGGAGCGGAGCCTGTCGTGGATCATTATCGTGATTAGTATGATTTCTGCCTCCGTTTACGCTATTACTGAAGTTATCTTCAGAAGTACGTTTGCTAGGAATGATTTGTTGAGGTTCAACAGGTTTTTGAGCAGCAACAAGGATTGCTGGAATAGCATTGGCTATTCCTTGAGCAACGATATTTTCTATATCTTGCCTAGTGTCACACCCCCAAAATCCACACGCGGAGTATCACCGCTTGGCGGCGTGACTGACCAGGATCAAGCCACCAATCATATTGAACAAGTAGATAAGTAAAACATAATTCAACAAACCAATATGAAAGGTGTTCAAAACCAAAGCATAGTTAAGTGTTTAGCGGAAGCATAATTTGTAAAATCCATAGCAAATATTAAATATGAAATAAGGTAAAGTCTAAAGCATGGCACACATCGCCATGTCCCACAACAACCGTTCCTCCCTGTGCAAGCTCCATGGGTACCTAATGACCTGCAAGGCATGTAGCAACGAATCAACAACAAAGTTGAGCGAGTTCACAGATGGTTGTTTGGTTAAAGTATTCATTTCATAAATCATATATATTCGTTTTGTAAACCATGTATCGCGTTAATCCTTGCTGCCAGTCCAGGCATGCGTGCGATGATTAGTGAGGGCTTCCCATGTGTTACAAGACCACGCGTATCGACTGCTACGAAAATATAAGAGGTGCCCTAAGTCAATGTCTATCAGCATTGACCCTTTGCCCATAGTCCATTAGTACACGCCTGTCCGACTGGCACGGTGTGAGGTTTGTTAAACCTAATAGCGCTATTAACTAATGACCCGCTCGCCCTAGGCCTCGGCGATTAAGTCGATAATTGAGGGACTTCCTTTGATAGAGGTGATGGTCTTAAGATCGTGTACGTAGGCTTTACGTACGTGCCCTTCAATCCGAGGACAGTAGTAAGTATAACTGTACGTAGGTTTTACGTACGTGCCCTTCAACCGAGGACAGTAGTAATTTGTTTAATAGTAATAGTTGTACGAGTAGTTATTCCATCCCATTCCCAACCCCTGGGAATCCCATGCCTTGGCTAGTGTGAACTCACCTTGGTTTGCTCGGCAGATACACAGAAGGTCAAGCCTAGCAGCTAGTGGTCAACCACGTCCTAACATGGTTACCAATACAAGTCAGGTTTTGGTTTCAAGTAGTGCATACAAGCATCACATAGATAGCACATAAGAAACACATACGGATCATGGTAACATGCAACATTGGGCTCGCACAAGCTTAGTGGCCTTGTGCGAGTCGTCCATTAGAGCCCAATAAAACCTAGCCCGTAACTAAGAAAGCCCAACACATCTTCATGCATATACACGGCCCAACATATAGACAAATAATCCATCTTGTGCGATCAGTCTTGTTTCCCAACCCAACACATATAACATACGACCCAATTAACAAATAAACAAACAATCTTGTGCGACTCAAGTACTCTTGTGCGGTTGGGTTAATCCGGCCCAAACATATACCCGGCCCAATATTCAATTACATTTCATTTGTGCGACTGATCATGACCTTGTGCGACTGGTCATGACTTGTGCGATCAGGTCCTCTTGTGCGAGTGGACCTCTTTGTGCGACCAAGAGGTCTTGTGCGATCAGATTTAGTGATTCGAATAATATGGAAATCTGTTACACAACTTTTATCTTGCAACCAATTGCAAAGTTTCCCTTTTTATTTTATCAATTAACAACTTAACAGTTTCCTACATAATTAACATTAGATCAAACAAGGATTTTTAATCATTTGATTCACATAAACCCTAATGAATACATAAACAACACATGAACAACAACTTATCAAATATTATTATTTGGTCCGATTTCATGAGTATACAGCCGATTACATGCATCTTAATCAAGATCATCGTCACATAAACATCAATTCTAATCGTAATATATCTCAGCCAAATATAAACCTTCAATCCTAATCATTATGCAACAATCCGAGAACATAACATGCTTGCCGATTAACATCATCATACTAACAATCCAAGCATAAAAACATAACAGCCGATTTAATCAGCATTCGATTCTCAATTCTTAACAACATCATCAAACCAATCGGATCTAACATGTATATGGCCGATTACATACATTCATGCTCGATCATATCATTCGAACCAATCATATCATTGCACCATCAATCATGTCGAGCATATATAACATAACATCAAACAATCATAAAACAATAGTTAACATACTAACCGAATAGAGAGAAGGAACAAGGATTGATTCAAATGCAAGGATCTTCGATAGAGAGAGAGAGTGTGTGGCTGCCTTCGGTTTCGTGAGGGAGAGAGAGGAGAGCTAGGGTTTGTGTGTAAAGTGTTTAGCAAACAAATGAGGAGTATACCCTATCTCCTAGTGTTAGGCGACAAAGAGAAAGAGTGGGCCGAACCCTCAATGGGCTGCCCATTGATCCGAATACAAAGTGTAGCCCAAATGGGCTTGTGCGATCGAGTGGTGTTGTGCGTTTGGGTCGTTCATATACATACATACATACAACACAACATATATTCACATAACATTTAATAACGTAATATTCCATTAAATCATCCAATACATATAGTCACATAAAGTTTACGTTACATCAAGGTACAAGGATAGGTTCGAAATACGAGTTGTCACATTATCCCCAAGTTGAAAGAAATTTCGTCCCGAAATTTAGCACGTACTCACTGAGGAAGCTAGTTAAGTTGCATGGTTTTCCTGGTTTTCCTGGGGTGTCACACCTAGTCATAAATTGATCCTCCGGGTGTTGCTCAGATTGATTAACCTCATTAACTGGTTCGTTATTAGCACTTTCCATCTGATAATTAATATATATAGATTATTAGCATAAAATAATTAATAGTAATATACAAATAATCACACAATTTCATAACACATGGATAGCCAAAATTATTGATTTCTCGATTCCCATTATAATATTATGCATTATTACACACCATTATATTACAAAGTTTTATTTGTAGTTATTTTACAAGATTTAGTTTACTTATTATTATTATTATACAATCACAGTTTCATAACTCCACTATCCCTTGTCAGTTGGTATTTTCAGTAACGACGTTCCCTTTCGTCGTACTTCCAGGAGATCTGTTCTCCTACCTCCCGAATCCTATTTCCTGCATCCACCAGCTCCTCACCAAAGTGGCGGAGTTCAGCTAGATTTTCATTGCTCATTGGCGGATTTGGTATCGGTTCCGGGTCAAACTGAGGGAGAAAGGTATAAGGATTGTTAAGGATGTTTTGAAATTGCCAATCATTAGTCCACCACTCGTCCATTCCTAGAGGTTGGGTGTGGATTATAGGTTCTGGGATTGCTGGTTCCAAGTTTATTGGAAGTTGATTTTCTGCAGGATAAGGTAGAGGTTATTATTGATAGGTCTAACAATATCACAGCTCGCCAATGCGCGATCCAATTCCTCCTGAAATGGCAACTCCTCGATTTGCCTAGAGCTTTCCCCAATTTCCATCTCAGTTTGCCTAGACCCTTCTCCAATCTCCATTTCTGTCTGCCTAGAACCTTCCCCGATTTCAATCCCCTTTCCTTTGTCTATGGGATTTTCTATTTTGGGAATCCTCCTAGTTGCGGGTTTCCTCCTGTGCACACGCCTCCATCCTACAAATCTTCTCATTTTCTTAGGCTTAGGTTTCTCCGGAGGTGGAGCGTTGAATTCCATAGGTTCTTCTATATCGAGTATATAACCAGTAAAATCTTTAGAAACTTCTATTTTCATTGGATAGAGATTGAGATTTTGAAGGGCTTCTGATAAGTCATTCATGCTGTTTAGCATATATGCAAAAATACACACAAAATGCTAAGTTAAAATTTTATAAACAAATTTCATATATAACCTTTAAATATTATTGCATACAGTGTGATTAATTTAATACAAAGGACAACTGATAACTAAAACATATTAGGGTTTACTGTAACTTATTTATTTACTGGGTAAAGTTTCTGGCTTGTAGGTGATATGAGTACTAAAACTTGAGTCAGGGTATTTAAAGATTTGCATTTAATGCTACAGTGGCTAACATATAGAGATCTGCCCATTTTTCATCTAATTTATCTTCCCATGGTGGGTTACTGCCTAGTTCTTGGGTTTTCTGATTAACTTTCTTTTCTTTTAGTTGTGATTTCTTTATTTTCTCCTGACTTTTCCTAATAATCAAACTTCTTTTATTAGGAGAAAGTGGTTCCTCATATTGTGCCTTTTGAACAAATATTCCTTCATCAATATCTGTTGGGTATTTTGAGGAATTTGTTTGGGATGAACTTCCCTTCTCTTTTGATGAACTATCTAATTTAAGATAGATGTTTGAAATCTTTTGCTTACCCATACTGTAACTAACAAATAGTTAATTAATAAACACATAATCACAAAAATGAAAATCAAGAAAATTAAGTATTTTAAATACTTAATAGGCTTAAATCAGTGGCTTGATTAATGTGGCTCTGATACCACCTTTTCCTGTCACGACCCCAGCCCCGGTTTGACCCGGTCAAGAGCCGCAAGACAGGAACCCGTGGTATCAATGATGTGACAGCGGAAGATTTTCAACAGGATCTTTTAAAAACTCAAATGCTCAATTATTTTATTTCATAATTTGGAAATAAACCCAGTAATTTACAATAGAGGAATTTAACTAGGAAATTCCCTGATTTATTTAAAACATGTTTATTTAATTTTAACTGAGCCACCTCTTCAAGCTTGATAGTGCTCCGTAGCACGTTTTCCTTGATTTACAGCAGGTCGCCTGAAACATGTTTTAAAAATATTTTATCAGCGGGGAAATGCTGGCGAGTCACTCATTTTGCATAAAATGACACATCGCTATAAATTACAGCATAAGAGCGATTACAATGACTTCTATCTTATTTTTATCTGGCGCCTTGTCACATGTGACGATGGCCATACCATTATTTGGTCCCACCCCAAGTAGTGATGATTATCCCGGTTAGTCAATGAACTTAACCGGGAGAAAATTAGTAATGTGCACAATACCCCACTAGCCAGTGATTCAAGATATCCACGACTTACTCCCTGTAATTATAACATTTGAAAATGGAGTATTGAAAAATGCATTTGATAAAAAGAGAATGACTCACATTGCAGATTTATATGAACAGAGTTTAGCCTACTGATTAGCCTTTTAACCTAAATTTAAACAACATGCACACGAACTAGGTTAGTAACTAATACAGCATTTACAATAACTCACGAGATTAAACCCTCACAACGAATGACAAAGTGCGATACTTAAACATCCATTGAATTAACGACAAATGACAAAGCATAAACCCTAATGTGGGCAGCACTTAAACATCCATTGGATAGTTTTAATCGATCGGACATTGAATCGTAGCAGCGATCGAGTTAATACCCGGTATCGGAGTAGCGCCTCGCTAATTTTTAAAGTAATTTCGACTTCAGAGTATTGTAACTTCGTTTTTGAAAGTTTGTTTCGACACCAGTGGACTGTGCATGCAACAAGCTATTTATAGCTGATTTTTAAGGCTCACGCGGCCTGCGTAAACCATAAGCCATACCTTATGCGGCCCGCGAGGCCGCCTAGTCTACGTATAGGTTGCATGGGTCATGAGTAGGTTTGCCATCTGGTCACCACGTGGATCCGGAACACTTATCCGGTCAACTTAACATTGACGCGGCCCGCGTAAGACAAGGCTTGTCTTTTACGCGGCTCGCCTGGGAACCAGAATTATGTTTTTCTTGGTTTTTCATGCACAGTATGGTTTCAGGGGTTCGGGATTTTTCTTACGGGTATTTTTAGGACAATTTTGAGAGTCTTTACAAGTGTGCCTTGAATAGGGTGGCAACTCGATCGAGTGAGAGTGTGCCTTGGATAAGGTAGCAACTCGATCGGGTGAGTCAACAAAGTCAACCTTGCAATGAATAGGGTGGTAATCCGATCGGGTGACTTTGTGGCCCGATCGAGTGGTCACTCAACAATTTTAAATGCAATTGGTTATATTAAGACAATACCACGTGATGACAACTGACATATTCTACAACTCATTTCAAACAATCAGCCTTTTATTTAATTGTATTACAATATCATCCTATTCAACATATTTCTCATGTAAATTGATTTAATGGCCGACAACCTTTATCACTTTACATGCAAACTGAATTCTCAATTAAATGTCACATGCATGTGCTCACACTTAACATAAATGTTCACGTGATGTAATTAATAAGAGACTAGAAAGATTGACTGAAACAGTAGACTTTTAAACAATGAAATGAAACGAGTGAAATTTGGATCGGATTACCGCCCGATCGGGTGGTGATCAGATTGGGTGACAGTAAACAAGGTCAACATTTACTAACTAGCAATGGAACGAGTGGAACTTGGATCGGATGGCCACCCGATCGTGTGGTCATCCGATCGGTGAACATCATTTTCAACAGCAACAACAGTTAACATATTCATCAACTTTTTCGAACAAAAATTTGAGATTTCTCTTAAACGGCTTAGAATTAAGATCTGAAAATTTGTAGGCTTGTAGATCAAGTGTTTTCTCACAACATATCCAAAAATCAGCAATTTTTAACCGTAAAAACTCGTTTAATTTGGCGATTTTCAGTAAAAAACGTGAAAGATATGAAAAGATGAAGAAATTGAGCAAATCTGATGCGATTTTTAATCTGAATCTGATGAATTCTTGAGGGAAATTGTGTGTTTGATCCGTACAATCAAGCTCTTGCTCTGATACCACTTGTAGGACCGGTTTTCGACTCCGTTAACATTGCGAACCGACTCGTGTAACGTGCGGAATCCGTACACGAATGTGACCAAACACACACGACGTACTATAATTGTGATTCCATTGATAGATCTGAAAACGTACAAGAAACGTGAATCACCTTTTTCCTTTCTCTCTCTACTTTCTCTCTCTAGCTTCTATGCTCTCCTAATCTCCAAATGGCAAAAGTCTCAAACTCTAACCCTAAGTCTTCTATTTATAGGCCAAGGAGCTTAATGAGAGTTCTCATTAATTACAGAAATGCCACCTTGCCTTTTCCTACATATTACAATATAAGGACTAGAATTAAACTGTTTCTGCTACAATCTGTCTTGACAGAGGCGATAGACATAAATGCACCAACATGTTAGTTCAAGAATCTTTCAAAAACAATAACTATTTTGCAAGACGTGTTGTAGAATGCTTGTTAGTTTTAGTGCGTTGAGTATTTTTTCATGTTTTAGGGTGAATCATTGAAGAACATGTAACAATCCTCAATAAACCGACACCCTCGAATATTTTTCCGACACCCTAGTATATTTTAAAATATCCCATTATGTCCCAAAATACACCCCATAAGCGAAAACGGGCCTCAAATACATTAAATAGTATTAAAAATAATAAAAAACTGAAAAGTTAAGTTGAGGCGGGTCGCGTAACCCCACCCCAACCCTTATGCGGGCCGCGTAAGCTTAAAAGGTGGCACGGCCCTGGGCCGCCACGTGTGTTATAACTCTCATTAAAAGTCCTATTTATTTCTTTAAATTGTCCAATAGGAAACCCTAATTAAGAAACCCAAGTGATCCTGCATAAACCCTAAAAATTTCAGAACAATCGGAATCAGGATCAGTGCCCCTAAAACTCAGGGGGGGGGGTAAACCCTAGTTGATAACATCCTCACAGTTTGCTGTAGGAATTGAAATTCATCGAAACGTGACTCACTAAGGCTATACTGGACATGGACCTACCCTACCCTAAAAGTAACCCGTCGCGCCACGCGACAGGCTGTCGCGCCACGCGACGGCGCGACTTTTCAAGTATAAATATAGGGGTGTGGGACTTAGTTTCTGGTATTCGTTCGACATTAAATTTCGATTCATGCACTGAGATATCGTCCAAATACTACCGAAATACACATAAGCTCGAATTTCCGCCGCAGTAACAGTGTAATAACTCGATCGCTGCTACGATTCAATGTCCGATCGATTAAAACTATCCAATGGATGTTTAAGTGTTGCCCACATTAGGGTTATGCTTTATCATTCGTCGTGAATACGATGGATGTTTAAGTATCGCACTTTGTCATTCGTTGTGAGGGTTTAATCTCGTGAGTTATCGTAAATGCTGTATTAGTTACTAACCTAGTTTTGTGTGCATTGTTATTTAAACTAGGTTAACAAGGCTAATCAATAAGCTAGACTCTACCTGTGTTAAATCTGCAATGTGAGTCATTCTCTTTTTATCAAATTACTTTCCAAAACCCTATTTATTTCAAAGTTATAATACAGGGATTAAGTCTTTGTAATCTCCAAATTACAGCCGGTATGTGGGGTTTTGTATACATTACTTAATAACCGTCACCATTGGACAACGAGTTAGCCAAGGGGTGATATGACCATAGTCACAGACACCATTGGAAAATGAGGTTACCAATGGATGGTTGAGTGACAAATACTGTGGGTAGTTGGTTGATATATGGAAACATTGTAATCGCTCTTAATACTGTAAATTATAACAAAGCGTCATTTTTAGTAAAAAGAATGATTCACCAGTATTTCCCGCTGACAAAACTTTTTTCAAACATGTTTCAGGTGATCTGTTGTGATTCAGGAAACGTGCCATGAAGCATTACAAGCTTAAAGAAGTGGCTCAATATAAATAAAGAAACACGTTTAGTAAAATAAAAGGTTTCTGACATGACCCCCGACCCACCCTGGACGGAATCGGGAGCCGCGAACAGCCAAGTGGTGCCGGTGATTATTTTGAAAAATATTGCAGCAGAAATTTCATCAAGACCGTGAGTTAGGAAAAATATCAGAGTTTAGAAAACACCGGATTTTATTAATTAAATAGATGGGATAAACCCATGTTTTACAAAGGTAGCTTTAATAAGGGATAAACCCAATTACATAAAACAATATTTCTTAATTTGATTTAATTAATAAAATAAGCCACCTCTTGAAGCCTTTTAGTGTCGTATCCATCTCTTACTCCAATCTACTGTAATTACCTGAAACGCGTTTTAAAAAGGTTTGTCAGCAGAAAATACTGGTGAGTTCATTCATTTTGCTTAAAACGACGCATTTGTTATAATCTACAGTATTTAGAGCGATTACAATGTTTCCATATATCAACCAACTACCCACAGTATTTGTCACTCGACCATCCATTGGTAACCTCAAAGTCCAATGGTGTCTGTGACTATGGTCATATTGACGTGATGTCGTGGTCACAATCAAATTTAATCCAATTACAACTAATTAGCTAGCGGTAAGTGGGTATCGAACACAGGGAGTTTGTGGAATATGTGTTATCTCAATGTATGTCTAACTAACTAGATTAATCTAAATTGCAAGAAATGTAAATTTCAATGTTTGGGTTGATTGGTTTTAATTATCTAGAATTACTAAATTAGAATACAAATCAAAGTCAAGTTTTATAACAGGATAAGAAGGTAGTGATCATCCCGAGTTTCAGGTTTTAAGTGACAATCAAGGTTTATGTTCAACTGGAAAGAACTACATAGACATAGCTCATGCAAGATCAATTATTTGTGATGAAAGGGAACTAAGTACTCGGATTCCTAGAACGCGAGGTTGTTACCCGATGACCAATCAACATATATCCAACCCTAATCCCTCCCATGATATCTCGATTGCCAACGGCACCAAGAACGTATGGTTTAGAACTATGATCAAACATACATCAACAATTTACAAACACCCAATCAAACACCAAAATAAACTAACAACACATGCACAGTTTAATATTCCAGAAATTAAAGAACAAACATAATTGTCACAAATAAAACTTTACACTCAAGACGATCACCAAGCAAACCTAGCCGCTCATAGTGTCGTGAATTGTCATAACAATCAAACCTTTGTCCATTGGAATCAAAAACAAAGTCTTCATGTTTAGACCACTCGAGAACACAAGAAGATAGCCAAAAATCGCCCCTAAACTCCCCTAAAACCGTCCAATGATGAGAAAAATTCAAAAGACACAATAAAACTGACTTAATGTTGGCAGTTACGGTTTTCGCGTTGCCTCCACCGTAAATTACGGTCTCACCGTAATTTACGGTGAACATCAATATGTTACGGCACAAGTCTCATGTGTTACGGTGATGTAATGTTTGATGTTGAATTGTTGTTGACTTGTTGTGATGTTGTCAGCCCATGTGCGGCCCATCTCAAGGTCCATGTGATGATCATGATGTTGATTTTCTCGTTCCCATGATGACTGCCGCCAATTATATATATATGTTTAGTTAATCGGGCCAATATCTTCATTCAAACCGTATGCATATAAGCCCCTTCTCACATGTGCGGCCCACTTGATGTTGCAACTCCAAAGTCAGCCAAGCCCATGTTGTCCAGTAGCTACCAATCTTGTTCCCTCCAAAAGTCCACAAAGCCTGCCTTAGTGATCACAATAATTATATTCCCTTGCATGTGCTTCTTTTGTCAGATGTAATGATGATGTTGTTGACTTAAAGTCCACATGACTTCTCTTGTGCCTTCCCAAAATCGATGCCTCCAATGTTTCCAATCTTGATTTAAGGGCTCCAAAGTGATGATCCTATTAAAAGGATGATGATGTATATTGTTGACCTTATGTCACGGCTCCCAAAAGAAGTCCACGTCACAAGTCTGCCGCCAAAACCAATCCCCAAAAGTTGTTCACGTGATGCTTGTGATGTTTGTTAACTTTTATGTTTGCCATAATGTTAAAAAGATTAGTCCCACATGTGTGTTGTTTTTCTGCCCCCAAAATCTGCATATATATATATATATATATATATATATATATATATATATATTTAATTCCCTCCAAAAATAAAAGTTCCAAAATAACACATGCGATGCTATGATCTTCCAACCGTAGCCTAAGGGTTCCAATTTAACCGAATTAAGCAATTTACATGTAAAACACGCGAATACTCGTAGTTATCACATTCACGATACATAACCGTGTAAAATATGGGATATGCACGTATTTAGCTCATTTAAGGGTTGTCCTACGGACCACCCGTCACATCCCCACACTTACCCGTTGCTTGTCCCAAGCAACCCGTTCAAAAACTATTTTCAACTAAAGCGATCAATAATGCAAATCAAGCTAAACGTACCGTCCTTCTACTAACTTTCAATCATACCACAAGACACACCCCTCACAAATACTCTCAGTAGCAAGAAATATTAGCATACAATGCTAAACCACTCAATGCGTGTGTGTGTGTGCGACAATAAGCTTGTATAAAAATCAAGTCTCCTCCTATTGAATATTTAGCATGCTTATGAATCAAAAGGACTTACGGGTTGTAACGGGGCTAGGTGCAAAGGTAGGAAAATGGTGGAATATATATGCGACAGCTAATTGATTTGACCCGGTTTTTATTTCTACCACTAAACAAAACAACCATCAAATATATACACAACTTCTTCAACATTCTCAACTACTATTGCAACTAAATACCTTTTTTTCATATTTTTCTCTTTCTCTTTTTTTTTTCTTTCCTTTTTTTTTCATAACACATCAAACTCAACAATATATACAAGAACATCAATACTACATACTAAATCTCCTAAACCGGGTCATCTCAAAAGGTAAAATTTTTGTAGGAAGTAGGCTCGGGTCACAATCGAATGGTCTAAGGCTCAACATGGCTTACTAAGGACCAAACCCCCACCCCTCACAATACCAAGCTCATATATGTAACGTATGAGGTCCAACCCACCAATCCCGCACTCTCACATATCCAGACGAGGCTTCCTAAAAGTCCCTCTATCATTTTCAAAAGCATGCTAATTCTAGGATTTAACAAGTATTCACACACAAGTTCTATTAACACACAACGCACACCGCCACTCAAACAATGAAATATCAATAACAATCATGTGTGGCTCAAATCCTCACCAAGAAAAGACTAGGAATGGGTGTCGGTGTGTCAAATGGCACAATATCAAGTTTTCAAATTTTAACAATTTTCGCTCGGATTTACAAAATTTTTAAAACTATCAAAAATTTCCCCCATCCCCACACTTGGGATACATTGTCCCAATGTATGGCTTTGAGGGAAGGATCACTTTTAACCCACAACATCAGCCTTTGCTTAAACTCTCAAACCCCAAATTTCTATTTTTTTTTTTAATTCTAATTATTAAGAACACCACCAATTCCTTCACAACCCATAAACTAAACACATCAAAACACCACCCAACTGCCCAACCAAAAACTTAAACATGAATATATACAAAGGTGCACAAGATAAGAACAAGACACGACCTGATTAGTAAATCAGCAGTGTTGGTAGTGATGCAGCTGCGGTAATCGAACCGGTTCAAAAACATCTCTTAGATTCGCTGATATCTCAACAGGGATGTTGCCAAAGATCCCCACACTTGAATCATTGCATCCGCGAGGGTTGAAACGTAATAACCTGCCAAAACACAAACACAACACCAAAACAAAACCAAACAAAGCAAAACAAAACGAAACACAAATACAATACTCTACATCCTCGGGCTGCCTCCCGAGAGCGCTAAGTTTAAAGTCTTCAGCCAGACCGTGCCTGATATGCGTTATGGTGGTCTTAATGCACACTTACCCGCAACATCTCCAACAAATGCCCTGAAATTTACATGCCATCTCCATAAATTTGTCAGTATATTTGGCATGTTAAAGCTGCTCCTGCGGGCTTTGCTAGTCCACTTCATGACATATACCTTAATGTCTGGTACTTTCACCCTTCTCATCTTGTTCCTCGAACCCTCTTCCCCGCACTTGTTAATTTGAATCATTGATATGGGAAGAGGTTCGGTACACATATCCATCCCATCAGCCTGCTCTACCTCATAATCTGCACACATCACCTAATCTACAAGTGACTCTTCATCAGATAAAGGACTCATTGGTGTGGTATTATCCTCCACAACCTCCTCCTTCATGTGAGAATAATCTCTAATATCGTCATGCAATGGTGAGAGGCGTTCTTCTATCTCTATCTTCAATTTTAAAGTATGACACTTAGAAACTAAGCAGCTGATTCGGTCTTCATCGGACAGGTTGGGTGTTGCTAAATATTGCTCGAGTTTGGACAAAGTTACTTCCAATACAGCAAGCTCTTTCTCCTCCTCGGTCTCATAAACATAAACACCCTTGGGCTCAGAATATTCTTCGGGATGATATTGTCGATATCCCTGATACGGTCTATAGATGCGCGCTTCCATCATCTTTTTATTCCAATACTTCGGGTTTTTCGAATACACCGGGCACACATCATAATCATAAGTGTGATCGCGACCACAACAAAAACATAGACCATCCATCCTTGCCTCATAATAAACTTCCTCGTCCCGATCGTATCCATATGAATAATAGTCATCCTCCATTTCTGATTCATAATCGTCAACGTAGGATGGAGGTGGAAGCTGTGAAACATAAGACACCGGTTTTCCATGTGCCCTCCTGTAGTGAGCCTCGTGGCAACCAATACATGGATGTCGTGGACCCCCGCACAATCTACACGTAAATAAGCTGAAATTTGTGTAATGCCCTGTCATCCTGCACAACACAACTCAACTACCAAGTGTAAATCATGAACATAAAAGAAATCTTTTTGGTTTTTTTTTTAAATTTTTTTTCTTTTAATTTTTTTTTTCAAACTAATACACAAGATAACACACGTTGCGCACTACTCCCTGGCAACGACGCCAAAATTTGACGTGATGTCGTGGTCACAATCAAATTTAATCCAATTACAACTAATTAGCTAGCGGTAAGTGGGTATCGAACACAGGGAGTTTGTGGAATATGTGTTATCTCAATGTATGTCTAACTAACTAGATTAATCTAAATTGCAAGAAATTTAAATTTCAATGTTTGGGTTGATTGGTTTTAATTATCTAGAATTACTAAATTAGAATACAAATCAAAGTCAAGTTTTATAACAGGATAAGAAGGTAGTGATCATCCCGAGTTTCAGGTTTTAAGTGACAATCAAGGTTTATGTTCAACTGGAAAGAACTACATAGACATAGCTCATGCAAGATCAATTATTTGTGATGAAAGGGAACTAAGTACTCGGATTCCTAGAACGCGAGGTTGTTACCCGATGACCAATCAACATATATCCAACCCTAATCCCTCCCATGATATCTCGATTGCCAACGGCACCAAGAACGTATGGTTTAGAACTATGATTAAACATACATCAACAATTTACAAACACCCAATCAAACACCATAATAAACTAACAACACATGCACAGTTTAATATTCCAGAAATTAAAGAACAAACATAATTGTCACAAATAAAACCTTACACTCAAGACGATCACCAAGCAAACCTAGCTGCTCATAGTGTCGTGAATTGTCATAACAATCAAACCTTTGTCCATTGGAATAAAAAACAAAGTCTTCATGTTTAGACCACTCGAGAACACAAGAAGATAGCCAAAAATCGCCCCTAAACTCCCCTAAAACCGTCCAATGATGAGAAAAATTCAAAAGACACAATAAAACTGACTTAATGTTGGCAGTTACGGTTTTCGCGTTGCCTCCACCGTAAATTACGGTCTCACCGTAATTTACGGTGAACATCAATATGTTACGGCACAAGTCTCCTGTGTTACGGTGATGTAATGTTTGATGTTGAATTGTTGTTGACTTGTTGTGATGTTGTCAGCCCATGTGCGGCCCATCTCAAGGTCCATGTGATGATCATGATGTTGATTTTCTCGTTCCCATGATGACTGCCGCCAATTATATATATATGTTTAGTTAATCGGGCCAATATCTTCATTCAAACCGTATGCATATAAGCCCCTTCTCACATGTGCGGCCCACTTGATGTTGCAACTCCAAAGTCAGCCAAGCCCATGTTGTCCAGTAGCTACCAATCTTGTTCCCTCCAAAAGTCCACAAAGCCTGCCTTAGTGATCACAATAATTAAATTCCCTTGCATGTGCTTCTTTTGTCAGATGTAATGATGATGTTGTTGACTTAAAGTCCACATGACTTCTCTTGTGCCTTCCCAAAATCGATGCCTCCAATGTTGCCAATCTTGATTTAAGGGCTCCAAAGTGATGATCCTATTAAAAGGATGATGATGTATATTGTTGACCTTATGTCACGGCTCCCAAAAGAAGTCCACGTCACAAGTCTGCCGCCAAAACCAATCCCCAAAAGTTGTTCACGTGATGCTTGTGATGTTTGTTAACTTTTATGTTTGCCATAATGTTAAAAAGATTAGTCCCACATGTGTGTTGTTTTGCTGCCCCCAAAATCTGCATATATATATATATATATTTAATTCCCTCCAAAAATAAAAGTTCCAAAATAACACATGCGGTGCTATGATCTTCCAACCGTCGCCTAAGGGTTCCAATTTAACCGAATTAAGCAATTTACCTGTAAAACACGCGAATACTCGTAGTTATCACATTCACGATACATAACCGTGTAAAATATGGGATATGCACGTATTTAGCTCATTTAAGGGTTGTCCTACGGACCACCCGTCATATCCCCACACTTACCCGTTGCTTGTCCCTAGCAACCCGTTCAAAAACTATTTTCAACTAAAGCGATCAATAATGCAAATCAAGCTAAACGTACCGTCCTTCTACTAACTTTCAATCATACCACAAGACACACCCCTCACAAATACTCTCAGTAGCAAGAAATATTATCATACAATGCTAAACCACTCAATGCGTGTGTGTGTGTGCGACAATAAGCTTGTATAAAAATCAAGTCTCCTCCTATTGAATATTTAGCATGCTTATGAATCAAAAGGACTTACGGGTTGTAACGGGGCTAGGTGCAAAGGTAGGAAAATGGTGGAATATATATGCGAGAGCTAATTGATTTGACCCGGTTTTTATTTCTACCACTAAACAAAACAACCATCAAATATATACACAACTTCTTCAACATTCTCAACTACTATTGCAACTAAATACCTTTTTTTCATATTTTTCTCTTTCTCTTTTTTTTTTTCTTTCCTTTTTTTTCATAACACATCAAACTCAACAATATATACAAGAACATCAATACTACATACTAAATCTCCTAAACCGGGTCATCTCAAAAGGTAAAATTTTTGTAGGAAGTAGACTCGGGTCACAATCGAATGGTCTAAGGCTCAACATGGCTTCCTAAGGACCAAACCCCCACCCCTCACAATACCAAGCTCATATATGTAACGTATGAGGTCCAACCCCACAATCCCGCACTCTCACACATCCAGACGAGGCTTCCTAAAAGTCCCTCTATCATTTTCAAAAGCATTCTAATTCTAGGATTTAACAAGTATTCACACACAATTTCTATTAACACACAACGCACACCGCCACTCAAACAATGAAATATCAATAACAATCATGTGTGGCTCAAATCCTCACCAAGAAAAGACTAGGAATGGGTGTCGGTGTGTCAAATGGCACAATATCAAGTTTTCAAATTTTAACAATTTTCGCTCGGATTTACAAAATTTTTAAAACTATCAAAAATTCCCCCCATCCCCACACTTGGGATACATTGTCCCAATGTATGGCTTTGAGGGAAGGATCACTTTTAACCCATAACATCAGCCTTTGCTTAAACTCTCAAACCCCAAATTTCTTTTTCTTTTTTTTTTAATTCTAATTATTAAGAACACCACCAATTCCTTCACAACCCATAAACTAAACACATCAAAACACCACCCAACTGCCCAACCAAAAACTTAAACATGAATATATACAAAGGTGCACAAGATAAGAACAAGACACGACCTGATTAGTAAATCAGCAGTGTTGGTAGTGATGCAGCTGCGGTAATCGAACCGGTTCAAAAACATCTCTTAGATTCGCTGATATCTCAACAGGGATGTTGCCAAACATCCCCACACTTGAATCATTGCATCCGCGAGGGTTGAAACGTAATAACCTGCCAAAACACAAACACAACACCAAAACAAAACCAAACAAAGCAAAACAAAACGAAACACAAATACAATACTCTACATCCTCGGGCTGCCTCCAGAGAGCGCTAAGTTTAAAGTCTTCAGCCAGACCGTGCCTGATATGCGTTATGGTGGTCTTAATGCACACTTACCCGCAGCATTTCCAACAAATGCCCTGAAATTTACATGCCATCTCCATAAATTTGTCAGTATACTTGGCATGTTAAAGCTGCTCCTGCGGGCTTTGCTAGTCCACTTCATAACATATACCTTAATGTCTGGTAATTTCACCCTTCTCATCTTGTTCCTCGAACCCTCTTCCCCACACTTGTTAATTTGAATCATTGATATGGGAAGAGGTTCGGTACACATATCCATCCCATCAGCCTGCTCTACCTCATAATCTGCACACATCACCTGATCTACAAGTGACTCTTCATCAGATAAAGGACTCATTGGTGTGGTATTATCCTCCACAACCTCCTCCTTCATGTGAGAATAATCTCTAATATCGTCAGGCAATGGTGAGAGGCGTTCTTCTATCTCTATCTTCAATTTTAAAGTATGACACTTAGAAACTAAGCAGCTGATTCGGTCTTCATCGGACAGGTTGGGTGTTGCTAAATATTGCTCGAGTTTGGACAAAGTTACTTCCAATACAGCAAGCTCTTTCTCCTCCTCAGTCTCATAAACATAAACACCCTTGGGCTCAGAATATTCTTCGGGATGATATTGTCGATATCCCTGATACGGTCTATAGATGCGCGCTTCCATCATCTTTTTATTCCAATACTTCGGGTTTTCCGAATACACCGGGCACACATCATAATCATAAGTGTGATCGCGACCACAACAAAAACATAGACCATCCATCCTTGCCTCATAATAAACTTCCTCGTCCCGATCGTATCCATATGAATAATAGTCATCCTCCATTTCTGATTCATAATCGTCAACGTATGATGGAGGTGGAAGCTGTGAAACATAAGACACCGGTTTTCCATGTGCCCTCCTGTAGTGAGCCTCGTGGCAACCAATACATGGATGTCGTGGACCCCCGCACAATCTACACGTAAATAAGCTGAAATTTGTGTAACGCCCTGTCATCCTGCACAACACAACTCAACTACCAAGTGTAAATCATGAACATAAAAGAAATCTTTTTGGTTTTTCTTTTTTAAATTTTTTTTCTTTTAATTTTTTTTTTCAAACTAATACACAAGATAACACACGTTGCGCACTACTCCCTGGCAACGGCGCCAAAATTTGACGTGATGTCGTGGTCACAATCAAATTTAATCCAATTACAACTAATTAGCTAGCGGTAAGTGGGTATCGAACACAGGGAGTTTGTGGAATATGTGTTATCTCAATGTATGTCTAACTAACTAGATTAATCTAAATTGCAAGAAATGTAAATTTCAATGTTTGGGTTGATTGGTTTTAATTATCTAGAATTACTAAATTAGAATACAAATCAAAGTCAAGTTTTATAACAGGATAAGAAGGTAGTGATCATCCCGAGTTTCAGGTTTTAAGTGACAATCAAGGTTTATGTTCAACTGGAAAGAACTACATAGACATAGCTCATGCAAGATCAATTATTTGTGATGAAAGGGAACTAAGTACTCAGATTCCTAGAACGTGAGGTTGTTACCCGATGACCAATCAACATATATCCAACCCTAATCCCTCCCATGATATCTCGATTGCCAACGGCACCAAGAACGTATGGTTTAGAACTATGATCAAACATACATCAACAATTTACAAACACCCAATCAAACACCATAATAAACTAACAACACATGCACAGTTTAATATTCCAGAAATTAAAGAACAAACATAATTGTCACAAATAAAACCTTACACTCAAGACGATCACCAAGCAAACCTAGCCGCTCATAGTGTCGTGAATTGTCATAACAATCAAACCTTTGTCCATTGGAATCAAAAACAAAGTCTTCATGTTTAGACCACTCGAGAACACAAGAAGATAGCCAAAAATCGCCCCTAAACTCCCCTAAAACCGTCCAATGATGAGAAAAATTCAAAAGACACAATAAAACTGACTTAATGTTGGCAGTTACGGTTTTCGCGTTGCCTCCACCGTAAATTACGGTCTCACCGTAATTTACGGTGAACATCAATATGTTACGGCACAAGTCTCCTGTGTTACGGTGATGTAATGTTTGATGTTGAATTGTTGTTGACTTGTTGTGATGTTGTCAGCCCATGTGCGGCCCATCTCAAGGTCCATGTGATGATCATGATGTTGATTTTCTCGTTCCCATGGTGACTGCCGCCAATTATATATATATGTTTAGTTAATCGGGCCAATATATTCATTCAAACCGTATGCATATAAGCCCCTTCTCACATGTGCGGCGCACTTGATGTTGCAACTCCAAAGTCAGCCAAGCCCATGTTGTCCAGTAGCTACCAATCTTGTTCCCTCCAAAAGTCCACAAAGCCTGCCTTAGTGATCACAATAATTAAATTCCCTTGCATGTGCTTCTTTTGTCAGATGTAATGATGATGTTGTTGACTTAAAGTCCACATGACTTCTCTTGTGCCTTCCCAAAATCGATGCCTCCAATGTTGCAAATCTTGATTTAAGGGCTCCAAAGTGATGATCCTATTAAAAGGATGATGATGTATATTGTTGACCTTATGTCACGGCTCCCAAAAGAAGTCCACGTCACAAGTCTGCCGCCAAAACCAATCCCCAAAAGTTGTTCACGTGATGCTTGTGATGTTTGTTAACTTTTATGTTTGCCATAATGTTAAAAAGATTAGTCCCACATGTGTGTTGTTTTGCTGCCCCCAAAATCTGCAGATATATATATATATATATATATATATATATATATATATATATAGGGAGCCGGTAGAATGAGAACCACCACGAGTTATGAGAACCACGAGAACCGCGCCCCGCGGGTGGCCGTCGGCGACGAAATTTTTTTTACACCTAGATCCGTATATTTTAGTGGGGGGTTTAAATTTTCGGTTCAAACGGCGCGCCCGAGGGGGTAGTTTTTTACGCCCAAAGTTTGGTAAAAAAAAAGAAAAATTAAAAAAACCCAAACTTTGGGCGTAAAAAACTACCCCCTCGGGCGCGCCGTTTGAACCGAAAATTTAAACCCCCCACTAAAATATACGGATCTAGGTGTAAAAAAAATTTCGTCGCCGACGGCCACTCGCGGGGCGCGGTTCTCGTGGTTCTCATAACTCGTGGTGGTTCTCATTCTAGCGATCCCCTATATATATATATATATATATATATATATATATATATATATATATATATATAGGGGATGGCTAAAATGAGAACCACCTCCAGTTGTAAGAACCATGAGAACCACTTTTTGACCATTAGATCAACTTAATGGATGGATTAGATTAAAAGTATTAAAAAATAATATTAACTATTTTTTGTCTTATTATGTCTCTAATATTATAATCCAAAAGGGTATTTAGGTAAAAACACTCTATTTTGTCTTTTTCACTTTTTGTTTTTTTATTACTTTATTCTATTATTATATTACTTTTTATTTTTTAAACATAATTTTTTTATTAAAAACATTTTTAAATTCAGATTTTTTTTTAAGATTTTTTATAATTTCAGTTTTACTCTAAACTTTTTACGTATTTTTGACGCGCCGTTTTTACGCCGAGTTTTTTTAACGCCGTTTTTTTAACGCGCCGTTTTTTACGCGCCGTTTTTACGCGCCGTTTTTTACGCGCCGTTTTTTAGCGCCGTTTTTTACGCGTCATTTTTTACTCGCCGTTTTTTACGCGCCTATTTTTCAACGCCGTTTTTTACGCGTCGTTTTTTAACGCCGTTTTTTACGCGTCGTTTTTTACGCGTCGTTTTTTAACGCTGTTTTTTTACGTTTTACGGGCCGGTTTTTTACGTTAACGTTTTTTTACGCTTTACGCGCCGGTTTTTTACGTTAATGTTTTTTTTACTTTTTACGTTTTACGTTTTGCGTTAAAACTTTTTACGTTTTACGTAAAACTTTTTACGCTTCACGTTTTTACGTTTTATGTTTAAAAAGTTTACGGTTTACGTTAAAAAAGTTTACCGTTTAATTTTTTTTTTAATTTTACGTTAAAAAGTTTTACGGTCTACGTTAAAAAGTTTTACGTTTTACGTTTGACGTAAAACTTTTTACGTTTTACGTTTCACGTAAAAACTTTTTACGTTTTACGTTTCACGTTAAACTTTTTATGTTTTACGTTCTACGTAAAACGTTTTACGTTCTACGTAAAACTTTTTACATTTTACGTTTTATCTAAAAGTTTTTTACACAAAACGAACGCATCCAGAAAATCGCTACTCGGTAGGTGTCTCAGATAGATTTATCATCATCGACGCCTAAAAAAAATATAAAAACCCAACAAACATCAAAACCAAAGGGTATCTCGAAAAATAAAAACGGGGTTTGGCTCAGATTATCCGATAATCAAGAGGCTGCAAAAGTGGGGTTGCAGGATCAAAAACCCTACCCTCCGCCGTCCTTGCCGCGCCATCGTCATCAAAATCTACGTTTTTTTTTTTTGCATCATCGCCATCGTCATTAAAAACACATTCAAGTTGTACATACCCAAAAAATCAAATCAAATGAAACCCCAGCAACAATAATGAACATCATTCAACAGAATCAAACCCACCAAGATCATCATACAAACATATTTCAAACCCAGATTCAACATGAAACCCAGATTCAACATCAAACCCATATTCAAAACATCAAACCCAGATTCAAACCCAGATTCAACATCAAACCCAGATTCAACATCAAGAACACAGGCCAAAAAGATTCAACAGATCATGAACACAGGCCAAGATTCAAAAGATCAAAACCGACAAAATCAAACATTCAAAACCCAGATTAAACCGATTCAATCATTCAAAAACCCACATATCAAGAACACATATCAAGAAACACTTACCAAACAACCAATCAAGAAAGTCAAAACCACAAAGATTCAAACCCAAGATTCAAACTCGGTGACACATCAACCGCCACCGCCCCCTTCACCGCCACCACCGCCGTCGACACATCCCACCACCGCCGTCGACACACCGGTCTCCCCACAAACAACCTCCGCCCCACCGGTCTCCCCACAAACAACCACCGCCCTTCCGCCTCTGCACAAACCCACCTTCACCAACCACCCACCAACCACCCACCACAAACAACCACATCACCCTTGGAATCAGAGGTAGAGGTTGGTTATCAGTGGTCTGCCGGAGATTTGACAGCAGTGGCGATATCGGACCTCAGCTGTAGATGGGTAGGTGGTTGTCGTGATGGATGTACGGTGGTGGATATGGTGAATCGAAGGTGGAGAAGAAGGTGGGTTATGAGTTTGTGTTTCTTTTAGTGCAGAGGATTTTGAAAGAAGATGAAAATGGTGGATTGATTATGAGAGAGGAGAGAGGAGAGACTATATAAAAGGTCATAGCTTTAATTGTGGAGAGATGGAAGATTAGACATTTGGGGTAAATGACCAACATACCCTTTATGTTGGCATAACCTGATTGGTTGAGATGGTTCTCATGGTTCTTACAACTGGGAGTGGTTCTCATTTTAACTCAATCCTATATATATATATATATATATATATATATATTTAATTCCCTCCAAAAATAAAAGTTCCAAAATAACACATGCGATGCTATGATCTTCCAACCGTCGCCTAAGGGTTCCAATTTAACCGAATTAAGCAATTTACCTGTAAAACACGCGAATACTCGTAGTTATCACATTCACGATACATAACCGTGTAAAATATGGGATATGCACGTATTTAGCTCATTTAAGGGTTGTCCTACGGACCACCCGTCATATCCCCACACTTACCCGTTGCTTGTCCCTAGCAACCCGTTCAAAAACTATTTTCAACTAAAGCGATCAATAATGCAAATCAAGCTAAACGTACCGTCCTTCTACTAACTTTCAATCATACCACAAGACACACCCCTCACAAATACTCTCAGTAGCAAGAAATATTAGCATACAATGCTAAACCACTCAATGCGTGTGTGTGTGTGCGACAATAAGCTTGTATAAAAATCAAGTCTCCTCCTATTGAATATTTAGCATGCTTATGAATCAAAAGGACTTACGGGTTGTAACGGGGCTAGGTGCAAAGGTAGGAAAATGGTGGAATATATATGCGAGAGCTAATTGATTTGACCCGGTTTTTATTTCTACCACTAAACAAAACAACCATCAAATATATACACAACTTCTTCAACATTCTCAACTACTATTGCAACTAAATACCTTTTTTTCATATTTTTCTCTTTCTCTTTTTTTTTCTTTCCTTTTTTTTTCATAACACATCAAACTCAACAATATATACAAGAACATCAATACTACATACTAAATCTCCTAAACCGGGTCATCTCAAAAGGTAAAAATTTTGTAGGAAGTAGGCTCGGGTCACAATCGAATGGTCTAAGGCTCAACATGGCTTCCTAAGGACCAAACCCCCACCCCTCACAATACCAAGCTCATATATGTAACGTATGAGGTCCAACCCACCAATCCCGCACTCTCACACATCTAGACGAGGCTTCCTAAAAGTCCCTCTATCATTTTCAAAAGCATGCTAATTCTAGGATTTAACAAGTATTCACACATAAGTTCTATTAACACACAACGCACACCGCCACTCAAACAATGAAATATCAATAACAATCATGTGTGGCTCAAATCCTCACCAAGAAAAGACTAGGAATGGGTGTCGGTGTGTCAAATGGCACAATATCAAGTTTTCAAATTTTAACAATTTTCGCTCGGATTTACAAAATTTTTAAAACTATTAAAAATTTCCCCCATCCCCACACTTGGGATACATTGTCCCAATGTATGGCTTTGAGGGAAGGATCGCTTTTAACCCACAACATCAGCCTTTGCTTAAACTCTCAAACCCCAAATTTTTTTTTTTTTTTAATTCTAATTATTAAGAACACCACCAATTCCTTCACAACCCATAAACTAAACACATCAAAACACCACCCAACTGCCCAACCAAAAACTTAAACATGAATATATACAAAGGTGCACAAGATAAGAACAAGACACGACCTGATTAGTAAATCAGCAGTGTTGGTAGTGATGCAGCTGCGGTAATCGAACCGGTTCAAAAACATCTCTTAGATTCGCTGATATCTCAACAGGGATGTTGCCAAACATCCCCACACTTGAATCATTGCATCCGCGAGGGTTGAAACGTAATAACCTGCCAAAACACAAACACAACACCAAAACACAAACACAACACCAAAACAAAACCAAACAAAGCAAAACAAAACGAAACACAAATACAATACAATACTCTACATCCTCGGGCTGCCTCCCGAGAGCGCTAAGTTTAAAGTCTTCAGCCAGACCGTGCCTGATATGCGTTATGGTGGTCTTAATGCACACTTACCCGCAGCATTTCCAACAAATGCCCTGACATTTACATGCCATCTCCATAAATTTGTCAGTATATTTGGCATGTTAAAGCTGCTCCTGCGGGCTTTGCTAGGCCACTTCATGACATATACCTTAATGTCTGGTAATTTCACCCTTCTCATCTTGTTCCTCGAACCCTCTTCCCCACACTTGTTAATTTGAATCATTGATATGGGAAGAGGTTCGGTACACATATCCATCCCATCAGCCTGCTCTACCTCATAATCTGCACACATCACCTGATCTACAAGTGACTATTCATCAGATAAAGGACTCATTGGTGTGGTATTATCCTCCACAACCTCCTCCTTCATGTGAGAATAATCTCTAATATCGTCAGGCAATGGTGAGAGGCGTTCTTCTATCTCTATCTTCAATTTTAAAGTATGACACTTAGAAACTAAGCGGCTGATTCGGTCTTCATCGGACAGGTTGGGTGTTGCTAAATATTACAAAGAAAACGGGAATAAAATAGTGAGAAAAGAGAATGGACCCACTTTGTAACTTTAGGGTTCAACTAGAAAGACTCCTGGTATAAATTTCGGGTATAACTCTGAGCTATTTTAAAAATATATATATATATATATATATATATATTTACTCGTGTCAAGTATAGTACCCCTAATTCAACCTTGTCCCTATATCACGAGACAGAACCCCAACGAACTTAGTCAGGAAGAGCCTTGACATGTGTTATGGGGCTCAGATCAATTGGAAAGGGTAGCGGTGATTGAGAGTTAAAACACTTAAAACGGGACAGGGCTTTGGAGTATTTTTGGTGAAAATAATAGAAATTTAGAGAGAGATGAGGGCGAGAGGTATGAGTGCCTGAGAAATTTTGGCTTTCGACTTATGCATGTATTTATAGTAATATGCTTCGAGCTCAAGTTCATACACGTATACACTTGCCATTAAATTCCTTCAACTGCACATGAACACGTTACTTGTATGAAATTTCAAATTCTATTTTTTTATTTGGGTGTAGTCAATGTTGTAGAAGGCGCTAGGCGCTAGTCGGGCGGTGAGGTACAGCCTAGGGATTAATCGGGATTAACCGGGATTAATCGGGATTAATCGGAATGGGATTTTTATATGTATTTTTTCAAAATTATATATATATACCCAATAATATAAAAATAATACTTCAAAATTCACATAAATACTTCAAGTTTCAGATAGTATGGTTCGATTTTGACCGATTTTGACCAATTCTGACCGCCTAGGATCGATTTTGTCCGATTTTGTCCGATTTTGACCGATTAATATAGTCCGATTAATCCGATTTTTGACCGCCTAGGACCGATTTTCACCGCCTAGGACCGCCTACGACCAACTTTGACCGATTACCGATTAATTCACCGACTAGCTTAAAATTAATCAGTAGTTGACCGCCTAGCGCCTAGGCGCCGATTAATCGGCCGCCTAGGCCGATTTCTGCAACAGTGGGTGTAGTACACATCCATCACATACACGTACCCATCCATTTTGATTTCAAAGGTTTTAGTTTTATTTATTTTAATATTATTTATTATTATTTTATATTTTTGTTTTGATTCTTTTCTCACACGTACCCACCATTCAAAATCTCAATTGTTATCTTTATTCTTATTTTATTATTTATATATATATATATATATATATATATATTATAATTAATTTAACTGCTTTACTTATTTGGCGCTTATAACTTGTAAAATATGACGTTTTATAAGATGATAAATATGTCATTAGAACGAGAATATTCTTATCTACATTTTGAACCAAGTTTCATTAAAAACATAGTAGGTTCAAATATAATGTATTTTTATAATTTAACTATTAGACGGTTACTAGGCCCGTCTAAATACTTCATATTTCTAATCTTCAACTTACCTGTAATCTACCCATCTAATTATATAAGTTTTTTTATACTTTTATTTTATTTAGAAAGGTCAACCAATACAGGCTAATTAATTATAATATTTCAACCAACTAAAAATAGTTTTTAAAACTATTTGGGTTGAATAATTATATTAAAAATAAACTAGTTACTATTGGTTAATAAATTTAACCAAACCTATAATTCTTATATGATAAAAATGGGAATGTTACATCCTCTCCACCTTGTTTTAAATCTCGTCCTCGAGATTTGGGTTATGATATTTCTTTTAGACTTATGTCACATTTTGGTCAATAAAAACAATATTAAGGTAGATGACACAGAATCAAAATATCAAATTTTGTGAATACGAGTTGTACAATAAGTAGGATTCAATGGTTCAACTGAATTAGTTCAAGAAATTGATGACAAACGAATGAGATGAAATGATATAATTTCCAAGGTGACTAGGTTCAAGCCAAAAGATATATGATCAATAGATATTTTAAAATGAATGTGAAGAACTTTTAGAATTAATAAAATTCTTTGTCAAAGAAAGCTTATTTTGATTGACAACTGAGGAAGACTTGGAATCGACAGGTTCAAAATGAAATAAAAGCATGAAAATGATTTGTCAAATATTGAATTATGATATGAGAAAATCAATGTGCTGAGATGAGTGAATTGCAAGGATACACGAAAAGACAATAGAGTTAGTGTATCATTGTCTTTATACATAATTGTATTAAGACTTTTTGCGTCCGTACCTTAAGCGATGATCGCGAGATAATAGATTACGTCTAGACGATCGTGAAATCCTATAATATTGTTATAACCATATTTAGATATGTTAAACTCTAATTAGTATTTTGTTCATTCATTAAATTTTCGGCTACCTTAAGACTAAAATTTTAATTGGCTTGTAAACATTAATTTCACATAATTAATATGAGTCCTCTACGAATTTTATAATAAAGTTAATATAGAAAGTCATATGAACTAAATCTGTGAAGGTAACAAATTTATTAAATTTATATATACGCACACTAAATCATATGTATAACTAAAAATATATATATGCAGAAAGTTATACTTAGGTATTTTATTCTTATTACTATACTAGTGGGGAACCCGCGCGTTGCGGCGGAGTCGACAACACGAGGCTTGAACATAATTCAAACCTTAAAACGATATAAAAACCATATAAGTTACATATATATAACGGCCCGCGCTTCGCGGCGAGGTAAGTTTTTAGTTAAATAGTAGCATGCTACGTTGTATATAGATTTTGGGGTCGTTAGTTTACAAGCTTTCGTCTAAAATGGTCAGTTTGGGGTACCTTTAATCACAAATGAGTCAAACGTGTATAAAAATGTTTAGCTAGAAAGAGAAAAAAGTCAAACAGGTTGGAAGTTACCCAAAGTATGTTTAATGCCGACAACCTCGTAAATAGTATTATTCAAAGATTTATAGTGGAGTGACAATTTCAAATAAAATATAACAAATTCATCAATATATATTATTAGAGATAAAAAACCCAAATGAGAATCTCAATTATCCACATGTGTAGTGCAAGATAATACAATATCAATGATTAACTGTTAACTTTGCATAAAATTAGAATATCAGTTTATAGGACCGAAAACTAAACAAAATAAGGAGATTTTGGAGGCTGCAAGATCGATTAAACAATTATGGGTAATACAGTTAAGTTACCTCAAAACATCCTTAAAACACCAACTATAGATTTCTCAACAGTGCATCTCTCATTAGATATCGCATCTTGTCATTCTACGAGGAGCCGCCGCCACTGCACCCTCGGTTTTCTCTTCTTCTTCACCTTCGTTGTGCGCGTTTGATGCCTCCCCTTCTTCCATCTTTTCTGGCACCGCATTCACCTCTGGTGCCTATAAAATCAAAATTACTCATTTTAGCCAATACCACCGAAAGAAATACAAAAGGCCCTAATCACCTGTTCCCGGATTGCCAAGAAAGGCCATGTGAGGAGGTTTTCGGGTTTCGACTTTTAAATCGAGGGCCCTTCGTCTTTCATCTAAAAGCATCCCTTTAGCCCATTTTCTAAGCTGTAACTTAAGCTCATGTAGGCCCACTAAATTCGATCACTCTTTTTCAAGTTCATCCATTTTAGCCATTGTTTCACTGCATGCTTCAATCGCTCTACGTTTTCTCTGCTCTTCTAAGTAAGAGTTGAGTAGGGCCCGCAACTTCTCGTTTCCGGTTTCTGATAGATGATTCAACGGAGTCATACCTTCCTATACCAGTCAAAAGATAAAATCAGATCAAGATTATTACGGTTTAATTATAGGAATTTCTGACAACCTTAAAACATGACATGAACGTAACACGAAATTCACGGGTTTGGGTTTAGTCTAAACAGGTTCGGGTCATTTTCAGGTTGAACCCGCGAACCCATTTAGCTAAACGGGTCAGGTTCGTGTCAACTCGATTGGGTTATCTTCGGCTCTAAGCGAGTGCCAAACCGAAGGGTGCAATGGAGTCATTCCATTCTGCGTAAAGAACATGAAAGATTAAATCTTTATCATGTTCATGGTGTAATTAACTAATTATTATGGAAAATAAATAAAAAGATAGAACACGTACATTTGCTTTGGCTTCGGTGGAAGCCCCGTCAGAGAGAAGAAGCGCTGCAGCTTCATTACAACCGGTTTTAGCAGCCATGTGCAAAGGAGTTTCTCCATACTGCAAAATCAAATGTAAAAAAAACATTAATTACCATTGATTTAGCAGGTTTCTTTCCATTTTTATCATCTTCATATAACGGATCCATCCAATCAATTAAATGATAACGATAAACATAATATAAACAATTAATTAAAACTGAATCAAGATTTTATGCACCATATTCTTTGCTTCCAAGTCAACAGTTTCAGGCCCTGTGAAGTTTAAAAGAAACCTAACCACTTCAACACTGTTATGACTGGCGGCAACATGATGGGGCTTATTTGCCATCTGCATCAAGAAAATTAACAATGCAGAAAACCAAATTAAACAAGTTAACGTACACTATAATTTTTTTAACCATAAACTAAACGACAAGCAAAAAAACACGTTTAAAAGTAAAAGGAAAAAAGTAGACCATAATCATGTCACCAATTCTCTATAATGCTTGTTAATATGCCAACAACCAAACTATACCAAACCAGTATTTCATTTGACCATCTCCACCTTCAATAAACAATTACAGGTAATAAGGTATTTAAGATCTTAGACAAATAATAATGTAAACATGTTTAAAGACTGAACTTTTTAGTTCGTTAGCTAACCTGAATCCAATAAAGAAAACAAAATCACTCAGGTGCTCAAAGAGTATTTACATGTTTATTTGCTGCTAGCGGATCAAACCGGAGACTACGACTACTTCTCAAATTTGCTTGCTCGTTGCAACCTGAATACAAATTCATCAGTAATAACATGAACAGCTAATTTCTAGAGAAAAAAAAAGAACAACACAAAGTTGAAGGTTCAGTCACGGTTCCTCTTTAATTTCTGGTCATGTTCTTTTGTTTTTTAGGTCTGAATCAATTGATTCAAAAGTGATTGATCCTTAATCAAGAACCCATAAAACTTAAAAAATCAAACAACCATAAATTGAGATGAATTTGACAATCAATTAAAAAAACCCGCAACGCCTATTTAGGGTTCAGAAAATCGACATCCATACCTACAAGTCACCGGTTTCGAGTCCACCCGCTGCTAGTCACCACCGAGTATATCCCATGTCCGCCAGAATTGGGGTTTTATACAACACCAAATCCAAATCGGCTTCTATCAATCTTATTCCCATCTCCATGGTCTCTATTGACCTGCGACGGAAGACTAAACGGCGTCGGGTAATATTTGCCAAACAATCATGAAATTCGACATTCAATATAACTATAAATGGATGGCAAACGATTCAATAACATTCAATTCAATATAACCATGATTATTTCTCCCACCGTTTCATTTGCTTCTTCGATTTACAAGGGTTTTGGTTGAAGGAAACATTGAGATTGCATTGAATGGGGGTAGATTTGGGAGAGGGGGGTGTAAATTAGGGAAACACAAGAAGACGTTTGGAATGACGTCTTAAAAGTTGTGGGTGAAATTACATTTCTAGACATAGGAAATGCTTTATATATGTACATAGATAATAGAATAGTAAAAATAATATGTTAATAGTAACTATACGTAAAAGTAAATTTGAAAATCTAAACATAAGTTTATCAAATATAAAATTCATTTTATGAAATTTTATCAAAATTTAACCTTTTTTTAAAGATTTGAACTTTAAAAGACAATAAGAATCCTTATAAACTTTTATGTGATACTATATTTATCTTATTTACTTTAGATAGTAATTTATGTGTATGGTTGTAAAATAATAATATTTTTATAATATAAAGTAATTCTACTACACATGTAACTTTCATAAGCTGAATATAAGAAAACCAAAACAAAATTTAGTGTTATTATTATCCTTTTTAACATGAGCTACAAGTTTATACCAATACCGCAAGGTGTCGTAATGATTTGAAATAGTTTAATAATTATGGTGTTTGAACAAATTCACCGTGTAATTAACTGAAAGCTTTTAATGAAAACTTTAGGGGTTTATGTCTATGATCTGCATAATTCTTTTGTTGATCTTGATACATAATACTTCTATAAATATTTAATAGTTGTGAAATATAAGATAAACAATTTCTTATAAAATGTCTTGTCCATGAATACTTAGACAATTATTTATATAATTTTATTCGTCCCTCAAATTCTTGTATTTGTTTTATAAAAATATGTCTTCTCCTTACAGTACAATATATATATATATATTTATATATAATTAAAATTTACTAAATAAGTATGATGACTTAATTTATATACATTAACTAGTCATTATCATGGTTGGATATTGGTTAGTGCTGCCTTGTTTAAGCATGGGTGATCAGTCCATGCCTAACTAAGGCTAGGCTACCCAATACTTGCTCCTGACAATAACCCTAGTACTTAAAAATAATACTAACACTATTACTATTAATATATTATTACTAATAATAAAACTAATATTAATTACCAATAATAAATAACTAAATATAAACTTAAATGAGAGTATACCTCAAACATAATATAAATTCTTCACCTCAATGGTTTTTTTTTCCAATGCCGGGATTTGCATTGTTGTTGTCGTGCCCAATTTATATTTTCCAAAGATCCTGCCTTGAAAGTCGTGTGTGATATACTTCGACGTCTGTTTTAAGTTTCATGTGTTTTCTTGTGCACTAGCACAACTTTACATGCTTCTTACTTGCGTTAATAGTCTATGGTAACGCATTGGAAATTCTTATACTTTTGATGGTGTCCCAACTTAATTGGTTTCCATTGTTATTATTGTCGCTCGAGTTACGGGGTAGATGATCAAACAAAATAATGTTTGATATCGGAATTATAGATATATACAAGAGATTCTTGATAAAGAAATTTAAATTTTATTATTGACACCTATGTTTGTGATTTATTCTTAATTGACTTTTGGAATTCCTTATAGATATACATATCTATATAATCATATATTTCACATGCTGTAATATACATACCCTATATAAGGTCAATGTATTTAACAGATTCATATTTCCAAAAACAAGTCAGATATTAGGTCAGGATACTATTTAGGGAAATCTTGTCACTTGTTTGACATATTATATACCCCGTCTTATCCGGTTCTCGCCGGAGAGGTAACCCCGTTATATCCGGACAAGCTGGAGAGTCTGCTACACCATACCCAGTCTTGTCGGAGAAGAAATTTATATTTCCTAATAAATAGTATTTTTAAAAGTGCCTCTTTTATTAAGGCTTTCATCCTGAATCAAGGAAATTTGTATTTCCATAACATATCTTATTCTAGACCAAGTAATATCAATCAGCAAGGATTAATAGCAATTAAGTGTTATTGCTTATTTATCGTACCTTGCAATGTTCTACTCACCATTCTTATGGCATACCAATATTCATTACATTATACTTATATAAGTAATTTATCTTGAAGCTTATATTAAGGCAAAATTCTTAAGTTCAAGTCTAAATATCATCCTGAGAGCTACCAGATAATATTAAGTTCCTAACTCTCCGTTTAAACTTAGGTATTATTACAACACCTAATTGCTTAAACAAGTGGCTTAGCTTATACTAAGGCATCTTTTCTTAAGTTCAAGTCTAAATGCTATCAGGTGTGCTACCAGTTAATAGCAATCTCCTAACTCTTTTATTTAAGCTTAGGTATTATTGTCATAACACTTATAGGCTTACAGCAGTTGTAACAACCTTGATTTTAAACATGTACTTGTTTGGTACACATATCATATTTGAGATGCAATCTGTTTGATACATGTTTACTTGTTGCTCTTTACATAGTTTACCAGCCCAAACGCGTGAATAATTGCGATAGGTTTTAATTTTATACTTTTAAACAAGGGCCAAACATATCATTTTGTGAAAGTATAAGTTGAGGGACCAAATTTGTCATTTCTTGAAACTAGTTTGAAAACTTCGATTTTATATCTATAGATAAAACCGTCACTGTTTTACAAAATATAAAATTCAGGGAATAAATTGTAATTTTAGAAACTCAAAAGTTCGGGTTAAAAACGCAAGATTTGTAAAACATAAAGTTTAGGGTCCTTTGTGACATTTTTGAAACTTGTTTTATAAATAAAAATATAAGTTTTTAAAACTTTTAAAAGTTTAGGGTCTAAATGAAATTTTAGAAACTTATATTTATATAAAATAAATAAACATATATTTTTGAAAATTAAAGTCCAAGGACCATTGGGTCATTTTATCAAACTTGAAGTCTAGGGATCATTCTTGCCATTTTTAAAACTGATTTTCAGTTAAAAACCCAAACCGGGTTAAATGTTATCCATGTTTAAACACTAACTCAGTTGACTTGTTCAGTTAACAAGTCCAGGGACCTTTCCTGTCTTTTTTTTGTTGATTTAACCGGATTATTTAACTCAGTTAGACTCCTTATTAAGGAATCCTGTTTTAATAACTAACTCTGTTAGACATTTTGGTTAATTAGTGAGGGACTTGTTTAGACTAATTCAGAAACACCAGGGATTGATTATAAAACTTTAATTCAAAACGGTTTACACCGTTTACATCGCTGGAATCGATCCATTCGCAAACAAACAAACGCACACTGATCAAACATGCACACCTGCTTGTTCTTCTCGACATTTTGAACCGTCCAAACACCTCAATTCCACCTAAACATGCAATGTTGTTCCCGGTATTCAAAATTTTATAAAATTCGTAGTGGGGAATCCGAATTTGTCTGTTTCCATATGTTTGAGGATCAATTGATGTTGTTATAACATTCCAGTAAGCTTCACGAACCTACTGCACCCTTCAATTCACACAGAAACTACGTAAAATATCTCTGGTTTATTTCTGTTTCTTCGCCGGAAATTCAGTTCGCCGGACCTAGCCGGAAGCTCGTTCTAGACGATACCGGATTCATTTTCTTCGACAATTCGGTACATTTTCACCTGTTCTTCGTCCCTCCAACTTTAATTTAGTTTTAATTCAAGTTTGATAGGTTAATTGGACGGGTTGACTTTCTGTTGACTTAGATTTGGGGAAGATGATGGATAATTTATTTATTTATTTATTTTATTCAAACAGATTTATCTTTAATTCATAATAAATCGGTTGTGACTAATTAAAGTCTGAAAATTTTAGCATAAATACTTGATACACTGATGCATTTATTAAAATTATAAAACCTGCAAAAACTTTTATAAAACTATTTTATTTAATTAAAAACAGTTTCGATCTTTAAATTTTTTTTATAATAAATCGGTTTTAAGGAGTTAATTATTGAAATTTTTATAGTAATTATTTTGTATGTTGAATTTTATAGAAATAATATTGTTGTTAAATTAGGGCTGTTCATAAAGCTCGCGGCTCGTAGCTCGGCTCGTAGCTCGCTCGAAAGAAGCTCGAGAAAAACTAGCTAAAAAACTCAATTTAAGATGACATGAACCAAGCTGGCTCATTTTTATAACCAAGCCCGGCTCGAGCTAAGCTCGGCTCGGCCCATGGCTCGGCTCGTTGGCTCGTTCTTAGGCTCGTTTAACTCCGACGTAAAGCTCAAGCCAAGTTTAGCCGCCTGAATTAATTTTGATATTTTTATGAAATAAACAGTAATTACACTTTAAAAACATAGTTTAATTTAATACATTTAAATTAAATAACTATATAATTTTTATCAGAAATTATTTTTATGATACTGCATGCATTATTCTGAGTTTATATAAATTAGATTACTGTTTAATTATTTATGAATTTTTTTACATAATTAAATCAGTTAAATCATTTATTTAAACTTAACAGTTTTAATTATATAATTATATATATTCTGCTCAAAAATATTTTTTTTTACAAAATACACATGTTTCTGAGATTATTAAAAATCTCAAACTGTTTTGGGCATTTTCAGATTTATTTTAAATAATTAATCTGATAAACTTAAATACTGATATTTTAACTATTTTAATTCCATTTACTTATATAAAATTATTCTAGAACCCTAATAATTACTGTAAATCAGTAATATTACTTATTCATAATTAAAAATATTATTTTTAATTATTCTGATTTAAACTTATTATTTAGACAAGGGTTAGATAATTATCATGTATTCCACTTTAACATTATATAGTTGATTATTTTAAGAAAGTATATTTCCCACAAATAATCCCTTTGAATCCTACTTATTTACCGAGTTCCCCAAATTAAGTTGTTCAAACCCATAGTTACCGTTTATGTCAAACGATACCAAACACCATGGACTTAGTTTCCAGTTTATAATTAACAATATTTGTTGATACCAATTGCAATATTTTGTGCATGTTCAAACCATTAGAGTAACGTGGAAAAACCTTGTTCCCGCCAAAACTCTTACACTTTGCATACTTATTTGAACTTACCCGAAATCAAGGTAAGTACATAGATCCCCTCTTTTTACTGTTTTCGATTATTTTGGGGTGATTCATATGTATCAAAACGATTTCGATATTCTAACAATGGTTTCAAAACAATTGAGATGGTTGATACCAAACTAATAACGATTTCGATAATGTGAACGAGCTTGTTGGTTGTAATTACATAACGAATGACATTCATTAATTTCGGCCAAACCGACCAGTATTAGGTTATGGTACCATAGGATCCGACAAATCCCGTTATCAGACTGGACCCATGGTTATGTGTGGGTTAAGTGGGTAACGACTGAACTTGATGATTGTTAACTTACCCTTTGGAGGTTTGTTAATGCAAGAACGAGTTGAACGATGAACGAGTCACAAAGGTTTGAATGTTATTAACAAGACGACCAAAAGTAGTATTCACAATTAAAACCAGAACGAAATATGAATTGGTTTACATAAACAAATGTTTTGGGTTAAGATTCATGGCATCGAGGTTTATAAAATTTTGACCAATCTATTTTGACTTGGTTATTCTTTTACAATACAAACATTTAACAAAACAAGGCTTTCTAATATCAATTAACAAAGTTGTACAAGTTGCTTCAACATACAAATGAGCCATGAATCTGATACTCACACAAAAAAATAAAAAAAATAAAATAAAACTATGTACTCGCCGGCATTTCTTTGCTGATTTTTCTTTTTACATATGTTTCAGGTGAAATTGCTTAATGTTGATTGCGAATAGGATGCATGCTCACTTAGGACCTGACGAGGCCTTAGTGATTTAATAATAATGATAGACTATGTTTGTGTTGCTTGTTTAACTTTAAGACAATGTTTAATATTAAATAAAACGGAACTCTTTGTATCCATGGTTTGAAACAATAATTATGTTACAACACTCCCCGACGTTTCCGCCACGATTTGTTGTTTTTACGTGGTCGGGGTGTGACAGAAAAGTTGGTATCAGAGCTCATGGTTATAGGGAACTAGGTTATTAGTAAAATCTTGACCTAGACTATAACCTTCCTAGGACCCTAACACAAGTTACCTTGTGTTTAGATCTTAAAACAATACTATCACCTATCCTTAGGTGATTATTTTCAAAACCTCCTCTGATTTTTACTCTCGTCAAAGTCTTGGGCTCTAATAACGAACTCGTGCAATCTGGAAGGGTGGGTGCCTGTATTCTGAGTTTTCTGTTTAGGCAAGCACTTCGTATAAATCTCATCAGACGCGAGACCAGTTGTGCTTACCTGGGAATTCTCGGGATGAGTGTCCACTTATAGGCTAAAGCATGACTTCACTAAGTTATAAGGACCCAACCACTTTGATTAGTCACTGATATTGTTTATTCGTGAAATAAATGATATCCATCTTGTTGTGTTTTCTCCCTCGTCTTCATTGACTTTATGAAACTATTCCACCAAAAACATTTCATTCCGACTCCTATGACCTTATGTTTTCCCCTACTGCTTGTAGACACGTAGCTGGTCCAATGACTCTCTTGCCCATGATTTTTTTTCCTAGCCATTAAAACACAATCACACTTCATCATTTTACCAAAGACATTTGTTCTCAAACAGAAACCAAACCAATTTTTCTCATACCTATAGATATTATAACATCGTTTTACTAAAATTCTTTTCAAAATCAATAAATCATTTACTTTTCAATGATCACTAAGTTCATCATGCTAAATTTCCTCTCAAGGATCAACGTTTTACACGCGCATATAATCGTGCACGTTTTAGTCGATATCTCGCGAAGATTTCACCTATGCCATCCGTTTTACATCCTCAATCTCTCGATCGTTTTATATGCCTAAATTTGTTTTATACTATATACACAATCATTTTTATTCGTATTTACACTCATAGTCATATTCATAACCATACGTTTTTAAGCTTAACCTCATACTCATATCCACGTTGTTATACTCATAAGTGTTATTAGTCACACTTATACTTATATCCATACATTTATAGTCCAAAGTTTATACATTGTATGTTTATACCCATACTCACAATGATACCATTACATCACACAATATTAATATTCGTACTCACATTCATGAATTTTACGTTTATATTCACGCTTATACTTTACGCTTGTACCTACACTCATACTCCCAAGTTAGCAAGGGTTACGGATCAGAACCTCAAGGCTTAGGAGTTTACAACCCGTAAGTATATACGACCGTTGTATAACGGTCACATACAACGGTTACATAGCCGTTGTATATTCCACCCCTATAAATAACCAATCAACAATCTCATTTTATTCGCAACAAAACACTCTTTCCTCTCACTCTCTTCAAAGATGCATCCGAGTCGCCTGGTTCTGGTGTTTGCTGGTGTGATGCTTGGAGTATTGCTATTTTTAATTCTTAGCCTTCCACCAGAAGAAATGGGTCACTTTTATTTCGTATATTGTTTCGTTATTGTACCATTGTATTATATTTGTATCATGATGAGTCTATGAATGTCGTGTTTAGTGTATTCATTTTAGAAATAAAATATTAATGTTTTCAAAGTGTGTTGTGTTGTGAATAAAACCATTTAGTCCATATACAATCATGCATTACGAATTCACACTTATATTCACTTCCCCTCGTTTGCACAAATATTCCCATACGTACTCACACTTATACGTTTTTTATACTTAAACATGTTTTACACATATATTCATATGCATTTCACTTATCCCTACACCGTCTTTTTTTTTTTCAAACTTATTTTCACCAATTTTCTTTCCGGCTCCTGATCTTTCTTTTGGAAGATGCCTCTACGACAAGACCCACGTTTGCCTATCGGGGAACTACTGTTGAATGTACAGTATGCCTATAGGCTCAAGGCATGTTACCCTAATTCAAAAATATTTTTTTTCCTTTCCTCCGTTTCAGAACAATCCAAGCTCTAATCAATCTACGTTGTACCATTATCAATTTATTATGATACGATTCCCTCTTTTTCAAAGTTCAAAATTTTCTCGAGACCATACCTGTCAGATTCAAATTTCAAACTAGCTGCAGAACGTAGCATGGAAGCTCTAACCGATCACATGGTGTAATCCGGAATCTCCTTATCTATATAAGAGACTCACTACTCGAGCTAATCTACACAAGAACTACAATTTCTGATATAATTCAATACCCCATACCCAAACTTTTCTTAGTTCAACAAAACCCCATATCCCAATGGCAAATCTCCCAGCAGCCTATGCTGAATTTTCAAATGCAGCAAAAATTCATCCATTCCTTCAGTTTACTAAATTACACTATCAAGAGAGGTATCAAAAACTCAAGCATCATGAAGTTCTTACTATTAGCAGTATTGATTGGCAACGAATAGGAACGTTTGATTCCAGTGGTTTACTGGCAAGATTACTACTACCTAATACGCATTGGCGCCGTTTCTTCGACATCCTAGAACCATCGTATGATGAATTGGTGTATGAGTTCTTGTCCACTTTCTATTACAAAAATAATGAAAATCTTAGTAATAAATCCATTCACTTTCAACTTTGTGGGCAAACTCATGTTATGTCATTAACCGAATTCGCAGTTCATCTGGGCATATATACAGATGAAGAAGTTAAACAACCCATTTTTACGGAGGCATCAACCACTTATTCCTCCGCGGATTTGGTAGATTTTTGGCAATGCCATTCATTAAAAGAATGGTGTAGCCACAATAATGCTGCGGACTTCATAGACCCTTGTTGTCAATATATGCACCGTGTTGTAGCCAACACTATCACGGGGCGCAGGCATCATCAAAGGGTTAAAACAACTGAACTTTTCTATCTGTATAGTATTTTTAAGCAAGTTCCTTGTAATATTACCCACGAGCTTGCTGTATATTTTTCTAATCAACAATCACATCCTCTGAAAATTCTCATGGGAGGGTCTTACATTACAAAAATAGCACAATCATTAGGTGTCTTAAGCGATCAGATTATCCAGGGATTATCTCCACCGAAGACACCTGGGATTGTAAATCCTTACACCATGAGGCTAACCCCTGTTCATATTGGTACACTAACACAATCATCACAGTCGGAGCGAGCTCCAGTTATCTTAGAGAATACTTTCCCACAAGATTTACAACAATCATTTTTGCAGTTTCCTCAACCATCTTTTTATCGGTTTGATATGCAACCACCGCTGCCATACATACAAGAACCTTTTACACCTAACCTATCCCAACCTTTAACACCGAACGTCTTACCAAGCTTCCCACCGTCATTTTTCGAGGAGAATTTAACAATGCAAGGAACTTGGTTTGATGAAAACATGATGACACAAGAACAGTTAGCATCAGAACCCTTTTTGCAAGCACCATTACTGTCACATTCTTTCCAGTCACTGTTGGACGAAGTAGAACAACTGCCAACAACTAATATAGCAGGCCCAAGTACGGTGCCTCAAATGGATCTACATCCAGATCAAATGGTAGTTGAAATAGCTAGGTTAAGCAATCAGGCCCAAGATTTGTCACGGCAAGTACAATGGCTGACAGAAAGGAATCAATGGTTGGAAAGCATGCTAGCTGCTCGTATGCAACTGAATCCAGTACCTCCACTACCTGATAGTTTTGAGCCTGAAATTGATCCATTACATGACTTATTTCAAATATAATTTGTTTACAGCATACTAGACCATCAAACAAACAATGCTATCTATGTTTTGATTCAATTGATGTTGTGTTATATTGATGCTTGTCTGATTTAAACAATACCTCAATCTTAATTGTTTTCCTCACTTAACTAGAAGTGCTATGTGGACCATGCAACGAAACGCGTAATTTTGGGTGCACACTTAATTACGAGGTTCGATGCATGAGAATCATAGCAAGCCTTGTTGAGTAAGGTGGTATATAAAAACATCATGTGGTTATGTGATCACCCATTATTTGCTTATTTGTACACACATTTGTTTGCATACTATTTATATTACATATACAACGTGGCATAGGGCCATGCAAAACAATGTCTATACAATGATCCTCGTAAATTCCTCGGAATTTGCAGCACCAAACAATGACTTGATCATCATTGCAATTACGTTCTACAGTCTCTTTCGAATAAATTTCGAGACGAAATTTTCTAAAGTAGGGGAGACTGTAACAACCTTGATTTTAAACATGTACTTGTTTGGTACACATATCATATTTGAGATGCAATCTGTTTGATACATGTTTACTTGTTGCTCTTTACATAGTTTACCAGCCCAAACCCGTGAATAATTGCGATAGGTTTTAATTTTATACTTGTAAACAAGGGCCAAACATATCATTTTGTGAAAGTATAAGTTGAGGGACCAAATTTGTCATTTCTTGAAACTAGTTTGAAAACTTCGATTTTATATCTATAGATAAAACCGTCACTGTTTTACAAAATATAAAATTCAGGGAATAAATTGTAATTTTAGAAACTCAAAAGTTCGGGTTAAAAACGCAAGATTTGTAAAACATAAAGTTTAGGGTCCTTTGTGACATTTTTGAAACTTGTTTTATAAATAAAAATATAAGTTTTTAAAACTTTTAAAAGTTTAGGGTCTAAATGAAATTTTAGAAACTTATATTTATATAAAATAAATAAACATATATTTTTGAAAATTAAAGTCCAAGGACCATTGGGTCATTTTATCAAACTTGAAGTCTAGGGATCATTCTTGCCATTTTTAAAACTGATTTTCAGTTAAAAACCCAAACCGGGTTAAATGTTAATCATGTTTAAACACTAACTCAGTTGACTTGTTCAGTTAACAAGCCCAGGGACCTTTCCTGTCTTTTTTTAGTTGATTTAACCGGATTATTTAACTCAGTTAGACTCCTTATTAAGGAATCCTGTTTTAATAACTAACTCTGTTAGACATTTTGGTTAATTAGTGAGGGACTTGTTTAGACTAATTCAGAAACACCAGGGATTGATTATAAAACTTTAATTCAAAACGGTTTACACCGTTTACATCGCCGGAATCGATCCATTCGCAAACAAACAAACGCACACTGATCAAACATGCACACCTGCTTGTTCTTCTCGACATTTTGAACCGTCCAAACACCTCAATTCCACCTAAACATGCAATGTTGTTCCCGGTATTCAAAATTTTATAAAATTCGTAGTGGGGAATCCGAATTTGTCTGTTTCCATATGTTTGAGGATCAATTGATGTTGTTATAACATTCCAGTAAGCTTCACGAACCTACTGCACCCTTCAATTCACACAGAAACTACGTAAAATATCTCTGGTTTATTTCTGTTTCTTCACCGGAAATTCAGTTCGCCGGACCTAGCCGGAAGCTCGTTCTAGACGATACCGGATTCATTTTCTTCGACAATTCGGTACATTTTCACCTGTTCTTCGTCCCTCCAACTTTAATTTAGTTTTAATTCAAGTTTGATAGGTTAATTGGACGGGTTGACTTTCTGTTGACTTAGATTTTGGGAAGATGATGGATAATTTATTTATTTATTTATTTTATTCAAACAGATTTATCTTTAATTCATAATAAATCGGTTGTGACTAATTAAAGTCTGAAAATTTTAGCATAAATACTTGATACACTGATGCATTTATTAAAATGATAAAACCTGCAAAAACTTTTATAAAACTGTTTTATTTAATTAAAAACAGTTTCAATCTTTAAAATTTTTTTATAATAAATCGGTTTTAAGGAGTTAATTATTGAAAATTTTATAGTAATTATTTTGTATGTTGAATTTTACAGAAATAATATTGTTGTTAATATTTCATACAATTTTGATATTTTTATGAAATAAACAGTAATTACACTTTAAAAACATAGTTTAATTTAATACATTTAAATTAAATAACTATATAATTTTTATCAGAAATTATTTTTATGATACTGCATGCATTATTCTAAGTTTATATAAATTAGATGACTGTTTAATTATTTACGAATTTTTTTTACATAATTAAATCAGTTAAATCATTTATTTAAACTTAACAGTTTTAATTATATAATTATATATATTCTGCTCAAAAATATTTTTTTTACAAAATACACATGTTTCTGAGATTATTAAAAATCTCAAACTATTTTGGGCATTTTCAGATTTATTTTAAATAATTAATCTGATAAACTTAAATACTGATATTTTAACTATTTTAATTCCATTTACTTATATAAAATTATTCCAGAACCCTAATAATTACTGTAAATCAGTAATATTACTTATTCATAATTAAAAATATTATTTTTAATTATTCTGATTTAAACTTATTATTTAGACAAGGGTTAGATAATTATCATGTATTCCACTTTAACATTATATAGTTGATTATTTTAAGAAAGTATATTTCCCACAAATAATCCCTTTGAATCCTACTTATTTACCGAGTTCCCCAAATTAAGTTGTTCAAACCCATAGTTACCGTTTATGTCAAACGATACCAAACACCATGGACTTAGTTTCCAGTTTATAATTAACAATATTTGTTGATACCAATTGCAATATTTTGTGCATGTTCAAACCATTAGAGTAACGTGGAAAAACCTTGTTCCCGCCAAAACTCTCACACTTTGCATACTTGTTTGAACTTACCCGAAATCAAGGTGAGTACATAGATCCCCTCTTTTTACTGTTTTCGATTATTTTGGGGTGATTCATATGTATCAAAACGATTTCGATATTCTAACAATGGTTTCAAAACGATTGAGATGGTTGATACCAAACTAATAACGATTTCGATAATGTGAACGAACTTGTTGGTTGTAATTACATAACGAATGACATTCATTAATTTCGGCCAAACCGACCAGTATTAGGTTATGGTACCATAGGATCCGACAAATCCCGTTATCAGACTGGACCCATGGTTATGTGTGGGTTAAGTGGGTAACGACTGAACCTGATGATTGTTAACTTACCCTTTGGAGGTTTGTTAATGCAAGAACGAGTTGAACGATGAACGAGTCACAAAGGTTTGAATGTTATTAGCAAGACGACCAAAAGTAGTATTCACAATTAAAACCAGAACGATCTATGAATTGGTTTACATAAACAAATGTTTTGGGTTAAGATTCATGGCATCGAGGTTTATAAAATTTTGACCAATCTATTTTGACTTGGTTATTCTTTTACAATACAAACATTTAACAAAACAAGGCTTTCTAATATCAATTAACAAAGTTGTACAAGTTGTTTCAACATACAAATGAGCCATGAATCTGATACTCACACAAAAAAAAATAAAAAAATAAAATAAAACTATGTACTCGCCGGCATTTCTTTGCTGATTTTTCTTTTTACATATGTTTCAGGTGAAATTGCTTAATGTTGATTGCGAATAGGATGCATGCTCACTTAGGACCTGACGAGGCCTTAGTGATTTAATAATAATGATAGACTATGTTTGTGTTGCTTGTTTAACTTTAAGACAATGCTTAATATTAAATAAAACGAAACTCTTTGTATCCATGGTTTGAAACAATAATTCTGTTACAACACTCCCCGACGTTTCCGCCACGATTTGTTGTTTTTACGTGGTCGGGGTGTGACAGCAGTGGCTCTGATACCACCTTCTGTCACGACCCCCGACCCACCCTGGACGGAATCGGGAGCCGCGAACAGCCAAGTGGTACCGGTGATTATTTTGAAAAATATTGCAGCGGAAATTTCATCAGGACCGTGAGTTAGGAAAATATCAGAGTTTAGAAAACACCGGATTTTATTTATTAAATAGATGGGATAAACCCATGTTTTACAAAGGTAGCTTTAATAAGGGATAAACCCAATTACATAAAACAATATTTCTTAATTTGATTTAATTAATAAAATAAGCCACTTCTTGAAGCCTTTTAGTGCCGTATCCATCTCTTACTCTCATCTACTGTAATTATCTGAAACGCGTTTTAAAAAGGTTTGTCAGCAGGAAATACTGGTGAGTTCATTCATTTTGCTTAAAACGACGCATTTGTTATAATCTACAGTATTAAGAGCGATTACAATGTTTCCATATATCAACCAACTACCCACAGTATTTGTCACTCGACCATCCATTGGTAACCTCAGAGTCTAATGGTGTCTGTGACTATAGTCATATCACCCCTTGGCTAACTCGTCCAATGGTGACGGTTATCAAGTATTGTATACAAAACCCCACATACCGGCTGTAATATGGTGACTACAAAGACTTAATCCCTGTAATTATAACTCTGAAAATAAACATGCTTTTGTAAACAAATTTGATAAAAAGAGAATGACTCACATTATAAGCATGCAGATTTATACTGGCAGAGCTTAGCCTATTGATTAGTCTTGTAACCTAGTGCACACGAACTAGGTAAGTAACTAATACAGCATTTATGATAAGTCACGAGATTAAAACCCTCACGACAAATGACAAAGTGCAATCACTTAAACATCCATCGGATTCACAACGAATGATAGAGTATTCCCCGAGTTCGGGTGGTACTCAACATCCTGTCGGAATCACGACTAATGATAAAGGATAGTACTTAAACATCCGGTCGGATAGTTTCAATTGATCGGATATTGAATCGTAGCAGCGATCGAGTTAATACCCGGTACCGTAGTAGTACCCCACTACTTTGAAAGTAAAATTTGAGCAGGGCGAGAATGATTTTGAAAGTTTTGTCGACACAGAATGAAAGCCCCTGAGCTAGGCTATTTATAGCTAAAATTCAGACTTGTCGCGGCCCGTGTGAACTCCTGGTCAACATTCAAGCGGCCCGCGTGGGAGTGTGGATCAGATCGGAGGTTGCTGAGTCACCGGTGGTCGCGACATGTGTGACGACACGTAGCCCCGGATGCTTATTCGGTCAATTCTCAAGTTGACGCGGCCCGCGTGACCTCCTGCCTATTCTTTACGCGGCCCGCGAGAAGACCACAACTCTTGATTTCTTGATTTTTGATATGGATTGGGGTTTCAGGGGTCCAGGTTTTTACTTACGGATCAATTTGGGACATTTTTTAATATAATTATATTACAAAGAAAAAGGGAATAAAATAGTGAGAAAAGAGAATGGACCCACTTTGTAACTTTAGGGTTCAACTAGAAAGACTCCTGGTATAAATTTTGTGTATAACTCTGAGCTATTTAATATATATATATATATATATATATATTTACTCGTGTCAAGTATAGTACCCCTAATTCAACATTGTCCCTATGTCACGAGACAGAACCCCAACGAACTTAGTCAGGCAGAGCCTTGACATGTGTTATGGGGCTCAGATCAATCAGAAAGGGTAGCGGTGATCGGGAGTTAAAACACTTAAAACGGGACAGGGCTTTGGAGTATTTTTGGTGAAAATAATAGAAATTTAGAGAGAGATGAGGGCGAGAGGTATGAGAGCCTGAGAAATTTTGGCTTTCGACTTATGCATGTATTTATAGTAATATGCTTCGAGCTCAAGTTCATACACGTATACACTTGCCATTAAATTCCTTCAACTGCACATGAACACGTTACTTCTATGAAATTTCAAATTCTATTTTTTTTATTTGGGTGTAGTACACATCCATCACATACACGTACCCATCCATTTTGATTTCAAAGGTTTTAGTTTTATTTATTTTACTATTATTTATTATTATTTTATATTTTTGTTTTGATTCTTTTCTCACATGTACACCCACCATTCAAAATCTCAATCGTTATCTATATTCTTATTTTATTATTTATATATATATATATATTATAATTAATTTAACTGCTTTACTTATTTGGCGCTTATAACTTGTAAAATATGACGTTTTATAAGATAATAAATATGTCATTAGAACGAGAATATTCTTATATACATTTTGAACCAAGTTTCATTAAAAACATAGTAGGTTCAAATATAATGTATTTTTATAATTTAACTATTAAACGGTTACTAGGCCCGTCTAAATACTTCATATTTCTAATCTTCAACTTATCTGTAATCTACCCGTCTAATTATATAAGTTTTTTATACTTTTATTTTATTTAGAAAGGTCACCCATATACAGGCTAATTAATTATAATATTTCAACCAACTAAAAATAGTTTTTAAAACTATTTGGGTTGAATAATTATATTAAAAATAAACTAGTTACTATTGGTTAATAAATTTAACCAAACCTATAATTCTTATATGATAAAAATGGGAATGTTACAGTTTCCCCGTGAAATCAATATATTGTAAAATAATGGGGTTGTATCCCGAATTATGAAATAAAATATTTGGGAGTTTGTGTTTTAAAAAGAACCTGTTAAAAATCTTCCGCTGTCGCATTAATTAATACCACGGGTTCCT